>CM060912.1:486094659-487344659 GCA_030737875.1 Allium sativum | reverse complement strand
ATACAGAGCATAAATCAATATTACACATTATAAAATATTAGAGATTACAATACATTACATAGCAGCGGAAAATAATACTACACACAACTTGAAGTAATACCCGGATACAGAGCTTTCCGAGTATCGTTCCAGCTATAAATTAGGATCCTGTGAATATAAATCTATAAAACCCAAAACTATTAGCTTCCCGTGCCAAAATAAGGGCACCAAGAGTTTAGGTTAAAACAATAAACTCCAGGTCGGTCATGTGACTGGTGTGAGAACTAAAACAATTACTTAAAGCTTTGCTTTAAATCAGATATATCAAGGGACCACGCCGTATAACACGGAACGGGTTTCCTCCCAAGAATACCAGTGCATATAACAAAACAACGCAATGCTTTTTGGAAAAATGAAGCTATTATGAGACCCAGGTCCCATCACACAATTCAACACAAGCCGGAGGATAGGGTTTTCCCTTATAATAGCCAAACATGCTTGGTACATTAGAAACAAATCATTTGATACTATAATAAGTGTATAGTGTCAAAAGAATTTCAATCATAAATATCAATCATAGATGACATGGTTACCATATATCATGTTGCCATACTAGGCTCTACAAAGAAAACCGCAAACTCACGTATTTGGAAATTGGATTTCCATCTATGAATCGAGGCGGGGGATCGTCCTCTACCGATTCGAGACTGTCTAGCCCGAGCCTCAGGACCCAGACACAGGTGAGCCCTTGGATTGTCAGGGCCGGTCCACCGATGTGGATTAAAATGCCTGAACACTGCATTTCCCCACCCTTTGGGCGTAAATGAGCCAAATGATTCCATCGACTCCATACAGTCACCGATATATCCGAGGCGCCTTGCAATAGCAACAACCACACAGGTGAAAATAATATAGATATCAGGGCTGGTAGGTCACTTACACCACGCTAGCTAGAAAGAAACACATGTCCTCCCTGAGGTCCTCTCCCGTTTCTGGTTCACAACCGGGGTGTGAGGCTCGCGAATCAACGCTACACAAAGCTATGCCACACAGGCCGTGTTTTGATCATCAACCACAAGACTTTGCTTTTCAACAAAAGCCTTGATCAATTGCCACCTAGCCATGCCACAATGGCAATTCACTCCATGCAATTGATATCAATATATAACCCCTGAGCTCGTACGTCTCAGAGAAAAACATTAAGCAAGAGAATAAATTCTCTGCCGCCAAACAGATATATATTTAATAGAAATCAATCACACAGAATAAAATCCAATGTCAGACACACAGTCCATTTACAAGTTCGTTCTGGGTCTGAACGGAACTAGAGACACCTTGTACCTCGCATGTCCATCGATCTCCAAGTATGTCTGGACGATCACCAACTGATTCCCTCCTCTTGGGTGTACAGCCGAATCAAGATCATCAGTAATCACCAAAACGATGTGAAGACCTTCGGTTTTCAACCCCCGTCTTCATCCTCGACACCACGTCGAATCAGTTATTCAGAATGGGATAAACCCGGTCTTTCTGAATAACTCGCGTATATAATAAACAAGTGTTACACAAACACAACATACGCCTCATTCCAATTCAGAATATCCTTTTATTCAAATATTCTTATACTTTGTGAAAGGTTCCCATTAATTTTATCAAAGATAAATTCTTTAAATTTATTCTTTAATCTTCTTTTGAATATCAATTCAAACTAGTCGGGATTAGCAAACCACACAAAGTAATCATTTATTTTATTTCCCAATCCCAACCTATTCATCCCATGAAGTAAAACTGGTAATACTTCATATCTAACACCATGTTGTTATCTGTAAATTCAATTACCATTTCACGTTCAAATCTAATTAAAGATTTAACTATTGCCTGGAGCAAAACTGGTAATACTCCATTCTCGATCATTTCAATCTAATTAAAGATTCATTAAAACGCCACTTGGTTTTAATCTTCCCAAAAATAAATATCCTGTCTTTAACTGGGTTAAAGAACCAATGTCATCTAAAACACGGTTCACGATAAACCCAAAATCACAATCCATTCCAATTCAATTATTGAAACTTCTGGTTACTTTTAAAACCCTTTCAAATCCAATTTATTTATTTCAAAAATAAATAAATTATTATTCTAGTTCAAAACTAGTTCATTTCGATAAAAATCTATTTTTATCTTTTCAAATTTGGAATTTTTCATCTCAATTCTTAAAAAATCATTTCTTATGATTTTACACAAATTATTACTATTTTTAATAATTTTATCAAGGCCCGTACAGTCGATTTCCACCAACGGCCATCGAACTGCACTTACAGCGACCTTTTCCAAATTTGATTTGGACATAATTCCAAATCCAACCGTTAGATTTCAAATCTCTAATATTCGTTAGAAAACTCTTTTCGATACGAACCCAACGGTTCCGGTTTTAGGAGAATCCGACGGTCGGATCTCCCGTAATATCCATTCAAAGTCAATGGTCGAAATTCGCGAACTGCCGCGGCGCGTTCTATTCAGGCCATTATATATAATATATATATATATATATATATTATATGTATTTCGTTGATTTCCTTTCAAAACGTATTTTATAAATCGTTTTAAATTCGTTTTCAAAATGATTTCAACTTCATATTCAATTTTGAATCAAAATTGAATATTCTACATCATCGATATACAAATAATAATATTTTCAAAACGTTATATTTTGAAATCGCTTTCTTTTCTATATTCATTATAAAAATGAATAAAATTGATATAAATATCATTCACGTCAAAATGGCATCAATCTAGCCAACACGGCTTTTATTCAACACATGAATGTTTATTCTATTCAACACATGAATATTTATTCTATTCAACACATGAATATTTATTCTATTCAGCACATGAATTTATTATTTCTATTCAACACATGAATTTATTTTCAATTCAACACACGAATATATTTCTATTCAACACATGAAGTTATTTCTATTCAACACATGAATTTATTTCTATTCAACACATGAATATATTTTCTATTCAACACATGAATTTATTTCTATTCAACACATGAATATTTCTATTCAACACATGAATTTATTTTTATAATATTCCTTATTTTCCAAATTGGAATGAGGCCCAATCAATTACCATATAATGTCAATTATATGGATTTTCTACAACACATGTATGTAATAGCAACGATAAATCACCAACCATCATCCAAAGTGCACCACACAACTGCATAAGCATTAAATATCAATAATTAACGCTTACACAGTCTGTCAACCCATCGACTGACATACAACTAAACAATCGGGATCAGTGTACATCAAATATCATCCCAATACCCGTATGGGGTTTCAAATCAACAAACACAGATTTTTATTTGTGCAGTTGGGCGATGTGTAAAATTTATCGTCCCAATCAATATCAGTCAAACCAGTGTACATAAACAAATCGTTCGATTTGTAAATGAGTATTTATTATAATTCAACACATGAATATATATTTTATTTCAACACATGAATATATATTTTATTTCAACACATAATATATATTTTATTTCAACACATGAATATATATTTTATTTCAACACATGAGTATATATTTTATTTCAACACATAAATATTTATTTTATTTCAACACCAACAGTCAATTTTCATAACACAAACAATCACACAAGTCGTCCATGTTCAGTGGACAACGGGTGTCGGGTGCTGCTAAGCACCGTCTGCATCCTAGTATATATTTCAAACTAGAAATTAAAATAAAAGTGAGGAGTTCTCACCGATAAGCTAAACCATACGCCACGACTCTTCATATGTAGAAAATCTTACTCGTGCTTGCTTTTTGTCTATTTCATTGTCCGTAGCCACTACATATATAAAAATCACATTTTTATATTGTTGCTATGTATATAAAAATCACATTTTTATATTATCACTCTATGTATAAGAATTATAATTTTATATCGCTCGTTTAATAATAAAAATCATATTTTTAATTCACTACTTCATATATATATAAATCGAATTTTTATTTCGCTACAAGAATAAAAATCATATTTTTATTACCTACATTATATAAGAATTATATTTTTAAATCTTCATATCTAATAAAAATCATATTTTTTTTATATGCTATACATGTATAAAAATCAAATCTTTCTTGCTACTTCATATGAAATCAAATCAAATCTTTCTATGCTATATATATAAATAAAAATCTAATCTTTTCACTTTTAAAAATCTCGCTTTTCCTTAATTTAAAATCAAAATTTTAATTGTACCATATATAAAAGAATTGATTTTTATTCGCTAATATCATGTATAAAAACTGATTTTTTTCTTTTCTATAAAACTAATCACATTATATAAATAAAATAAAGAAATAAAAATAAAATAAACTTACAGGAGGTGGGGCGTTGGAGGAATCGCAGGTGGTCAGGAGGAGGAGAGGGGTGCTGGAGTGCGGAGGGAGGGCGTTGTCGGCCGGCGGTGGGGCCATGGTGGTCTAGGCGGCGCGATTTACAGAAGTGGATCGGGTTTTTGGGGGTTACGGTTGCGAGATGGAGAGAGAAAGGGAAAAACGGGAGAGAGGGGAGGTGCGACGCCAGGTGAGGGCGTGAGGGGCGGCGCGACGCGGTGGCAAGGGAGGGGCTGAGCGATGGAAGAGGCAGCTACGGGGTTTTTATTTATTTTTATTTCGATCTAAAAAGTGAAAGAAAGAGAAGGAAGGGTTGGGTTATATAATATTTTAATTAATTAATTTATTTCTTCCAAGAATGTTGACTTTCCTCCCAAACTCGAAATGCGATCCAACGACTATCGTCCCTAGCTAATTACCCTCATTCCGAACACAATGGGATATGTATCGTAAGATCATTTGATCGTTTCGATCAGTTTCTATCAAAATCAAAATATAACTCTATATATTGAATTTGGACGCACATTTCAATTTACTGAGGCTACATACGGACTCTAAAAATTCCCGAAAAATATTATCTAGCTTTGTATTGACGATACGGTCCTAACAAAACTAATTTCATTGAATTCTGAGATCGTTTGAAAAATGGCCATTTCCAGGTCGATCGAAATTAATTGAAACTGTCAGAACACGTTTTAATTCGGCACGCTCACATATTGATTCGAAAAATAACGAATTTTGATACCTAGCAATAACTTGACATCACGGATCCAACAAATGTGGTTTCGTCGAAAACCAAGGTCGTTTGCAAAATTTCCATTTTTAAGGGCTAGAATTCCATAACGACTACTCCGAATTTTCAACTGGACGTAACTTTTGATTCCCGCTATGAAATTTCAATTTTTCGGATTCATTGGAAAGATATTCTCAATTAAATTCAAATTTTTTTGGTTTCACTAAAATCTGGTTTATTTTGAATCTTGTACATTCATTTGAACTTTGAAATCGAATTTTCAAACTACTGCGCCATTTTCAATTCCTTTTATAATTAAAATAAAATATTTATATTCTAATGACGATCTATATAAATATATACGTTCAAATTCTATTCAAAATAAATTTCTCGTCATTATTTAAAATAATTCATTTTAAATAATCAAAATTCATTAAAATTGCCAAAATAAAAATTTTAAATTGGCTCAGATTTCCGGGTTATTACAATCTCCCCCACTTAAAAATTTTTGTCCCCGAAAAGGAACGAAGCTGAAAGTTGTTTAACTAATCAACTCAACTTTCATTATTTTCATTTCGGCTTAAGTTCTTCAACTTTTCAGTTTCTAAGAACTTTTCAAATTTTTCAAAAATTTGGCAAACACCCTAAATTTTCGAAAAATTTCGCCATAACCTGCCCTGCACCAGGGACTTCGGGATATTTCAAATAGCCTCCCATGGCCCTCACTAATCCAAAAAGAAAAAGAAACAGCCAAGCGGCTAGCCAATCGGCTCATAAAATCATCCAAACCCAATAAATTCGTAAACATGTACCTATTTGTCTGGCAAACAATTTTATTCTTCTGCTCTAGCCTCCTTGCTATGACCTGTTCAATGTAAGTACATATATATGCATGCAAATGTGACTAATTTTCAATACAATTCACTATACGGTTCAATTTGGCTAAATGGTTCAACATTTAATTAATCGAACAATAATCAAACAACACAACCATCAATCTATTAGTGGATTAGTTTTTCAAATTCATAACTTTGATGCATAGTCCAAAAATCAGATTTTTTATACCAAATCACAACAATAAGCCCCATCTAGTTTTGGTTCTCACACCAATCTAATGGAAATATATAGATATCTCACTTTCGTCACTCGAAAATAAATACTGGTGATGGTATACTTCATCATCAGGACCATGTCCGGGCGACTAGAGTGTGACTCCATATTTATCCAATATATTAAAACTTCGAACATACGTTTGCAAGGCATATATGCAAAATCTTTATATATTGGATTGTCCAAATTAATTTAAAATAAATATTCAAATACATATAAAATGATTTAAATTTCACAAAAAAATTGTTTTCATTTTTAAAAATACACTCTTCACACTGGTTCTAGGATTCTACTGATCCTATCTCTAACGAGTCATTCTTGTTGGATATTACTAATCCAATCTCTGATGAATTCTTTCGTATGGTTCTAATGTGTCTTGTTCTCTGAGCTTTGTAAACCAAAGCTCTGATACCAAATGTAACAAGAGGAATTTCGCTCGATCTGAATCGATCGCTAAACCGACCAAGACCGTTCGAAACCCCTGATTGCTTTGAGGACAACACACATCGGAACGCAAACAAAAGGACATTTCATTGCTTATTACAGCAATTCCATCAGATTACAAGAATATACAGAGTATAAATCAATATTACACATTAGAAAATAGCAGAGATTACAATACATTACATAGCAGCGGAAAATAATACTACACACAACTAGAAGTAATACCCGGATACAGAGCTTTCTGAGTATCGTTCCAGCTATAAATCAGGATCCTGTGAATATAAATATGCAAAACCCAAAGCGACTAGCTGCCCGTGTAAAAATAAGGGCACCCAGAGTTTAGATTAAAACAATAAACCCCAGGTCAGTCATGTGACTGGTGTGAGAACTAAAACAGTTATTTAAAGCTTTACTTTAAATAAGATATATCAAGGGACCACGCCATATAACATGGAACGGGTTTCCTCCCAAGAATACCAGTGCATAAAACAAAACAACGCAATGCTTTTTGGAAAAATGAAGCTATTATAAGACCTAGGTCCCATCACACAATGCAACACAAGCCGGAGGATAGGGTTTTCCCTTATAATAGCCAAACATGCTTGGTACGTTAGAAACAAATCATTTGATACTATAATAAGTGTATAGTGTCAAAAGAATTTCAATCATAAATATCAATCATAGACGACATGGGTACCATGTATCATGTTGCCATACTAGGCTTTACAAATAAAACCGCAAAGTCACGTATTTGGAAATTGGATTTCCATCTATGAATCGAGGCGGGGGATCGTCCTCTACCGATTCGAGACTGTCTAGCCCGAGCCTCAGGACCCAGACACAGGTGAGCCCTTGGATTGTCAGGGCCGGTCCACCGATGTGGATTAAAATGCCTGAACACTGCATTTCCCCACCCTTTGGGCGTAAATGAGCCAAATGATTCCATCGACTCCATACAGTCACCGATATATCCGAGGCGCCTTGCAATAGCAACAACCACACAGGTGAAAATAATATAGATATCAGGGCTGGTAGGTCACTTACACCACGCTAGCTAGAAAGAAACACATGTCCTCCCTGAGGTCCTCTCCCGTTTCTGGTTCACAACCGGGGTGTGAGGCTCGCGAATCAACGCTACACAAAGCTATGCCACACAGGTCGTGCTTTGATCATCAACCACAAGACTTTGCTTCTCAACAAAAGCCTTAATCAATTACCACTTAGGCATGCCACACAGACAATTCACTCCATGCGATTGATATTCATCAATATATAACCCCTGAGCTCGTACGTCTCAAAGAAGGGCGTTAAGCAAGAGAATAAATTCTCTGCCACCAAAAAGATATATATTTAATAGAAATCAATCACACAGAATAAAATCCAATGTCAGACACACAGTCCATTTACAAGTTCGTTCTGCGTCTGAACGAAACCGGAGGCACCTTGTACCTCGCATATCCATCGATCTCCAAGTACGTTTGGACGATCACCAACTGATTCTCTCCTCTTGGGTGTACAGCCCGATCAAGATCATCAGTAATCACCCAAACGATGTGAAGACCTCCGGTCTTCAACCACAGTCTTCATCCTCGACACCACGTCGAATTAGTTATTCAGAATGGGATAAACCCGGTCTTTCTGAATAACTCGCATATATAATAAACAAGTGTTACACAAACACAACATACGCCTCATTCCAATTCAGAATATCTTTTTATTCAAATATTCTTATACTTTGGGAAAGGTTCCCATTAATTTTATCAAAGATAAATTCTTTAAATTTATTCTTTAATCTTCTTTTGAATATCAATTCAAACTAGTCGGGATTAGCGAACCACACGAAGTAATCATTTATTTTATTTCCCAATCCCAACCTATTCATCCCATGAAGTAAAACTAGTAGTACTTCATATCTAACACCACGGTGTTATCGGTAAATTCAATTACCATTTCACGTTCAAATCTAATTTAAGATTTAACTATCGCCTGGAGCAAAACTGGTGATACTCCATTCTCGATCATTTAAATCTAATTAAAGATTCATTAAAACGCCACTTGGTTTTAATCTTCCCAAAAATCAATATCATGTCTTTAACTGGGTTAAAGAACCAATGTCATCTAAAACACGGTTCACGGTAAACCCAGAATCACATTCCATTCCAATTCAATTATTGAAACTTCTGGTTACTTTTAAAACCCTTTAAAATCCAATTTATTTATTTCAAAAATAAATAAATTATTATTCTAGTTCAAAACTAGTTCATTTCGATAAAAATCTATATTTATCTTTTTAAAATTTAGAATTTTTCATCTCAATTCTTCACAAATCATTTCTTATGACTTTACACAAATTATTACTATTTTTAATAATTTTATCAAGGCCCGTACAGTCGATTTCCACCAACGGCCATCGAACTGCACTTACAACGACCTTTTCAAATTTGATTTGGACATAATTCCAAATCCAACCATTAGATTACAAATCTCTAATACTCATTAGAAACTCTTTTCGATACGAACCCAAGGTTCCGGTTTTAGGAGAATCCGACGGTCGGATCTCCTGTAATATCCGTTCGAAGTCAATGGTCGAAATTCGCGAACTGCCGCGGTACGGCGCGTTCTATTCAGGGCATTATATATATAATATATATTATATATATTTCATCGATTTCCTTTCAAAACGTATTTTATAAATCGTTTTAAATACGTTTTCGAAACGATTTCAACTTCATATTCAATTTCGAATCAAAATTGAATATTCCACATCATCGATATACAAATGATAATGTTTTCAAAACGTTATATTTTGAAATCACTTTCTTTTCTATATTCATTATAAAAATGAATAAATTTGATATAAATATCGTTCACGTCAAAATGGCGTCAATCTAGTCAACACGGCTTATATTCAACACATGAATGTTTATTCTATTCAACACATGAATATTTATTCTATTCAACACATGAATATTTATTCTATTCAACACATGAAGTTATTATTTTTATTCAACACATGAATTTATTTTCTATTCAACACATGAACATATTTCTATTCAACACATGAATTTATTTCTATTCAACACATGAATTTATTTCTATTCAACACATGATTATATTTTCTATTCAACACATGAATTTATTTCTATTCAACACATGAATATTTCTATTCAACACATGAATTTATTTTTATAATTTTCCTTATTTTCCAAATTGGAATGAGGCCTAATCAATTACCATATAATGTTAATTATATGGATTTTCTACAACACATGTATATAATAGCAACGATAAATCACCAACCATCATCCAGAGTGCACCACACAACTACATAAGCATTAAATATCAATAATTAACGCTTACACAATCTGTCAACCCATCGATTGACATACAACTAAACAATCGGGATTAGTGTACGTCAAATATCATTCCAATACCCGTGTGGGGTTTCAAATCAACAAACACAGATTTTTATTTGTGCAGTTGGGCGATGTGTAAAATTTATCGTCCCATATCAGTCAAATCGGTGTACATAAACAAAGCGTTCGATTTGTAAGTGAGTATTTATTTTACTTCAACACATGAATATATATTTTATTTCAACACATGAATATATATTTTATTTCAACACATAATATATACTTTATTTCAACACATGAATATATGTTTTATTTCAACACATGAATATATATTTTATTTCAACACATGAATATATATTTTATTTCAACACATGAATATATATTTTATTTCAACACACGAACATATATTTTATTTCAACACCAACAGTCAATTTTCACAACACAAACAATCACACAAGTCGTCCATGGTCTGTGGACAACGGGTGTCGGGTGCTGCTAAGCACCGTCTGCATCCTATTATATATTTCAAACTAGAAATTAAAATAAAAGCAAGGAGTTCTCATCGATAAGCTAAACCATACGCCACGACTCTTCATATGTAAAAAATCTTTGCCGTGCTCGCTTTTTGTCAATTTCATTGTCCGTAGCCACTACATATATAAAAATCACATTTTTATATTGTTGCTATGTATATAAAAAATCACATTTTTATATTATCACTCTATGTATAAGAATTATAATTTTATATCGCTCTTTTCATAATAAAATCATATTTTTAATTCACTACTTCATATATATAAAAATCGAATTTTTATTTCGCTACAAGAATAAAAATCATATTTTTATTATCTACATTATATAAGAATTATATTTTTAAATCTTCATATCTAATAAAAATCGTATTTTTATATATGCTATACATGTATAAAAATCAAATCTTTCTTGCTAATTCATATGAAATAAAACCAAATCTTTCTATGCTATATATATAAATAAAAATCTTATCTTTTCACTTTTAAAAATCTCGCTTTTCCTTATTTAAAAATCAAAATTTTAACTGTACCATGTATAAAAGAATTGATTTTTATTCGCTAATATCGTATATAAAAACTGATTTTTTTTCTTTTCTATAAAACTAATCACATTATATAAATAATATAAAGAAATAAAAATAAAATAAATTAAACTTACAGAAGTGGGGCGTTGGAGGAATCGCAAGTGGTCAGGAGGAGGAGAGGGGTGCTGGAGTGCGGAGAGGGGGCGTTGTCGGCCGGCGGTGGGGCCATGGTGGTCTAGGTGACGCGATTTACAGAAGGGGATCGGGTTTTTGGGGGTTACGGTTGCGAGATGGAGAGAGAAAGGGAAAGACGGGAGAGAGGGGAGGTGCGACGCCAGGTGAGGGCGTGAGGGGCGGCGCGAGGCGGTGGCAAGGGAGGGGTTGGGCGATGGAAGAGGCGGCTACGGGGTTTTTATTTATTTTTATTTCGATCTGAAAGGTGAAAGAGAGAGAAGGAAGGGTTGGGTTATATAATATTTTAATTGATTAATTTATTTCCTCCAAGAATGTTGACTTTCCTCCCGAACTCAAAACGCGACCCAACGACTGTCGTCCCAAGCTAATTACCCCCATTCCGAACACAATGGGATATGTATCGTAAGATGATTCAATCATTTCGATCAGTTTCCGTCAAAATCAAAATATAACTCTATAAATTGAATTTGAACGCGCATTTCAATTTACCGAGGCCACATACGGACTCTAAAAATTCCCGAAAAATATTTTCTAGCTTCGTATTAACGATACGGTCCTAACAAAACTAATTTCATCGAATTCTGAGACAGTTTGAAAAATGGCCATTTCCAGGTCGATCGAAATTAACTAAAACTGTCAGAACACGTTTTACTTCGCCACGCTCACATATTGATTCGAAAAATCATGAATTTTGAAACCTAGCAATAACTTGACATCACAGATCCAACAAAAGTGGTTTCGTCGAAAACCGAGGTCGTTTGCAAAATTTCCAATTTTAAGGGCTAGAATTCCATAGCGACTATTCCGAATTTTCAACTGGACGTAACTTTTGAATCCCGCTATGAAATTTCAATTTCTTGGATTCATTGGAAGGATATTCTCAATTAGATTCAAATATTTTTGGTTTCACTAAAATCCGGTTTATTTTGAATCCTGTACATTCATTTGAACTTTGAAATCGAATTTTCAAACTACCGCGCCATTTTAAATTCCTTTTATAATTAAAATAAAATGTTTATATTCTAACGATGATCTATATAAATATATACGTTCAAATTCTATTCAAAATAAATTTATCGTCATTATTACTTAAAACAATTCATTTTAAATAATCAAAATTCATTAAAATTACCAAAATAAAAATTTTAAATTGGCTCAGATTTCCGGGTTATTACAGTTAATCGATTAGAGTTAATCAAATAGAGTTAATCAATTAGAGTTAAATCAAAAAGAGTTAATCCAAAAGAGTTAATCCAATAGAGTTAACTGATGAGAGTTAATTGATAAGAGTTAATTGAATAGAGTTAATCGAATATAGTTTATTCAAAGAAAGGTTTTTGGATCTAGTTATTCGTAAGAGAGATTATCGAATATAGTTATTCGAAGGGAGGAGTTATCGAATAGAGATTTATTCGAAAGAGAGTTACATAAGGATGTTTGTTAAAGGTTTAAAAGATAAACTTTGTCTATTCTGAAGTTAAAACGTTGTTCAGTTAAGGTCTAAGAGGTAATTATACCCCAACTTGATTAACTTCCTTCTTAACTAAGGAATGGTAAGGTTTGATAGTAAATGATGATTAAGTGAATTTAGTAAATGGTTTGAGATGGCATGGCGATGTTTGATGTAAACATCAGTTTAAATCCAATAAAGAAGCTTTGGAAATGTTTTCCAAATAAGAAACCAGAAATGTTTCTAATATAGAAAACAGGAAATGGGAATGTTTTCCATTGTTAATAATGTATATTTTCTAATAATAGAAAATAAGAATTTGAAATATATGGAAATAGGAGATAAGTAAATTAATGAACTAAAGAGATAAATGTTCAATGATGATTGATTGATATAATTTCATTTGGAAATAATATTGTTTTTTGCACACCTGGTTTTCTTTGATAGTTAACTCACTGACTATCGAAGATTTTACCATTTTAACGTTGTTAATATGGAGAGACCGGTTGGATTATTATCCGAAGAACCACTCTGTATTGGCATAAGCGTTGCGAATCATATATGCTAAAGATAATTTAAGACGGAGTAAAGTGCAAGGGCTGTTGTATAAATCTTAGATAACAGTGCCTAAGATGGATATACTGAATAGTGCCTTCGGTTTGTCCAGTCCCAGAACAACCTGTATGGAAGAATGTTTGACAGAGTATATCTAATAGATCACGTAAGCTGATCTCTTCAAACGTATTCACGTTTGGTGGCAGTGGAACTCGTTTCTATTAGCTGTATACCCGTGTTATTTTTGAATAAATCAATTTGTGATTTGGCGGATATGACGATGTGACATTCTAAGTGAATGAAGATGTGACATGTAAAAGATATGCGTAGCTTCTAGCCTCACATCTAGTAAGTGACAGAAATCAGGCAGGCAGCATGGCTATGTAGGTCGCACCTATTAGGGTGTACAATCACCTGATCTAGAGTTTCATTTACTTCTAAAAATCTATTGTTGATGTTGTCCCATTCGGGAAACGGTTGCTGATCCCAGCCATTGGTGATATACATTCAATACACTCAAGCGAAATGAGTGGTCAGTCATGTGTGGCCGGGTTGCAAGATGTTCTTGTTGAACCCAGTGTATTCCTCTCTAGAGGTACACTAGCGAAAGGTGGTTCCATACCTTGTTATAGTTGGAAATCCATTACCCAATACGTGCTTGCGGTTTTGATTGTATACAAAATATGTAGAACGTGAGATGAAAGCGTTTCTGCTAGATGATTATTATATTGTGATTGATAGACATTATTATAATATCAAAAGGTTTTTGATATAAAGATATTTGGATTCTCATAAGGGAAAAACTCGTTCCGTTATACGTCGTGGTCTTATGAGATATCATTTACTTGCTTGAACTATTTTAAAGTGTTTTACTCATACCAGTCCCATGACTAACCCGGAGTTTATTTTGTTTTGTTTTCCCAAACTCTTGGGTGCCTGAATTTGTACGGGCAGTCAAGTAGTCGGGATTTTACAGATGCACTTGGAGAGCTTGGAGCAGGTGGCTTCAGGATTATATAGCTATTATTTATTTCCACTGTTGTTGTAAGTGTTGTACTCTGAAATGTTAAATAATACATATACTGTTGTATTTCAAAAGTTATGTTATATTTTATTCGTTCCACTGTGAGATTCGTGTTTACTCCGATGATGATGTTTTTCTTCTTCTTCTATTCTATAAATTCTATCTTATCTATTCCCACCCTCTAACCTCTTTCATTAACTATTCGGTTATTTTCGAATCCTTGGATGTTTGATATGTGTTGTATATCGGATAACCAAGATCGTCAAAATCCGGGTCGTTGCACCTGCTAGACCTAGCTGTCGCTAACTGATCCGACAAACGGGATGATTAATTCGAAATCAAATTTGAAATATAATTTGAAACTGTTTTCCAAACGAATTGGAATTATAAATTCATTTTGACAAGAATTTGAACAATTCATACTTAAATCGTTATATGGTGTGAATAGGATGTGCTACGGTGCGACAGTTCGTATATATCGATTTTAATTTTCAAAAGGCTATAACTTGACTGTTTGAAATTGGTTTGACTTAAAATAAGAAATGTTGGATTTCAAATGATGACAGCTTTTGAATAGAAAAGGAATTTTCAAATTCCAACGTATGATTTTCAAGTTATATTTAAAACGAAATTGGAAAAGATCGTTATACATGCAGTTCGACAACCGTAATAGAAAATCGAATAAAATGAGCTTATAAGAATTATTTAGAAAATCCAGAAAAATATGGTAAATCATATTTTATTATTTTAAAGTGATTTGAGTTAGAATATATGAATTTAGTATGGTTTTGGTTTGATTTGGTTAAATAACCATTTCACAGCACCTTTTAGCAACGCTTTTAGCATTATTAAACTGTTTCTTTGAAAATGATTGGAATTTAAAGAATTTTTTTACCATGAACCATTGTTTAAGTTATGGGAATAGGATTTGTTTATACGTTAAAAGATTTTAAAATGTATGGTATGAAATTTATGGTAAGTAAGATTTTGGAAATTTGAATAAAAAAGAAAATGAATTTTGAATAGAGTTAGTCGGATATTCGATATGGAATCCTAGGATTGGACGAATACTATCAGAAATAGTAAATCATATTCATATCCAAATTCAGATGGTTTTTGCCCGATTTTGTGAATCGATATCAAATATAAGTCGATTAAATTCTGTTTTAAACTAATATTTGAAATGTTAATAATTTGAATTACCGTAAATGGAGATTTAAATCCAAATTGAGATTTGGTGGTTTTGAAGCATATGGAAAGAGTAAATTATGAATAAATGGATTTGGCTTTTGAAATATAAGGTTGGGAATGAATATTGAATTTTAAGAAAAGTTAAGATGATAACAAGATTTACGGGAATTGAATGAATCCAACCTTAAATTTAAAATGAATTGATAACATTTGGGAAGGATATTTGAATAGAGAAACTTTTATAGTCCATAGCTTCTGATTTTAAAAATACGCTTATTACTTGGAAAGACCAGGATCGAATATATGTTCGAAAACCATTCTAAGTAATAATACAATATATGGAGCAATTCAAGACTTGGAAAAACGAAGAATGAAGACCGGGATTCCTCGAACTGTTTAGATTGATTGTTGATTTCTCGGTTGGGTAGGGCACCCGATACGAGGTTATAAGTTGCATGAGGTTTGAATATATTTAAAGATTTTCGGATTGGTGTTTCGTTCAGACCCAGAACGGAATTGTATGGATTGTGTGTCTAACATTGTAATTGATTGTGTAGCACTGATCTCTATTAAATATATATCTGCTTTGTGGTGGAAAATTTATTCTCTTGCTTAACACCCCAGTCTAAGGCGTATGAGCTTAGAGGATATATATTGATGGAAATCATTGATGCGTTGTGAATGGATAATGTGGCATACTTAAGTTATGTGATGAGCTATGTATGATCAAAGCATAGCTTATTAAAGCATAGCTTTGTGTATATCGTGACCTCAGCAAGCCTCACAACCCGGTAAATGGCTAAAATAGGAAAGATGCAGTGAGGTTAAGGGTAGTCATTTCGTTTTAGATAAACGGTGTACTATGGTATGGAGCCCTGGCATTAACCTATGTGGTGTAACACCACACATTTTTAATAGAATATACATAAATGTGTATATACATAGCTAGGTAAATAATGGTGATGTATAATGAAAATTTATTAATACATGGAAGAAAAGGAAAAATTGGTTCAATAACAGTGTGTGTGACGGAGAAGATAACAAGATTAGGATACTCAATTTATATATCAGGAATTAAGTAAAACGGACATCACCATTGCGTTCATCTCGGAATTCTCCTTGGAATAGAGTCCAAGTTTTTGAAAATCGGACTCCGTATGAAAGAGTTATGGCCTTCGGAAAATTCAACAAAAAATTAGAATTTACATAGGAAAATACCCAAGCAGGTCGACCTGGGGGTCGACCTACCCAGGGAGGTCGACCTGGGGGTCGACCTACCCAGGGAGGTGAGTAGAATTTTTGGTGTGCTGGACGGACCAGATGGCTTCTAAGGCGATCTAATGGCTCTAAAACACTCTCTACAGCTATAAAATAGTGCCTAGACCTAACCTAATTCATAAACAATTCCTTTTGATGCCTCCATGCTGCCAAACATGCCGCCGCCTCAAAACACTAAATTAATTTGCAACTTCTTCATCAAATTCGGAGTTTAATCAAATCAAGTAGCAAAGTTCTTCATCAAAAATTCATGCTCTTCACCAATGATCAAATAAGAAGAATAAATCAGCGTTCTACATCAACAACAAGTCGTTTATTTCTCCAATCCAATCAAGGTGAGTGGAATTATAATAAATTTGTTGCATAATAGTATTATTATCGTTCATCATTCCCCAATTATTAATTTAATTCAAGATTCATGTTATAATAATTGTTCCTTTTATTATCCTTCCCCTTTTTTTTGGATCTAGGTTATCTCGAACCTAGACGAAAATCTTATTATGCATACGTGCGGTTGGAATATGGAAAATGTTGGGTATAATCTATTTTATGCAACCGAGAAATATAATATGTAATTCAGGGTTTGTGGCATAACAATTGTTGTTGCGAATATTGGGCATAATTTATTTTATGCAACCAAGGAATATAATCTGTAATTTGGGATTTGGGGCGTAACAATTATTATTGCAAATATTGGGATAATTTGGCAGTATATATATTGAGATTATTTAAATGGAATGAGTGGAAAGGATCTTGAAAATTGGTGACTTGGAGTAACTTACGCTAAAAATATATAAAGCTTGAATTTGAAACTTGAAAATTGGATATGCCATTAAGATCCTAGAAACATAATTAAAAATGGAATATGTTGGACAAACCATGTTTTTTTATGTAGTTATGGAACTCGACGCATAACATGAAATTGACAATAGTTGACATTTGATATCTAGAATGAACATGAACATGCTTGTAAATTTATAGTTGGCCAATGACACTTAGAATAGACATGAATTGTAATTAAGTTAAATTTGGAACACATGACATGAATTTGGGGTTTGGGTGAAAGACGATTTTTAATGAACGCCTATGACACGAGGTTAGGCGCGTTTGTGGTATAAGAATGCCCGGAACTGCCCGGAAAATCCAACAACAACAAGTGGACGTCTAATGTGAGAGGTCAACGGCAAGAACTAGAGGCGTAATGGTTTATGACACGAGGTTAGGCGCGTTATGGTATAAGTCTGCCCGGAACCGCCCGGCAAATCCAGCAGCCACGAACGGACGTCTAATGTGAGAGGTCATACATCGTTACGGCATAATAAATAAATTAAGAAATACTAACCATAATAAGACATGCGGGGGACATGGGTATGGTTAGAGGGTTAAGTGGGACACGAGTGACATGTGAAACAAAAATTTAGATATGCTTAACCAAAAGGGACCCGTAACGGTATCATAAATAATTGAATTGGGTAAAGGTTAAGTAACGGGTTAAGTAAATGGAAGGGTTAAGTCAAATCTAAAATTAATGATAAGAAATGGGGAATGATAAATAACCTATTATGAATAAACTTGAATAAGGCAAGAAAGGATAATAGGTGGAAATTATAACTTATGAGACAAGATAAGTTATAGGAAACGATAAGGAAGATGAGATAATACTTAACCAATTTGACATGATATATGGATAGGTTAAGTCAACATCAACTGATAGATAACACTTATACAATTTGACATGACACGTGGGTTGAATTGAATACATGATTGGGGGTTAAGTCAACTTGGACACATGGGCAAACTTAACCAATATAACAGTATCAAAGCAAGGAAAAGTGGGGAATGATTAGATTAAATAATAGATAAACTTATCCTAGGGATAACAAATGAATATGACTTAAGATGTAATACAAGACTCGAAGGGTGGGACGACTTATACAATGAAATAAGTTAATCTAAGCTGTAAATGTGGGAAAACACCCGTACACTATCATTTGATAAAGAGAACTTAAGTCATGCTTGTATTCATTGGTAAACCTTAGTTAAAAGGAACTAAGTAACAAACCTTAGTTAAAGAGAACTAAGTAACAGAAACTAAGTATCAAACCTTGGTTAAGAGAACCAAGTAATAAATCTTAGTTAAGAGAACTAAGTAAATAACAAGAAAGAGAACTAAGTAGTAAACCTTAGTTAAGGGAACTAAGTAAATAACGAGAAAGAGAACTAAGTAGTAAACCTTAGTTAAGAGGGCTAAGTTGTAAGCCTTAGTTAAGAAAACGAACGATTAAGGGAACTAAGTGGTGAACCTTAGTTAAGAGGACTAAGTAGTAAACCTTAGTTAAGAAAGCTAACATTTCAGGAAACTAAGTAGTAAACCTTAGTCAAGAAAGCCAAGTAGAACACGAGGAGGTGCGAATGTCCATCTGATCATGAAGAAGGCTCCAACGAACTGGGTTACAAAGCACGCGGCTTCGAGGGGACATGAGGGTACTCTTGGTATCCCTCTGTGTGGATGCAGATGATCCTCCTGGGCTCACAGAGGTTAAGGTCTGCGTTAGAAGAACCAAGAGTATGCCTTGGTTGCAATATAAGCAACCTAAAGACTAGGATGGACTAGCGTGAGGCGGCGATATCTTGTTTAGCCCTGTGATAGCACGTCGTCATCTGCCTACCATCTTGAGTCAATCGAGCACGTGAAGCGGAAAGGCGGAGAACTCCAAAAAACCATATACTTACTATCTATTTATGGGTCAGGTTGGCCAATAGGTTTTTGGGGGCATAGGGGGCCTGTGTACAGTTCTCATTCTTGATTTTTTTGGGTGCCTTTCATTAGTTGAGGGAGGGGTCAAGTGGGACCATAACCACACACAGATAAAATAGACCTTAGCATCTGCATCGGTAGATAACTTAAAGCTCCCGACCGAGTTCCGTGTTTCTTGATTAGCCCTGCCACGGGACTCGGGCAGCACATACAGAGGATATGTGCAACTAGACATCGATAACGATTCACGACACGTACGTGGGGAAAGTCTAGGAACATATATCGCTCTGGGTAGTGTGTCCTAGACTAGGGGGCATCGTTGGATAGGTATCATAATCCCTAGTTGGACCTAGGTCGCGTGAACCATGAATCCGAGAAGCAGGTAGCATAAACCCCAGTGGCCATGGGTAGCGTAAACCCTGGTTGAATCTAGGAAGCGCTCGACGGTAAAACTTGGATTAGATCTAGATGATACACAAAATCCAACAAGATCGAGAGTGGCAGTCCAAACGATTTCGAGAATGGTGGCACTACACTAAAGTAGTATAGATTTACGTGATGAAGCCTGTACGACATACGACAAGGGACTGTATACATACATGGAAACGATTAGACGAGTTGTGGGTATCTACATAAATGTTGTATTAGGTTAACCTACTAGTGGGACATGAGTACAACCTAAAGATCTAACATTGTTAATAAACTAATAACCAAGAAAATGTAACTGAACGGTATATGTAGGATTATACAGAAGTTTATTCTAAGTCCACTCACACAGAATGTAACACCCCACGTCCATTAATGTCACTCACAAAGGGAATGCATTAACTTCCATGGAGCGTATTTAGTGTATAGAACAGAATATAACAAGACAGATATAAATAATGGTATTTGAAAATTTATAAACCAACTTTTATTGCAGCGAAGAAATAGTTTGATTACAACAACTTCATAAACCAAGTACACTTAATATCCATTTTGATAAATTGTTTTAGAGTACATAAAATAAAAAGCATAAACCCCAACACAAGTAGCCAAAAAAGAGATGAGATGAAATTTACTTTCAGCAATCCAAGCACTTCGAAAAGAGAGAGAAAGAGATCCAAGATTAAGCTCCACTAGTACTAGTCCCACCCTGAGAACCTGGGGGGAAAAGGATGAAAAGGGGCGAAAACAAGGGGGGTAAAACATAAAGTCTGGCGAGTATAATAACTTTAACAATATAATTATTAAAGTAACTAGGATAAGGCATAAACTTAGTAAGATAAGTTATAACTATGATAGACTCGCAAATAGTCTAACTTATAAAAAGAAAAACAACATCACATAATACATAAAATAGATCTAAGGATCTTGACATAAACTTGCATATGAATTTCATTCAAACTAGCATATGATAGGAAACTAACATAGGTAATGGGCATAAACTTGCATAACATATGTACTGCTATAGATCCAAACATAAAGGTGTGAACTTGCATATGGATCTAAACATAAAGATGTAATCTTTCATATAGATCTAAACATAAAGATGTAAACTTGCATATAGATCTAATCATAAAGGTGTAATCTTGCATATAGATCTAAACATAAAGGTGTAATCTTGCATATAGATCTAAACATGTAGAATAATGTCACATAAACTAGCATATGCATATACATGTTTCACATATATTTCAACAAACCCAAACTTGCATACGATTCATACATGTATATATGATCCAATCATCACAAACTTACATAGGATATATGATTCAACTTGCATAAGATATATGATTCAATTTGCATAAGATATATGATTCAACTTGCATAAGATTTGCATATGATCCAACTTGCATAAAATTCACATAAGAAAACATATGATCTAACACCACAAACATACATACAATTTACATCACATGATTCAAAATCATATTCTCATAATCCCAATTGTATCTTATCATAATTAAATTAATGAATTATTTTGTGAAAGCTATCATACTCGCCTTTGATGTAGACTTAGTAGTTATTTAGATTTGATTCGAATTTGATTCAAGCCTCTATCTTTCTTTAGGGTTGAAAGTGTATGGCGGCTACTCTAGGTTCTCCACTGACGGCATGGCGGCTCTTGTTATGAATTTATGTGATTAGGGTTAGGGGTTTAGGGTGTTTTTATAGAAGATTAGTTAACTAAGAGTCGTCAGATTAACCTAGAATCAATCAAGACCATCCAGTCAAGATAGAATGACAGTCAGCCCTAATGACTCAACACTGAGTCACAAAATCGTCATCTTTTAGATCTTCCCGTGGGGGGGGGGGGGGGGGGGGCAGGTCGACACCAAGGTCGACACTAAGGTCGACCTGTATAGGGGGAGGTCGACACTAGGGTCGACCCCCTGGTCGACCTGGTCCCTGTTTCAAATTCTGAATTCTTGAACCTGAGCTGTTTTTAAATTTATAAAATCGGAAGGCCATAATTTCTTCATACGAAGTCCAATTCACTCAAACTCGGACTCTATCTCAAGAAGAATTCCGAGAAGAACGCAATGGCGTAATCCGTTTCCCTTAATTCCCTAATTTGAAATTAAGTGTTCTTTAATTTGTTAACTTTAATATTTAAAATTACAGGGTGTTATATTCTCCCCTCCTTAAAGGATTTCGCCCCCAAAATCTCCAAGTTAAGAGAATGAACATCCTAACATCCATCTACTCAACCATCAAACACAGGCATCCATTGTCCTTACAAGATTTCTAATGCTGTATGAACATATGCAAAGAGTGTGTGTATATGTTCCTTATCTAATGCAAAATCAGGCAGTCTACTGATTCAGTTGACCTCCTTAATGCGAATCATGATAGTGTCATGCGTCCATTATGTATGCGAAAGAATCCTATCTATACATATTATTTCTACATGTGTGCACAACCATTCATCAAAATGCAGCAACTATATGATAACACAACCATTATACATCCATTAATTTAAATATGAACACACATTTATATGCAACATGAAGGTGATTGAGCTGATCTAGTGCCTAAGGTGTGTGTACATGCATCCACGAGCGACCAGTAGCAACCACTTGCATCCATTTGCATCCATCAAACATAACATGTCCCAAACACATGTTTGCAACCATAGGGTTCTCCCTAACTAAAGATCGAAGATATCATCGCAAAGATAACATTAAAAGATAGGACAAGTATCAACAAAGCGGTAGAAAAAGAAGAAAATAAAACATACCCTCAAAAAGGAAAGGGTACAGCGTACGCATCTTGTCTTCCGTCTCCTAAGTCGCGTCTCTTTGATCATCTCTCCATTGCACTTTGACCAACTTGACCTATTTTTTGCGTAGCCTTTATACTTCCGACCCAAGGATGCATGTAGGAGCTCATCTAATCGTGGCTTTTTACTCTACTTCCACTTCTCTAAGCATGTTCGGCTCCACTACTTCTACAGTATCTTGTAACACTTCCGTAAATGCGATACGTGAAACACGTCGTGAACGCCACTAAGCTCGTTGCCTCTCCTCGTGTCCCTCCAAAATCTAGGATACATAACCTCAAAAGATCTTCAAGGATTTTATTCATCCTTTTCTGTCTGTCCACCTGTCTGTGGATGATAAGCGATGCTCGTACTTGCCGCCTTTTCCATATCACATTTTCCTCTTGCATCGAAAACTGCTCCAAGCCCTGTCCCGCAAGCACCGATATATACAGTGAATGGCTTACTCACGTCTGGCAAAACTAGAACTAGAGTTGTCGTCAAAGCCCTCTTCATACGTTGGAAAGCATCATCACAGTCAATGTCCCAAGTAAAAGTCAAGTTCTTTTTCGTTAATCAAGTGAGAGGGGCTGATATCTTCGCGAAGTCCTTAATAAACTTCCTATAGTAACCAGCCAACCCTAAAAAGCTTCTTACTTCTGTTGCGTTCTTAGGAGTTTTCCAATCTTGGATTGCAACTACCTTAGCGGGATCCATAGCTATCCCTTCCTTAAAGACCACGTGTCCTAAGAACCTCACTTCTTTTCTTCGAAAATGGCACTTGGAGAACTTAGCTTTAAGTTGATGAGCTTGTAGGATCTCTAAGACTTCCCTAAGATGTAGGGCATGCTCTTCTTCATTTTTAGAGAAAACCAGAATATCATCTACAAAGACTACCACAAACTTATTCAGAAACTCCCTAAACACCCTACTCATTAAGTCAACAAAGTATGCAGGTGCATTCGTCAAACCAAAAGGCATGACGAGCCACTCGAAGAAACCGTTAGGAGTTCTAAATGCAGTCTTATCGATGTTATCTTCAGTCACCCTTAGCTGATGAAACCCTATAGACAAATCCAGTTGCGAGAAAACTGAAGCACCTACCAACTGATCGAATAAATCGTCTATCCTCGGTAACGGGTGTCTGTTCTTCTTTGTTAGCTTGTTCATCTCCCTATAGTCCACGTACAATCTAAGTGAACCATTAGCTTTTGTAGAAAAAATGACTGGAGCACCCCACTCCAAAATACTTCTTCTTATGAACCCCTTCTCAAGTAATTCTTTCACTTGCTTATTGAGTTCTCTTCTCTCTCGGAGCCATGTGGCGCACTGGTAATGCAACTGGCTTCATATTATCTACTAAGTATATTCGAAAGTCTATCTTACACCTCGGGGGTAAACCTTGAACCTCATCGAAGATGTCACTATATTCACGGACCACACGAATAGATTCCAAATCATCATTGGATGCGTCAAGGGATTCTAAATAGCTAAGCATTACTGGACCTCTAGGGTCATAAGAAATATCCAGGGTCTTTCCACAATGAGTCAACAATCTAACTACCCTTCTTTCACAATCTAGGATGGCCCTGTATCTAGTTAGCCAATCCATACCTAGAATCAAGTCGTAGCCCATGAAGCCAAGAACAAAGGCGTTGCTTTCAAACCCAACGCCCAAGATAGACACTCTCAAATCTCGACAAATCATAGAAAGATGAGCCGAACCACCAATAGGATTTGAGACTACTATGGGATCTGTAACTAGACTAGTATCTAGGTGTAGTGTTTCAACTAACGAAGCAGATATAAACGAGTGTGAAGCGCCAGAATTCAAAAAAATTCGAATAGGATGATCAAAAAGGAAAAAACCAAACTTCCAACCAAGATATTTCTACCTCTATCAGGTATGCCAGCCGTGAGGGAATGCGTCTGCCCTCTATAAGATCCCGTACTTTGTCCTTTTGCCTTTTGCTTCTTCGGACGATCCTAATAAGATGTCCTGTTTCTCCGTAACGATAACAACTAGTCTTCTCTTTCTTTCTAACGTCTTTATTTATGTAGTCAAGTATTTCACAAGTGTGACCCTTCCTTTTCTCTTGGCCCCTTGTTATCCTTATCGCCTTTCTTTGGATCTACTTTATCTTGTGTCCTTTCCATGTCTTTCCTACACATTCTCTATTCGTGACCTCCTACCAAATAAGGCTTCGTTCTTCATTAACTAAGCAGCTAATTGAACCTTCCTCCCACCGTCTACCTTAAAGGTACCGACAAGTCCTCCACTTCCTTCTAGCTTTGACAGACGTCCCAGTCCCATGAAGTGGTTTTCCGCCCATCGTATGGAAGTTCTTACACATCTTAGAAAAAGCGTCTATACATGGAGGAAGAAATTCAAAAAAAAGGAAAGAGGAAAAGATTCAAAACGGAGAATCGAATGAAAGATATATGGCTCTTGGGGGTTATGTTTTTCAAAATAAACTTTTCTCTTGAAAATACTTTCCTTAAAGCATACTTTTGAAAGTATTTTTTTATAAAAAATGCTTTTTGAAAAATAGTTTTTCAAAATTCATATCTAGTCTAGTAACCTTCAGCTCTGATACCATGTGTAACACCCCACGTACATTAATGTCACTCACAAAGGGAATGCATTAACTTCCATAGAGCGTATTTAGTGTATAGAATAAAATATAACAAGACAGATATAAATAATGGTATTTGAAATTTTTATAACAACTTTTATTGCCACGGAGAAATAGTTTGATTACAACAACTTCATAAACCAAGTACACTTAATATCCATCTTGATAAATTGTTTCAGACATAAAATAAAAAGCATAAACCCCAACACAAGTAGCCATAAAAGAGATGAGTTGAACTTTGCTTTCAGCAATCCAAGCATTTCCAAAAGAGAGAGAAAGAGATCCAAGATTAAGCTCCACTAGTACTAGTCCCACCCTGAGAACCTGGGGGGAAAAGGAAGAAAAGGGGCGAAAACAAGGGGGGTCAGACATAAAGTCTGGCGAGTATAATAACTTTAACAATATAATTATTAAAGTAACTAGGATAAGGCATAAACTTAGTAAGATAAGTTATGACTATGAAACAAGTGGGAATGACAAAGCAGTTAAGAGGAATATTCCGGCGTTAGTCTCGTCCCTAATCATAACAGGATAATTACTATACTGCACCAATGCTAATTACACCGCACCATTACTGGTCACCCTAAAAGTTGATCCCACCCACCGAACAAAATAATATTAATGGTAGTCTCGTGTTCTCCTAGCTGTCTTCATAGGTGTTGTCTGCCCCTATCTCCGCTAGTCGTACCCCCTACCCTCCCCATTCTAATTACAATGTTTATTCATAATATGGAAGTTATACTCTTAGCTGTATTCATAGGTGCCGTCTGCTCCAATCTCTGCAAGTTATACCCTCTACCTTCCCCATTTGATCAGCTCCTTAACTCGTAGATACCTGTGCTGGTCCCACAGTGGGATGTATCACTCCCCAAAGTGGTAACCCGATACCACTAAAGATGCACGGTTTATATCTACGCGATGCAACGTCTTACCTACCAGCCCGGGCCCACGCACGCACATGACCCTGTTGGACTTGCGTTGCCACTGCTAACCCATTTTGACCTCTTACAATCAAACCCAGTAAGCGTGTCCCGTCCTCGACTTGGGTCGAGCTCACAAAGATACTAAATGGGTTACTAGTTTGAAAAGGGTCCCCACACAAGCTTTCCACCTATGCTTGGTCCCCACTAAGATTCCCCACTTAACCCCTTCTTATTCATGTCTTCTTACATGTTTTCAACTTGGTTAAGTGTTTATAATTATATCTCACATGTCCCCCATGTTATCCACTTAACAAACCAACATGTGTTATTGGTTAAGCTTGTTTTCCTACACGCTTATCAGATTGATATATTATTGGTTAAGCTGGTCTTAACCCCATCCATTTATATCTTATTGGTTAAGTTGGCCTTAACCCTATCCGCTTATCCGATCAATATATTATTATTGGTTAAGTTTGTCTTAACCCTATCCACTTATCAGATAAATATATACATATATATATACTATTAGTTAAGCTGGTCTTAACCCTTACCACTTATCAAATTATTGGTTAAGCTGGTCTTAACCCTACCCACTTATATATTATTGGTTAAGCAGGTCTTAACCCTATACATTTATCCAATTATTGGTTAAGCTGGTCTTAACCCTACCCACTTATATATTATTCGTTAAGCTGGTCTTAACCCTATCCACTTAACATGTTTTACTTAGTTTATGATTAAGTACATCTTAGTTCACAGATACATTGGTTAATATAATAACTCCCTAAGTACCAACCCCGAAGACTGAAACCAACATCAGATTGTTACTCAGAGAATCACTCACTCAACCAAACTTCTGTTTGTCATTCATATTTGTCTTTAATCAGCATTAATTAATTATTAAGGCACCTAATCGTATTTCACATGCCACCCAAGGCACCCACTTAATTTCACATGCCACCCAAGGAACCCACTTAACCCCCCATGTCCCACCACATGTTTGTCTGGTTAAGTGTTACTTAATTCATTAGAACCGTAACCTTGTAAATACCTCCTACATTAGACTGGCATTTGTGGTTGCTGGATTTGCCGGGCGGGTCCGGGCAGTCTTATACCGCAAACGAGCCTAACCTCGTGTCTTTACAATTGTTACGCATTTAATTCGTGCCTTTGACCTCTCACATTAGACTAGCGTTTGTGGCTGCTGGATTTGCTGGCCGGGTCCGGGCAGTCTTACACCACAAAAGAGTCTAACCTCGTATCTTAGGCGGTTTATTATTACACATCTTTATTTAACCCCTAATTGGATTAATATCCCTATTCAAATTTGTCAATAATTTCCAAATTTATTTATGTCCATAATTGTATCTTAAAATTATGTTCGTAAATACCAATTATGCCAATTAATATCTCAAATTAATTATATGCCTTTTAAGGCCATTTTATTGCCAATTCACAATTTTATGTATATTCAATATTATTCCATCATCCCCACGCTATTCATACGTTTTCATGTGACATATGTAAGACTCGCAAATAGTCTAACTTATAAGAAGAAAAACAACATCACATAACACATAAAATAGATCTAAGGATCATGACATAAACTTGCATATGAATTTCATTCAAACTAGCATATGATAGGAAACTAGCATAGGTAATGGGCATAAACTTGCATAACTTATGTACTGCTATAGATCCAAACATAAAAGTGTGAACTTGCATATGGATCTAAACATAAAGATGTAGTCTTTCATATAGATCTAAACATAAAGATGTAAACTTGCATATAGATCTAATCATAAAGGTGTAATCTTGCATATAAATCTAAACATAAAGGTGTAATCTTGCGTATAGATCTAAACATGTAGATTAATGTCACATAAACTAGCATATGCATATACATGTTTCACATATATTTAACAACCCCAAACTTGCATAAGATTCACACATGTGTATATGATCCAATTATCACAAACTTACATAGGATAGATGATTCAACTTGCATAAGATATATGATTCAACTTGCATAAGATATATGATTCAACTTGCATAAGATTCGCATATGATCCAACTTGCATAAAATTCACATAGGGACTAATATATGATCCAACACCACAAACATACATACATACAATTTACATCACATGATTCAAAATCATATTCTCATAATCCCAATTATATCTTATCATAATTAAATTAATGAATTATTTTGTGAAAGCTATCATACTCACAATTAAAAAGAATAGTCTTGTCTTTCTGGGATCTGTATTCTGAAATTGAATTGCTCGCCTTTGATGTAGACTTAGTTGTTATTTAGATTTGATTCGATTTTGATTCAAGCCTCTATCATGCTTTAGGGTTGAAAGCGTATGGCGGCTACTCTAGGTTCTCCATTGACGGCATGGCGGCTCTTGTTATGAATTTATGTGATTATGGTTAGCGGTTTAGGGTGTTTTTATAGAAGATTAGTTAATTAAGAGCCGTCAGATTAACCTAGAATCAATCAAGACCATCTAGTCAAGATAGAATGACACCTCAGCCCTAATGACTCAACACTGAGTCACAAAATCGTCATCTTTCAGTTCTCGCCAAGGGGGGAGGGCAGGTCGAACCCCAGCTCGATCCCCAGGTCGACACTAAGGTCGACACTAGGGTCGACCCCCTGGTCGACCTGGTCCCTGTTTCAAATTCTGAATTCCTGAACCTGAGCTGTTTTTAAATTTCTGAATTTTTGGAAGGCCATAACTTCTTCATACGAAGTCCAATTCACTCAAACTCGGACTCTATCTCAAGTAGAATTCCGAGACGAATGCAATGGCGCAACCTGTTTCCCTTAATTCCCACATTTGAAATTAAGTATTCTTTAATTTGTTAACTTTAATATTTAAAATTACGGGGTGTTACATAGAACTTATGTTTTGACCCCCTCCTCATTACATACTTCCAGGTTAGGTTCATGATAGAGATGGTATAGCTTTGGATACTGGTTTAGCAGTATTGTTAATAAGGTAAAGCAATATTTGAATATTATACTTTATTTCCTTCCGTTGTGAGATGCTTTACGAGTTATGAAATGTTTCTTTATCTCTGTTTTTTTCTGCAGGATACCAGAGCACCTAACTCGGGTTTCGATATATTGGATTTTTGAAAAAAAATTGGTCTGTTGGAATCTGGGTTGTTACATCTGGTATTAGAGCCAGGTTTAGTGATCATAGAGAGATAATGAGTGAAAGTATTTGTATTTTCTAAAATATAAATATATTATATATATAAACCTAAATCCATATAGTAGCCCATTAGACATGAAAAGAGTTAGGATATCTAGTTTGTACACTCAAGGAATGAACATAAGAATTTCGAAACCATTAGGTGGTTGGGAAAGTGTACAATATGACTTGAAGCTAGATAAAGAAAAGTATCCCATAGGATTGAAACTGAAATACTAGTATTTCAGATTAGTGGGTTTAGGAATGTAACCTTAGAAACTAGAAAAGACTAAAATATGAAAAGTGGATTAGGAATATATATAGAGTTAGGAGAATTGAATTCGTGAAAGTGCCTAGGAAAGTCTAGTTGAGTTGAAGACCCGCTTTGAGTCTAACCCAACGATAAACTTTTAAGAACTTGAATTTGTAACATGATTTGTGGTATTTTCCAAGATTTAATCTTAAAAGTATTTTGATAAATGCATGTTGGGTTTTAAAGTAAAGTGGGGTATATTGTGTAAAAATAATGAATTCTTGTTTTAAAAGAATTCTCTCATAAAACGGTGCATATTATGGAGCATAAATAGCTCGCTAGTTTTCATATATGAAAAGAAGTTTTGAAATCTCTGTTCAGTTAACAATAAATTTTGATTATTGTTTTAAAAAGAAATTTTGTTGGGTGAACAAAATAAGCGGTAGAGTGTAAGAATAGAATAGATATTTGCACCTTAGCAGCCACAGTTAACATTGTAAATAGGAACTGTGTAACCCATTAGTTGTCCTTGTCTACTCCAGTTTTGTGATTTGAAAAAAAAAAATTTGCAATTTTATTTTGTAACATGTTTTTATGGTTTGGCAAAAGCAGGTTTTTGAGAAAAGAAAATAAAGTTTTAACACGTCTAATTTTTGAAAGAAAAATGTAATGAAAAGAAAGGAGGCCAAACCATGTTTTAAAAAAATGGAGTAGGTATGGATTAGTGCCTAGAATAGAACGAGAGAAAGTTAAAGCTATGAATTAAACAATTGGAACCAACTAGAGATTGGTTGAGTTGAGTGATTCTCTGAGTGTTAATCTGATGTTGATTTCGGTCTTCGAGGTTGATATTTAGGGAGTTACTCTCTTGCCAATTTATAATCAGGGATTAGCTAATATTAAACTAATGGAAAATTTTCCCGTAGAATGCATAAGCATTGAGAAACCTGGGTTTGTTGCTGGAGAAAAAGAAAGAAAAAGGATAGGCTAGGAATACACAACAAGGACTAGTAGTGACTACTAAGTTGTAAAAGGCAAGTAAGTGGGTAGATCCTGTTGTGTGGACTCACAATTGTTTGAGATGACTAAGTCCTGAGATTCTTGGCTCGTAGTAGTAGCTATGTAGGATGTTGTTTGAGTTGAAAACAGAAAAAGCTTATTTGAAATAATAAACTTAAGTAATTGGATTAAGTCAAATAAGCTAAGAAAGAGAATATCCTAACTAACAAGAAACAATAAATTCAGTAAAGCAACAAATGTGACGGGAAAGAAAATGAAAATCTTCAAGAAAAAAGATGATAAATATGAAATTTTTCCAAGATAAGTGGAAAAAAAGAAGAAATTTTCTTATGTGGTTGTGCTTGGATAGGAAAATAGTAAATCTTCATAAAATAGTCATATAAAAATCCAAGTACGATTAGAAAATAAAAACAGAGGATATGAATTTTTCCGTTTTATATCTTTTCGTAACATAAGGAAATCGAATTTGGAAAATTCGATTTTTCTAAATTTTGAAATTAATGATGGATGACAGGGTTTTGGATGCGACAATTGGGTGAACTATGCTCTTATTCTATAAGAGTGTGGGAAAACTTGAATGAAAAATATTTTGATTTTTCAAGAATATTGCATTCATATAGAACTGCAAGTATATTTAGGATGTGAGCATCATGTTTTGAAAGAGTTTTTAAAATTTTAATTTATATAGGTGGATCCAAACTAGGCATACATACTTTACTACGATGTATCTCACTTTACACATGTGAACAATGTTTGCAACAATTGGATGCACACTTGATGGATGGATATTGCGAGGGATTATCTGTTTTACTCTTATGGGGATGAAATTCTTTAAGGGTCGAAGAATGTAACACCCCGCATTTTTAGTAGAATGTACATAAATGTGTGTATACATAGCTAGGTAAATAAAGGTGATGTATAATGAAAATTTATTAATACATGGAAGAAAATGAAAAATTGGTTCAATAACAGTGTGTGTAACGGAGAAGATAATAAGATAAGGATACTTAATTTAAATATCAGGAATTAAGTAAAACGGACATCACCATTGCGTTCGTCTCGGAATTCTGCTTGGAATAGAGTCCAAGGTTTCGAAAATCCGACTCCATATGAAAGAGTTATGGCCTTCGGAAGATTCAACAAAAAAAATCATATTTTACATAGGAAAATACCCAGGCAGGTCGACCTGTGGGTCGACCTACCCAGGGAGTTCGACCTGGGGGTCGACCTACCCAGGGAGGTCTACCTAGGGGTCGAACTTAGTGTCGACCTCCCCCTGACTTTTTCCAGATCTGGGCAGTGACGATTTTTGGAGTGCTAGATGGACCGGATGGTTTCTAGGGCGATCTAATGGCTCTAAAACACTCTCTACACCTATAAAATAGTGCCTAGACCTAACCTAATTCATAAACTATTCCTTTTGATGCCTCCATACCGCCAAACTTCAACCAAACATGGCTGCCGCCTCAAAACCGTAAATTAATTTGCAAAGTTCTTCATCAACTTTGGAGTTTAATCAAATCAAGTAGCAAAGTTCTTCATCAACAATTCATGCTCTTCACCAATGATCAAATAAGAAGATTAAATCAGTTCTACATCAACAACAAGTCCTTTATTTCTCTAATCCAGTCAAGGTGAGTGGAATTATAATAAATTTGTTGCATAATAGTATTATTATCGTTCATCATTCCCCGGTTATTAATTTAATTCAAGATTCATGTTATAATAATTGTTCCTTTTATTCTCCTTTCCCTTTTTATTTTTGGATCTAGGTTATCTCGAACCTAGATGAAAATCTTATTATGCATACATGCGGTTGGAATATGGAAATGTTGGGTATAATCTATTTTATGCAACCGAGAAATATAATCTGTAATTTGGGGTTTGTGGCATAACAATTGTTGTTACGAATATTGGGAATAATTTATTTTATGCAATCGAGCAATATAATCTGTAATTTGCAATTTGGGGCGTAATAATTATTATTGCAAATATTGGGATAATTTGGCAAAGTATATATATGAGATCATTTAAATGGAATGAGTGGAAAGGATCTTGAAAATTGGTGACTTGGAGTAACTTACGCTAAAAATATATAAAGCTTGAATTAGAGACTTGAAAATTGGATATGCCATTAAGATCCTAGAAACACAATTAAAAATGGAATATGTTGGACAAACCATGTTTTTTATGTAGTTATGGAACTCGACGCATAACATGAAATTGTTAATAGTGGCGTAACTTGAGCGTGATTATGCTTGTGAATTGGTAATTGACATTTGATATCTGGAATGAACGTGAACATGCTTGTAAATTTATAATTGGCCTATGACACTTAGAATAGACATGAATTGTAATTAAGTTAAATTTGGAACACATGACATGAATTTGGGGTTTGGGTGAAAGACGATTGTTAATGAACGCCTATGACACGAGGTTAGGCGCGTTTGTGGTATAAGACTGCCCGGAACCGCCCGGAAAATCCAGCAACCACAAGCATACGTCTAATGTGAGAGGTCAACGGCAAGAACTAGAGGAGAAATGGTTTATGACATAAGGTTAGGCGCGTTGTGGTATAAGTCTGCCTGGAACCGCCCGGCAATTCCAGCAGCCACGAACGGACGTCTAATGTGAGAGGTCATACATCGTTATGACATAATAAATAAATTATGAAATACTAACCATAATAAGACATGCGGGCGACATGGATATGGTTAGAGGGTTAAGTGGGACATGGGTGACATGTGAAACAAAAATTTAGATATGCTTAACCAAAAGGGACCCGTAACGGTATCATAAATTAATTGAATTGGGTAAAGGTTAAGTAACGGGTTAAGTAAATGGAAGGGTTAAGTCAAATCTAAAATTAATGACAAAAAATGGGAATGATAAATAACCTATTATGAATAAACTTGAATAAGGCAAGAAAGGATAATAGCTGGAAATTATAACTTATGAGACAAGATAGGTTATAGGAAACGATAAGGAAGATGAGATAACACTTAACCAATTTGACATGATATATGGGTAGGTTAAGTCAACATGAACTGATAAATAACACTTAACCAATTTGATATAACGCGTGGGTTGAATTGAATACGTGATTGGGGGTTAAGTCAACTTGGAGACTTGGGCAAACTTAACCAATATAACAGTATCAAAGCAAGGAAAAGTGGGGAATGATAAGATTAAATAATAGATAAACTTATCCTAGGGATAACAAATGAATATGACTTAAGATGTAATAAAAGACTCGAAGCGTGGGATGACTTATACCATGAAATAAGTTAATCTAAGCTGGAAATGTGGGAATACACCCGTACACTATCATTTGATAAAGAGAACTTATGTCATGCTTGAATTCATTGGTATACCTTAGTTAAAAGGAACTAAGTAACAAACCTTAGTTAAAGAGAACTAAGTAACAGAAACTAAGTATCAAACCTTGGTTAAGAGAACCAAGTAATAAACCTTAGTTAAGAGAATTAAGTAAATAACGAGAAACAGAACTAAGTAGTAAACCTTAGTTAATAGAACTAAGTAAATAACGAGAAAGAGAACTAAGTAGTAAACCTTAGTTAAGAGGACTAACTTGTAAACCTTAGTTAAGAAAACGAACGATTAAGGGAACTAGTAGTGAACCTTAGTTAAGAGGACTAAGTAGTAAACCTTAGTTAAGAAAGCTAATGATTCAGGAAATTAAGTAGTAAACCTTAGTTAAGAAAACTAAGTAGTAATCCTTAGTCAAGAAAGCCAAGTAGAACACGAGGAGGAGCGAACGTCCATCTGATCATGAAGAAGGCTCCAACGAACAGGGTTACGAAGCACGCGGCTTCGAGAGGACGTGAGGGTACTCTTGGTATCCCTCTGTGAGGTTGTAGATGATCCTCCTGGGCTCACAGAGGTTAAGGTCTGCGTTATAAGAACCAAGAGTATGCCTTGGTTGCAATATAAGCAACCTAAAGACTATGATGGACCAGCGTGAGGCGGCAATATCTTGTTTAACCCTATGATAGCACGTCGTCGTCTACCTACCATCTTGAGTCAATCATGCACGTGAAGCAGAAAGGCAGAGAACTCCAAAAGACCATATACTTGCTATCTAGTTATGGGTGAGGTTGACCAATAGGTTTTTGGGGCATAGAGGGCCTATGTACAGTTCTCATTCTTGGTTTTCTTGGGTGCCTTTCATTAGTTGAGGGAGGGGTCAAGTGGGACCATAGCCACACATAGATAAAAACAGATCTTTGCATCTACATCGGCAGATAAATTAAAGCTCTCGACCGAGTTCCGTGTTTCTTGATTAGCCCTGCAATGGGACTCGGGCCGCACATATAGAGTACATGTGCAACTAGACATCGATAACGATTCACGACACATACGTGGGGAAAGTCTAGGAAATATATCGCTCTGGGTAGTGTGTCCTAGACTAGGGGGCATCGTTCGATAGGTAGCATAATCCCTAGTTGGACCTAGGTCGCGTAAACCCTGAATCCGAGAAGCTGGTAGCATAAGCCCCAGTGGCCTTGGGTAGCGTAAACCCTGGTTGAGTCTAGGAAGCGCTCGACAGTAAACCTTAGATTAGATCTAGATGATACACGGAATCTAGCAAGATCGAGAGTGGTAGTCCAAACGATTTCGAGAATGGTGGCACTACAATAAAGTTGTATAGATTTACATGATGAAGCCTGTACGACATACGGCAAGGGACTATATATATATACATGGAAAAGATTAGACGAGTTGGGGTTATGTACATAAACGTTTTATTAGGTTAACCTACTAGTGTGACATGAGTACAGCCTAAAGAGCCAACATTGTTAATAACCTAATAACCAAGAAAATGTAACTGAACGGTATATATAGGATTATACAGAAGTTTATTCTAAGTCCACTAACACAGAACTTATGTTCTGACCCCCTCCTCATTACATACTTCCAGGTTTGGTTCATGACAGAGATGGTATAGCTTTGGATACTGGTTTAGCAGTATTGTTAACAAGGTAAAGCAGTATTTGAATATTATACTTTATTTCCTTCCGCTGTGAGATGCTTTACGAGTTCTGACATATTTCTTTTTCTCTGTCTTTTTCTGCAGGATACCAGAGCACTCAACTCGGGTTTCGATAGATTGGTTTTTTGAAAAAAATTCGATCTGTTGGAATCCGGGTTGTTACGTGTGGATAACTTCTATATATGGATGTTGACATTGCGAGCGCTCGGTTTAAAGGTTGGTAACGATAGGGAAGTGATATACTCAGGCGTGCTCTAAGTTACCCAGTTAAGGGGTAACCCGTCCTCGTGTTAGCAGAGAGCCCGATTTGATTCATGGGTCATCCCTCTAAAGGCGTACCCATCGGTTTGGTAAGGAAGTTCCTTTTCCTAGTCATTTGTTGGAAATCTAATTTCCACTACGTGCCCATACGATTTTAGATGTATAGCCTGCAACTAGTAGGATTGTCAGTATAATGGGATGGGGCATTATGTTGGCTAGGTGTAACACCCCGCCTCCGCTAGGGTCACTCGCAAAGGAATGCACTAGCTTTAGAGGGGCATTACTGGTAAATATGCACAGAAATATCACAAGACAGAACATATAAAATAGCGGAAGTAAAATCAAACTTTCATAAACATCAATAATTAAGGTCTAAAGCCTTTTACATCAGAGTACATCAAAACCTGTCTTGCAATAGTAAAGAAGCATAAAGACTTTTTCATAAATTATTCCCCAAGTAAAAACAGTAAAGTAGCCATAGCCAAGAAAAGCCCAAGCCATCCATGATGACCTTCAAGCAGAAGAAGTCCGAACTAAACAACAGTATTTCCTCCCTGTAACCTGGGGGGAGGGGGGAAACGGAAGAATAGAGGCGAAACAAAACGGGTCAGTCAAAAAGACTGAGTAAGCCCTATCTACTATCAGCATAAAAACTAGTAAAGTTAACTGACATGAGAAACCGAGATGAACATAAGCATGATAACAAGATAGATAAGCTAAATCAAAATAACAGGATGAACTGCTGAACTCAGATAAACTAAGGTGTCATGATAAATTACGATGTCAAGATAAAACAAGGTATCACGTCGTCAGGTTTCTATCAAGTATAATATCCCAAGATATCTATCAAGTCTAACGTCCCATGGTATCTATCCTGTACATCTGCTCTGCACCTACCGTACTAGTATCCCAACTGTATCATGTGTTATCCATGAATGACCCTTACTCAAAAGTCGTATAATGGTCCATGTCAACCTAATATGCCGCATATATAGGTTACTCAACTCGTATGTTCCTTTCCACGTAAATGTTCAGTCCCTTGCCGTAGACCATACGGGCTTCCCCATGAGATTCTATATTACTTTAACATAGTTCCATGATCCTTAAGATCGGTTTGGACTGTTACCCTAAACCTAGCTAGGGTCTTCCAACATGAATTATCGTTTGTACAACTAGGACTTATGCTACCTAGGGCTACTAGGGATTATGCTTACCTATTGCACGTTCTCGTATCTCGGTTTTGGTTCAACCACCCAGGGCCACTAGGATTTACGCTAACCGTCAACCGCGCCCTTTTTCCCACACATTCATCGTGAATCGTTTTTCCATGACTGTATGCACATGTATCACATCGTGCCATCCGAGTCCTGTCACAGGGCAGACCAGGAAATACAGGACTCGGTCGGGAGCGTTCGATTTATCAGCCGATGCAGATGCTAAGGTCTGTTTTTCTATACGTGGCTATGGTCCCACGCGACCCCTCCCTCAACTAGCGAAAGACAAGATGGGATAAATCCTGTATGAGAACACACTACTGGCCAACCCACAATCTAGCCCAACCGCAACCATAATTAGATAGCAATTATGGTCTTTTGGGTGTTCTCTGCCTTTCCGTACGTACACGCTTGACCAAAGATGGTAGGTAGCCTGACGAAATGCTATCTATGGTACGACCGTGTATCGTCGACTATCCCCTATCCATCCCCGTCTTTAGGTCGCTTGCATAGCAACCAAGGCATACTCTTGGCTCTTCTAACGCAGACCTTAACCTCTCATGAGCCTAGTATAATCACCTGGCAGCTCACAGAGGGATACCAAGAATATCCTCACGTTCCCCGAAGCCGCTGCTTCGTCACCCAGTTCGCTGGAGCCTTTATCTAAATCAGATACTTGCTCCTACTCGTATACTTAAATGATGACCTACCGTATCAGGTTACTCATCTATCTATGAACTGGTCTAAATTTCCTTGACTAAGAATCATTACTTAGTTATTCTTCAACTAAGGTTTACCACTTAGCCTTATTCCCGTTATCCTTGTTAACTACGGTTATCCACCTAATCCTCAGAACTAGGGTTTACATAATGGATTAAGTGTCACTTAAGTTCATGACTTAACCCGTCTACAAATCATGTCAAAATTGGCTAAGTATCCAAGTCCAAGACTTAACCCTACAAACCATGTTCACGTTGGTTAAGTATGTATTAACTTGACCCTATCAAATTACTGAGTCAAATTGGTCAAGTGTATTCAAACGATTCGTGACTTAGCCTTTTCATGTTATCATGTTGGATTGGTTAAGTATTGGTTAACTTAACCTCAATAAATTCACGAGTTAGATTGGTTAAGTATAGGTCACTTAACCACATCAAATCATCATGTTAGATTAGTTAAGTGTTTAACTTAACCCCATTAAACTACCAAGTGGGATTAATTAAGTCTAGGCTAACTTAACCCCATCCGATTTCCATGTTTAGACTAGTTGAGTCTAATCTTAACCCCATCCATTAACTGTATTTTTCGGTTAAGCGTCATTAAGAAAACTTACTTAACCTTACCAAGTTATCGGGTTGGATTGATTAAGTGTTGGTTAACTTAACCACTTCAAAATCACCGAATTGGATGGGTTGAGTCCAGGTTAACTTAACCACATCCCCTAACTGTATTATACGGTTAAGTGTAATTAGGAAAGCTTAATTAACCGTATCAAATTCACGTGTCGGTTTGGTTAAGTGTTGGTTAACTTAACCCCGTCCACTAGTCGTATAAAAATGGTTAAGTGTCATTTGGCAAATCAAGTTACTTAACCTACCCAACCTTGTCATGTTTTGTTAAGTATCATTAGCCTAATCAAATTACTTAACCCATTTGTCCATGTCATATTTGGTTAAGAATCATTAATCAAATTAACTTAACCCTATCATGTGGCATTAATTACTTAATGCACCTTCACCTCTCACATTAGACTTTGTTGTGGTTACTAGTTAAGCCGGTCGGTTCCGGGTAGCTTTACACCACAACTTGGTCTAACCTCGGGTTCAAGCACAACATGACCAACTTCTCACATTGGGTCCTATTGTTTGCAACTACTAGTTAGGCCGGTCGGTTCCGGGTAGTTTTACGTTGCAAACTCAACCCAACCTCGAGTTGGCCACACTTATATTATCTAAGTGTCATGTCCATCATGTTTCCAAAACATGTTACAAGTTTTCAAGAATTTGGGTAAACCTAACTTAATAGGTAAATTCCCAAAGGGTAGACCTAACTTAATAGGTAAATTCCCAAGCTTATGTTTTTATGCATACTTACATGTCAACTTCCATGTTATATTTCAAGTCATATTTTCAAGTTGTATTTTCATGTCATTAGAAATTACCCATAACATAACCCAACGCTTTTAAACTCGCATATACGTTCGCGACAACGTAATGGATTAAAAGAAAAGACTTGGCAAAGGCATGACAGAAATGGATATTAAGCCACAAGTTAATCACGGTGGCAAATGAGGCATAAATGTGTTCATTATCTTGCATGTTACATTCTTAAGCCTCAAAAACATGCATAAACCCAAACTTGGCACATAAGCGAATCATGGTGACAAAAGACATGGAATGATGACTAGTAACTCGCATATATCATCATATAAGGGTTATGACTTCATATGCAAGTTGACATAAAGGTTATGAGGGTTCTCATGTTGCATAATGCAACATTTCAACATAAAGGTTGTAGCTTTTAGCCCACAAGATCAAGATAATGACTTCATAAACTTGCATAACATGATAGCATGTATCATACTCAATGATCAAACCCAAACTTGCAACATGAACATTTAACTTCATAGTTAATATCTAAGAGTAGGGAAAGGGCTTACATTGCTATGAAGGCACAAATCGATTAAGTTAAAGATTGAGACAACGCCCATGCATGCCATCATCCCAAAAACCCAAAGATGAAAGCTCTAAATCAATAAAAACCCCATCTTTATGAACAAAAATCAAAGCTTTAGCCTTGAAATCAACTTGAGAAGCTCTCATACTAACATAGGAACTCTCTAACACTCACATAATCATGAAACCTCTCATAGAAATGAAGTGGAGGCTAGGATTTTTAGTGGAGGCCATGAGTGGAGCAATTTTGCCATAGTTTAGTTGCATGAATGAATAATGAGGGTTTAGGGGTAGGTTAGAGGCTTATTTATAGAGATTAGGAGTGATTAGGACCTTAGGATTAACCCTAGGATCAACCTGAACTGTCAGATTTCAAACTAGGCCCAAAAACCTAGCCAAGACAGAAAATAGGTGCACCAGGCAAAACTGCCCGGCCACCCTTAGTCGACCCCCAAGTCGACAGGGCTGTCGACTTGGGTCAAGACATGTCGACTCCCAAGTCGACAGGGCTGTCGACTTGGGGTGCCTGGCGGGAATTTTTCCCGCCTAGCCTTCCAGCCCTAATTTTCGAAGTTAGAACTCGTTTTTGAACTTGAATTTTCTGAAAACTTCGTCGGACCATAACTTGGTCGTACGGACTCCGATTCTCGAAAACTCGGACTCTATTTCGCGTATTTTTCCGAGACGAACGCAATGGCATAGCCCGTCTTAGTTGATTCAGAATTTAAAATTAAATTCTGCCTTGATTCTCGTTTTAACATGTTATCGGAATACGGGTTGTTACACTAGGATTTATACATTTATTTGCGAAATTGTTTTCACACTATGCACTAATAATAATATCATAGGATTTTCACGTATCAAGCATTTTTAACTATCATAAGGAGAATCCTCGCCCATGTGTGCGTTTGCATTGTGCGCGTGCCGTGAGACCTTATGGTAGTTTCATTTTTCAAAAGTCATTGCAAATTTCTATGCACGAGAATTCATATGGAGTAAACCCGTTCTGCGTTAGCGGCGCGGTCCGTTGAATTACCCAATTTAAAATGAATCCTAAGTAATAACTATTTTGAGTTCTCACACCAGTCCTTGTTTGGCATGAGGTAGCGTGATAGGGGGTTCTCGCTTTTCTGGGACCTGGAGTTTACTGTTCCCTCACCTAAACTCGGGGTGCCCAAAATTTTGACACGGGCAGCTAGTAGTTTGGTTTGCAGAGTTAGCCTTGGAGTTGGTTGGAGCAAGATTCTGGTTTTAGCTGGAGCTATTATGTTTTGGAGCATTCACATTCTTCTGCTGAGTTAATATTTCTTCCACTATGAAATCAATGTCCTCTGATGTATTCCTTGTAACTCTGATGTTATATTATGGTAATGAAATGAAAAGTTCTGTTATTTTTTGTGCAAATATGTAAGTATCCGTAACTATCCGTCTTTATGAACGGTTTAAGTTGGATTAATTACCACCGAAAACCGGTCAAAAAGCCGGGTTGTTATAGATTAGTATCAGAGCTTTGGTTTATACAAAGCAATGGGTACGACATATTTGAACAAAAATAAGGACTCATCAAAGTTATGATATCTCATTGGAGATATGGTTAGGAATACCCTAGAATGAGATTTTGGAATATTACGCTTGAGAGAGCGTCCTTTACCATAAAATCAATATGTTTTGAATTAGAGTGAAATTTACAAGTTGAAATTAACTTATGGAAACATTATAAATTTTCCTTAACTCATAAATTGGTAGGCATTTATAATTTTATCTGGGAATAAATAACTTAAGTGAGTAAAACCCTTAAAAGGTAATTAAGGGAATGTAAGATTGCACTGGTATTTAAATAAAATTCAGTTGCTAACTTGAATAATCTATTAATAAATTTTGGGTCGGTTTATAAGAATAAGAATGACCCAGGTTAGGTAAATTTAAGTCCCTTGATTATTTTGATAGATGTTAGAATACTTTGGTTAAGGAATTCAAAAAATGAATACTAAAATGAGTATAAACAAGATTGGAAACTATTGGAAATAGGATGAGTATTCTCGAACTATAATTCTTTGCTTGTCGCTGGGTTTAGCTTGACTCATTGTCATCTTTTGATTATCATTATTTCCCTGATTATAGTGCTTGAATTCTTGAACTCTTCCTTTTACCCTGCTTTGACAAAACCATGGATAGGTGGATTTATGTCATAGTTTTAAATTTGAAACAAGTATTATCTCTTACTTGAATTTGTATTAAGTGCAACAGAAATTCCAAATATTTTGAATTTATTCAAGATGTTATTTTTGCGAGATAATTAAATGTTTTGGAAAAAGGAATATTTATATGAGAATTCGGATTCAGAATAATTTTGAGAAATTTGAGGTATGAACACTTAGTTCTATAATTTGACTTAAATTGTTAAGCAAACCTTGGGTCCAATAACTTTAGCAGTAAGTTAGAAAGGTGATTCCTAAACTGTAAATTTTCTTAGGGTCATAAACATTTGAGTACTAGATAGTATCTATCCCAGTTTCTCCGTTATGGTAGTGATAGCAGCTATGGGTCTAACTTAGCGAGTTTGATTATAAAAATGACCTGTGACGACCCTAGTAATCATAAGATTATAGAAATCTCTACCTTTAATGAGAATCAGAGAGAGTATCCTGAGATGATACGGGCCTTGGTTCTGACCTTTACATTTCTGAGATGTTAAGAGAGGAATAGGAATTTAAAATTGGTAGAGGAGTTTAAATTTACTCGTCTTCCTTTTTGAGGACGAAAAGTCTTAAGGGGGGATGAATGTAATATCCCGGAAATTTTAACTATGTTTAATTTGAATTCTTATTATACAATCTATATTTTATGAATATAAATTGATTTTATAAGGTTTAAGTACAAATTTTAAATTTGAATAATTATTTTGTTTATTTTATAAATATGATTTTTGTATAAATAAAACTTATTTAAAAGTTGTAAGGTTTTATAAATATTCCAATTTTATTGAGTAACGATATTGCCCGATTTTTGATGTTGATATAAGAATATGAATTTGGAAAATGATAAGTTTTATTTTAAAAAGATTTTATATTGTACAAGAATGATTTTTTATTTTTATTATTTGGATAAATTATAATGGTGTTATAAAATTTATAAGGATTATTAAGCATTTGTTTTAGACCATTTTGTTTAAATGTTGGTAAATTATATATTTGATAAATAGTATATATATATATTAGTTTTATTTTGATAAACCTTAAGTAGTAAGGTGGTTACACCTATTAGTAGTTGCAAAAGTGTAGCTAAGATAAACTAATTTTAAATTACCTAAGGATAAGGATCAAGATGATGTGTCCTTATAGTTGTCATCATGCATGCAAAGGACTTCATGTATAGACAAGTATCCTCATAGGTGTCCCATGAATCAATGACAATAATACCCTTTTTGATGCCTATCTAAGCACATCAATTCCCAACTTCAATTTGCATCTCACGTTCAAAACTGTTTGTTCCTTTTGAGTTCTTTGTTACATTTCCTATAGTGGAAAATATAAACATTTAAAAATCCACATCTCTCAATCCGTTCTTAGTTAGCCTGAATGATCTACGTGAATAATATCCGGATCATCGTTTATGATTTTTAGAAATTGACGGAACGAAATTTCGTCGATAAACAAAAGAGATATCTTTGATTTACAGAGAAATGGAAGATTTGTGTTCAAAACTTCAAAAAATAAAATCCCTCAATCCATGAAGAATTGATCGACGCCGTCCGCGTCATTGAGATCAGCAGAAGATGTAGTATTTTTTATGCGAATTTGGAGAAATTCCGTGTCGATGATCGGAAAAGTTCAAGACTAGGGTTGGGGATCGTCAGAGAATTGGGCGTTGATTAGTGAGTTGGAGCTTAGCGTGATGACGAGGGATGAGAGGGCTTTGATTGGTGTAATTTAGTGAAGATCGGTCGTTGTTTGGGGGTGCGACAGTAATGGTTCATGCATTTTTTTCTGTTCGCTCCAGGATCAACGAGAGGATCGTATTTCGGTGTAGGCAATCAGAGTTTGGAAGGTTGGGTGCGGTGTGACGATCCCAAAACCCCGTGACACGGTGTTAAGGATAATCATTGGAATATAACACATTAATCATCATTAGCAGATCACAGATATTAGCATAAATGAGAAATAGAATAATTTACACACATATGACAGCGGAATCATATAGATATCACCACATCAGAGAGCACAGTGCAGGATACAACTTAGTGCATAATAATACATAATCAGTCACCATTGCCAGAGGCGGAATCATACATAAAGAGTACACAAAATAAATATCAGTTTACATCGCCAATGGCCGAATCATAATACATATACTATAATGGCGGAGAGAGTCAAAGTCAGCACGGTGTAGTCAAGCCTCGCCAAGAGCCAAAAGTGCACCAGATACCTGTAACTAGGCTGCCCGTGCGAAAATGAGGGCACCCGAGTTTGCAAGGTGAAACAAACTACGAGTCAGTCATGGGACTGGTATGAGAAATCTACTTAACTTATTAACAACAATAATAAGGCAAATCAAAGGACCACGCCACTTTCGCGGAACGGGTTTACTCTAATGAGTACTAGTGCATGAAATAAAGTAAATGATTAAATCATCGCAATGCTTTTTATAAAATGAAGCCATTATAAGACTCAGGTCCCATCACACAATGCAACGCAAGCCGGAGGATAGAGTTTTACCTTATAATGGCCAAAAATGCTTCCTACGTATAAAACAAAAGTGTTTGATGTTATTACTAATGCAAATATGTTTTCGAAAGCAAATTCAATCATAAATATCAATCCTAGGCGGCATAGCTACCATCTACTATGTCACCATACTAGTAATACAATCACATCCGCATATTTCGTATTGGAAATTGGATTCCTTCATGAGTCGAGGCAAGGGGCAAGCTCCTCTCCATTCCAGACACTTTAGCAAATGCCCCAGGATCGCACACAGCGGTCCTTGGAATCGGCTGGGCCGGTTCTCTCTTACTTTCGAGGATTAGTTATTCCTGAACACACGTTTCCCGATCCTTACAGACCTATAATCGAGGCGCCTCGCATTCCAACAACCACACAGGTGAAAAATATATGTAATGTCAGGGCTGGTAGGTCATTGACACCACCTTAGCTAGAAAGAAACGTCGTGCTCTCCCAGCGGTCCGTTCTCCCGTTTTTGACTCATACCGGGGTGTGAGGCTTGCGAATTCACGTTATACACAAAGCTACGTCACACAGACCATGCTTTGATCATCAACCACAAGGCTTTGCTTTGCAACAGAAGCCTCGATCATATGCCACTTAGGCGTGCCACATAGGCAATCCACTCCATGCGACTGATTTCTATCAATACATAACCTCTGAGCTCGTACGTCTCAGAGAAGGGCGTTAAGCAAGAGAATAAATTCTCCACCGCCAAACAGATATATATTTAACAGAGATCAATCAGCACAGAACAAAATCCGATCACGAGCATCCGTAGCGCCCATCCATCCAATGTGAAGATCGTCGGTCTTCAACCGTCTTCGACTTCTCAACGTCGATCAATTATTTGAAATGAGATGAACTCAGCCTTTTCAAATAACCCACGTATATTTAGATTTTAAAATCAATTTATCACATGGTTAGACTATTCAGCATTCACATTTCAGTTCTTTAGTTATAATTTTCATGTTAAATACATTCAACCATCAAATATCAAGCAAACACAACAAAATTGGTTTATTTCCACTCTATATCGTCTATAGTATATTATAACGATATATCGCCATTTTTATTTCCTTAAAACGACCATATTTAATCAAACGATGTTTCAGGTCGTGCCGATGCACTGGCGCAGTTTTTCACTAAATTTTTTTTACACATATCTGAAAATTTAACCGTTGGATCTTCACAAATTTTATATCATTAGAAAGATCATTTCAAAACGAATCCAATGGTTTCAATTTAGGGAAAATCCGACGGTCGGATCTTCCACACTCGTCGTTTGAACTTACGAATTCAAATTACGAACCGCAACGTCGTTATTCGATTTAATTTAATTATATATATATATATATATATATATACAAATATAATCGTTTCTGCCGTTGTTTTTCTTCAGATTTGAATTAAACATTCCAGACAATCCAACCGTCGGATCTTTACAAAGTTGGTGCCGTTGGAAAGATTTTTCCAACGCGAACCCAACGGTTGCGGTTTCGGGAAAATCCAATGGTCGGATTTCCCGCACTAGTCGTTTGAAATCACGGTTTCAAAACATGAACTGCACGGTCGTGTTTCGTTTTAATTTTATTTATATTTATATAAATATAGTTCATTCAAAAATTCCTATATCGTTTTCACTTCCAATATTTCACTAACGCCTTTAAATTTTGGAAAATTTCGCCATAACCTCCTTTGTACGGGAGGGGCTGGGAAAATTCCCAAATAGCCACACAGGCGTTTCAACTCAAAAAGAAAAAGAAAAAGCCAAGCGGCTAGCTAATAGGCTCATAAAATCATCACCCAAACAAAACAGTAAACGTGTACCTATTTGTCGGGCACAAAATTTTATTCCTCTTCTCCAGCCTCTTTGCTATAACCTGTTCAATAAATATGCATGTACATTTATGCAATTCTTATCACTTATCATTTTCCATTCAACTTCATATTTGATTCACTTTGGTTTAAAAACACCATTCATTCTAATGTTGCATGCATAGGCAAAAATCATATCATTAGCTAATTAATGAATATTTCAACTCATGCATATTTATTTGAACAAGTGGCTATTTTTAACACTTCACATTTCAAAATGGATAATTTTGGCGAACTAAAATATATTTCAACACATGACTATTTTATTTAGTCCCTATGCATGTTAAAAATAATATTTCTTTCACAAATATTTATTTCAACGATCGCATATCTTTAGCATATCGCATATATAATAAAAATGATATTTTTATCATTTAAAATATTTATTCAACACATGAATGTTTTTAACACTTCATAGTTTCAATAAAAATGTAATTTTTATTGTTCAATCTTTTTATTCAACACATGAACTTTTCCAACACACACACTTCTCAACACATGAGCACTTCCACACATGGATATTTTATATATGTTGTTCATATAAGAAAGATGAAATTTCTATTGTTGAAACTATTTATATATAAGGCGAATATTTTACATACTTCATATATATTATAAAAATGTGATTTTTATTGTTTAAACACTTTATTCATTCACACATGAATTTAATTTTCACACATCACTTTTCAACAAATGAGCATTTCCACACATGGATATAGTTTCAACACATGACTTTAATTTCAACGCATGAAGATAATTTCAACATATGAAAATAATTCTAACACATGAATATTATTCAAAATTTCAGCAGCATAACGGCAGGGTAGTTAAAACCGGCACCGTCCCTAGTACGGCTCCTCGCTCTACCTTAAAACCTCGTGGTTTTTGACAATGGGGATTCATGCATCTAATTCGCATGCAGGCGGCATGTTTTATTTTTATTTCCACAATTATTTCCAATTCATTTCAATCACCAATGGGTATTTTTCAACCACAACCAATCAATATCAACCACAAACAATTATTCAACCATTCGCATTTTTCATCCAATATTTCACACCATTACACAACAATAAATATCGTTCATGGTTTGTGGACGAGGGGAGTGTGTGTGTGTGTGTGTATATATATATATATATATATATATATAATTTCTATATTTCACTTGCATTTCAACACATATATCAATTATACTATGCATGTATAATTCATACTTCGCTTATATAGCTTACACAACGCATGTACATGAGGTATACAACACGTGTGTAATTTATATTTCTCTTATATAATTTATACACGACATTTTCCATTCAAATTCATTTAATTTAGATTTCTCACATTGGTTTTTGGAGTGCTAAAAATCGTAGATGACTCAGAAAAATCCGCGGTCTCTTCTATGTGGTAGAGAGCTTCCTTGCGGTCCCCATGCTTCCTGTTTCATCGAATTTCGTCAACACACCATAAAGATATGATTTTTCAAAGTTCAAACATCAAAAAGGACTCACCTTTATTGTTGGTTCAAACAAGGGTTTCGGATTTTCTCGAAATCCGCTGTGTATTGGGACGATCGGAGGTGATGACGTGGAAGAGGGTGGAGAGGGGAGTCGGCGCAGGGTGGTTTGGTGATGATCGGTGGTCTCTGGCGATCGGGGCGGCGCTGGGAAGTGTCGAAGTTTGGGTCGACGATTCTGGCGATGGAGGTGGCGATAGGGGTCGGGGTAGGGTCAGATTGGAAGAGGGGCGGGAGGCGCGTCGACTGCTGGTGGTGGCGGAGGCTGGAATCGCCTATGGCGGCGACGATTTGGAGGAGAAATGGCAAACGACGTGAATCGTCGGTGGAGAGAGAGAGAACGAGGGTTTCTGATGTTTTTTTTATTTTTAAAAATAATGAAAGAAAATTTCCGATTGGCCAATGGTTTTAATAAATTTTTAAACAGTGTTTCTCCACACGGACACCAATTCAAACCCAACGACTGTCGTCCCTAGCTAATTACCCCCATCCCGGACACAATGGGATATGTTTCGTTGGCCAGTTCGACTGTTACAGTCGGTTATTTTTCAAATTAAAGTATAAAACATTTAATTTTAACTTTGAACGTACATTTCAATTTGCCAGGGCCACATACTGGTTCGAAAAATTCCAGAAAAATAAATCTAGCTATGTTTTGACGCTACGGTCCCAACAAAACTAGTTTCATCGAATTCTGAGATCGTTTGAAAAATGGCCATTTTCTGGTCGATCCAATTTATTAGAAATTGACCAAACACATTTTCTTTTTCCACGCTCACGTACTAGCTTCAAAAATTATGAAATTTGAAACCTAGCAATAGTTTGACATCCCGGACCCAACAAAAGTGGTTTCGTCGAATTCCGAGGTCGTTTGCAAAATATCTATTTTCCAGGGCTATATATTCTATATAGCGACCTTTCTGAAAATTCATTCGGCCATAACTTTTGATTCCCGTTATGAAACTTCGATTTTTCAGATTCGTTTGAAAGGTATTGATAAACAGATTTAAATATTTTTGGTTTCACTAAAACTCGTTGTATTTTCCACCCTGCACAGTCAGTCAAAGTTTGAATTCAAATTTTCAAACTGACTTACTATTTCTAATTCACTATTTTATTGAAATATTCTATTTCAATTGTTCAAATTCCTTTGAAATGACCAATTTAAAAAATTTAAATTGGCTCGTATTTTCCGGGTTGTTACAATCTCCCCCACTTAAAACTTTTCGTCCTCGAAAAGGAAACAACAGTAATGTAGGAAACAAAATGTAAATGCAAAGTATTGTAAAGGTGCCTTGCGCCGGAGTTAGTCATAGATGTCCACTCTGCATTTGGGGTAAGCTTGCTTAATGCTTTCCTTAGTCTCCCAAGTACAGTCTCTAGGATCACTACTCCACTGCACTTTAACTAAATGAACCTTTTTGCTTCTTAGTTCTCTAATTTCTTTGCCAACAATCTTTAATGGCTCTCTTCTGACTGTTAATTCTGGAGTTATGTCTATATCCTGTTGCGCTGCTTCTTCTACAACAAGATCCGGATCATGAACATGTCTTCTAAGTTGTGATACGTGAAACACATCATGCATTCCAGGCAACCAATCTGGTAATTGAACCCTATAAGCAAGAGTTCCAATTCGTTCGAGTATAGGAAAAGGACCAATAAATCTCGGAGCCAACTTCTCAGTTTTGCCAAATCTGATTACTCCTCTCATCGGAGAAACTTTCAAATAAACATGGTCACCAACAGCAAATGTCAAATCTCTTCTTCTAGAATCTGCATAACTTTTCTGTCGGCTTTATGCGGTTCTCAATCGCTTTTTGATGAAGTCGACTTTATCAGATGCTTCTCTAATCATATCGGGTCCTAACACAAGTCTATTGCCAGGTTCTACCCAACATGCTAGAGATCTGCACGGTCTGCCATATAATGCTTCAAATGGCGACATTCCCAAACTTGCTTGATAACTATTGTTATATGAGAATTCTGCCAAATGCAAGTGATCTTCCCATGACCTACCAAAATCAATTATACAAGCCCGCAATAAATCTTCTAGAATTCTATTCACCCGCTCAGTTTGGCCATCTGTTTGAGGGTGATAAGCGGTGCTCATATTCAGTTTCGTTCCCAATTCTATCTGGAAAGCCTCCCAGGATTTGCTAGGTAATATTGGGTCTCTATCACTGACTATGCTGATGGGAATTCCATGCAGCTGAACGATTTCTGTGAAATATATCTGTGCTAGACTTTGAGCGGTTCTATTGGATCTGACAGGTATGAAATGGACAGTCTTCGTGAAGCGATCTACGATTACCCAAATGCTGTCATTACCTTTCCTGGTTCGCGGCAAATCATCTATGAAATCCATGGAAATCTGTTCCCATTTCCAACCTGGGACTTCCAACAGTTGCAGCAATCGAGCTAGCATCTGTTGGTCGCTCTTGACCAATTGAAAAGTAGGGCATCTGCTAACATACAAAGAAATATCCCTCTTCATTGCCTTCCACCAGAAAGTGTGTTTGATCGTTGTACATTTTACTCACACCAGGATGAATGCAAAGTTTGGATTTATGGCATTCATCTAGCACTTCTCTTCGAAGGCCTGGAATATTTGGAATGCAAATCCTATCATTTAACCTGAGAACCCCCTTATCGTCAATACGAAAACTTGTGGTTTCACCTTCCTTGACCCTCTGACTGATTCTCTGAATGAATTCATCGTCTTTTTGAAGGGTTGAAATCTTATCAATCAATCTAGGCGTACTTATAAGATTGGCAATGATTGCAGTTTTTCTACTAAGCGCATCCGCTACAACGTTAGCCTTTCCCGGCGTATACAGGATATCAAGATCATACGCTGCAAGAAATTCTAGCCAACGCTGCTGTCTCAAATTCAGATCTTTCTGGGTGTATAAATACTTCAATGATTGATGATCTGTGTACAGCACAAATTTCTCGCCCAATAAATAATGCCTCCAGATTTTCAAAGCAAAAACGATGGCTAGCAACTCAAGATCATGAGTTACATAATTCTTCTCATGTGGTTTCAGTTGGCGGCTTGCATAAGTGACTACTTGGCCTCTTTGCATTAACACTGCACCAAGACCTCTAATAGAAGCATCTGTCCAAACCGTCAAATCCTGATTGCCATCGATAATGTTTAACACTGGAGCAGTTGTCAGTTTCGATTTCAATTCCTGGAAAGCTTCTTCACAGTCGGAAGTCCACTTAAATTTCTCATGCTTCTTCGTGAGCTTCGTTAACGGACCAAATATCTTCGAAAAATCCTTAACGAAATTTCGATAATAACTACCAAACCCCATAAAACTTCTAACCTCTATGGGTGTAGTGGGTTGTTTCCAGTCTTGAATCACTGTTATTTTTCTCGGATCTACAGAAATCCCTTTCTTTGACAAGACATGGCCAAGAAACTTCACTTCTTCTTGCCAGAAGACACATTTAGAGAATTTGGCTTTGAAGACGTTCTTTCTTAGAATCTCCAATACTTGTTCTAAGTGTTTTTCATGCTCGGGTTTTGATTTGGACTAGATTAAAATATCATCGATGAATACGAGGACAAATTTATTCAGAACTCCCCTGAACACTCTATTCATTAGATCGACAAAGTATGCTGGAGCATTGCACAGGCCGAACGGCATTACTAACCATTCATAAAATATGTCTGGACCTCTGAAAGCTGTCAAAGGAACACACTCCTCTGCTATTCTCAATTGATGAAAACCTGTAGCTAGGTCCATTCGGGAAAATACTCTCGCCCCATTTAATTGGTCTAGCAGATCATCGATGCGGGGTAATGGATATTTGTTTTTGAGCGTCTGTTTGTTGAGGTCTCGGTAATCAACACACAATCGAAGAGTACCGTCTGACTTTGGGACAAACACAACAGCTGCACCCCAATTTGAAAAGCTAGGTCTGATTAGACCCTTCCACAACAGTTGACGAGTTTGATCGCCTAATTCTTCCTTTTCCTTTGGAGTCATTCTACGAATTGGATGTACCACTGGTCGGGCATTGGGAATTAGATTGATTCTGAATTCTATTTCTCTTTGCGGGGGTAAGTTTTCGACTTCTTCAAACACATCCGCATAGTTTCTAACAATAGGAATCATTTCTATGGAAGTGGGGATAACTTCTAATGCAGACCAAAATTCATCTCTATCTGGATTTGAACCATGGCATGGTACAGTAATATATCCAAGCTTCGTTCGAATTTTAACGATTCTTTCCGCACAATTTACCTCAGCTTCGTATTTCGTTAACCAATCAAGCCCGAGAATTATATCGAATTCGGGAAAATCCATAACAACTAGATTGAAAGGAAACTGGTATCAGAAGAAAGAAGTAGGAACCTTACAACATGAACTGAGAATAATAGAATCCCCTATCGAGTTATGTACTTCCACCGATTCTTTAAGCTTTCTCCGTTTTAACTTTAATTTGTGCATTGTGTTACTAGCAATAAAACTACGCAACGCACCCGTGTCAAATAATACAGAAACAGGAATATTTTTAATTGTAAGGGTACCTCCCAAAACATCAGGTTTACCTGCTCCTTCGGAAGCAGCTGGCGGGTTCGACCCGTCATACACGTGAGCTACTACAGTCTTCTTCAGCAAAGGACAGTCTTTGACAAGATGATCCGTCTTGCGGCAATTAAAACAGGAGCGAGGGTTCTGAGAGCCCTGGCTTGAACCTTGTGAATTTGTCTTCTGCCTCTTCGGGGCTGTGCAAACATTAGATAAGTGCCCCATCTTTCCACAATTATAGCAGCTTCCTCTTGGCGGCCTGCCAGTCTATGGTTTCGAGGATGCTGCTTGGCTTGACTCAGCTTGATTCATAGCAGGCTTGCGTTTGTTTCCGGCTTGGCTTTTAGCGCGATCCTGCTCCAGGTGCCTTTGGTCAAGGTCTTCGTAGTTGCACGTCATTTCCACCAATTCATTAAATCCCAGCTTGATGTGGGTCATGGCTCTATCATGATACTGTCGCTTCAGCCCGAGGATGAACCTCTTATTCTTGGACTTTGCAGTGGCGACAAGCTCCGGAGCATAGGGGGACAACTCTGTAAATTTATTCAGATAATCCTGCACCGAAAGATCCCCCTGCTGGAGGTTGGCGAAGTCATCGTGCATGCGTTCTAGGGCTTGTTCCGGGACATATTTCTCTTTGAAGAGTTCTTTGAATCCATCCCAGGTTCTACCAGCTTCTCTATTCCTTGCGGCAAGAGCTTCCCACCATAGTTCAGCTTGTTCTTGCATAAGCCAGGCACCCATAATAGCTTTATCTTGGTCTCCAAGCCTTAGGTCTTCTAGTATTTTCTCGCATGTTTTGAGCCATGCAAGGGCCTCTATTACAGTGCCAGTTCCCGAGAAGGTCTTGCCTCCTAGGTTTTTGTATCTCTTAGCTACGCGGTCCAGCTCGAAGTATTGAGCGGCCGGGGGTTGTATCAAGGGTCCTTCTTCAACTGGGACTTCTCCTCGTCCTCTTCCATGGCCAGCACGGCCTCCTCTAGCGGTAGTTGCTCGGGTAGCCATTTTTGAAGTTCTGTATAAGAAAGAAAAGAGTCAGCTTACAGAAACGATAATTTATTGCATGGTTAAGCAGAAAACTTAAGGAAAGATAACGATGGACTGATCAAATTGTTTTTGCTATTCTGCTTGGCTCATTCTAGGACATTACTAGTCCTATCTCTAATGAGCTACTTGCCTTAGAATACTATTGATTCTATTTTGACGAAGTGTTTAATGTGTTAGACTCCAGAACTAAGGTTAACCAAAGCTCTGACACCAGCTGTGACGATCCCAAAACCCCGTGACACGGTGTTAAGGATAATCATTGGAATATAACACATTAATCATCATTACCAGATCACAGATATTAGCATAAACGATAAATAGAATAATTTACACACATATGACAGCAGAATCATATAGATTTAACCACATCAGAGAGCACAGTGCAGGATACAACTTAGTGCATAATAATACATAATCAGTCACCATCGCCAGAGGCGGAATCATACATAAAGAGTACACAAAATAAATATCAGTCTACATCGCCAATGGCGGAATCATAATACATGTACTATAATGGCGGAGAGAGTCAAAGTCAGCATGGTGAAGTCAAGCCTCGCCATGAGCCAAAAGTGCACCAGATACCTGTAACTAGGCTGCCCGTGCGAAAATGAGGGCACCCGAGTTTGCAAGGTCAAACAAACTACGAGTCAGTCATGGGACTGGTATGAGAAATCTACTTAACTTATTAACAACAATAATAAGGCAAATCAAAGGACCACGCCACTTTCGCGGAACGGGTTTACTCCAATGAGTGCTATGCATGAAATAAAGTAAATGATTAAATCACCGCAAAGCTTTTTATAAAATGAAGCCATTATAAGACTCATGTCCCATCACACAATGCAACGCAAGCCGGAGGATAGAGTTTTACCTTATAATGGCCAAAAATGCTTCCTACGTATAAAACAAAAGTGTTTGATGTTATTACTAATGCAAATATGTTTTCGAAAGCAAATTCAATCATAAATATCAATCCTAGGCGGCATAGCTACCGTCTACTATGTCACCATACTAGTAATACAATCACATCCGCATATTTCGTATTGGAAATTGGATTCCTTCATGAGTCGAGGCAAGGGGCAAGCTCCTCTCCGTTCCAGACACTCTAGCAAATGCCCCAGGATCGCACACAGCGGTCCTTGGAATCGGCTGGGCCGGTTCTCTCTTACTTTCGAGGATTAGTTATTCCTGAACACACGTTTCCCGATCCTTACAGACCTATAATCGAGGCGCCTCGCATTCCAACAACCACACAGGTGAAAAATATATGTAATGTCAGGGCTGGTAGGTCATTGACACCACCTTAGCTAGAAAGAAACGTCGTGCTCTCCCAGCGGTCCGTTCTCCCGTTTTTGACTCATACCGGGGTGTGAGGCTCGCGAATTCACGTTATACACAAAGCTACGTCACACAGACCATGCTTTGATCATCAACCACAAGGCTTTGCTTTGCAACAGAAGCCTCGATCATATGCCACTTAGGCGTGCCACATAGGCAATCCACTCCATGCGACTGATTTCTATCAATACATAACCTCTGAGCTCGTACGTCTCAGAGAAGGGCGTTAAGCAAGAGAATAAATTCTCCACCGCCAAACAGATATATATTTAACAGAGATCAATCAGCACAGAACAAAATCCAATGTCAGACACACAGTCCATTTACAAGTTCGTTCTGGGTTTGAACAAAACCGGAGGCACCAAATCCTCGCATATCCATACCATCAACAGTATGTCTGGACGGCTACTACTTCAGCTCCTTCAAGGTAGCTACTCCGATCCCGAGCATCAGTAGCGCCCATCCATCCAATGTGAAGTTTGTCGGTCTTCAACCGTCTTCGACTTCTCAACGTTGATCGATTATTTGAAATGAGATGAACTCGGCCTTTTCAAAAAACCCACGTATATTTAGATTTTCAAATCAATTTATCACATGGTTAGACTATTCAACATTCACATTTCAGTTCTTTAGTTATAATTTTCATGTTAAATACATTGAACCATCACATATCAAGCAAACACAACAAAATTGGTTTATTTCCACTCTATATCGTCTATAGTATTTTATAACGATATATCGCTATTTTTATTTACTTAAAACGGCCATATTTAATTAAACGACGTTTCAGGTCGTGCCGATGCACTAGCGCTGTTTTTCACTAAATTTGTTTAACACATATCTGAAATTATAACCGTTGGATCTTCATAAATTTTATATCATTAGAAATATCATTTCAAAACGAATCCAACGGTTTCAGTTTCGGGAAAATCCGACGGTCGAATCTTCCACACTTGTCGTTTGAAGTTACGATTTCAAATTACGAACTGCAGCGTCGTTATTCGATTTAATTTAATTAAATATATATATATATATATATAATCGTTTCTGGCGCTGTTTTTGTTTAGATTTGAATTAAACATTTCAGACAATCCAACCGTCGGATCTTTACACAGTTGGTGCCGTTGGAAAGATATTTCCAAGGCGAACCCAACGGTTGCGGTTTCGGGAAAATCCAATGGTCGGATTTCCCGCACTAGTCGTTTGAAATCACGGTTTCAAAACACGAACTGCACGGTCACGTTTCGTTTTAATTTCATTTATATTTATATATTTATATAAATATAGTTCATTCAAAAATTCCTATATCGTTTTCACTTCCAATATTTCACTAACGCCTTTAAATTTTGGAAAATTTCGCCATTACCTCCTTTGTACGGGAGGGGCTGGGAAAATTCCCAAATAGCCACACGGGCGTCTCATCTCAAAAAGAAAAAGAAAAAGCCAAGCGGCTAGCCAATAGGCTCATAAAATCATCACCCAAACAAAACAGTAAACGTGTACCTATTTGTCGGACACAAAATTTTATTCCTCTTCTCTAGCCTCTTTGCTATAACCTGTTCAATAAATATGCCTGTACACATATGCAATTCTTATCACTTATCATTTTCCAATCAACTTCATATTTGATTCACTTTGGTTTAAAAACACCATTCATTCTAATGTTGCATGCATAGGCAAAAATCATATCATTAGCTAACTAATGAATATTTCAACTCATGCATATTTATTTGAACAAGTGGCTATTTTTAACACTTCACATTTCAAAATGGATAATTTTGGCGAACTAAAATATATTTCAACACATGACTATTTTATTTAGTTCCTATGCATGTTAAAAATAATATTTCTTTCACAAATATTTATTTCAACGATCGCATATCTTTACCATATCGCATATATGATAAAAATGATATTTTTATCGTTTAAAATATTTATTCAACACATGAATGTTTTTAACACATCATAGTTTCAATAAAAATGTAATTTTTATTGTTCTATCTTTTTATTCAACACATGAACTTTTCCAACACACACACTTCTCAACACATGAGCACTTCCACACATGGATATTTTATATATGTTGTTCATATAAGAAAGATGAAATTTCTATTGTTGAAACTATTTATATATAAGGCGAATATTTTACATACTTCATATATATTATAAAAATGTGATTTTTATTGTTTAAACACTTTATTCATTCACACATGAATTTAATTTTCACACATCACTTCTCAACACATGAGCATTTCCACACATGGATATAGTTTCAACATATGACTTTAATTTCAATGCATGAAGATAATTTCAACATATGAAAATAATTCTAACACATGAATATTATTCAAAATTTCGGCAGCATAACGACATGGTAGTTAAAACCGGCACCGTCCCTAGTACGGCTCCTCGCTCTACCTTAAAACCTCGCGGTTTTTGACAATGGGGATTCATGCATCTAATTCGCACGCAGGCGGCATGTTTTATTTTTATTTCCACAATTATTTCCAATTAATTTCAATCACCAATGGGTATTTTTCAACCACAACCAATCAATATCAACCACAAACAATTATTCAACCATTCGCATTTTTCATCCAATATTCCACACCAATACACAACAATAAATATCGTCCATGGTTTGTGGACGAGGGGAGTATATATATATATATATATATATATATATATATAATTTCTATATTTCACTTGCATTTCAACACATATATCAATTATACTATGCATGTATAATTCATACTTCGCTTATATAGCTTACACAACGCATGTACATGAGGTATACAACACGTGTGTAATTTATATTTCGCTTATATAATTTATACACGACATTTTCCATTCAAATTCATTTAATTTGGATTTCTCACATTGGTTTTTGGAGTGCTAAAAATCGTAGATGACTCAGAAAAATCCGCGGTCTCTTCTATGTGGTAGAGAGCTTCCTTGTGGTCCCGATGTTTCCTGTTTCATCGAATTTCGTCAACACACCATAAAGATATGATTTTTCAAAGTTCAAACATCAAAAAGGACTCACCTTTATTGTTGGTTCAAACAAGGGTTTTGGATTTTCTCGAAATACGCTGCGTATTGGGACGATCGGAGGTGATGACATGGAAGAGAGAGGAGAGGGAAGTCGGCGCAGGGTGGTTTGGTGATGATCGGTGGTCTCTGGCGATCGGGGCGGCGTTGGGAAGTGTCGAAGTTTGGGTCGACGATTCTGGCGATGGAGGTGGCGATAGGGGTCGGGGTAGGGTCGGATTGGAAGAGGGGCGGGAGGCGCGTCGACTGCTGGTGGTGGCGGAGGCTGGAATCGCCTGTGGCGGCGGCGATTTGGAGGAGAAGTGGCGAATGACATGAATCGTCGGTGGAGAGAGAGAGAGAACGAGGGTTTCTGATGTTTTTTTTATTTTTAAAAATAATGAAAGAAAATTTCTGATTGGCCAATGGTTTTAATAAAATTTTAAATAGTGTTTCTCCACACGGACACCAATTCAAACCCAACGACTGTCGTCCCTATCTAATTACCCCTATCCCAGACACAATGGGATATGTTTCGTTGGCCAATTCGACTGTTACAGTCAGTTATTTTTCAAATTAAAGTATAAAACATTTAATTTTAACTTTGAACGTACATTTCAATTTGCCAGGGCCACAAACTGATTCGAAAAATTCCAGAAAAATGAATCTAGCTATGTTTTGACGCTATGGTCCCAACAAAACTAGTTTCGTCGAATTCTGAGATCATTTGAAAAATGGCCATTTTCTGGTCGATCCAATTTAACAGAAATTGACCAAACACATTTTCTTTTGCCACGCTCACATACTAGCTTCAAAAATTATGAAATTTGAAACCTAGCAATAGTTTGACATCCCGGACTCAACAAAAGTGGTTTCGTCGAATTCCGAGGTCGTTTGCAAAATATCTATTTTCCAGGGCTATATATTCTATATAGCGACCTTTCTGAAAATTCATTCGGCCATAACTTTTGATTCCCGTTATGAAACTTCGATTTTTCAGATTCGTTAGAAAGGTATTGATAAACATATTTAAATATTTTTGGTTTCACTAAAACCCGTTATATTTTCCACCCTGCACAGTCAGTCAAAGTTTGAATTCAAATTTTCAAACTGACTTACTATTTCTAATTCACTATTTTATTGAAATATTCTATTTCAATTGTTCAAATTCCTTTGAAATGACCAATTTAAAAATTTTAAATTGGCTCGTATTTTCCGGGTTGTTACATGCGGTGAGATGAGGATGCGAAGAGAAGTTTGCTGGTGGGTTCGTATTAGAATTCGGTGGAGTAGAATTGGTGTGCACGTGCACATGGTGCACGCTAGAATGGGTTCCAGGAAAAAAGAAATGTCGCACAGGGGAAGAAGAAGAAGAAGGAGAGGAGCATGGGCCGGTTTTAAAGCAAATGGATTGGGCTTTGGGCCTGGTATGTTATTATTCTATTATTTATTTTTAAGTTCAAAATTAGTTTAAACTTTAAACACTTATGTCTCATTCGTTTTAAATCGGATTAACTCGTTGTTGGGTCCATTAGAACCATATCAGATAATTGGACAAAGTCGTATATAATTTTGGTAATTTTAATTACGTATAAATTTAAAATAAAATAAAATGTCCTTATATGTATATAATAATATATAATTCCAATATATATATATATAATAACAGAAAAATCACCAGAAGCTAATAGAAGAGGTTTGAAAGCAGTACGAGTAGCAGTGACAGTGTTCGTCCAGGTAATGAAGATTTTGGAACTATAATGGTGAGAACTCGTAATTTAAATTATTTATTTTAACTGATAGTGGTTGAATAATTATAATTAGCTGTGATAAATATTATTTGGTTGGATATGGATGTTATTGTTTGAATGGAGGTGTAGATAGCACACTAAACACTGACAAGCGTTATTGACCGTAACGCTTGTGCACAGCTGAAATGTTTGTTTATTGGTTATGATTATAATTCATGTTCATCTAATTTATATGGTTGATTTATTATGATTGAAAGAGAACACACACTGTGGTTGCGGAATTATACCTGTGATCGATTTAATCTTCCTTCCATACAAAGGAAGATTGGTTTTCAAATTTTAAAATATTATTATTAAGTTCAAAATGAGATTTGAAATCGGAATATGGTTTTAAAAATTTGTATATGTGTATATATATATTAACAATGTTTTTATACATATACCAGAACATTCTAGGATGACAGAGAGGATAGTGTCTTGGCTTGGATTTGGAAATACAGTTTCCTGCTCTCCCTAGCTATCCCTAACTGATCCGACAAACGGGATGGTTAATTCGAAGTCAAATTTGAAATATAATTTGAAATTGTTTTCCAAATGAATTGGAATTATAAATTCAATTTGAAAAGAATTTGAACGATTTATATTTAAATCGTTATATGGCGTGAATAGGATGTGCTGCAGTGCGATAGTTCGTATATATCGATTTTAATTTCCAAAAGGCTATAACTTGATTATTTGAAATTGGCTTGACTTAAAATAAGAAACGCTGGATTTCAAATGATAACAACTTTTGAATAGAAAAGGAATTTTCAAATTCCAACGTACGATTTTCAAGTTATATTTAAAACGAAATTGGAAAAGGTTGTTATACATGCAGTTCGATGACCGTAATGGAAAATTGAATAAAATGAGCTTATAAAAATTATTTAAAAAATCCAAAAAATATGATAAATCACAATTTATTATTTTAAAGTGATCTGAGTTTGAATATATGAATTTTGTATTATTTTGGATCGATTTGGTTAAATAACCATTTCACAGCACCTTTAGTAACGCTTTTAGCATTATTAAACTGTTTCTTTGAAAATGATTGGAATTTAAAGATTTATTTTACAATGAACCATTGTTTAAATTATGGGAAACGGACTTATTTATACGTTAAAAGATTTTAAAATGTATGGTATGAAGTTTATGGTAAGTAAGATTTTGGAAATTTGAATAAAAAAGAAGGTGAATTTTGAATATAGTTAGTCCTCGGATTTTCGATATGGAATCCCAGGATTGGACGAATACTATCAGAAATAGTAAAACATATCCATATCCAAATTTTGATGGTGTTTGCCCGAGTTTGTGAATCGATATCAAACATAAGTCGATTCAATTCTGTTTTAAACTTATATTTGAAATGTCAATCATTTGAATTACCATAAATGGAGATTTAAATCCAAATTGAGATTTGGTGGTTTTGAAGCTTATGGAAAGAGATAATGACGAATAAATTGATTTGGGTTTTGAAATATAAGGTTGGGAATGAATATTGAATTTCAAGAAAAGTTAAGATGATAACGGGATTTATGGTAATTGAATGAATCCAACTTTAAATTTGAAATGAATTGATAACGTATGGGAAGGAGATTTGAATTGAGAAACTTGTATAGTCCATAGCTGCTGATTTTAAAAGTATACTTGTTACATGGAAAGAACAGGATCGAATATATGTTCGAAAACCATTCCAAGTAATAATACAACGTTATGAAGCAATTTAAGACTTGGAAAAATGAAGAATGAAGACCAGGATTCTTTGAATTGTTTAGATTGATTGTTGATTTCTCGGTTGGGTAGGCCACCCTTTATGAGGTTATAAGTGGCATGATGTTTGAATATATTTGAAGATTTTCGGATTGGTGTTTCATTCAGACCCAAAACAGAATTGTATGGATTGTGTGTTTGACATTGTAATTGACTGCGTATCACTGATCTCTGTTAAATATATATCTGCTTGGTGGCGGAGAATTTATTCTCTTGCTTAACACCCTACTCTAAGACGCATGAGCTTAGAGGTTATATATTGATGGAAATCAATGATGCGTTGTGAATAGACAATGTGGCATACTTAAGTTATGTGATGAGCTATGGATGATCAAAGCATGGCTTATTGAAGCATATCATTATGTATATCGTGACCTCGGCAAGCCTCACAATCCGGTAATGGTTAAAACAGGAAAGATGCAACGAGGTTAAGGGTAGTCATTTCCTTTTAGATAAAAGGTGCACCATAGTATGGAGCCCAGGTATTACCCTATGTGGATAGCTTCTATTTATATGGATGTTGATGTAGCGAGTGCTCGGTTTAAAGGTTGGTAACGACTAGGAAGTGATATACTCCAGTGTGCTCTATGTTACACAGTTAAGGGGTAACCCGGCCTTGTGTTGGCAAAGAGCCCAATTTGGTTCTTGGGGCGTCCCTCTAGAGGCATACCCATCGGTTTGGTAAGGAAGTTCCTTTGCCTAGTCATTTGTTTGAAATCCAATTTCCACTACGAGCCCGTACGATTTTAGTTGTATTCGTGCTACTAACAGGATTGTCTGTATAATGGGATAGGGCATTATGTTGGCTAAAATTTATACATTTATTTGCGAAATTGTTTTCACACTATGTACTAATAATAATATCAGAGAGTTTTCACGTATCAAGCATTTTTGACTATCATAAGGAGAAATCTCGCCCATATGTGCGTTTGCATTGTGTGTGTGTGCCGCGAGACCTTATGGTAGTTTTCATTTTTCAAAAGTCATAGCAAATTTCTTTGCACGGGAATTCATATGGAGTAAACCCGTTCTGCGTTAGCGGCGTGGTTCGTTGAATTACTCAACTTTAAAATGAATCCTAAGTAACAACTGTTTTGAGTTCTCACACCAGTCCTATGACTGACCTAGAGTTTATTATTCCCTCACCTAAACTCTGGGTGCCCAAAAGTTTGACACGGGCAACTAGTAGTTTGGTTTGTAGAGTTAGCCTTGGAGTTGGTTGGAGCAGGATTCTTGTTTTAGCTGGAGCTATTATGTTTTGGATCATTCACATTCTTCCATTGAGTTATTATTTCTTCCACTGTGAAATCAATGTACTCTGATGTATTCCTTGTAACTATGATGTTATATTATGGTAACGAAATGAAAATTTCTGTTATTTTTTGTGCAAATATGTTAGTACCCATAACTATCTGTCTTTATGAACGGTTTAAGTTGGTTTAATTACTGGCAAAAAGTGGTCAAAAAGCCGGGTATTGTTTTCTATGGTTTATATGTTGTGACTGAATTTATCTGTAACATTTTGATTAATAAAATAGTGATAAATATCATAAATTTATAGTTTGTTCTTTTGATTGTTGAGAAATCTTTTGTTTGATTGTAAATAACATAACATAAATTTATAATGTTTACTATTTAAATGACATAAATTTCCGGATAAGAATATTAGTTGATAAAATGATTGCAAATAATTATATAAACTTTCGAATGTAAAATGGTTCGATTTTGTAGATTCACGATGTTATCCTAAAATCTCGCCCATGGACTTTATTAGCTATTTTGTTTTCCTAACAAATATTTTATTTCATAGTTTGACCATGTAGGATCACATATATACATAATATTATTGTACTTAATTAAAATATAAGTTATTAAAATGGTTTACCTACTTCTTGTCGAAACCGTAATGCCTATTTTGACTAAGCGGTGCAATAACAAAATCTAATATGTGATTCGACTCTTCAAATGTAATCTCCTCCCATCCATCCACTTGTGTTACTCTTACTTGCTTTGCGTCGTATCTCTCCTGCAATTACGCACATAAATTCGACACAATCTCTATACAATTTACTTATATATTGCGAAATAAACGAACATGAAACATTGTCATTACGGATAAGAATATTTACCATTACTGATGCAACTTTCTGGTCCGTCCAATCTTAAGAAATATTCCCATCATCATATGTCTGCTCGCATGTGTGACTCTGAAAACCCTAGCCATTGTAGGCTCCCTTCTGTGCTTCGCAGACTAAAGATCTACATGAATAAAATATACTAAAAATATGCTAGAAATTCAAGTAAACACTTCACTTCATATTAAGGTTTCGTGGAATTCATTTATAACCTTCACTGTAGAAAATTCAACTAGCTACTTTATTTTATTTTATTTTTACTTTGACGGCCGGTCATCCTACTTCTCATTACAAACACAATAACATAATCACAATTTATAAATCATTTCAGGTTAAATGATTCAACAAAATTTCTGCAGCACTTCCATTTATTCCCTATATCGTGCACAAATATGTGTGCACAGGGAAAAAACGGGAGTGCCCTCGAAATTCTATGAACCATTTAAACTGAAATGATTTATAAAATGTGATTACTTTATTTTGTTTGCAACTTGTCCAATAGTGGGACAAATCCAACAAATATTGTATCAGATAAATATAGATATCCGTTCTGTGGAAAAACGAATATCGATATAACGATCATATACGACACTTGTAAGATAGGACCAAACAAATATCTAAGCGGTTCACATAAATAAAACACATTTGAAAATTTTATTATTTTTATGCTCATATATATATAATATTTTATTTTTGTTATGCTCATTTCAAAAAAAAAAAAATTTAAATCATTCAACTATTTATATATTTTACTTAACAAAATTTAAATTTTAAAATGTACTTTAAAATTTAGCAAACTATATAAATTTTAATTTCTGGTTTTTTAGACTAAAATAAGAAGCTAGGGCTTATAATAAACTAAATTTTAAACTAAACTAACACTTATGATTAACACAAGCTAATTGACTAAAAACTACTGCATACGATTAACTGTACCAATCCACCAACATATATATCAATCACATTACATAAATTTTCAAATATTGTTTTAAGTTAAAACAAATATTCGCACAAACTTATCAAAAAGTATGTTAATCAATAATTAAACTATTATTCAAATCAAACTTGTAACGACCCAAAAATTTCGACAACTGAATATCGAATTAATCAAAGGTTTAATATTGAATAATCATTTTTTTATGTTTGGTTTAGAAATAAAAATCAAATATATGGTCTTGAGTATAAATTTAACTCAATGTTTAATTCAAAATGATCGGTTGAAAATAAAATAATTATGGTTGAATATTGAAATTGAATTTGGATGGATATTCAAATTAAATTTGAAATTTCGATTGAATATATATGTTGTTGAATTTAAAAACAAACGTAAATGAATGTTCAATAAAATTGGAGTTTTTATTTGTTAAAAATATATGGAGTTTGACTTGAGTATGCGTGTATTTGTATATGAAGGAATCAAAATTTAACATTTCGAAATTTTGAATCGAACGAAATTGTGAATAAACAGCGAACGGATAAGTAATTTGTAATTAAAATAATGTCATATGTAAATAGAACCAGAATCCGACCAAACTAATTTTATTTCATTCAAACAGGAAGACACAACAACGCGTCAAAATTTCATGGCATTTGGAGTTCATTTGAGGCGAAAATAAATAAATAAACGTTAGCGAAATCTGCGGTAGAATAAAATTACATAAGGATCGCTCTTTTTATTTAAACACCACCATGCGAATTCCTTCAGGCTCAAGTAATCGAAAAATTACATACACCAAATATAATCGTGCAACCCTATTTCTGAGACGAGCCATTACTCTATACCTAGTGAAAATACGTTGTTCTTATCCTTTTATTTTTCTTCCATAAAAATCAACCACACTCGTTCATTTTCTTCAGCAAAGTTTTTCCCCTTTTAATGGCCTCAGCCCTAAATCGTTCCTCCTCAAAAGTCGACTGGTCCTCCTCGAAATTTAAGTGTCTACTCCTTCAATTGACCGGCCTTCGTTAATCGTGCCTCTTTTCCATTTGAACTAGGTCACCATCTTCCTTGTCACCAAAGAAATCGAGGCGTCCACCCCAACCTGCTACGCTGAAGACATCGCCTATTTAGCTCTCGTATTGCTTCTCTCTTTGTCGCACGAAGCCTGCTTTACCCAACCAGTCTGTTTCTGCTCAAGGTTTGATTTTGGATGCTGTTGCTTCCTCTTCCTGAAGCCCAGTCGAGCCACCGCAATCCATCGTCTACGCGGCGCCGCTATGCCATTCAAGGTGAGTTTCTTAGGGAACTCACGATTTATTTCTTTCGAGTAAATTTACATCAATATTAACCTAAATATAATAGTTAAATTGTGTGTTTTGTTTGTGAACTTGTATGTTGTTATGTATTCCGTATGTCTGCTACCTTTTTCATCATTGATTTGGTTGCCTTGAAACTAGGATTTCCCGTAGGTGCATACATATACCCATATATATCTGGTGTACATCCCTTACCCAATTATCACCTATTTCAAACTGCATATGTATCTTTATATATACACGAATGTTCAACCTGTTTCGAACTGCATATATATAGATAAATATTGACTTGCATAGGTGTTATACCCTCCTTTGTTACTTGAACAATATGTCTTGAAACCTGCATATGTGTTTGTAACTTGTATAGGTGTTATAACCTTTGTTAACTTGAACAATATAACAATAATTAGAATAAGGTTAGAAGAAAGTGTTTTCAGTTTCGTAGCTATGTCGAAAATCATGCTATGTTTGGCTTGTAAAGATCCGATAAAAACTGGGATATTAAATCATATATATATTATACCCTTGTCACATTTGATATGCTGAACATTGTTTAATGAAGTATACATATTATACTTTTGTTATATTTAGCCTTTGTTCATCGGATGAATGCCGAACCCAGTTTAAACTGGTATTATTGTTGGGCACGTTGCCCTGTCTACTTGTAAACACACATATCATATTATATCCTGTTACTTTGTTAGGGCCGATGGAATCCCTAAAATGTGCGGATCAAAATACAACCCTGCCTGTGCCCACTTGACATATATATATATATATATATATATATATATATATATGTACATATGAACCTGATAATCTTAATAAACATTTTGGATGTATACTTATGCACTTACGGGTTGACCAGATTTAGGGTTACACATACTCACTCTTTAAATGTTTTTACGCATAGCGGTTGTACTTCCTATTTTCCGGCATATGTGAGCATGTTAGGGATGTTTATGAAATATATATATATGTATGTATTCTGTTGCGCATATGTATGTATGGCGGTGTATGCGTGTATACATATGACTGTTCATACGAATGTGTGTGTGCATGTGTAGAGTGTTTTTGCATGTGTGCTGCTTGAGTGTGTATTTGCATATATATGCATATGTGTTGTATGTATGTGTGAGTGTTGGTATATGTATGTGTGTGTATGTGTGTATATGTATGAATTTATGTGTGTATGCATGTGTAAGTTTGGCGTATAGGGGTTAACGGTCTGAGATTAACAGTCTTTGAAGTGAAAAAAAGGGTATTCCTTTTTACTGCACCTTGTGATTGTATTTCCATGTTGAAAATGATGCAAGTAGGGGCCGTATTCTTAGTTCAGGAGTTCCCCCTATTTGTTTTCCAGTTCCCTGTTAAGTGGTCAAACTACATATGTACTACACCCTAGTTCACTTGAAGTTTACATGCATTGTAACCTGCTGCATAATAGTTGTCAACATACATATTTATTATACCATGGTTCACTTGAAAGTACACATTTATTGAACCTGCATAGTAGTTGTTAACCTACATATGTACTATATCCTTGTTTGCAACTTTATAATTCATAAAAATTAATTAAAGGTCAACTTAATTATAATTAAATTGAAAGTGTTTATACTTCTAAGCTTTGTATCATTGATTATTTGTTATTTCATCGCAACCACATATTAGTGGTTGTTGGTGTATTATTACCAAGTATGATCTATATAAAGTGTAAACCAGTTGAAGATATTATAACTTGGTAGGGTGAAAATGTTACCAAGCATAGAATAAGTGGTATTCTTTGTGGGACAGTCTTAGATTTGATCTGTTGTGTTTAAAATGATTAGCATAGGTAATCAATTGACTTGAAAAGTTTACATGAATTTATATCTTAGAAAGACTAATGAAACTGCGCATATCTAATATAATTAAATGAATGATAAGTTGAAATATTACAGAAATTAATTTGTTGCAGTGTTACTTATTTTCTTGATCATGATTTTATGGCTTTTCATTTGATATTGCTCAGCTCGGTAGCTATTGGACTACTTGAATTAGTGGAACCTGTAGATCCAAATAAAGTAGACAAATTAGAAAGAGTTGTGACAACCATTGTTCAATTTTGTGGTTAGTTTTTGATATATGCACCCATATATAATTCTTTTATTTGACAATTGCATATGTACACGAGTACGTTGGCATACATTGATCCCTTGCTGCAGTAAGTGTGGGCTTCATGTTGCCATGTTCCTTTTTGCATTTCTGTTAAATGTAGCTTAGTAAATTGCGACACCCTGCTTTTTGAAATGCATGCTCTGCGTTTGAGGATATGTCCCTCGTGTTAGGCATTGATGCACTTGAATGTCTTACCTATCCCTGTTCTGCTGTAATATTCGTGCATACCCTCTGATCTTCAATGTATTTGTTATTTGCAGTAGTGAAATTCTGTGGCAGTGCACACGTGTACTTGTGCACGTATGTATATGCCGGATTTCGTGACCGGGTGTTCCTGAGATAAAAATTGTTAAGCACAAATAATATATTTGATGTTAGACTTAATCATTGTATTCAGTTTATATTGAAGTTAATTTACTTGAACTATGATTAATCCTGACTCGAGTGTTTTATGTTTTTCATGAAACGATCGGGTCAGACCCGAGTGTTACATATTTTAAAGATTTCAGCTGCAGATTCGAAGATGCCGAAAACTAGGGATTCCGAAGATGCGCACTCTGAAGTTTTTAACCAGTAAAGATTTTTCTGGTATTTAAAATATCGTTGTATAGAAAAGTATTGTATTTAAAATTCTGATTTATATATAAAAGTTCTATTTCGCTATCCAATTTTGTGTTATTTATTTGTTCTGTGTTAATTTTGCTTTTAAACTCTGTAAGCTAAATAACGATCCGTCGATTTGGATGTTTTAAGCTGGTTTAAATACCAATTTGAAGCGGTCAAAAAGGCAGGATGTTACAAGTGGTATCAGAGCTTTGGTTTATTCAAAGCTTAGCTTATTGAGTTTAAAAACGAATCTTGAAAAATAAAAGGTTTTGAAATATAAAATTTGAAAAGTATTTTTAAAATAGATTTTGAAGATAAATTATTTTGGAAGTATTATTTTGAAACTAATACAATGGAAAAAGAATTTTGAAAATTAAATTTTGTTCGGAATCCCCAGTCTTCGGAAGTCTTCAAATCCGGATTTGCCAAAGCTTTTCTTCGATAAATCTCTTTAGATGTGAATCCCGAGTCCATCATCGAAAGGTATCTAAGGGAAAACAAGTGTAAGGGAATCAATGAATTAAATTGTGTATTTTAGCAATCAAAGACAACTGAAATAAGAATTCATAGAAGAATTTGAATGAAAAGGATAAATTTTGAAATCATTTCAAAGTTGAAACGATGAATTTTATCTCGATATTTAGCATGTAAATTAGTGAAAATAAATAAAGAAGGTTATAATTGGAAGTCGACTGTGTCGGGTTTTATTTAGATTATTTAGAATTTGGCAAGATAAATTATAATTTGTTTCAAACGGATGATGTATGATCAAATATATGAATTCGATAGTAAATATAAACTTGTTAGTTAATTAACAAGAAGTAAATAACGAGAATATAAATGAAGTAAGATATGGATGGAGATTTTAAAGAGATTTGAACCTGTATTTAAATCAAACTGATTTGATGTGATGAGTTCAAATTTGGATAAAATAATATTTACTTTTTAGAAGTAAATAACGTAGGAAAGCAAAAATGTGCAAATGAAATTGAGGATAAAGGGAAGGGAGTTGGCCAGTACGGTGAAATTATTCCGATGTTCGGAATATAAATCAAAGGATATTTTTCCGAGGTTCAGATTTTATTATCGAATAAGGGATTATTTGGAAGGAGGTTATGCATGAGAGTCGACTATATTAAATTTCAGGAAAATATTAATTACTTTCCATTTTAATTTATTATATTATTAATTAATTATTTATATATGCAGATAAATGAATAAAGGATATTTTAAAGTTAAATATTTCGAAGGTGTGAATTATGATTAATAATATGGAAGTTACGAGAATAAATGATTGGTATTAAAAGTTGTGAAACTCTATCTGTTTCAAAGTTAATAATGTTGTTCAGAGATAAATATACCCCAACTTGATTGACTTCATTGTTGGCTAAGAAATGGTTAGGGTTCGATAGCAAGGATTGGTTAAGTGGAGGAAGTTATTGAGTGACAACAGTTAAGCGGAAATAACAATGTTCTACTTAACATCGGTTTAATCTAATAACGGATGTAGAAATGTTCCCAAGATGATTAAAATATATTTTCTATGGAGAATAAAGTATATTTCCTGTATAAAATAAAAGACTCGCGAATAAGAGATTTTCTAAAAATAATAATATGATAATTAGAAATGTCTTCAAAAGAGATCGTGAGTGGCTAGCGGGTTTTGCTAAATGGCAAGAACTAAAAGTCGCACGCCGGGAACGAAGGGAGACATCACGTAAAAGAAGTGAAATTGTAAATTGAATCCGAGAATTTGCATAGGAAATGATTTATTGGAAATTAAGAAATGAAGCTAAGGATTTTAGGAACTGACTGGAGGTTAGTTAAGTAAATAATTTTTTTGAGTGTTGATCTGATGTTAGTTTCGGCCTTCGGGGTTAATACTTAGGGAGTTGTTCACTTGCTAATTGACAGTCGAAGGTGGTGAATATGAAAGAGTGATAACACGTGAATGCGAAATATGTTATAAGAATGAAAATTCTGAAATTTTGGAAGCATAAAGATTTGAGTTAAGCGATGAAATTAATAACTGGAGAATGGGAATAAAAATTGGGTTATAGAAATGGATTTATAAATTTGAGTTTGAAAAGAATATCAAATATTTGAATGAATTAAAAGATCAGAACTGAAATTTTGGAAACTGGAATGGAATTCGAGGATATTTAATTCTGGATATAGAAAATTTTGAAACTTGTATGGAAAATATATAACTTGGAAAATTTGGGAACTATTGAATTGAAAGATAATCGATTTGAGATAAAATATTATATAACAAAATGTATATAAGATTGAGTTGTTTGAAAAGATGATTTGAAAAGAAAATTTCATGTCAATTGACATAAATATGATTTATGAAGATTATGAAGTATTATATGTGCATAGTATTATATGTTTTCAAAGCAAAATAAGGAAAGTACCATCCTTCACCTTTGAATTTCGAGATATGCTGCTGGTGGCAGTAGGTTGTCCGGGCATAAAACTCATGAGTTGCCATTGAGCACGACTGCTAGCATAATTCGCAGGGCTACAGATAGCCTAAGGCGATCGGATGTTTCCTGAGGGAATCAGGCGTAACCATTGTAATCGCTGCGATCTAGAGTCGTTGGAATTCGACCGTGTAGCATAATTCGCAGGGTTGCAGATAGCCTATGATAGACGGATGTTTCTTGGGGGAACCAAGCGTAACCATTGTGACTGTTGCGATCTACAGTCGAATTGTAAGGGCGTAATCCACAGAGCTGTGAAAGCTTACGGGTATGGTTGTTTCCTGAGGGAATCAGGCGTAACCATTGTGTACCTGCGGTCCACATGGCATATCTACAAGTGAAAGAGATGTAACCATTAGAGTTACTAAAGGTAGAATGGAGTCATGCAATGTTGAGATATCTTAGTGATGTAGAGCCACCTGATTGATGCAGCACTATGTCTTCGTGACTTGATTCGTCTCCGTGACAAGAATTGTCCTTGTGACTTGATTAATTCTTATGCCTTGATTTACTTCCATGACCCTGAGATAAAGCAGTCAACGCTCAATGACCTCAAATTGTCTTTTAATTCTTAAATATCTTCTGTTGGTTTGTCCATGATGAAATTCGCAGGGAAGTGAATTCCTACGGATATGGATGTTTTCTGGGGGATCCAGACGGAACCATTGTGTATCTACGATTCATGAACAGTCAACATATCAATATCACAGTGGTACTTTCCGCATCTGTTTTTTTCTAAAAAAAGAATTTTTGAAATATTTTTCATTGGAAGTTGAAGCAAGGATATTCAGTACTTGGAGATTTTAGTCGTGCGCCTGGCCAACGTATGCCTAACATCTGTAAGAACGACAATAGACTTGTCAAACTTCGAGTTATCAAATATTTTTAAATAAATAAATTTTGAAATTAAATTATACCTATCATAAGATTGTAAGAAAGAGAATTATAGATTATTTTCAAATTCATAGCTTTGGAATAATATTACAAATATTTTCCGCACAAATTTTGTATAGAAGTTATAAAAGAAATTCAGATTTTTGGAAATTTTCAAGTCGATAATTTGTGACTTGAAGAGAAATGTTATTACACTCATCAAAGAGTATTAGGAACGATTAAATGGATTGTGAGGAGACTGAGTTAAACTCTGATTGTAAGTAAATGTAAGATGGATAAGTAAACATCGACAGATAAGGTCTATAAAGAAATTTGGGAATAGTTGAGATGCATAAATCCAACTTATACAGATATTGGAATTTAAAACGGGATTGGTTTTGAAAAGAAATTACATGACTTTAAATTTGTTAGAAGATTAGATAGAATGAGAAATTGGAAGATATCTCAAAATAATTTGAGATAGAAATGGGTCTAAGAAAGTTGAACATAGTTTAAAAGCATGGAGATAAATAAATTCGATTCGGAAGATAAAGAAAATCATGTTTGATCAAGAAAGAAAAAAATTGATCTCCAACTATAAATTCATTTTTCCAAGTAAATTGAATATGATGATAAACAAAGTGGATCAATAAGTTAAATATTGATATTTAAATTAGTGTGGGAAAATTACATGCGAATATGAAAATTTGAAGTATACATTGGTATATCTCTAACAACTCTCCTTTTCGAGGACGAAAAGTTTTAAAAGGGGGGAAGATTGTAACGATCCAAAAATTTCGACAACTGAATATCGAATTAATCAAAGGTTTAATATTGAATAATCATTTTTTTTATGTTTGAGTTAGAAATAAAAATCAAATATATGGTCTTGAGTATAAATTTAACTCAATGTTTAATTCAAAATGATCGGTTGAAAATAAAATAATTATGGTTGAATATTGAAATTGAATTTGGTTGGATATTCAAATTAAATTTGAAATTTCGATTGAATATATATGTTGTTGAATTTAAAAACAACGTGAATGAATGTTAAATAAAATTGGAGTTTTTATTTGTTAAAAATATATGGAGTTTGACTTGAGTATGCATGTATTTGTATATGAAGGAATCAAAATGTAACATTTCGAAATTTTGAATCGAACGAAGTTGTGAATAAACAGCGAACGGATAAGTAATTCGTAATTAAAATAATGTCATATGTAAATAGAACCAGAATCCGACCAAACTAATTTTATTTCATTCAAACAGGAAGACGCAACAACGCATCAAAATTTCATGGCATTTGGAATTCAGTTGAGGCAAAAAATAAATAAATAAACGTTAGCGAAATCTACGGTAGAATAAAATTACATAAGGATCGCTCTTTTTATTTAAACACCACAATGCGAATTCATTCAGGCTCAAGTAATCGAAAACTTACCTACACCAAATATAATCGCGCAACCCTATTTCTGAGATGAGCCATTACCCTATACCTAATGAAAATACATTGTTCTTATCCTTTTATTTTTCTTCTATAAAAATCAACCACACTCGTTCATTTTCTTCAACAAAGTTTTTCCCCTTTTAATGGCCTCAGCCCTAAATCGTTCCTCCTCAAAATTCGACTGGTCCTCCTCGAAATTTAGGTGTCTACTCCTTCAATTGATCGGCCTTCGTTAATCGTGCCTTTTTTCCGTTTGAACTGGGTCATCATCTTCCTTGTCACCAAAGAAGTCGAGGCGTCCACCCCAACCTTCTATGCATAAGCGATCGCCTTTTTAGCTCTCGCCTTGCTTCTCTCTTCGTCGCCCAAAGCCTGCTTTACCCAACCAGTCTGTTTCTGCTCAAGGTTTGATTTTGGATGCTGTTACTTCCTCTTCCTGAAGCCCAGTCGAGCCACCGCAGTCCATCGTCTACGCGGCGCCGCTATGCCATTCAAGGTGAGTTTCTCAGGGAACTCACAATTTTCTTCTTTCGAGTAAATTTACATCAATATTAAACTAAATTTAATAGTTAAATTGTGTGTTTTATTTGTGATCTTGTATGTTGTTGTGTATTCCGTATATCTGCTGCCTTTTTCATCATTGATTTGGTTGCCTTGAAACTGGGATTTCCCATAGGTGCATACATATACCCATATATATCTGGTGTACATCCCTTACCCTATTGTCACCTATTTCAAACTGCATATGTATCTTTGTATATACAGAATGTTCAACCTGTCTCGAACTGCCTATATATAGATAAATATTGACTTGCATAGGTTTTATACCCTCCTTTGTTACTTGAACAATATGTCTTGAAACCTGCATATGTGTTTGTAACTTGTATAGGTGTTACAACCTTTGTTAACTTGAACAATATAACAGTAATTAGAATAAGGTTAGAAGAAAGTAGTTTCAGTTTCGTAGTTATGTCGAAAATCATGCTCTGTTTGGCTTGTAAAGATCTGATAAAAACTGGGATATTAAATCATATATATATTATACCTTTGTTACATTTGATATGCTGAACACTGTTTAATGAAGTATACATATTATACTTTGTTATATTTATACTTTGTTCATCGGATGAATGCCGAACCCAGTTTAAACTGGTATTATCGTTGGGCACGTTGGAACACCCTGTCTACTTGTAAACAAACATATCATATTATATCCTATTACTTTGTTAGGGCCGATGGAATCCCTAAAATGTGCGGATCAAAATACAACCCTACATGTTCCCACTTGACATATATATGTATATATGTATGTACATATGAACCTGATAATCTTAATAAACATTTTGGATGTATACTTATGCACTTACGGGTTGACCAGATTTAGAGTTACACATACTCACTCTTTAAATGTTTTTATGCATACCGGTTGTACTTCCTATTTTCCGGCATAGGTGAGCATGTTAGGTATGTTTATGAAATATATATATATATATGTATGTATTCTGTTGTGCATATGTATGTGTGACGGTGTATGCGTATATACATATGACTGTTCATACAAATGTGTGTGTGCATTTGTAGAGTGTTTTTGCATGTGTGCTGCTTGAGTGTGTATTTGCATATATATGCATATGTGTTGTACGTATGTGTGAGTGTTGGTATATGTATGTGTGTGTGTGTGTGTATATATATATATATATATATATATATATATATATATATATATGCATTTATGTGTGTATGCAAGTGTAAGTTTGGCGTATAGGGGTTAACAGTCTGAGATTAACAATCTTTGAAGTGAAAAAAGGGTATTCCTTTTACTACACCTCATGATTGTATTTCCATGTTGAAAATGATGCAAGTAGTGGCCGTATTCTTAGTTCAAGAGTTCCCCCTTATTTGTTTTCCAGTTCCCTATTAAGTGGTCAAACTACATATGTACTACACCGTGGTTCACTTGAAGTTTACATGCATTGTAACCTGCTGCATAATAGTTGTCAACATACATATGTATTATACCATGGTTCACTTGAAAGTACACATGTATTGAACCTGCATAGTAGTTGTTAACCTACACATGTACTATATCCTTGTTTGCTACTTTATCATTCATAAAAATTAATTAAAGGTCAACTTAATTATAATTAAATTGAAAATGTTTATACATCTAAGCTTTGTATCATTGATTATTTGTTATTTCATCGCAACCACATATTAATGGTTGTTGGTGTATTATTACCAAGTATTATCTATGTAAAGTGTAAACCAGTTGAAGAAATTATAACTTAGTAGGGTGAAAATGTTACCGAGTGTAGAATAAGTGGTATGCTTTGTGGGATAGTCTTAGATTTGATCTGTTGTGTTCAAAATGATTAGCATAGGTAATCAATTGACTTGAAAAAGTTTACATGATTTTATATCTTAGAAAGACTAATGAAACACTGCGCATATCTAATATAATTAAATGAATGATAAGTTGAAATATTACAGAAATTAATTTTTTGCAGTGTTACTTATTTTCTTAATCATGATTTTATGGCTTTTCCTTTGATATTTCTCAGCTCGGTAGCTGTTGGACTACTTGAAATAGTGAAACCTGTAGATCCAAATAAAGTAGGCAAATTAGAAAGAGTTGTGACAACTATTGTTCAATTTAGTGGTTAGTTTTTGATATACGCACCCCTACATAATTCTTTTATTTGACAATTGCATATGTACATGAGTACGTTGGCATACATTGATCCCATGCTGCAGCAAGTGTGGACTTCATGTTGCCATGTTCCTTTTTGCATTTCTGTTAAATGTAACTTAGTAAATTGCGACACCCTGCTTTTTGAAATGCATGCTCTGCATTTGAGGTTATGTCCCTCGTGTTAGGCATTGATGCACTTGAACGTGCTACCTATCCCTGTTCTGCTATAATATTTGTGCATACCCCTCTGATCTTCAGTGTATTTGTTATTTGCTGTAGCGAAATGCTGGGGCAGTGCACACGTGTACTTGTGCACGTGTGTATATGCAGGCTTTCGTGACCGGGTGTTCCTGAGATAAAAACTGTTAAGCACAAATAATATATTTGATGTTAGACTTAATCATTGTATTCAGTTTATATTGAAGTTAATTTACTTGAACTATGATTAATCCTGACTCGAGTGTTTTATGTTTCTCATGAAACGCTCGGGTCAGACCCAAGTGTTACAGATTTTAAAGATTTCAGCTGCAGATTCGAAGATGGTGAAAACTAGGGATTCCGAAGATGCGCACTATGAAGTTTTTAACCAGTAAAGATTTTTCTGGTATTTAAAATATCACTGTATAGTAAAATATTGTATTTAAAATTCTTATTTATATATAAAAGTTCTATTTCGCTGTCCAATTTTGTGTTATCTATTTATTTTGTGTTAATTCTGCTTTTAAACTCTGTAAGCTAAACAACGATCCGTCGATTTGGACGTTTTAAGCTGGTTTAAATACCAATTTGAAGCGGTCAAAAAGGCGGGACGTTACGAAACTACCAACCAATATCTCTACATCAACAAACACAATATATGATAATAATACTCAATAATCATCATTTAACCTCATAATAAACTAATTTTATTCCCCATTCGACTTACAACAGTATTACCATCAACTATTATCACATAACCATCAAATTTGAACCTATAAACAATCAATTTTCGAAATAAGTGTTTTAGATTAATGGTAAATTGGAGATAGGAGACATATCAATAAGATTTGAGAGTGCTTGAATGCTTTGGAGGTGGTTGGTGATGGATTGCGACATGAATGGGTGATGGGAGGGCTGGAAGGGGTTAGAGTTAAGAAATTTGGTGGGGGAATAATGATGAAGAAAGCTTGCGAGTTGCTGATTGTATGTATGGGTCGAGCAATGACTTTCAATGGCCTCTTTTTTAGCCGTCGCTAGCCATTGCAAGGGTCTGCCATCATTTGAGTTGCTTCTTGTAGTGTGAACTAAATAACTCAGCCCTGGTTGAGTGATGGACAAGTACACAAAACAATCAACCAAACACTTATATTGATCTGGATGTTGGTACGACTTCCCAACAACATTCGAAAAGACAATGATTTTGCTCAATTGGAGCACCAATAGGCTTACAACCTAGCATTCTTACATTAGTTAGTATGTCTATTATATACTTTCTTTGGTAAAGAAATATCCCTTCACTACTAAGAGCAACTTAATGCCCAAAAAGTATTTTACCATACCAAAATCCTTCTTATGAAAACATGAGTTCAAATATTGTATGATTTCAAAATTGCATCATGAGAGGAACCTGCAATATTGAGATCATCCGTATAGACAAGCATACATGCAAAGTAATATTACCCTGCTATTAAGTGAATATGAAGTAATCCGTGTATGACTGAGAAAAATCAAAAGTCCTCAAAGTATCATATAACTTAACAAACCAACCACCATTAGAAAGTCTACCACAAATGACTTACGTAATCTATAGACCTTCCCGTAATTGGACGACTATACTATGGTGGTCGTTACATATTGTTAATCAATCTTTTAGCAAGGTTGTTACGATGTGGACTTGTACATACGGATTGCTCATGGCTTGAGCGCGGGCTCATACCAATTCGAAATAAGTGTTGGAATCAGCATTCACTGGGAAATCAGAAAATTGTTCAAATCATATTGGTCTCCTCCGAAGCATCGTTTGATCACTTAGAAATAGCCTGATCGATTCGTTGAATCATTCCATATTCATTTGATCGACATGCACATGATCAGATCGATCACTATAGAAAAGCATGATTGGATCAGTCCAGTCACCTCGAAAACCAAGGATCGGGTTGATCCTGCACTTGTCGATCTCTTCGAAAAGTTTGGATCAAAATTCATAAAAATGGGGATCGACACAGTCTAATAATTCAAAACACATGGTAGATCATTTTAGAAAACTTGCCCGACCACTTCAGGAGATCAGTTTGGTAGGAATACTTCATGGGATCGGGGTTTTGGAAGAGAATCAAATTGTCCTAAAAGTAGGTGATCAACACATTATATCACTCTAAAATATGGATCTGCACATAAAGCTCAGATCCAAATTAACATACTCAGATCAAACTTAAACTTTGCTAAAGTGGATCTAGCATATGAAACCAAATCAGATCAACTCAAAACTAAGTGATCACCATAGCAGATCACGTAAAAATGAAGGATACATGCAGGAGCTTGGATTCAAAATGTACAAAGATTAGATCTGAATTTAGTCAAATGACCGATTAAGAGTGGAGAAATGCGGAACATCTAATACAACATGATCAAGACGAGAATTTTAGCTAGAATCAAGTGATTGGATTATAAGTGTTCAGATCCGAAGTTAAGAATACAGAATATTTTATAGCAAACCCTCTATGGAGGATCGGTATTGATCCCTACGTATCAAGGGACCGGATCAAAATTAGTGAAGCCCAGTCAATAATGTGATCCTACTTTCTTTTCAATAATTGTGGACAATTCAACCTCTGTCCTAACTATAAATAAGACTTCATTTTGCCATTTTTGGGCATCTTCTCATAGTTTTTGGAGGCAACTACGCAAAGACATTGCTAACGCCTAATTTCAACAACTTTTCTCTACATTCTTACAACTGAATTGAACTGTAATTGTAATCATACAGTATAAACAATAAAGACTACAACTAGTTGATGTAGGCTTGATTTTCTAAACCGCTATAAATTATGTGTCCCTTTAGTTTATTGCACTCTGTGATTTCTCTATGTTTGGATTTACTCTACTTTTATGTGATTACTACTTGGCATGTGGGTGTTGCGTTCGATTGACCAAAATCAAGCGCCAAAATTTTGACGCACCAGGAATTGGATGACTATTTAAATCTCTTTGCTTAAGGAAACGATGACAAGGAAGAATTACTGATAAGTAACTGGAAGGTGCAAATCTGGAAGTAGGAAGTCAGGAGGCATCTTTCATGGGAAATTCTTCCTTATATCTCACAAGGGAGGACATGGACGAGGTGGTTATCACTCTGTAAACCCTCCTGCACTAATAAAACTTGATCAAACAATATGAGAGATTAATGACCAAGTTCCTTAATTAGGTTAAACAATCAGTACAACCACAAATTCAGAATGTAACTATTGGAGCTGTACCCTGTGCCACACAACTTCACAATTTGGAACAAGGGGCAACTGCTCCCGTGCTTGGAGGAGTTGGTATCGACTTGACCGGAGGGATCTGTATCAATCATAAAGAAGATAAGGGCAATCCGCTCACCATTGTTAATTGTGAGTTCAACCATACTTTGTATCGCAATTCAGGACTCAAAAGTGCAAATAAGGCACGTACGTACTTGAACCTTGGACATGATAATCAAAAAACTCCGATTATGGGCATAAGAACTAAAGATTAACGCTAGCTGCTAAATGATGACAAACATATCATGGACTTGATCCAGAGAATCTCGAGAGATAGTTTACCAAGCCTTGACTTGGAATGGAATCAAAGTCATTCTTTCAGGGCATCCGAAACTCATGGAATCTACCATATGTCAGGTACCGCCGTTGGAAGATTACAACAGTTGAAAGGATCCTACCACCCATCTTATGCGATACACTCGGCATATGGAGGTACAGGGGAATCCGAAGATATCATCGCAAAGTGAATCCTCCTCTTTCCGACGGACACAATTATTATGTGGTTCATGCTCCTAGAATCGAACTCCATCAGGTGTTTGAACAATTTGATAGAGAAATTTGTTGAACAGTTTAGGGTCCACATCGCTAGATCAAAAAATGTGATGATGCTTACAACAATCAGGCAGAGGACAGGGGAGACTCAACATAAATTCCTAGAGCATTCCAATAATTTAGTAGTTTCTTTGAATCGTCTCGATCCTTCCATGCTCTTAATGGCTACAGTATTTAGCATCCTAGAAAATTCTGAGTTCAAGATTTCATTTGAAATCGGTCCCCACGAAATCTCTAGGACTTCTACCTCAAAGCCAACATATTCTTAAGGCAAGATGCTAAGGCTAATTGTGAATCTCTTTAAGTAAATGATGTCAAGGATGGAGAACCGTCCAACTTTAGAAACGACAAAGGGAAATGGAAAGTTGAAGGTGATTCATGCCATGCAAACCAACTGAGAAAAGGAGCAAAGTATGACTCGTGTACAGGGCTAAATGCAAGTCAAAAATAAAATTTTATGAACATTATAAACTGCCTTCCGAGGAGAAGGCAAACTAGATGGGAGCCCACTGAAAAAGACATAGCTTTTGATAAAATCTATCTATTTAACGAAATGGTTGGACATGAAACAAACGAATGCAAATACTTGTGGGACTTGATTGAAGAGAAAAAGAGGAATGGACATGTAACGACCTTGATTTTGAGTACCATGGTAAACAGATTCTATGAACATTTTGTAACATAAGATTTGAGAAAACAAAATGCGAGTTCAAATGGAGAACTCGAAAATTATCTAAGTTATATAACCTAAGAAGTTTGGGAATTTGTGAATAATTGTATTAAAATGATAATAAGTTGAATTTAAGTGTTGATAAAAGAAAATAAATCCAACATGTATTTGTTGAAAAAAAATGTATTGGAAATCTTATAAACTATGTTTAAAGATTTATTTTATCAAATGAATAATTTTGTGAATTATTATTGAACAACAATCTGTGTTATCAATGTGAATGGTAAAAAGTATGAAATATTGATTATAAATTAATATTTAAATTTAACATATTTTTAATATGATTTAAGTTAAGTTTGTTAAGATGAAATAATAAGTGTATAGGAAATGTAATATAAAAAAACAAAAGTTCATTTTCCCTGTTAATGGCATCTGGCATTTCTCCCTCCTTTACTTCTCTTTTCTCCTCACATCCTCCCGAACTACTCCTTCTCTTTTTTTTACCTTCCATATTTCATCTTTCTTCAACCATATTCTCTTGCATGGGTCAATGAACTAATATCCCAAACCTAGATCTATTCCAAAACCGTTTGTTTTTTGAACTCCAGATCTAATGTCGATTCAATTAATTCAACCTCTCCAAAACGCTCTGAAGGAATTGGATCTAGCTCGAAGGCAAGGGCGGTATAGTTTATACAAGGCCGAATTCCTCCTGCAAAACCGTGAATCGAGACTACTTATCAACTGGCATGGTTGGACTTTTTTATTTTGTATTTAACTTCACTGTTTGTGTTTTTGTGTGCCTTGTTTCTTTTGTATATGCGTCTTCGTTTGGACTTGGTTGGATCTATTTGTTTTTGGATCTTGGATCTATTTTTTTGAATGGTGGTTTTCTAGGGTGATCAGCACAGTTGCGAACTTCATGGTGGTGATCTTCGTACGCTTTTTGGTGGGAGGAGATTTTCCTGGTGAAATGTGTTGATGCATGGAATTGATGGTTTATCATGCTAGTGGCTCTTTGCCTCGGTGCTGTTATGTCAAAGTTTATTTGTTGATATGTATTGTATTGCAGATATGTAACGTATCCATGTAAGTTGCTCATGTTAGTGTTCCAGACCTTGTGCTAGTATGTAATGTGTATTACTGAGAAATTTGTAGCTTCATGCTATTTATGGTTGCTAATGTGAATGTCTTGCCTCTCTCTGGTGATGTTTGCTCTTGATGAAATGTATCATCCTATAGTGAATTGTTGACATGCTCAACTTTGGCGAACTCATGTTGGCTTGGTTGCTCAAGCTGCTTATATATTATATTGGTTGTGTCATCTGCTATGCTTAGCCTTAAGTCAATTCTGGGATTTCAGAGTTTTTTAAATTTTTATGAAATGCATGCAATGTTTCGAAGTGAGTTGTGTTTGAGTATGTAATTTGTTGAGTAAGTCTTCTTCTGCGTTGAGATTCTTGAGATTTCCTAGGCAACTGGTAATGTTTAGAGTGATCTAATCTCTTATATTAGCTCTAATGCTTTAAGCTAGACTAGTTGTGACGACCCACCTTCTTGCCCGGTTTAAACCGATGATTAAACCAACTTAAACCGATCAAGAAGGCGTATCGCTTGGGGTTACAATGCATAAGAACTGAACAAACCAACTTTTTCATTATCATTGCAATAACTTTTACATAAGGGCCCAACTTATATCAAAGTATAATAACAAATAGATGCATAGCGGAAATAACTATACCAGAGTATAACGTGTACATAGCGGAAACATAAACTCTTACTGGAAGAAATAAAATGCTCTGGACGTAGCTCTAGCATCAATCCAGCACCTTCTCTATAAAATATCTACAAACCAAAACTATTAGCTGCCCATGTCGAAAATATGGGCACCCATAGTTTTGGAAAAAACAATGTACTCCGGCTCAGCTATGAGACTGGTTTAAGAACTAAAACAATTATTTACTTTAAATTTAAAGTTGGGAAAATCACATGATCACGTCATATAACACGGAACCGGTTTTCCTTTATGAATACCAGTTATAAAACTACCTGCATTTCTTTTTGAAAACGAAGCTACCACAACACTTGCATCACATCACATAATGCAACACACACCAGAGGAGCAAGTTTTGCCTTATGATAACCAAATATGCTTGGTATGCTAAATTCTTTTTTGTTATTACTAGTACGTAGTGTAGAGATCACTTACAAAGTAAATGTATCAATCATAGATGATGTAGGTACCATATATTACGTTAACATATATAGTATACAAATAAAATCGTAAAAGGCTCATGTTGGAAGTAAGGTTCCATCAATGACCAAGGCAAAGGATTTTCCTTGAATGTGATTCAGAACACCTACAGGAAGACATCCCAGGATCAACAAATGCTCATTCTTTATCGGTAAAGCCGTCCTACCTAAACCAGGTGTTGTTCAGGTTTCTCCTGAACATAACATCCCCCGGTCGTTACCGACCATTATCCGAGTCGCCTCGATCTATCATCCACTAAGTAAATTTCCTAGACACTATACCATGGCATCACTTTCTCAATTATAAGGAAACATTAGTCCTTATCTCTGTTGTACTTCACCCTGTTTCATCTCATTACCAGTTGTGAGGCCTGAAGTCACACTTATACACAAAGCTCTACTTTCCAAAATAAACCTTTGATCATCAATAGCTCATCACTTAGCATTCCACATTGTCAATTCACAACTTATAATCAGTGTCTATTAATGTATAACCCTTTGAGTACATATTTCCAAGAGAATGGTGTTAAGCTAAAAAGATAAGTCCTGCGCCACTGTCTGATATACGATAATTATAAACCAATTGGTTATGTCATAAAATACAACATCATACACATATCCATTAACAAGTTCGTTTTGGGTTTTGAGAGAAACCGAAGGCACCTTATTTCTCATCCAATAAATGATATAGGCCCTTGAAATTCTTGACAATCAACAAGTACGTATAGACCACTGCCACTTATGACCTCATCTTGGGTGTAAATCCCAATTGAGACATTAACAATTAATCCAAACGACGTGATGTTCCTTGGTCTCCAACCACCATCTTTAATATCTAAAATACTCGTAGAATAATTATTCGTAATGGGTTGGAACCTGGTCTTTCCAAAATAAATAACGCGTCTTTACAATCAGTAGATATACATAGAATATCATGAGTCTCATTCCACTTTGGAATATTCTGTTACTCAAATCATTCGTTATAATGGGTATACCCATTTAAATCTTATAAAAAAATTGGGGTGTGTTCGCTTTATAGTTTTCAATTTTGAATTTCGCAAGCACAAAAGTACGAACGACGCAAACATATTGTGAAAAATGACCGTTTTACAAAATGAAGTTAACACACAAAACCAAAAACAATTTTTATCATTTTCTGTATTTTAAGAAACAATGAAAGGACGATAACAAATTTATCCTTCCATCGTCCTTATGTCCACTTAGTCACTCCCTCATCTTTGATCCTTCACCTCCATTATACTTCAAATCTTCGCAGCTTTTATAATTAACGCTTAAAACTAAAAACTCAAAACACGAAATAAACCAAACGCTACCTTACATTCTTTAAGCTCTTGTTTAAATCCTTCCCTTCGAAATCATTTCAAAAGAATATAAAATCTCATTTCACAAACTCAACTCAAATCAAGTTTCAACACCTTATCAAGATTATTGAATCTCGCGGAAAAGGTATATTTCTCAAACCATTATCCCATTCCTATCATATTTATCCCACAGAGCAAAACTAGTCATACCCCAAATCTAATACACCTCATATTTTGGTAAGTTTAATTACCCTTTTTCATTTCAAATCTGATTGAAGATTTCAATTATTTTTGTAGAAAAACATATTTATCCCAAACCCAACCCATTCACTAATCATTGATTAGGGTAAGTTACTTTATCTTTCTTTGATCATATCTCTCCCCCAAATTCGAACTTACGATTTTGTAATCTTAACAAAATTCATATTTGAATTTTTTTAATCAAAACTCATTTCTTTAAATCTTTTCGTTGGGGGAAGTCACTATCTTTGAACAATCTTTAAACTTGGTTCCCACTATCGTTTGATGGGGGAAACATTTACATTAAATATTTATAATTAAATTAAATAAAGATTTCATTTCAACTAATCTTGAGAAATCATCTTTTCCTTTAAATGGGTTAAAGAACAATGTTATTTAAGACATCGTTCACGATAAACCCAAAATCATACTTTCATCTTAAATGAAATCTTCACGGAAATCATATCAGCTCATAATCTATACGAATACTCGTATTGGACTAATACTATAAACGGAATAACGACAAGGACTTCTAAATTTCTTAAATAGTAAAAGTATTCATCGATATAGACCCATCTCGATTATCACTGAATCAATTTCCATTTAATTCATTAATTGGAAAAAGTGGAGGAGGGTTAGGAAGATAAAGATATTATATGGGTAAGATATTTTGAGTTTATAATATTTTATTCGATTATTATATTATTTCTTACCTATTGCTATCCCCGATAGACGTTTACTAACTCGCACAATCACAAACAAACTCTGTTTGCAAAGTAAATGGATATACAACTATTGTTTGTCATTACGACCCAATGAAACTTGTTTTGTCGAAATTTGAGTCTATTTGCTCAAATAGCGCTAGTTTGAGCTTAAATTATTGGTTTTATATACATACGTATTTACACTAAATGTTTATAGCTCACACGGTCATATACTAACTCCGATTGATCTAAAATTTGGAATCTTTCAACAATTTATCGTTACGTATCTGATAAAAGTGATTTTATCGAAATTCGAGATCGTTTGCAAAATGACTATTTTCTAATATTAAATTAATTCGATAAAACATAATTTAAATTAAAAAGCAATTCAATTTAATAATAATATATTAATATTATCGTATATATCCAAATAGAATACCGTGTTGATCCAAAATAAACATACATGGATTTATAACTCGATACTTCCATTTGCAGGCTAGATTGATATTCAATTTATAAACAAATCCTATTATATTATATAAATAAACCGTTCTGGTTTATATATGGCTCTACAACGACTTTCTAAAAATTTGATTTGGACATAACTCACAATCTACCAAATGAAAACTCGAATTTTCTCTTTCATTAGAAAACTATAGTTCAATAGATTCGAACATTTCTTGTTTCTACAAATTCTAACTTATGTTGAATCCTATATATTCATTTAAAGTTGAAAATGTAATATTACGAACTTCCATGCCACTGTGAGCTCGTTTTCAATTATATTATAAATTATTCGTTTAAACCTTAAGTTAAATAAATTCCAACTCATTAGTTCTTGAAATAAATCATTTTTAAAATATTTAAATTAATTAAATATTCTTTAATAAAATCTGGGTCTTTACAATCTCCCTCACTTAAAATGATTTCGTCCTCGAAATCAAAACGGAATGTCGTTCACTTAACCAACTAAGCTTTTATTCTAACTAACTTAAGTTTTCAGCTTTTTATTTTCCTAAAAATTTCCCTATTCTCGAATTTTGCTGACGCCTTGAATTATCCAAAAGTTTCGATATAACCTCCTTCGTATGACTCTATTGGTACAATTACAACTTGACTCTTTAGGCCCTCACCAATCAAAAAGACAACGGAAAACCCGATCGGCTAGCCATTCAACCACCTGTTCAATATATATATACACACACACACACACACATCCAATTGTAACTAATTTTCAGTTTATTTACTAGGAAATTTATTTTCCTTCAATTTCCTTCCAATTTTATTTAACTTGACTTAATTTAAATTTTAATTCATTTGATTCACCTTTTATCTTTCCAATCAATTTAACTTATATCAGTTAAATTTAAAGATCAAATTATCTTATCATTTCTCAAATTACAAACATTAAAGTTTAACCAAGTTCTTAACTAACGCTATTCAAATCGTTTTCAAATCTCGACAATAAATACTGATTATGTTACAATCATTATCAGAATAATCCTTGAGCGACTAGAACGTGATTCTGTATCTATCCAGTATATTTGAGACTTCGTATATATGTTTGCAAGACGTATATTCATAATCTTCTTATATTTAATAGTCCAACCTCGACAATAAATAAAACACTCAAACTCTTATTATGAGATAATCAGGCAAGTTACCCATATGTACTTTCTAAATCCTCTTTTCAAAATATAATCTTTCAAAACCAAATTCATTTTCTATATATATGCAAATTCGTTCTCATTTATATATAATACTCTTCAAACTCATTCTAGGGCTTTACTAAGCCTATATCTAATGAGTCGCTCTTCTAGGATATTACTAATCCTATCTCTGACGAGTCTTTTCCTTCAAACGAGTCATTCCTCACAGCTTTGTGTAAAACAAAGCTATGATACCAAATGTGACGAAACCAGGCCTTTTAACCATCATCCAACGGCTACACTCCACCGTGGCATCATACTGATATCCCGGTCTGCCTAGTTTTACGACCATCCTTTCGAGATTTCAACCAACCTAAAGGGACATTTAGGGGTAAGAGTCCACTGCTCACTACCAAATCACCTATGACGAGAACCCCCAATCATGATGCACCCTATTTCTAGGTATGCCAAACAAGGACTTGTGTGAGAACTAAAACAGTTATTTACTATTATTTTAAAGTTGGGTAAATCATAAAACCATGAGGTATGACACAAAACGTGTTTCCTCATGAATACCAGTAATAAAACTACTCACAATGATTTTTGAAAATGAAGCTACCATAAGACTCGCATCCCATCACACAATGCAACACACACCAGAGTAGCAAGTTTTTCCTTATGATAACTAAATATGCTTGGTACACGAAAGTATCTTTTATTATTACTAGTGCATAATATGGAAATCACTTTTGAAAGTAAATGTACCAATCATAGAATACATAGGTACCATGTATTGCGTCTACATATATAGGTTACAACTAAAACCGTGAAAGGCACATATTTGAAGTTGGGTTCCATCAATAACTAAGGCAAAGGATCTTCCTTAACCGCGATTCGGAATACCTCTAGCAGGATATCCCATGATCAACAAATGCTCCTTCTATTTTGGAAAAGATGATCCACCTACACCAAGTGTAGTTAGGGTTTCTCCAGAACATAACATCCCCCAGTCTTTACGGACCTTTATCCAAGACGCTTTGATCTATCATTCATTAAGTAAATTGCTTGGGTTTCATACCATGACATCACTTCCACAACTAGAAGGAAATGTTAGTCCTTATCTCTGCTGTACTTTATCTTGTTTCGGCTCGTTACCAGATGTGAGGCCTGAAGTCATGCTTATACACAAAGCTCTGCTTTTAAATATAAAGTTTTGATCGTCAGTAGCTCATCACTTAGCATGCCACATTGTCGATTCACAACATATAACCGGTGTCTATAAATATATAACCCTCTGAGTATATATGTATCAGAGAAGGGTGTTAAGCTAAAAGGATAAGTCCTCCGCCACAATCAGGTATATCATTAATAGAAACCAACTGGTTATGCCATAAAATACAACGTCAGACACACATCTATTGACAAGTTCATTATGCGTTGTGAACGAAACTGAAGACACCGTATTCCTCATCCAATAAAGGAGAGATACCTTTCCAAATCCAGACAATCAACAAGTACGTCTGAACCATGACCACTTATAACCTCTTCTTGGGTGTACACCTCAATTGAGACATCAGAACTAATCAAAACGATGGAAAGATCCCCGGTCTTCAACCACCGTCTTCAGTATCTTCAATACTCGTCATACACTTATTCAGAACAGAGTGGAACCTGGTCTTTCCAAAATAACTAGCGTATCTTTACAATCAATAGATATACATAGGATGTCATGAGTCTCATTCCACTTTGGAATATTTTGTTACTCAAATCATTCTTTATATTGGGTATGTCCATTTAAATCTTATCAAATATTTACATTCTTTATACTTTTGTTTAAATCTTGCCCTTGGAAATCATTTCAAAAGACTATAAAATCTCATTTCACAAACTCAGCTCAAATCAAGTTTCTATGCCTTATCGGAATTATTGAATCTCGCGAAAAAGGTAAATATTCAAATCATTATCCCATTCCAGTCCTATTCATACCATGGAGCAAAAATGGTGGTACCCCATATCTAATTCCCCTCGTATTTGGTAAGTTTAATTACCCTTTTTCATTTAAAATATGATTGAAGATTTAAATTATCTTTACGAGAAAACATATTTTTCCCAAACCCAACCCATTCATTGACAATTAATTAGGATAAGTTAGTTTACCTTTCTTTGATCATACCTCTCGCTGTACTTACAATTTCTTAACCTTAACAAAGTGTATATTTAAAAATTCGTAAATCCAAAATCCATTTCTTTAAATCTTTTCGTTGGGGGAGGGGGAAGTGGGAAGTCGCTTATCTTTGAGCGATCCTTTGAACTTGGTTCCCATAATTGTTTGATGGGGTAAATTCTTTCACTAAATCTTATAATTAAATTAATAAAGATTTTATTTCAACTAATCTTGAGAAATCATCTTCTCCTTTAAATAAGTTAAAGAACAATGTTATTTAAGTCATCGCTCATGATAAACCCAAAATCATACTTCCATCTTAAATGAAATCTTCACGAAAATCATATAAGCTCATAATCGATATGAATTTCTGTATCGAACTAATACTATAAACGAAATAATGACAAAGCCTTTTGTAACATCCCATATTTTCTGCATATTTAATTTTCAAAATTTAAAATAAATAAAATGGAATGAAATTTGATAAAAAATCAAGTTTTGTCGATTTTGAATGTTGATGATTGGTCGAATTGAGTACAAATAGATTTTTAATTTAGTTTGTACTTAGGATGGTTGTAATTTGAAAATTTTATTTTATAAATTAAATAAATTTGAGATGATTAGTTTATACTGAGAATTCAAATTTTATTTGAAATGGTGGAATTTTAGGTCGTTGAATTATAACTGAAATTCAAATCAAAACTCAAATAATCAAATTTAGATTTAAAATGTGTAAAAGTTTATTTATAGAATTTATTCAAGTTGAAATTGGATTAAAATGGAATTTAATGAATATTTAAAATTGAATTAAAAACAGTTAATCGAATAATTGAATATTTATTTAATTTATGGTGAAATTTAACTATTTTGGCGACTGTCTCGGAATTCGACGAAACTGGCGCCATCAGAACCGGAATGGTGAATTATGATAAGTTTTCAATTTGCGTTACAATCCGACTTGTCGTTTGACCGTACTGGAGAAAACGCGAATGAGATCGATGTAATAGGATAATTATTGTTCCTCTTGTTGGACCTCAGATCTACATATATATAAAACCCAATTACCACCCTATCAGCCATTCTCTATTGTACGTTCATTATTTCTCAATCAAAGCTTTACTCTAATGGCTGAAACCATCTCTAAACCCTAGAGATAAATAAAAATCCTAACTTTAAATCCAAATCCTCTCAAAACCCTAGCAAATTATATATCAAAACGAAGCTCTCAACATTACGAAGCTGCTGGTGTGTTTTGTTTCGACATGCAAGGCCTGTAGTTGCGGGAAATCGCGGTCAAACGCTGCAGCTTCCGAAACCCTAAGGCGTGATTTGGGGGTTTTCAACTCAGGAGCTAATCGGAGAAACCGAAATATGGGTATTGTCGGGGATGGCCAGTGGAGTTGAACGGAGATGGTCGGAGAGTATATTGCGTTAGAAGTCATCGGAATTTGGCCATTTAAGGGTGGAAACCCTTTTCGTTTGTCTCGTCGGCGGTTGAAGGAGGAGGCACCGGGATGGTTGTGCTCTGGAGGGAAGGTGCGTCTCAGGCAGGTCGTTCGAACGCCGGTGGTTTTGGCCGGTCTTATGGCTGCAGTAGGTCATGACAGGCGGTCAAAGTTTGGGAATTTTGGGTTCATTTCAGCGAAGGTACTGTAGCGTGGAAAGAGGTGAGCGGGAGGAAGAGTGTTGGCCGCTGACGTGTCAAAGAATGATGGGGTGAGGAGATTTATTATATTAATTATGTATATTTAAAATTCAAATAGAAAAACGCTGATAACTCTCTCGTTTTGACTCGGATTTGGATGCGGTTTGTTGCGTTGGGATCGTGGCGAGATTGCGGACATTTTGGTACTGGTTTCACAGCATTTCGAGACTGTGTAAATTTTGGGCTTCTTTTGGACGTTCGATCCACTAAGGACGCAAAGGTGAGTGATTCTTCGCTCACGAAATACTGAATTATTCCCATATTTATCGAATTAAATTATGAAATAGTTTGGTTGCATGGTTGTGATTGGCTGTGGAATTTGGTTGCCTAAATGTTGATATACCAATGTGTTAACATGCAAATTAGATCGATAATTAGTTATTTAATTAAATTTAAATTTCTAGTTGAAATTTTGAATCCTTGTTAATCCTGAAACACTCTAATGCGGATCAGTTGAATATAATAAAATGGTGTGATGGATGCTTGGTTGGATTTTATTACTGAATTTGATATTGACACTGTTAATGCTTCATATTCAGTATATTGTATTGCATGTGATTGTGACGATAAATCCCATTTACCCTTGATGTTACGGGCATCTAATAAACCCGGGGTTTATCGATAAAATAAATTAAGAACACAGAGTGAAATGATAAACCTCTGTGACCCTGATTTGGATTGAAATGATAGATCCATCCCTGAAATATCGAGAAATTAAAATTTAATCACTTGGGCATTGGATAGAAAATTCTATACAGACATCGGTTGGTTAAATGATTTTCAAATATGTGGAGATTTTATTTGACAGAAATTTCAGTTAAAGAAATGAACCGATACTCGATAAACCTTTTCCTGTAAAGGACCTGGATCACAAGTGTTATTTAAGGGGTTAAGAGATTGTTTCCAAAGAAAGTGGAATTCTTAAAATAAGATTTGAATAAAATCTGAAACTTTCAAATTTAGGGTTGGATTTGAATGAAATATTTTATTTGAATTTAAATTTGAAAAGAAGAGAGGATCGAGGAATAGGTGTTGAATTTCCCTAGATCGAAGATTTGGGTAGAATGACATTTGAAATAAGATATTGAATTTTATAACTCCATTGAGACTGGAGTATGGGTTCAAGTATTTGAAGTTCGGAAGAAGGATAAATTTTGATTAAAGAATTTTATTATATATATATATATATATATTTGCAATGTTTGATTTCAAATAAGTTATTCTTTCTCTAAAATCTTTATTTAACCTTTACGTAGAGACTATTTATTTTAGCCTAAAATTTTCTTATATTTTATTATTTAAACTAATTTGAAAATTTTATTTTATATATGTATTCATAGTGATATAAATTAGCTTATTTTGTTTTAACCATTATTTCTATACTTATATGCTATATAAAGATTTTATTTAAAAAGCATCTATTTTTCAAATTATGTCAAATGATCGTAAATTTCTTCCGAATGGAAAGTGTTTGGATTTAAACCGTTGGTTCAAATGAAGTTGAGATAAAGTTATATTCTATTTGAATATGAATTAATTTTAAATTGATTTTTATATGGAAAGGTAGATTTTATTCTACTTGAATATAAGTGGGATTTCCTAGGATTGAAATGAATAGATATGGGAAATATATATTCTATTTGAATATGAATGGGTTTCTGATGTTAATCGGTTTGGAATAACTGAAATATTTTGAGATGAAGTATATTCTATGGGAATATAGATCAATTTGTAATATTATATGAGTATAATATAATGATATAGGAATATATCCTGGTTTGAAATATCATCGGTTTGGGAATGACTGGGATATTTTGATATGAAATTATATTCTATTTTGAATATAAAAATGGGTTCGAAACAAAATATGATATTTTGATATGAAAGCGAACCTTTGTGAAATGTAAAAGAACCAACCGATGTGGAAAATGAAATCGTTGGTCGTTAAAGAGACCGGAGTCGACATAAGGCATACTCTCTGTCAGTGTCGATACCACTTTAACAACTGTGAACGTTATGACGTATCCAGAATGAGTATGATGGCTTGGAGGCGAATATTGAATCGAAGGAGATGAACGTTGACGAAATATCCCTGACCTTCGGGTCAGAATTGAAATGACTAAAAGAGGAGCTATACCGTGACTAATTGAGGTAACACCTTTGATCGGACACACTTCTTCGATACTATTTCTATGACGATGATGATGATGATTTGGGCCCATTTATGACTTTGGGAGTGTGTTGCGAGGTGGGCGGTAATGGCTGCTATGCGTTACCACCGGTCCGGGAGTGCAGTTGGTAGAATCATACCCTGAGCATCGCCTCGAGTGCCTTGTCATATTATCCTTATCGATCCCCATACGATTTTGATTTGTATCGTACCTATGGAGTGCCCTCTGATGCCATCGTTTATGGTGGGTTTACAGTACTGTATAGACTACGGTATTATAAACGGTGTAAGGGTAAAAATGTAATCCCGCTTACGCTATTTTCTGTATTTATACTTTGCTGAGTATACACTATCATAATAGCGTATTATACTATCTATGTATTAGTTTAACGGATCCTTGAGAGATGGAAAAATCCCGTAACATCTCTTGAGTTAATGTACCCATGACACTGATGTTATCTCGTATTTTAATTTGACTAATGTGAGAATGATTTAGTGCTGATCAGAGTGTTTGTTGTGTTTTCTTTTATGCAATACGCTCGGGTCAGCAGATGTTGCAGTTAGCGAAGATTTCAGATAGCTTGGAGGATGAAGACGAAGATTTGGCATACATCTACTATATATATAAGTATTTCCGCTACATTTTATTTACGCTGTGCTCTGCAGAGATCTATAGATGTAACTCTAATAATCGTTGTGTGGTATAGACAAATGTATGTAGTTCAACTATTTCTAACTGTTAGTTATTATTATATGTTGTCCTTCCGCTGTGAGAACTCTGTTATTGTTTCCTTTTCTTTCTTCTTTTCTTCTTATCCCAATAACTGCCTATATTTGTGATTTGTTTGGGTCGACATGTGTGGTTTATTGTCGATTTGAACGGTCAAAATTGTGGGTCGTTATTGTTGGTATCAGAGTGGTGGTTAGCGATAACCTTGGCTCTGTTTGGGAAGTAACTCATTAGAGATAGGATTAGTAATATCCTAGAATGAGTTTGAGAGTATATACGAGAGAGCGTACTTGTATTTTGATATAAAATGATTTTATATTGTGCTGGTAATTCTGTTGAAAATTTATAGATTCTGGTCGATTTATGGGACGCCATGGAATCAATAGGAATTTCTAAATGATCGAACAGAATGTATTGACATAATATGGTTTTCAATTATATTTTATATATCTCAAATATATGGTTGTTTGTTTAAGTGTATAAGATTTGGTCCTTAACAGGTAATAATATTTAGTTATTACCTATTATGGTTGATCAAATAATAAATTAAATAAGAAAATTTAACGGTTATATAAAATACTTGAGAATGGAATCTCTTAAGTATAATTGGTTACATAATATATTTGCGACTAAAATGAAATTGAACTGGATAACTTGATTTGGGATTTTGAAATTGGTTTTCCCAAAATTTGGGAATATGATATTTTGGTTAGAATTTGAAAAGGAAATGATCTTAGGATTTTAAAAGAGATAAGTGTATAACCCTTTCTCGGACACCAGAATGATTTCGATAATGAGTGCACGCATCATCGGCGGTTATTCTGAAGTGTCTGAGTGGGGGAGACCACTCCGTATTTCATAGCTGGTTTGAAAGGGGTTTGAATTGAATTTCCCATATAGTACAAAATTTTGTATATAGGAATGGGTATAGTATTTAAAGTTGAATTTAAGCAAAATCGAGGTTCTTATGTTCTCGGGCAATTAAGAATTCGGACTTAATTTTTTATGAAATTATTTCTATAAAATTTTAAACTTATGTTATTTAAACTTGGTTTAAACCCAGAATCAGGAGATTCGAGTGTAATTCAACTAATAATATCGCCTTAAGTAATAAGGTAAATCATTTCATAGAAATTTTAGTTTTGAAACCATGGAATGAACTTAAGTATTAAGAAAAGAGAACCATTGTTTAAAACCCATAAGCGCAAAACGATAACGAAGTTAAGTAAATTACTAATTTGATCGTTGTAAGTGTTAGAGAAGTTTAATTTTACCGCGAAATGAAATTCAATTCAAATCAATTAAATTGAATTGAAATATTAGGTTGGGTAATAAAAGTGATAACCTATGACTTGACTAATTTATAAGTACATTAAGTTAGTCGGGAAAAAAAAATTAAAAGAAACAAATGGTGTTAATAAAAATATAAAGGGTTGAGAACTAAAGCGAAGGAATTAATAGATGAATTTGTGTACGGGAGAAATGAAGACGGAAAACTTAAATGGGTCAGATCTCAATTGGACAAAATATCGAATATAAACAATGAAATGAATAAAGTATAAATCGTTAGCCGAATGAAATGTAACTTAATTCGAGTTAAAGAATTGAGTTGAATAAGTTAACTTGGAAATCGAAAATTGGTTGAGAATTAAGTATAAAAATTTGAATTATAAACAAACCCTTAATTCAAACCAGGATTGGGGATTTAATAAGGGAATCAAGTTAAGCAAATAAGATTTGATTCGAAGTGAAAATAGAAACAAGTGAGGAAATGGGGAGTATAACTACCAACACCAGAGGAATGAGTTGAGATTATAAAATTTGACTTATTATGAACAAGAAAATAATTAATGAATTCTAAATTAGATATTTAGAATGTTGGAATGAAAAAAGGGAACTTAACCTGAATGCATGGATTAATAAAATGTAATCGACTCAGAAAATTTAAACGATTCGGTTTAGGATTTATATCGATGGTCAGATTAAGTAAGTAAATGAAATTAAATAAACGAGATGAATTATGATGGTTTATATAAAAAAACCTCGACCAACCTTAATCCATCTATATTGGTTCGAAGTTAACTACATCGAATGAGGGAACGAAATAAATTGAGAATGAAAAAAACATGGAATAAGGTGTAAGAAAGAATACTCGAAGACTAATTTATTAAATTAGAATGCCGAAAAGGGGTTTGGAACCAAGCCGATTCAAATAAGTCAAGTGGACTAGAATAGATGGAATAAGAGATTGAATATGAAGCCATCGCTCGAATAATGAGGTAAGTGCAAGAAATTTAATGAACGAGTAATGAAATAAACATATTTAATATATAAGTAAAATGAATCAAGAGGACTAGAATAAATAGAAGCAAACCCGAGAGATGAATTGGTCGATCTAAACCAAATATGGGTAAATGGGATGAAAATTCATTTAAATAAAGGGTAAAATGAGCATGGATGGATTAAGCAAGAAAGCGTGAACCATATTACATGAGTTATGAAGCGATAATCCTTTTAAGTGATAAGCCTTGCTTAAGTTTTGGAGTTCGATAGTTTGAAACTCCAAAGTAAAGAAGTTTTGACGTGAAAATGCAAATCTGAAATATTCAATAAGCTGAAACGAAAATGATCATAACTTTTGAATGGATTATCGGAATCAAGTGACTCTGGACTTTTCGGTAATTTTAGAAACTGAGCTAAAACTTTGGTTTATAGAGCCACATTGAAATTCTCATGTTTGTTAAGCTGAAATGCAAGTTTTAGTCGAAGTACATGAGCAGGAAATTTGAAAACTGAGATGTATATCAAGATTGTTTTGACCATAACTCTTTAACTGAGCGTCGGATTTTGATGTGCAAATACAATTCGGAAAGGCCAGGATGTAAACTAAGATTTTCTCCTGATATGTTAAGTCTAATTCTGATGTTCAGAGGGCTAAAAGCAGGGTATAACATTTCAGACCTGCATTTTCAGGATAGGGGGCTGAAGCGTTCGCCTTCGCTAAAACAGTCATAACTTTCACACGGATCATCCGAATTCGACGAATTTGGAAAATTCGGAAAGCCTGAAACGAATAATACAACTTTTTCCTAGGGTGTCATAAGCAAAATTTATCATTTATAAAGTGATAATCTATGATTTGTTTGCTGGTCTGTTGCTATCATGTGTGTTTGTAGTTAAAATGTTGGATATATGTTGTATCAATTATATGCAATAGTTATGTATTGTTGTTTGTTTGGTTCTTATGCCTATTTGAGTGTTTTAGTAGGTGCAAGGGATGGCAATTACGCTTGGAGCCCGCTTACGCTAAATATTAAGTGCTAAGGTAAGAAAATCCGCAAATAAATGCTAAAAAGGGTACGTACTTGTGGTATATAAGTTGGTGGTTTTGTTTTGTGTTTTTCCCTGGTACAGGGATGCCTCATCGTTGATGAGATGTATATTTGGATTGATATATGTATCGGGATTTTTCCCGGGGCTCTCCGCACAGGGGAGATGCTGCCGAAATTTTCCGTGATTTCGGGAGTTAGAAAAATTCATGAGTTTTACGAATATAACTTATTTTATAAATGCTATTTTAAGGTATGGATTTGAAATAGATATGAGCTTAATAACTTATTTCGTTCTCTTTTCGAGGACGAAAATATTTTAAGTGGGGGAGAATGTAACATCCCATATTTTCTGCATATTTAATTTTCAAAATTTAAAATAAATAAAGTGGAATGAAATTTGATAAAAAATCAAGTTTTGTCGATTTTGAATGTTGATGATTGGTCGAATTGAGTACAAATAGATTTTTAATTTAGTTTGTACTTTGGATGGTTGTAATTTGAAAATTTTATTTTATAAATCAAATAAATTTGAGATGATTAGTTTATACTGAGAATTCAAATTTTATTTGAAATGGTGGAATTTTAGGTCGTTGAATTATAACTGAAATTCAAATTAAAACTCAAATAATCAAATTTAGATTTAAAATGTGTGGAAATTTATTTATAGAATTTATTCAAGTTGAAATTGGATTAAAATGGAATTTAATGAATATTTAAAATTGAATTAAAAACAGTTAATCGAATAATTGAATATTTATTTAATTTATGGTGAAATTTAATTGTTTTGGCGACTGTCTCGGAATTCGACGAAACTGGCGCCATCGGAACCGGAACGGTGAATTATGATAAGATTTCAATTTGCGTTACAATCCGACTTGTCATTTGACCATACTGGATAAAACGCGAATGAGATCGATGTAATAGGATAATTATTGTTCCTCTTGTTGGACCTAAGATCTACATATATATGAAACCCAATTACCACCCTATCAGCCATTCTCTATTGTACGTTCATTATTTCTCAATCAAAGCTTTACTCTAATGGATAAAACCATCTCTAAACCCTAGAGAAAAATAAAAAACCTAACTTTAAATCCAAATCCTCTCAAAACCCTAGCAAATTATATATCAAAACGAAGCTCTCAACGTTACGAAGCTGCTGGTGTGTTTTGTTTCGACATGCAAGGCATGTAGTTGCGGGAAATCACGGTCAAATGCTGCAGCTTCCGAAACCCTAGGGCGTGATTTGGGGGTTTTCAACTCTGGAGCTAATCAGAGAAACCGAAATATGGGTATTGTCGGGGATGGCCAGTAGAGTTGAACGGAGGTAGTCGGAGAGTTTATTGCGTTAGAAGTCGTCGGAATTTGGCCATTTAAGGGCGGAAACCCTTTTCGTTTGTCTCGTCGGCGGTTGAAGGAGGAGGCACCGGGATGGTTGTGCTATGGAGGGAAGGTGCGTCTCAGGCGGGGCGTTCGAACGCCGGTGGATTTGGCCGGTCTTATGGCTGGAGTAGGTCACGACAGGCGGTCAAAGTTTGGGAATTTTGGGTTCATTTCAGCGAAGGTACTGTAGCGTGGAAAGAGGTGAGCGGGAGGAAGAGTGTTGGCCGCTGACGTGTCAAAGAATGATGGGGTGAGGAGATTTATTATATTAATTATGTATATTTAAAATTCAAATAGAAAAACGCTGATAACTCTCTCATTTTGACTCGGATTTGGACGTGGTTTGTTGCGTTGGGATCGTGGCGAGATTTCGGACATTTTGGCGCTGGTTTCGCTGCATTTCGAGACTGTGTAAATTTTGGGCTTCTTTTGGACGTTCGATCCACTAAGGACGCAAAGGTGAGTGATTCTTCGCTCACGAAATACTGAATTATTCCCATATTTATCGAATTAAATTATGAAATAGTTTGGTTGCATGGTTGTGATTGGCTGTTGAATTTGGTTGCTTAAATGTTGATATACCAATGTGTTAACATGCAAATTAGATCGATAATTAGTTATTTAATTAAATTTAAATTTCTTGTTGGAAATTTGAATCCTTGCTAATCCTGAAGCACTTTAATGCGGATCAGTTGAATAGAATAGAATGGGGTGATGGATGCTTGGTTGGATTTTATTACGGAATTTGATATTGACACAGTTAATGCTTCATATTCAGTATATTGTATTGCATGTGATTGTGACGATAAATCCCATTTACCCTTGATGTTACGGGCATCTAATAAACCCGGGGTTTATCGATAAAATAAATTAAGAACACAAAGTGAAATGATAAACCTCTGTGACCCTGATTTGGATTGAAATGATAGATCTATCCCTGAAATATCGAGAAATTAAAATTTAATCACTTGGCCATTGGATAGAAAATTCTATACAGACATCGGTTGGTTAAATGATTTTCAAATATGTGGAGATTTTATTTGACAGAAATTTCAGTTAAAGAAATGAACCGATACTCGATAAACCTGTTCGTGTAAAGGACCTGGATCATAAGTGTTATTTAAGGGGTTAAGAGATTGTTTCCAAAGGAAATGGAATTCTTAAAATAAGATTTGAATAAAATCTGAAACTTTCAAATTTAGGGTTGGATTTGAATGAAATATTTTATTTGAATTTAAATTTGAAAAGAAGAGAGGATCGAGGAATAGGGGTTGAATTTCCCTAGATCGAAGATTTGGGTAGAATGACATTTGAAATAAGATATTGAAATTTATAACTCCATTGAGACTGGAGTATGGGTTCATGTATTTGAAGTTCGGAAGAAGGATAAATTTTGATTAAAGAATTTTATTATATATATATATATATATATATATTTGCAATGTTTGATTTCAAATAAGTTATTCTTTCCCTAAAATCTTTATTTAACCTTTACGTAGGGACTATTTATTTTAGCCTAAAATTTTCTTATATTTTATTATTTAAACTAATTTGAAAATTTTATTTTATATATGTATTCATAGTGATATAAATTAGCTTATTTTGTTTTAACCATTATTTCTATACTTATATGTTATATAAAGATTTTATTTAAAAAGCATCTATTTTTCAAATTATGTCAAATGATCGTAAATTTCTTCCGAATGGAAAGTGTTTGGATTTAAACCGTTGGTTCAAATGGATTTGAGATAAAGTTATATTCTATTTGAATATGAATTAATTTTAAATCGATTTTTATATGGAAAGGTAGATTTTATTCTACTTGAATATAAATGGGATTTCCAAGGATTGAAATGAATAGATATGGGAAATATATATTCTATTTGAATATGAATGGGTTTCGGATGTAAATCGGTTTGTAATAACTGAAATATTTTGAGATGAAGTATATTCTATGGGAATATAGATCAATTTGTAATATTATATGAGTATAATATAATGATATAGGAATATATCCTGGTTTGAAATATCATCGGTTTGGGAATGATTGGGATATTTTGATATGAAATTATATTCTATTTTGAATATAAAAATGGGTTCGAAACAAAATTTGATATTTTGATATGAAAGCGAACCTTTGTGAAATGTAAAAGAACTGACCGATGTGGAAAATGAAATCGTTGGTCGTTAAAGAGACCGGAGTCGACATAAGGCATACTCTCTGTCAGTGTCGATACCACTTTAACAACTGTGAACGTTATGACGTATCCAGAATGAGTATGATGGCTTGGAGGCGATTATTGAATCGAAGGAGATGAACGATGACGAAAGAGCCCTGACCTTCGGGTCAGAATTGAAATGACTAAAACAGGAGCTATACCGTGACTAATTGAGGTAGCACCTTTGATCGGACACACTTCTTTGATACTATTTCTATGACTATGATGATTTTGGCCAATTTATGACTTTGGGAGTGTGTTCCGAGGTGGGCGGTAGTGGCTGCTATGCGTTACCACCGGTCCGGGAGTGCAGTTGGTAGAATCCTACCCTGGGCATCGCCTCAAGTGCCTTGTCATATTATCCTTATCGATCCCCATACGATTTTGATTTGTATCGTACCTATGGAGTGCCCTCTGATGCCATCGTTTACGGTGGGTTTACGGTACTGTATAGACTACGGTATTATAAACGGTGTAAGGGTAAAAATGTAATCCCGCTTATGCTATTTTCTGTATTTATACTTTACTGAGTAGACACTATCATAATAGCGTATTGTACTATCTATGTATTAGTTTAACGGATCCTTGAGAGATGGAAAAATCCCGTAACATCTCTTGAGTTACTGTACCCATGACACTGATGTTATCTCGTATTTTAATTTGACTAATATGAGAATGATTTAGTGCTGATCCGAGTGTTTGTTGTGTTTTCTTTTATGCAATACGCTCGGGTCAGCAGATGTTGCAGTTAGCGAAGATTTCAAATAGCTTGGAGGATGAAGACGAAGATTTGGCATACATCTACTATATATATAAGTATTTCCGCTACATTTTATTTCCGCTGTGCTCTGCAGAGATCTATAGATGTAACTCTGATAATCGTTGTATGGTATAGACAAATGTATGTAGTTCAACTATTTTAAACTGTTAGTTATTATTATATGTTGTCCTTCCGTTGTGAGAACTCTGTTATTGTTTCCTTTTCTTTCTTCTTATCCCAATAACTACCTATATTTGTAATTTGTTTGGGTCGACATGTGTGGTTTATTGTCGATTTGAACGGTCAAAATTGTGGGTCGTTATACCTTTTAAGTTCCTTAAATAGTAAAGGTCTTCATCCAGTTAGACCTATCTCGATTATCACTAAATCAATTTCCATTCAATTCCAATTTAATTCATTAATTAGAAAACTTAACTTTGGAATACTTCATTAATATTAATTAAAAGATTCAATTAATCTTAACAAAGATTATAACTTTCTATAATTCCAAAATAACTTCACTATTAAACGGGTTAAATAAAGATGTTATTGAAGACACCATTCATGACAAACCGCAAACTAGTTTATATTAAATATAAGATTTAAACAAAATTTATATGCACTTATATTCAACACCAATTCTCATAATCAACGAATGCTATAAGTGGAATAACGATATAAACATCTTCCAAATTCCTTAAATAGTAAATGTCTACACAACGGTAAAAAATACCAAATATCTGAAGATTATTTCTATCCAAATCCAATTTATTTAAATTAGAAAAATTTTCTTAATCAAAAGATTTTCCAAAACATATCTTTGGAAATGACATTTATATTTTACAAGCCAAATAATTTAAGTTCATTTAACTTAAATTCACAAAATGTCGTTTTACCGTGTTCAACAACTTAGGCTAAAAACATAAAAATTGAAATATAGTCCAAAACTTCATATTTCTTTCTAAAATCACTTTAAAATAATTTATTATGAATTATCATAGTTTTTTCATATTTTTAATAATTTTTCAAACCATATTATTCTTCAAAATAAACTCGTCTGATTCAATCTAAACGTATTTTATAAAACGTTTATAAACTCATTTAAAAATGATTCTAACTTCAAATTTAATTATAAACCAAAATTGAATATTCTATATATATTATTATAATATTAAAATAATAATACTTTTCAAAAAAAATCTTTTAAAATCCAGACTTTCTTGAAATCCATTATAAAAATAAATAAGATCATTGGAACAATCATTTCGAGTTAAAAACGTCATTTATATATCTAACTCGAATTCACTTTTAAATTTACTATTCAAAAATCAATTTTTAATTAGAACAAGCCATTTCTAATTCAAAACTCTTTCAAATCCATTTTAATCTTTTTACTAGTTATTTGAAATCATTTCAATTTCATTTCCTGATCGTTTTGAATATAAAAATCTAATTTCCATTTTCATGCCTTATTTCATTTAAATGAATATATTGCTCATTTAATATTCCAATGGAACTCGACGCAATCAATTCCTAAATATTTCCATATTCATGGTGTGAATTGTGCGAACAATTATAAAAACAACCACACAAGTCATCATCCACCAAACAATAGTTAAAATATAAGCATCATAAATGTTAACGCTCAAACGTACATAAATAGCAATAATAAAACTGTTTCAACATCCATCATCTACGAAGCAACCATAGAAACCACAAGTAATCAATAATTAATTAATTGACTATTGTAAATAAATTTCAAGTTAAATAAGAAGGGTTCTCACATCAATTTTGAACCATTGCAATAATGACCACTTTTAAATTAATTAAACATGGGTTTAATTTAACTTAAAATTTCAGTTAGCTCCCATTTCACTCAAATCAATTCCAAAGCGTATTAATCTTCTCCACGATTCCAATGGATCTTATTTCGTTAAAAACTGAGTTCATACGAGCGAGATACATATGTTTAAACGTTAAACAATTTAAATATGGTCATTAGTTTAATTAATTTCTAATTCACCTTTCTAATTATCTTCTTCCTCTCACCAGTTTACCGCTCCCCTCCTTAACCTCCTCGCATCGTCGTCCAAAGCACTGGAGCACTGACCGCCCCCACCCTCGCCAACGTCGCCGCTCACGCCTTCGCCGTCGCGAGGCGCACTACCGCTAGAAGGTTCTGACCATGAATCGCCGTCATCCATCAGAAAATCCCCCTTGAACGGAATTCACTTCGCCCATCTAATCGGCTACCACAATTCACCAATCACCACGAAATTTGACCAGTACCTCGGCCTCACCACCACGCAATTTTTTCTAGTTGAAGCGTTGGCCTAACACCCCTTGTCGGCGCGCAAATCGATGAAATACATTAACTGCTTCTTAAAACTGTTCACCTACGATCATGTAAACGCCACAACCACCATAGTCATATTCAGGCCAACCTCCTAACAACAAACTTGTAGACCTCTCTCCCCTCTCCAACTTCCTACTTGACACGTCAGCCAACTCACCTTCGTTTGCACGCAAAACCAGGTAAACCGAAAGTCACTAGTTCGTAAGTCGTGGCGATTTTTGGCCACTTCGGGTGACCTTTTACCAACAAATTTTAGCAGTAGGTTCCTTTCAACACGATCTACAACTTTCATGTTGGACCCTTCCTCTAAATCTCGCTCACTTGGATAATAAAATTAAAAATGTTGTTTTGCAAATATACAATTGTTGGAGGGCAGTGGCTGCAAGATGTGGAGAGAAAGAAGTGAAGGATGGTTAGGAAGATAAAGATATTATATAGGGAAGATATTTTGGGTTTATAATATTTTATTCGATTATTATATTATTTCTTGCCTGTCGCTATCCCCCATCAACATTTATGAACTCGCACGACCACAAACGAGCTCCGTTCATGATGAAAATGGATATACAACTATGGTTTGTCATTATAGACTCAATGAAATTTTTTTCATTGAAATCCGAGTCGGTTTGCTCAAATAGCGCTAGTTTGAGCTTAAATTATTGATTATATACACACACACACACATATATTTACATTGAACGTTTATAGCGCACACGGTCATATACTAACTCCGATTGATCCAAAATTTGGAATCTTACAACAATTTATCATTACAGATCTAATAAAATTGGTTTCTTCGAAATCTGACATCGTTTGCAAAATGGCTATTTTCTAATATTAAATTAAATCGATAAAGTATAATTTAAATTCAAAAACAATTCCATTTAATAATATTAAATTAATATTATCGTATATATCCAAATAGAATATCATATTGCTCCGAAATAAACATACTTGGATTTATAGCTCGATACTTCCATTTTCTAGCAGAATCGTTATTCAATTTGTATAAAAATCATTTTATTATATGAATTAAACATTATGGTTTGTAAACAATTTCATAGCGACTTTCTGAAAATTTGATTTGGACATAAATCGCAATCCACCAAATGAAAATTCTATTTTTCTCTTTCATCAGAAAACTATAGTTCAATAGATTCAAACATATCTTGTTTCAATGAACTCTGACTTGTATTGAATCATATATATTCATTTAAACTTCAAAACGTAATATTACAAACTATCGCGCTGCTACGAGCTCGTTTTTAATTATATTATAAATTATACGTTCAGACCTTAAATTAAATAAATTCTAGCTCGTTAATTCTTAAAATAATTCGTTTTAAAAATATTTAAATTAATTAAATATTCTTTAATAAAATCTGGGTCGTTACACCAGTAGCAGTGGACGGTCCACTATAAAAACGTTTGTGGCGGACGGTTCATCTTAATAACAGATTGTAATAGTTAGACAAACTGTCTACTTGTGTATTAATGTATTTATTATTATTTTTTGGCAAAGCAATGTATTTATTATTTTTCATAGTAAAAATGTTACAGACAATTATAAAATTTGGTCAGCCTTACTAACTTTAAAAAAAAAAAAGTGTTCGGGCAATTTTGTCATAAAAATGCAAAGCTTTAAGTTATTGTAAATGTTAGATGAGAGTTGTGTTTATAATTTAAAACCATGCTTGAAAATGCTTTGTGTATGATGTTAATTCGCGAGCCTCACACCTCGGTATGAGTCAAAAACGGGATAGTGACTGCAGGGAGAGCACGACGTTTCTTTCTAGCTAGTAGTGGTGTCAGTGCTTAAACTGGCTGACATTTATATACTTTTCACCTGTGTGGTTGTTGGAATGCGAGGCGCCTCGGATATAGGTATGTTAGGACCGGGAAACGTGTGCTCAGGAATTGCCAATCCTCAAAAGTAAGAGACCGATCCTGAAGATCCAGGATCGCTGTGTGTGGTCCTGAGACATTTGCTAGAGTGTCTCGAATGGAGAGGAGCTTGCCCCTTGCCTCGACTCATGATGGAGTCCAATTTCCAATACGTGATATTTCGATTTTATTTGTAGAGCCTAGTACGGCGACATAGTGGTATGGGTCACTTATGTCGTCTATGATTTATACATTATGATTGAAGTTGTTTTCTTCACTTATAGTAATAATAAAATATGAGGTTTCACGTACCAAGCATTTTTGGCTATTATAAGGTAAAAACCCTATCCTCCGGCTTGCGTTGCATTGTGTGATGGGACCTGGGTCTTATAATAGCTTCATTTTTCTTTATTTAGCATTGCGCTGTTGTTTAATGCACTGGTGTTCATGGGAGGAAACCCGTTCCGTATTATACGGCGTGGTCCCTTGATTTACCTAACTTTAAATTAAAGATTAATAACTGTTTTAGTTCTCACACCAGTCACATGACTGACCTAGAGTTTATTGTTTTAACCTAAACTCTGGGTGCCCTTATTTTCCACATGGGCAGCTAATAGTTTTGGTTTTGCAGATTTATATTCACAGGATCCTGGTTTACAACTGGAACGATAATGGAAAGCTCTATATCCGTGTATTACTTCTAGTTGTGTTTTGTATTATTTTCCGCTGCGATGTATTTAAACGTAATTTAAATCTCTAATATTTTTTGTGTAATATTTATTCATACTCTGTATATTCTTGTATTCTGATGGAATTATTGTAATATACAATGAAATGTTCTTCTGTTTGTGTTCCAATGTGTGTTGTCCTCAAAGCGATCCGGGCTTTCCTTACTGGGGAAGTTACGGGTTATCACAATAATTTTGTAAATTATTGTTAATATTGAATTTTTGGTAAGTATTTCTGAGTTTATTTAGGTAGGAATATTGAGTGAGAATCAATATTCGAGTATTTGACATATTTTAAGGTTGTTTAGTTATTTGTTTAGTTACAGCATCGAACTTTGTAAATTTTATTGCTAGATATATGGGTTTTAAATAAATAGGTGTGCAAAACAAACTTTTTGTAAAATGTAAATTATGTTGGATTTGCACAAAAAATATGTTAAAATAATAAAATTGGATTTAAACATGTATTACAATTTTATAAAATCTAGAACACGTAAGTGGTGCAGTGTTTAGGGTATTTTATGTGAAAGTGCGTTAGTAGAAATTTATAACACTTAGTAACTAATTTGAGTAACACTTGCTTAAATGGGTTATTGAATTCAAACCCAAATCCTAAAGGAATTATCTAGAAAGGAGTAAGGTGGAAAACAAGTTACAGTACATATCTTTTATTTTTACTTTTCTTCTTGCTAAAAGTAAAAGCTAGAGAAAAGATAAATGGATATATTCTTTCCTAGTTACAAAAAATCAAATCAAAGCCATTCTTAAATTAGAAAAACTAGATGAAAGCCCATGATACAAGAATCATTCTTCATTCAAAGATCCAATTATCCAATGCGAGAACTAAAGAGAGAAAGATTTACTATACATTCTTTAACAAGCTGTGTGTGTCAATGTTTATCAACTTATTGGTTTTGGGGTGTCAAAAGCTTCAAACCCGCAAGCTACTATCACTGAAATCCATTCACATGACCCTTTAAGTTTAGTTAAACACACATGTTCTAGTTTAAACACTTGTATAAGTTTATGTGTTGAGTTTAATTGGACTTTGTTGAAATCAAATCAATGTAACCTGAAACTTTATTTTAGGTGTTTTACAAGTGTCATATATATTGTCTTTTTTAATCTTTACACAACATCAAAATTGTCATTTAGTAACGATTATGAGCATTACAAACTGACTTACTAATGGTTATGACCGTTGGTAGAAGGTACTTGGTAAATATTGTAACTTATTTACCAACGATTATAACTGTTAGGAAAGTTTTTACTCCTAACGGTTATAACTGCTAGGAGATTCTTTTATTCCAACAGTTATAACAAGAGAAATTCTTTTATTCCAACTGTTATAATAACTTGGATATTCTATTGTTCCAATGGTCATGAAACCGCAATGAGTTCGTACATATATGTAATAAAAATTTCCAATACGTTACAAATTGGTATAGCTAAACATAACCCATTGAGCATCTTGTACTATCACTGCATATTATTTCATTCCACTTTACAGCTCAAATTTATTCCAATAAAAAACAAGAAACTAAATTTAAAATTATCATTTAAACGAATAGAAAAGTAAACATCAAACATAATGAAACACCTCATCTCCGTTAAGGTCACTCACAGAGGGAATGCCTTAACTTCGGTGGAGCATTATAGGTAAAAGATGCAGATAAATTACAAGACAGATAAATAAAGCAGCAGAAAATAAAGTCATTTTATAAACAACTTAATTCAATCATGCTTTTACAACAATTTCCTTAATCATACTTAAATGTAATACATAGAACTTCTGTCTTGATTTAAAAACTTCCAAGAATAAAACAAGCCCCGATAAAGCATGAACTAGCCATAGTAGTGGAAGAGGGAGGGAGTCCAAAGCGATACACCAACTATTCTTCAAGCTTGGAAAGAGAAGAGGTCCAAGTTAGGTTGAGCTATTCCCTCCCTGACTACCAGGGGAATGGAAGAAAAGAGGCGAAAAACAAACTAGGTCAGACATAAGTCTGGTAAGTCTAGTGATCTTTTAGCATCCAAACAAGATAAAGGATCATGACATGAATAAACCGAAAATAGGACAATACCATAAAAACAAGGTAACTAAAGACAAGATAAGTGCAAGGTGAACTGAATGCGCTTCTACTTTTTCTCTGCTTCTCTACTACTCTGTTAATCTAATTTCTATATTTATCTCTGCACCACCTAACTAGTGACCTAACTAGTAATCTGTACAAAATGATAATCGTGATCCCAAACCCCGTAATTGTGGTAGCCTTCAGGTGTACATCTATCGTGAGGATTCCACCTCAATCAGCCTAATTGCCATGAACATGTTAGATGTACCCTTACTACCCTATCGACCGGCTCCCTTCATGTTCCATGTGTCTGTGTCAATCGACCCTCTCTTGCGTGTAGATACCCTGTGTTGGTCCCACCATAAGGTGTATCAATCCTTATGATAGCAACCCGACACGATTCATAACTACTGGTACCTAGTGCCTGCTTTTTCCCACTCCAGAGTACGTGCACGCCCGTAAACCGTCGGATCCTACACTGACGTACCCTCTGCCGATGCTTTGACCGCTTATAATCAGCCCAGTAATCGTGCCCCACCCTGCCTAGTTTAGGGTACCGTGATACATCCATGTGGGTTACTGCTGAAATGGGTCCCCATTACTAGGATTTCCTATTGGTTAGGTTTGTGGGCCTATATTTACTAATATTACCTACCAACCCGATATGTACATAACCCTCCCATCGATTCAAGCATTTTTAATAAACGGTTAAGCTTTGTGGGCCTATATGTACTAATATTACCTACCTACACAAGATGTACTTAACCCTCCCATCGATTCAAGCATGTTTATTTAATAGTTAAGTTTTATGGGTCTATATTTACTAACATTACCCACCAACCCGATATGTACTTAACCCTTCCACTGATTCAAGCATGTTTATTTAATGGGTAAGTTTTGTGGGCTTATATTTACTAATATTACCCACCAACCCGATATGTACTTAATCCTTCCACTGATATAAGCATATTTATTTAATGGTTAAGATTTGATTTGATTCGTCACTTTTTATTAGCTTCTATCTTGCCTTTGAGTTGAAAGAGATGACAGCTAGGTTTAGATGAGAGTGAATAATAGAATTAGGTTTTAGGTTTAGGGTCCTTACTTAGTTGTAGAGTGTGTTTTAGGACCATTAATTTAACCCTGAACCATTAGAACCAACCAGATGCCACATCTGCCTTAGAGCGAATCGGCCCACTGGTTGACAACCAAATACCTTGAATCAACCCCTAGTCGACCCAGGGGCTTGGGTCGACCTCAAAAATGGTCCCGTTTGGTTATTCCCCTTCTCGATTCGCTGTTTTGAACTTTTTTCATATTTATTTATTTAATTTTTATATATATCTATATATATTTTTCTCATATGCATACAAACTTCAAGGCTTAATAACTTCTTCATAAGGTATCCGTTTTATGCAAACCAAATGTCTATCTTGACCAAAATTTTGATATGAACGTAATAGCGCAACCCATTTCACTTAATTATTCTTCTAAAAATTAAGCGTTCTTGAATTTGTTAATTTTAATATTCTCAGAAAATTCAGGGTGTTACATTCTCCCCTCCTTAAAGGATTTCGTCCCAGAAATCTTCAAGTTAAGAAGAATGCATCCTAACAACCAATCATCCATCTACTCATCGATCATCCACAAGCATCCATTGTCCTTAAAAGACTTCTAATGCCATATGAACATATGCAGAGTGTGTGTATATGTCTCTTATCTAGTGCAAAATCAGGCGGCCTACTGATCCAGTTGACCTCCTTAATGCGAATCATGAGAGTGTCATGCGTCCAATATGTATGCAAATATCTCTAATCATGTAAATACTATATGTGTGCATATTCACTCATCCATATGCAACACCCATATGAAACACATCAAGTTTCAATCCATATACAAATACATTCATATGCATATGCAATATGAAAGTGACTGAGCCGATCTAGTGCCTAATGTGTGTATATGCATCCACGAGCAACCACTAGCAAATACTTGCAACCACTTGTAACCATCAATCATAACATGTCTCAAACACATGTTTTCATCCATTGGCTTCTACCTGAGGATCGAGGATAGGACCGAGAGGATATACTTAAAAGATAAATACTAGCGTGCAAATAAATATTACAGAAAAAGGAGGAATCAAGGATATACCCTCAAAAAGGGTATGATGCGTGTATCTAGTCTTTAGTCTTCTAAGTCGCATCTTCTTTGAGCTTCACTCCACTGTACCTTAACTAATTTAACTTCACGATTGTGAAGCTTCTTGACCTCCATTTCCAAAACCCACTAGTAAAGATAGGACCTCGATCGTTTACTATGCTAGAGGGTATCCAATGTTGTTGAACTATCTTTCCAAGATAAACAGAAGTTAACCATGATACCAAGTGTATATACTAAGATGATTAAAGGTCTCTCTTCTTCTTAGCTTATCCCTCATGTCACAAATCTGAGTGTCCAAAGAAAAAGGTTGCTATGTACTTTTTACCTCTCTTAAGGTTAGTTTTTTTCTTCTGCTTAGGGCGTCTGCCATAACTATTTATCTCTCACGCAAACCATCCTAGTCGAACTCGACATCTCTCAAGTACAAACCCCAAAGGCCTAAACCAATATCAGAAAAACACCCATGGAATACCGCTTCCGAATTTGGACGATCTATGTGAGGTGATACTAGCAAAACAACCAAACAATTGAGCACTTAACCGACTGTGGATATCCTCGCCAGTCTTGCTCCAAAACTATTGTTGATTGCATAACTGGCTTTGTATTGTCAACTGGATATATGCGGAAGTCTATCTCAAGTTTTCAGGGGTAAAACTCCTAACCTTAATAAAAAAACATCTGCGTACACATGGACTACTCTAACGGATCGAAAATCGTCGATAAATACATAAAGTGATTCTAGGTAGCTAAGACAAACTGATCCCTTAGGATCACATGAAATTTCGAGGGTATTCCCGAGGCAAGTCGAAAGTCTAACTACCCTCCTTTCAAAACTACTAGCTAACTAATCCATGCCTATAATCAACCCATAGCCCATGAAACCAAAAACATAAGTATCTCAAATCCTTACAAACTAAAGGTAAATGAGCCGAACCACAAATTGGACTTGAGACAATAATGGGATCCTCTACTAGACAAGCTCTAGGGTGCAGAGACTCAACTATGGAAGCAGATATAAACGAATGCGAAGCGCAAAAATCAAAAAGAGTACTAGTAGGATGATCAAGAAGAAAAATTAAACTTTTCAACAGAAACTTTACTACCTCTCTCTTAGGTATGCTGGTGCTGGGAGCATGCACTTGCCTTCCAGAAAATCCTATCTTTTGTTCTTGCCCTTGCCCTTAATTATACGACCCGTTATACCAAAATAAAGATACTTCGTCTTGTTTTAGATTTTACTATTCTTTCCTCTCCTCCTTTGTGAACCAAGTTCATATCCATGAGTTCTTTATCCTTGTGTTGTGATCCTTAGTCAAACTCCCTCATTCTCATCTTTTACATCCTTGTGTAACTTGTTGACAGGTCTCTCGAAAGCTGCCTCCATCGCACGGAGAATCCTACAAAGCTCGAAAGAAAATTAGCCACAGCTGAAACTACTACGACTATAGATGGAAGTTGGGCACTTGTTTGCCCTTTGACAAGTGTCGTACCTCCCAAAAAGCCAGGAGCCCCGGAGACTCAGGAAAGAAGGAAACAAGGATTCAAACAGAGGATCAAAAAGATAGTGCATATGACTTTGGGGAATATGCCTTTAAAACAAAACTTTTCTTTTGAAAATGCTTCTTTTAAAATCGTTTCGAAAATAATTTTTCAAATCTTTTATCTTGTAACAACCCGTATTTTTATAACATGTTAAAACAGGAAATCAAGGCAGAATTAAATTTTAAAATCAGAATCAGGGGAAACGGGTTACGCCGTTGCGTTCGTCTCGAAATTTTACATGAAATAGAGTCCGAGTTTTCGAAAATCGGAGTCCGGATGAAGAAGTTATGGCATGTACAAGTTTCAGCAGTTTTCAGGCAGCACTAGACCACGGGGTCGACCATAGGGTCGACCTACCCCCCTCCCCCCCCCCCAGGTCGACCATAGTGTCGACCTCCCCCCTTACAGGTCGACCTGGTCGGCCTGGTTTGACCCAGAACTCATTTTTGAAGCCTGAGACATGTTTTGATGGTCCGGATTGATTCTAGGGTTAATCTAAGTGCCTAACCTAGTTCCTACACCTATATAAACATCCTAAGGCCTAACCTAATTCATACAATAATTCATATGACACCAAAATACTGTTGGACTTCCTCTTGATCATGGCCGCCGTCTCTAAACTTTTCTCTTAGCCTCCAAACTAGATTCAAACTAGAGATTAAAGCTTCTACAGCAATTCTACAATAATTCAAGAAGATAAATCAATGTCTCTGCAACGTTCTATGACAATATCAGTTCTTAATTCATTATCCATGCTCTGTAAGTTCTAGTTGTTTTTAGATTTAAACATTTAATTATAATATGGACATGAAATAAAGTGGAATTGGATCTAAGTATGTTTATCGATTCCGATCTATTTCTGTTGCTCCTTGAATCTTCTGTTTTGGGACTTGTCTATCTTTATGTTCATGACAAGTTTATGATTTATTCAGCAGTTTTCTTGATTTGTGATGACGTTATCATCAAGTTGTAATATTTATGCCTATGATGATGTTTTCCTCTGATCTCATTTTTATTCAATTTCTATCTCCCCCAATTATTTTCTTTTCATGAATCTTGGCCTAAAATCGCGATTTGCGTACGATATGTATAGGGGGGAATTATGGGATTATTGCCTTTATGAACATGATGTAATAATTGGCAACATGAAATTGGATATTATCATTGTATTTGCATGTTTGGGCTTGATCTTTAAATTTTGGTATAATCTTGTTATGAACAAATTTGCATAAATATTATATACATGGAATTTGACACAAATAGGATCTATGTAATATAACATGAGATTTGGTATATATAACATGTATGTAATTTGGCATGTAAATTAAACCACGAGTTCGGGCCTATGTAAATTAAATCAAAAGATTAGGCTTACGATTGGGCATATGTAGAATTGGGGATTTGAATATAAAAGCGACTGTAAATTTGATAATTGGCATAAATATGTATTATGAACTTGGGTAGTTGGCATGTGTTGTAATAAAAAGATTACAGTTTGGGATAACTACATCATGAATCATGATTTGGGTTTATTTGGGCATGATACATGCAATTTTGGCTAGAACTCGATATGGGTGAAATAGCATAAACTTGGCATACATGTAAATAGGCAAGAACTGGACATATGTAATCTGACTAGAATAGGGTATATATATCCATATATATATATATATATATATATATATATATATACACACACACACACATATATATTGGCATGTAATTTTGGAACTTGGGCATATGTTTATTAATATGTAAAGTTGGGAATTTGAAACATGAAAATGACTGTGTATTGGATAATTGACTTGAACACGAACATGAACATTTCTATATGTTAAACACGTGAACTGACATTGGGGTTTTGGGGGTAATACGACCATTAATGAACCTTTGACACGAGGTTAGACTCAGTTTGTGGTGTAAATCTGTCCAGAACCGCCCGATAAATCCAGTAGCCACAAAGTGTCAGTCTAATCTGAGAGGTCAAAGGTCGAATTGTAGGCATAACGATTTATGACACGAGGTTAGATTCAGTTTGTGTTGTAAATCTGCCCGGAACCGCCCGGCAAATCCAGTGGCCACAAAGTGCACGGTCTAATGTGAGAGGCCATGATTCGTTCGTCATAATGAATGAATTAAGAAATACTAACCATAATAAGACGTGGGTATGGTTAGAGGGTTAGGTGGGATAACATGGAAATTTGACATGTAAATGGGTATCTAACCGGTATGAGTTAAGAAAATGTAAAACTTACAAGTGTAGGCTTAACCAACGTAATAGTTAATCAGACCAATGGGTGGGTTAAGTAATATGACTAGACAAATGACACTTAACCAATATAACATGACACATGGTAGGGTTAAGTCAACTGGAACATGTAGATAATATTTAACCAACTTTGCATGATACGTGGGCGGGTTAAGCCATGAATTACTTGAAATACTTAACCAATTGGACACGATGATTTGATAGGGTTAAGTCATGAACCGCTTGAATATACTTTACCAATTTGACACGATGATTTGATAGGGTTAAGTCATGAACCACTTGAATATACCTAATCAATTTTACACGATAATTTGATATGGTTAAGTCATGAACCACTTGAATATACTTAACTAATTTGACATGATGATTTGATAGGGTTAAGTCATGAACCACTTGAATATACTTAACCAGCTTGACACGATGATTTGATAGGGTTAAGTCATGAACCACTTGAATATACTTAACCAATTTGACACGATGATTTGATAGGGTTAAGTCATGAACCACCTGAATATACTTAACCAATTTGACACGATGATTTGATAGGGTCATGAACCACTTGAATATACTTAGCCAATTTGACACGATGATTTGATAGGGTTAAGTCATGAACCACTTGAATATACTTAACCAACTTGACACGATGATTTGATAGGGTTAAGTCATGAACCGCTTGAATATACTTAACGAACTTGACACTTGATTCGTAGGGCTAAGTCACGAACTTGAACGACAACACTTAGCCAATTTGACATGACACATAGACGGGTTAAGTCTCGAATTTAATTGACAACAGTTAACCTGCTGGACAGAAACCCTAGTTACGCGGTCCTTTTCAGCAGTAACCCACTAGATGTATCATGGTACCCTGGAACTAGGCAGGGTGGGGCACGATTACGGGGCTGATTGTAAGCGACCAGAACGACGGCTGTGTGGGTGCGCCAGTGTAGGTTCTAACGGAATGCGGGCGTGCACACACTCCGAAGCAGAAAAAGCAGGCATTGGGCATCAGTAGGTTTACATTGTGCGTGCTTGATTCGTGTCGATGGTTGGCACCATAGGGCTTGATACATTTCGTGATTGGGCCGTATGACATAGACACATGAACGAGCTTGGACTTGTAAGGAGCCGACCGATTAATAGATCGTTACGTGGAATTCGTTTGGTAGCATAATCCCTAGTGGTCCTAGGTGGCATAAACCCTAAACGAATCTAGAAAACGTTCAATAGGAAGCATAATCCCTAGTGGTCCTAGGTGGCATAAATCCTAGTTGAACACATGATAGTTCATGATAAGGAAACCTAGCCAGAACAAGGGTGGCAGTCCAAACGATTTCAAGAATGGTGGCACTACATTGAAGTAGTATAGAAATACGTGATGAAACCCGTACGATATACGACAAGGGACTATACATATACATGGAAAAGATGATACGGGTTGGGGTACTAGTACAGTTGGTGCAGAGAATATAGGAAATCAAAGAAAATAGTGGAATGGTGAAGCTTAGAAATCTTGCGATGTTATAATTAATAGAAACCTTGCAATGTGATACTTGGTAGGAACCTTGTGATGATACTCCTGATAGGAAGCATGGGATGTTATACTTGATTTATCGTGCCTGTAACTTACCTTGTCATCATGCTTATGTTTACTTTCAGTTTATTCATGCCATATTATCTTCACCTATTTCTATGCTGCAAGCCACTAGGACTTACTCAGTCTTTATGACTGACCCAGTTTGTTTCGCCTCTTTTTCTTTCGTTCCCCCACCCCCTCCCCCAGGTTCACAGGGTGGGAATACAGCTTAGTTCAGATCTTTCCAAGCTACAAGGCTCTTTCATGTACTGCTTGGATTTCTCTTGGTTATGGCTTGCTTTGCTGCTTTATTGGGGAATGATTTATGACTATGGTTTTATGCTTCTTTACTATTGCAAGACATATTTTGATGTAATGGATTTAATAGTATTTTAATGTAAAAGGCTTTAGACCTTTCTAGATTTTAAAGCAATGAAATTTGGTTCTTCTTCCGCTGTTTAATATGTTCTGTCTTGTAATATTTCTGTGTATGTGTACCTAGATAATGCTCCACCAAAGCTAGTGCATTCCCTTTGTGAGTGACCCTAGCGGAGGTGGGGTGTTACATTTGGTATCAAAGCAGAAGGTTACCAGACTGGGCAAAAGTTTTTAAAAACCTTTTGAAATTATTTTCAAAACCATTTACAAAGAAGCATTTTTCAAGAAAAGTTTTATTTTTTTAAAAAAAGCTACTCCCCAAGGGCCATTAGCATTATCCTTTGTTTCCTTGTTTGGATCCCTTTTCCTTTATTTCCTCCATCTGTAGTCTCATTAGTTCCATCTGCGACTAATCTTATTTCAAGCTTTGTAGCGTTGTCGTGCGATGGAGGTAGTTCTCGAGAGACCTGTTAACACGTTATATAAGAGGGGATAAGATTGGTTAAGGCGAATGAGGCTCAGAACAAGAAGGTAGAAATGTTTCTGTAGGAAAGTCTAGTTTATATTTCTATCCTGTTCGTACCCTTTTTGATTATGGTACTTCACATCCTTTTTATTTCTGCTTCGATAGTTGAGTCTCTGCACCTTAGTACTAGCGTAGTAGAGGATCCCATTTTATGCACAAATCCTGTTAGGGAATCGGCTCGTTTATTCACGACATGTTTGGATTTGAGAATGTCTATGTTAAGTGTTGAGTTTAGAAGTAATGCTTTTGTTTTTGGGCAATGGGTTGATTTTAGGGATGGAGTGATTTTCCATAAGTGATACCATCCTCGAGTATTAAAAGAGGGTAGTTAGACTCTTGACTTGCCCCGGTAATGCCCTCGAAGTCTAGTGTAACCCTTAGGGTTCTGCCATGCTTAGTTACCCAGGATCTCTTGATATATTTATTGATCCGCTCGAGTAGTTTTCGCCACTAAGGCGGATGGTTCATTTCGCTTATGCGTGAGTTATAGAAAATCACCTTAGTAAGTACATTTGGCAACATGGTCGACATTTGTTTGTTTTCAAGAGATAGTTCTTCTGCGTGGAATACCTTATAGTGAGTAACGAGATCCAGGATTCACTAGTGAATTTTGGAGAGTTTGCATGAAACCATGAGTATGCAGTTATGTTTAAGCCGAGTATACTAGAAAAAGAATAAGGAAAAGTGGAACGAGAGGCGACAGTGAAATGAGTTCCAACTCATATTTTGGAAATAGGAATTAAGAAGCTAATAAATTATGAAGTTAAAGACGGACAAAGCACAATGGAGTTAAGCTCAAGGAAATACGACTCAGAAGATTGAAGACTAGACACGCATATCATATCTTTTTTTAAGAGTATATCCTTGATCCCTCTTTTCCTGTAGAGCTTATTTGCATGTTATCTTTCAAGTATATCCTCTCGGTCCTATTCTCAATCCCATTTCTATTAGAAACTCCATAGGGAGCATGACTCGTCTGTTAGTAATACATGTTGGGGCTTGAAGGTGTCCGTTGGGTTGACTAAACTTTTGGGTTGTATAGGATAGGGGCTGATGCTGAGGGAGTTCTTCTCCTATTCAGTATATATATATGACGTAGATTTCCAGCTTTGACATTACCTAATGGGCACAAAGTTTTTACTTGTTTCTATCATTCGGCTATATCTTTAGATAGGAACAATTGGGTGAAACGTGTGTTTGAGACATGTTATGATTGATGGTTGCAAGTGGTTGCATGTGGTTGCTAGTTGTTGCTCGTGGATGCATGAACATACATTAGGCACTAGATCGGCTTAGTCACATCTCATATTGCATATGCACGAGTGTTTATACTTGTTTATGGATGAAATTGGATGTGTTATCATATGGATGATGCATATGGATGGATGTTTGTGCACAAATATAGTGTTTATGTGACTAGGACTATTTGCATACATGTTGGACTCCTTGCACTAAAAATATTTTGCATTAAGAAGATCAATATGGCCTGATCATTTGCATTAGATAAGGAACATATACACACACTTTCTGCATATGTTCATACAGCATTAGAAATCTCTTAAGGACAATGGATGCTTGTGATTCATGATTGAGTAGATGGATGATTGGATGGTAGGACACATTCTTCTTAACTTGAAGATTTCGGGGACGAAATCCTTTAAGGAGGGGAGAATGTAACAACCCGTATTTTTATAACATGTTAAAACAAGAAATCAAGGCAGAATTAAATTTTAAAGTCAGAATCAGGGGAAACGGGTTACTCCATTGCGTTCGTCTCGAAATTTCACATGAAATAGAGTCCGAGTTTTCGAAAATGGGAGTCCGGATGAAGAATTTATGGCATGTACAAGTTTCAGCAGTTTTCAGGCAGCACTGGACCAGGGGGTCGAACATAGGGTCGACCTACCCCCCCCCCCCCCCCCAGGTCGACCATAGTGTCGACCTCCCCCCCTTACAGGTCGACCTGGTCGGACTGGTTTGACCCAGAACTCATTTTTGAAGCCTTAGACATGTTTTGATGGTCTGGATTGATTCTAGGGTTAATCTAAGGGCCTAAACTAGTTCCTACACCTATATAAACATCCTAAGGCCTAACCTAGTTCATACAATAATTCATATGACACCAAAATACTGCTGGACTTCCTCTTGATCATGGCCACCGCTCTCTAAACTTTTCTCTTAGCCTCCAAACTAGATTCAAACTAGAGATTAAAGCTTCTACAGCAATTCTACAATAATTCAAGAAGATAAATCAATGTCTCTGCAACGTTCTATGACAGTTTCAGTTCTTAATTCGTTAGCCATGCTCTGTAAGTTCCAGTTGTTTTTAGATTTAAACATTTAATTATAATATGAACATGAAATAAAGTGGAATTGGATCTAAGTATGTTTATCGATTCTGATCTATTTCTGTTGCTCCTTGAATCTTCTGTTTTGGGACTTGTCTATCTTTATGTTCATGACAAGTTTATGATCTATTCAGCAGTTTTCTTGATTTGTGATGACGTTATCATCAAGTTGTAATATTTATGCCTATGATGATGTTTTCCTCTAATCTCATTTTTTTTCAATTTCTCTCTCCCCCAATTTATTTCCTTTTCATGAACCTTGGCCTAAAATCGCGATTTGCGTACGATATGTATACGGGGGAATTATGGGATTATTGCCTTTATGAACATGATCTAATAATTGGCAACATGAAATTGGATATTATAATTGTATTTGCAAGTTTGGGCTTGATCTGTAAATTTTGGTATAATCTTGTTATGAACAAATTTGCATAAATATTATATACATGGAATTTGGCACAAATAGGATCTATGTAATGTAACATGAGATTTGGTATATATAACATGTATGTAATTTGGCATGTAAATTAAACCACGAGTTCGGGCCTATGTAAATTAAATCAAAAGATTAGGCTTACGATTGGGCATATGTAGAATTGGGGATTTGAATATAAAAGCGATTGTAAATTTGATAATTGGCATAAATATGTATTATGAACTTGGGTAGTTGGCATGTGTTATAATAAAAAGATTACAGTTTGGGATACTACATCATGAATCATGATTTGGGTTTATTTGGGCATGATACATGCAATTTTGGCTAGAACTCGATAGGGGTGAAATAGCATAAACTTGGCATACATGTAAATAGGCAAGAACTGGACATATGTAATCTGACTAGAATTGGGTATATATATCCATATATATATATATATATATATATATATATATATATATATAAATTGGCATGTAATTTTGGAACTTGGGCATATGTTTATTAATATGTAAAGTTGGGAATTTGAAACATGAAAATGACTATGTATTGGATAATTGACTTGAACACGAATATGAACATTTCTATATGTTAAACACGTGAACTGACATTGGGGTTTTGGGGGTAATACGACCATTAATGAACCTTCGACACGAGGTTAGACTCAGTTTGTTAAATCTTCCCGGAACCGCCGGCAAATCCAGTATCCACAAAGTGTTAGTCTAATGTGAGAGGTCAAAGGTCGAATTGTAGGCGTAACGATTTATGACACGAGGTTAGACTCAGTTTATGGTGTAAATCTGCCCGGAATCGCCCGGCAAATCCAGTGGCCACAAAGTGCACGGTCTAATGTGAGAGGTCATGATTCGTTCGTCATAATGGATGAATTAAGGAATACTAACCATAATAAGACGTGGGTATGGTTAGAGGGTTAGGTGGCATAACATGGAAATTTGACATGTAAATGGGGACCTAACCGGTATGAGTTAGGAACATGTAAAACTTACAAGTGTAGGCTTAACCAATGTAACAGTTAATCAGACCAATGGGTGGGTTAAGTAATATGACTAGACTAATGACACTTAACCAGTATAACATGACACGTGGCAGGGTTAAGTCAACTGGAACATGTAGATAATACTTAACCAACTTTGCATGATACGTGGGCGGGTTAAGCCATGAATTACTTGAAATACTTAACCAATTGGACACGATGATTTGATAGGGTTAAGTCATGAACCACTTGAATATACTTAACCAATTTGACACGATGATTTGATAGGGTTAATTCATGAACCACTTGAATATACTTAACCAAGTTGACACGATGATTTGATAGGGTTAAGTCATGAACCACTTGAATATACTTAACCAACTTGACACGATGATTTGATAGGGTTAAGTCATGAACCACTTGAATATACTTAACCAATTTGACTCGATGATTTGATAGGGTTAAGTCATGAACCACTTGAATATACTTAACCAATTTGACACGATGATTTGATAGGGTTAAGTCATGAACCACTTGAATATACTTAACCAACTTGACATGATGATTTGATAGGGTTAAGTCATGAACCGCTTGAATATACTTAACGAACTTGACACATGATTCGTAGGGCTAAGTCATGAACTTGAACGACAACACTTAGCCAATTTGACATGACATGTAGACGGGTTAAGTCTCGAATTTAAATGACAACACTTAACCTGCTGGACGGAAACCTTAGTTACGCGGTCCTTTTCAGCAGTAACCCACTAAATGTATCATGGTACCCTGGAACTAGGCAGGGTGGGGCACGATTACTGGGCTGATTGTAAGCGACCAGAACGACGTCTGTGTGGGTGCGCCAGTGTAGGTTCTAACGGAGTGCGGGCGTGCACACACTCTGCATTGGGCATTAGTAGGTTTACACTGTGCGTGCTTGATTCGTGTCGATGGTTGGCACCATAGGGTTTGATACACCCTATGGTGGACCTAGCACAGGAAACTACATTTCGTGATTGGGCCATATGACACAGACATATGAACGAGCTAGGACTTGTAGGGAGCCGATCGATTAATAGATCGTTACGTGGAATTCGTTAGGTAGCATAATCCCTAGTGGTCCTGGGTGGCATAAACCCTAAACGAATCTAGAAAACGTTCAATAGGTAGCATAATCCCTAGTGGTCCTAGGTGGCATAAATCCTAGTTGAACACATGATAGTTCATGATAAGGAAACCTAGCCAGAACAAGGGTGGCAGTCCAAACGATTTCAAGAATGGTGGCACTACATTGAAGTAGCATAGAAATACGTGATGAAACCCATACGATATACGGCAAGGGACTATACATATACATGGAAAAGATGATACGGGTTGGGGTACTAGTACAGTTGGTGCAGAGAATATAGGAAATCAAAGAAAATAGTGGAATGGTGAAGCTTAGAAATCTTGCGATGTTATAATTAATAGAAACCTTGCAATGTGATACTTGGTAGGAACCTTGTGATGATACTCCTGATAGGAAGCATGGGATGTTATACTTGATTCATCGTGCCTGTAGCTTACCTTGTCATCATGCTTATTTTTACCTTCAGTTTATTCATGCCATATTATCTTCACCTCTTTCTATGCAGAAAGTCACTAGGACTTTCTCAGACTTTATGACTGACCCAGTTTGTTTCGCCTCTTTTTCTTTCGTCCCCCCCCCCCCAGGTTCGCAGGGTGGGAATACAGCTTAGTTCGGATCTTACCAAGCTCCAAGGCTCTTTCATGTACTGCTTGGATTTCTCTTGGCTATGGCTTGCTTTGCTGCTTTATTGGGGAATGATTTATGACTATGGTTTTATGCTTCTTTACTATTGCAAGTCAGATTTTGATGCAATGGATTTAATAGCATTTTGATGTAAAAGGCTTTAGACCTTTCTAGATTTTAAAGCAATGAAATTAGGTTCTTCTTTCGCTGTTTAATATGTTTTGTCTTGTAATATTTCTGTGTATGTGTACCTAGATAATGCTCCACCAAAGCTAGTGCATTCCCTTTGTGAGTGACCCTAGCAGAGGTGGGGTGTTACATATCTGATCCGGTAACCTTCAGCTTTGATACCAAGTGAAACACCCCACCTCCGTTAAGGTCACTCGCAAAGGGAATCTCTTAACTTCGGTGGAGCGTTATAGGTAAAAATGCAGATAAATTACATGACAGATAAATAAAGCAGCGGAAAATAAAGTCATTTTATAAACAACTTAATTCAGTCAAGCTTTTACAACAATTTTTTCAATCATACTTAAATGTAATACATAGAACTTCTGCCTTAATTTAAAAACTTCCAAGAATAAAAGAAGCATAAAAACAATGATATTCCCCGATAAAGCATGAACCAGCCATAGCAGTGGAAGAGAGAGAGTCCAAAGCGATACACCAACTAATCTTCAAGCTTGGAAAGAGAAGAGGTTCAAGTTAGGCTGAGCTATTCCCTCCCTGACTACCTTGGGGGGGAACGGAAGAAAAGAGGCGAAAAACAAACTAGGTCAGACATAAGTCTGGTAAGCCCAATGATCTTTTAGCATCCAAACAAGATAAAGGATCATGACATGAATAAACCGAAAATAAGACAATACCATAAAAACAAGGTAACTAAAGACAAGATAAGTGCAAGGTGAACTGAATGCGCTTCTACTTTTCTCTGCTTCGCTACTACTCTATTAATCCAATTTCTATATTTATCTCTGCACCACCTAACTAGTGTCCGAACTGGTAATCTGTATAAAATGATAATCGTGATCCCAACCCCCGTAATTGTGGTAGCCTTCAGGTGTACATCTATCGTGAGGATTCCACCTCAATCAGCCTAATTGCCATAAACATGTTAGATGTACCCTTACTACCCTATCGATCAGCTCCCTACTTGTATTCATGTCCCATGTATCTGTGCCAATCGACCCTCTCTTGCGTGTAGATACCCTGTGTTGGTCCCACCATATGGTGTATCAATCCTTATGATAGCAACCCGACTCGATTCAAGATGCACAGTGTATAACTACTGGTACCCAGTGCCTAATTTTTCCCACTCCGGAGCACGTGCACACCCGTAAACCGTCGGATCCTACACTTACGTACCCCCTGCCGCTGCTTTGACCGCTTATAATCAGCCCAGTAATCGTGCCCCACCCTTCCTAGTTCAGGGTACCGTGATACATCCATGTGGGTTACTGCTAAAATGGGTCCCCGTTACTAGGGTTTCGTATTGGTTAAGTTTATGGGCCTATATTTACTAATTTTACCCACCAACCCGATATATACTTAACCCACCCATCGATTCAAGCATTTTTAATAAACGGTTAAGTTTTGTGGGCCTATATGTACTAATATTACCCACCTACGCGAGATGTACTTAACCCTCCCATCGATTCAAGCATGTTTATTTAATAGCTAAGTTTTGTGGGCCTATATTTACTAATATTACCCACCAACCCGATATGTATTTAACCCTTCCACTGATTCAAGCATGTTTATTTAATGGTTAAGTTTTGTGGGCCTATATTTACTAATATTACCCACCAACCCGATATGTACTTTAACCCTTCCACTGATTCAAGCATGTTTATTTAATGGTTAAGTTTTGTGGGCCTATATTTACTAATATTACCCACCAACCTGATATGTACTTAACCCTCCCGCACATTTCGTCATATTAGTTAAGTGTTGTTCGCTCATGTTAACTTAACCCACGCATTCATCATGTCATGTTGGTTAAGCATTTCTTATTAACTTGACCCTCCTTACTTATCATATTGGATCGGTTAAGTGTTTCCTATTAACTTAACCCCGTTCATTCATTAAGTTATATTGGTCAAGTGTTTCTTGTTAACTTAACCCCACGTATTCATCTTGTTGTATTGGTTAAGTGTCAATCAATTCAAGTTAACTTAACCCACCTACGTGTCATGTTACTTTGGTTAAGTGTTGCCTTCTTGTGTTAACTTAACCCTACTACAAATCAAGTTATATTGGTTAAGTGTTGCCCTCTTATTTTAACTTAACCTCACCCACTTGTCTAATTAACATGTTATAACAGATAAGTGTTCTAAATTTACTTAACTTCACCCACTTGTCTAAGTAACATGTTATAATGGTTAAGTGTTCTAAATTTACTTAACCTCACCCACTTGTCTAATTAATATGTTATAACGGTTAAGTTTTCTAAATTTACTTAACCTTACCCACATGTCTAATTAACATGTTATGACGGTTAAGTGTTCTAAATTTACTTAACCTCACCCACTTGTCTAATTAACATGTTATAACGGTTAAGTGTTCTAAATTTACTTAACCTCATTCATCAGTTTAATTAACATGTTGAACTCGTTAAGTGTTTCCTTAATTGACTTAACCTTACCAATCTTGACTTAGCTTTATTAAAGCACCAACCTGTAACAACCCGCATTCTACGCATCGGAGGATCATAGAATATTTATTTCTTTCCCATATGAAGTTGTATGGTCATGTAACTTTGGGAAACAACCATTTGACTCATTTCCCATGTTCATGATTTTTTATCGATTTTTAAATGACCGTTTTGCCCCTAGCTGATCTTGTTTTGGCCATAACTTTTGATTGGAAAGGAATTTTGATTTGAAACTACTTCCATTAGATTCGTTTGATGGTTTACCTTTCCGTAGAGTGGTCACATGTGAAAAACGGACTTACCGTTCGGGAGATATGGCTGAAATAAGGTTCGGAAGATGAGAAAACTGCTTAACCGGGCCAAATAGGTTGATTAGTGAATGGGCCCATAACCCATTTCGGGATTAGGGTTATGGGGAGGCTGAAAGGAGTTAGAGAATCATTCCATTTCAGTTTTCTAGCCTCCACTTATCTCCAAGAAACCCTAAAAATGGCCTCCAACCTCTAAATCACCTCCAAATCATCTTTTAATCAAGGATTAAGCTTAGCAACATCAAATCAAGGGAGATCTACACCAAATCAACATTGGAGCTGCTGTTTAGCATTGGGATTCGCATCAAATCAGAGATTTATTTCATATCTTAGTTTATTTGTGGCTAGGGTGAGTGATTTGCATAGTTCCTCACTAATTATGGTTGATTAAGGGTAATTAGTGTTAATTAGCGAATTTAAACACGATACAATTCTGAAAAAATATTTATAAAATTCGAAATGATGTTTTAGACCTCTGATATGAATTTGGGTTAATTTGGTTAAGTTTTGCTAATCACATTGTTAGTTTTACCTAAACATGCTTAAGGGGAAATATGGGGTTTTGGGTATGTTTGATCCATTTTAACCTGTCATATTGATGTTTGTGGTTGATTATGCATGTTGCTATGACTGTATGGTATGCTTTGTGATTGATTTCAATAGTTAGAATGGTCGAAAAGGTCGTCGAATGGCGTAAAATACTTGCTGGAAAGGTTGCAGGAAAAGTGCAGGTTCTAGACCGGATCAGATCGGATATGGAGGCTCGGATCGGAATAGTGACCGGGCAAGGACATCCGAACTGGATCGGAACTTGACACTTGAGAGGCTTGGCAAAAAGGAAGGCCATGTTGGTTAAGCTGGGGATCGGATCGACTTAAGGACGAAGGGCTCGGACCGGAGTATGGCGAAGGGATCAGATTAGAATAGGGAACGGGACCAGACGAGGCAACAGGAGATGGAGCATGAACTGGAGGGGAGATGGCAACCCGACCCGACCCGAAGTGAGACACCCGACCCGAACCGATGCAACGTTGTGAACCTGAACCGAACCGTTACCAGAGGAAGACCACGATCCGAACCAATTCAAAGTAGAGGACCCGACCCGAACCGATGGCTAGAAGGGGAACCCGACCCGATCCAGTGATGACCAAAAACCCGAGATGCAAAGGTAGTCCAAATGGGAAGTTAGAGCTCAGGATCCAGTTGGGAACCAATGAGTTCGCTTCATGGTTGGGCATTGCTGCGGGACGTGTGCTAAGGAGTTGTCGACGTTCATAACTTCGATTCACCACTGAAAATGGATGATGGGCTACTTATAAGTGCAGTAGAGTCATCACGACTCGAGGGGCAAGGTGATGGTAGCATGACTACGTTATCAGTGCAGTAGAGTCATTACGACTCGAGGGGCAAAGTGATGCGTAGTAAGACTATGAGCCAGTGCAGTGGGGTCATTGTGACTGCATGGGGCAGAGTGGACATAGTAAAGGATTAGTGAGGCTATGAGCCAGTGCAGTGGGGTCATTGCGACTCCATGGGGCAAAGTGGACATAGAAAAGGATTAGTGGCTACGTTATCAGTGCAGTGAAGCCATTTATGACTTCATGGGGCAAAGTGATCGTAGCAAGGTATGTTGGGTGATCGAAGTGGTGAATATCGTATACTTTATGCACTGAGTGAGAGATGTGAGGATGGTTGCTATGTTTGATTGTTGCCATCACTATGACATGCACACCCCCACCCCCGTTATCTTTCCACTATTTGAAATGGCACCTTAGAGTGTTGTACAGTATGTAGTGCTAACTCTTTGGTTGCAGGTCCTGGTTCAGGTATGTTTCAGTCTACCTGTTATTGTTCTGTTTAGATGCTTATCGCTCATACCAGGCTTTATGTCTGACCCAGAGTTTTATATCTCCTCTTATTACTCTAGGTGCTCACACGAGCAGACTAGAGACAGGTTAGCTGGTGGTGCGCGAGTAGCTGATTTGGAGGCGAGCAGGAGGCTTCCACGTATGATATATAGATATTCTCCCTGTGTCGTTGGTGGTCGCTACTTGGGCATTAGTAGCGTACCTCCTTTATGTTGTTTTGCTTTTTGAGACAGTTTGAAAAGTTGTAATAATGTTTAACTTTGGATCATAAGCTGTACTTGGATTTTCCGCTGCTATGTTAGTTGTTTCAGCTTATGCACTGTCTCACCTGTTTTATGTCAAGTATGTTATTATTATATTTTGTTCTATGCGCTGTGAGACATTCTACAGGTTCCTTGTTAGTTCATTTCCTTCCTCTTTTTTCCTTCTGACGATCCGTCCCGTGCTGATTGGACATGTGTACAGTGCACTTTTGGAGTAAATATCGGTTGGTGCGGGGCGGGGATGTCACATTTGGTATCAGAGCTCTAGGTTGCGTAGTTAACCTAGGGAAAGACACTAGGGAGAGATAGTACGTATATGAGAGAGCATATTTGTGATTACTTTGGTTTTCAAAAGCTATATATATATACTATTAGTAGTATAAGAATGAAGTCGTACTGCACTAGCACCACTATGGGGTCGTTAATCGTTTCCCCTTTTACAGATTGACGATGAGCCGATATGCTAGAGGTGCTGGTAGGGGAGCCAATAATGGGAATGATGCTGACATGAGGGCGATGTTTACTGACCTCATGAGAGACATGCTTAGGGAGGTGCAAGGGGCAGTTCCCAATCCCGGAATTGATGGTGGTCCAGTAGTGCAGGTGCCTAGGGTCGACTTCGCCAAGTTGTGCAAGGATTACACTAACCTTGGTGGGAAGCCGTTCCATGGAACGGAGTCGGCCACAGATGTTCAGGATTGGATGGATAGCTGTGATCGTATCTTCGACGACTTGGGTCTTGAGGATGCGATGAAGAGAAGGCTAGCGTCTCGCCAGCTGCAAGGGCGAGCGATGAATTGGTGGAATGCCATTAGAACAGCCACTCCAGAAGGTCAGGTTACTTGGGATCAGTTCAAAGCTCGCTTTAGCGAGAAGTTCATTCCAGCTGCCCAGAAGTCAGTGCTGTTTAAGAGATTCTTGAAACTCAAGCAAAATGGTAGGGCGGTCTCTGATTATATTGCTGAGTTCGACACTTTGTTGAAGTATGGACTTTCTCTTATCGATACTCCTGAGAAGAAGAATGAGAAGTTCATTACTAGGTTGGATGGATACTTGGGGGAAAGGCTTATCAACCACATCGATGAGACTTTTGAATCAATTGTTGGGAAAGCTTTAAGATCAGAGAGTCTTTACCCTAAGTCAAAGGCTGAGGCTGCATTTGCAGAAGGGCTGAAGCCGCAAGCAGGCAGTGGAGGCAAGAATAACTCTCAGAATAAAAAGGAAGCAGAGCCAATCTAAGGATGACCAGAAAAAGGACAAGAAAGAAGTTGAGTGCTTCAGCTGTGGTAAGAAGGGACATTATGCTATAGAATGTCGGGCCAAGCTAGCGGAAAGGAAGTGCTACAACTGTGGCCAAGTGGGACATCATAAGGATAAGTGTCCGCAACCTCTTAAGGAGAAGCAGATTGTGAAAGCATATGCTATTGATGCTGTTCCTTCTTCGTCGAATGCCCCAACTGCGGCGGAGAAAGGAAAGAATGTTGTTATTCAAGGTATGCTTTTTATTTATGATGTACCAGTTCGAGTTTTGTTTGATACTGGGGCTTCCTGTTCCTTCATATCTAGTGACCTGGTAGATAGGTTGGGACTGGAACCCGAGATAGTCGATAGACCATTGGTTGTGACGAACCCGATTGGTGGTTCGACTAGCCTTAGTATGATTTTCCGAAATGTGGTCTTATCGAGTCATGGATGTATGTTTGTTTGTGATTGCTTTGTTTTGGGCTTTATTGGGTATGGCATTATATTAGGGGTCGATTGGCTCCAAAGATATGGGGTGGTGGTAGACTGTGAGGGCTTTTTGGTGACAGTTAGGGCGGATGATGGGTGGAGGGTAGTGTTTGGTAGTCTACCTAGTGATGGGGTAATGGCTAGTTTTATGAATTCCCTCGACATCCCACAGGATGAGTTGTCAGATGTGCCCGTGGTTGGCCAGTATCCGGAAGTCTTCGAGGAGGTGACTGGGCTTCCACCACAACGAGAGATTGAGTTCCGTATTGATTTAGTGAAAGATGCCAGACCTATAGTGATGCCACTTCATCGTATGGCACCAAGGGAGTAGCGAGAGCTCGGGGTGCAAGTCAACAATCTTTTGAAGAAGGGATTTATTAGAAGAAGTGTCTCCGAGTGGGGAACACCAGTTGTGTTTGCCACTAAGGCAGATGGTTCCCTTCATTTGTGTGTGGACTATCGCGAGTTGAATAAGATAACGAGGAAGAATAAGTATCCTCTACCGCGGATAGATGATTTATTTGATCAACTGGAAGGAGCAAGAATGTTCTCCCAGTTGGACCTTGCGACAGAATTTCATCAGCTCCGAGTGGGGGATGAGAGTGTTCCGAAAACGGCATTTAGGACGCCGTCTGGATTCTATAAGTGGTTGGTCATGCCATTTGGGTTGACCAATGCACCAGCCTACTTTGTGGATCTTATGAATCGAGTATTCAAAGATCAGTTGAATAAGTTTGTTCTTGTGTTCGTAGACGATATCCTTGTTTACTCAAGGACAGAAGAGGAACACAAGGGACACTTGAGGATAGTGATGGAGGTGTTGAGGAAACACCAATTGAAAGCGAAATTCTCTAAGTGTCACTTTTGGAGAAGGGAAGTAAGATTCTTAGGTCATGTTGTTTCATAGAATGGTATTGCTGTGGACCCTGCGAAGGTGGCTACGGTACAGGATTGGCCTACACCCAAGAATGCAACAAATGTAAGAAGTTTCTTGGGGTTAGCTGGATATTATCGTAAGTTTATCCAGGACTTCTCCAAGACAGTGGCACTGTTGACTCAGTTGACTAAGAAGAATCAGTCCTTCGTCTAGGACGGAGTGTGTGATAAGGCATTCAAGAGTCTAAAGGAAAAGTTGACACGTGCGCTAGTATTAGTCATTCCTAAAGGGAATGAAGAGATGATGGTATACACGGATGCTTGTGGTACCGGACTAGGTGTTGTATTGATGCAAGGAGGTAGGGTTGAAGCTTATGCTAGTCGGTAGCTAAAGCCGCATGAGAAGAAGTATCCTACCCATGATATGGAATTAGCAGCGATCGTGTTTGCACTGAAGATTTAGAGACATTATCTCTTGGGAGAAAGATTTGAGTTGTTCACCGATCATAAATCGTTAAAGTATCTCTTCTCTCAGAAAGATCTGAATCTCCGTCAACAGAGATGGTTAGAGTTCTTGGCTTCGTATGATTTTGATATCGCATACACACCTGGGAAGCCGATGCCTTGAGTAGGAGACATGCCAGTTTAGGGGCAATGTTTCTTGAATGGAAGCAACTGGAGTATATCGCGGGGTTTGATTTCAGACCAAAGTGTGAATTGGATCCAGAAATGCTAGCTAGTTTGGCGATCAGACCCACTTTGATAGAGCGGATTGGTTCCAGCCAGAGGGACGATCCTTATCTATTGGAAATCATCTCCAGGTTAGAGAAGAATATCGACAGTGAGGAGATGAATTTGTATGGGCTTGATCGAGATGGATGGCTTAGAAAGAATGGAAGACTAGTTGTGCCCAACGTGAATGGTTTGAGAGATGAAGTGCTTAGAGAATTTCATCACTCAAAACTGACTATACATCCCGGTGGTAATAAGATGTATCGAGATATGAAGCAGACTTACTACTGGGAAGGGATGAAAAGAGACGTTGGGAGGTTTATATCCAAATGCATGAATTGCCAGCTAGTTAAAGCCGAGCAAAAGAAGTCTAGTGGGATGTTGCAACCATTAGAAATTCCCAAATGGAAATGGGAGCAAGTCTCGATGGATTTCATCGATGGTTTACCGAGGACTAGATCGGGACATGATAGCATTTGGGTAATTGTGGATCGATTGACTAAGAGCGCAAGATTTATACCAGTCAAATCGACCAGAACGGCAGCTAAGTTAGCAGAATTGTATATGAAGTGGGTAGTGAGATTTCATGGAGTACCTAAAAGCATTGTGAGTGACCGAGACCCGTTGTTCACTAGTGGTTTTTGGAAGATCTTACAAGAGGCTCTAGGGTCAGAATTACATCTCAGTACCGCATATCATCCTCAGACCGACGGTTAGACAGAGAGGGTGAATCATATATTGGAAGATCTCTTGAGAGCTTGTATATTGGATTTTGGTGGATCATGGGATAACCATTTGCATCTAGTAGAGTTTGCATATAATAATAGCTACCAATCCAGTATCGGTGTGGCTCCATATGAAGCTTTGTACGGAAGACGGTGCAACTCACCATCATGTTGGATAGAGACTGGCGAGAAGTTTATGCTTGGACCAGATGTGGTGAGGGAAATTTCAGATAAGATTAAGATCATTCAGCAACGAATGAAAGCTGCCCAAGATAGGCAGAAGAGTTATGCTGATAAGAGGAGAAGAGACTTAAAATTCTCCGTTGGCGACTTGGTGTTTGTCAAGATTTCTCCATTGAAGAGCGTGATACGATTTGGCAGGAGAGGCAAGTTGGCACCAAGATTTGTTGGTCTATTCCCTGTTCATGAACTAGTCGGGAATTTGGCATATAGAGTTGACTTACCAGAGAAGATGGCAGGAGTTCACAACGTATTTCATGTTTCCCAACTAAGGAAGTTCGTTCACGACCCAGATATGACTATTTCATCTGATCAGTTAGAGGACTTCGAAGTAGAACCCGAGGCGATTGGGAACCACAAGCCGATCCGTATTGTCGAGCACGATACGAAGCAACTTCGAAGGAAGGCGGTGCGGCTAGTCAAGGTTCAGTGGGGCGAGGACGAGAATGATTGTACTTGGGAGACAGAGGAGAGCATTAGGAAGACGTATCCAGAACTCTTTGCCTGGTAAGATTTACTTTGCGATTTAGTTATTCCGCATGCTAGGATAGACTTGTTTTTGCTTGTTTTGCATGTTTTATTGTTATTTTATGGTTGGTAGGCATGCGGGACCCTTTTGTGTGTTTTGGTTAGGGAATTTCGGGGGCGAAATTTGTAACACCCCACCTCTGTTAGGGTCACTCACAAAGGGAATGCACTAGGTTTGGTGAAGCATTATAGAGGTAAACATGCACAGAAATATTACAAGACAGAACATATATAAAACAGCGGAAGTAAAACAAATTTCATTACCTTATAAAATAAGGTCTAAAGCCTTTTACATCAGAATACATCAAAACCTGTCTTGCAATAATAAAGAAGCATAAAACCATTTCATGTATTATTCCCCAAGTAAAACAGTAAAGTAGCCATAGCCAAGAAAAGTCCAAGCCATGCGTGATGACCTTCAAGCAGAAGAAGTCCGTACTAGATAACATTGTTTCCTCCCTGAAACCTTGGGGGCTGGGAAACGGAAGACAAAGAGGCGAAACAAAACGGGGTCAGTCATAAAGACTGGTAAGTCCTATCTACTTCCAGTATAAAAACAGATAAAGGGAACATGACATGCATAAACTGAAAGTAAACATAAGGATGACTACAAGATAGTTAAACTAAACCAGGGTAACAGGCTGAACTACTGTAGCAAGGTAAACTAAGATATCATGATAAACTACGGTGTCGTGATAAATCAAGGTATCACATCGTCGGGTTTCTATCAAGTATACTATCCCAAGGTATCTATCATGTATATTTCTCCTGGTTCTAACATGTATATTTGCTCTGCACCTCTCGTACTAGTATCCCAACCCGCGTCATGTGTTAACTATGAATGTCCCTTGCCCAATGTCATGTAATGGTCCATGTCAACCTAATATATAGCATATGTAGGTTTTTCCCAACTCGTATATTTCTTTCCATGTATAAGTTCAGTCCTTTGCCGTAGGCCATAAGGGATTTCCTAGGTAAATCTATACCACTTCAACGTAGTACCATTTTATCCTTGAAGTTGTTTTGGACTGCTACCCTTAATCAAGTTAGGTTTTCTTACCATGAACTATCGCGTGTTCACTTAGGATTTATGCCACCTAGGACCACTAGGGATTATGCTACCTAATGAACGTTTCCGTGTCTCAGTTTGGGTTTTGGCCACCTAGGACCACTAGGGATTATGCCACCCGTCAACCTCGCCCTTTATCCCGCGTATGTATCGTGAATCGTTTTCCATGTCTAGACGCACATGTTCCTCAATGTGCCATCCGAGTTCCGTGCCAGGGCAAATCGAGAAATACGGAACTCGGTTGGGAGCTTTAAGTCATCTGCTGATGCAGATATCAAGGTCTGTTTTTGTACCCGTGGCTATGGTCCCACGTGACCCCTCCCTCAACTACTGAAAGGCAATCCAAGAAAAATCATGTATGAGAACTACACTACGGCCCATCGATGCCCACTTCCAGATAGCCAACCTCACCCATAACTCGGTAGCAAGTATATGGTCTGTTGGGAGTTCCCTGCCTTTCCGTACGTACACGATTGACTAAAGATGGTAGGTAGTCGGCGACATGCTATCCAGGGCAAAATCAAGTATCGTCGACTCCACGCTAATCCATCCCAGTCTTTAGGTCGCTCGCATAGCAACCAAGGCATACTCTTGGCTCTTCTACCGCAGACCTTAACCCCTGTGAGGTCGGGTTTCATGGACCATCTGCCACCTCACAGAGGGATACCAAGAGTACCCTCACGTCCCCCGAAGCTACTGCTTCGCCACCCAGTTCGTTGGAGCTTTTTATCCAAGTCAGATAAGTCGCTCCTCCTCGTATACTAAGTGATGACCTACCGTATCAGGTTACTCAACATTTATGAACTAGTCCCCTGTCCTTGGCTAAGAATTATTACTTAGTTATCCTTAACTAAGGTTTACCACATAGCTTCTCGTCCCGCTATCCTTGTTAACCACGATTTTCAACCTAGTCCCCTGAGCTAGGGTTTTGCCAAATGGGTTAAGTGTTGTTATCCAAGTTCATGACTTAACCCGCCTACGAATCATGACAAGATTGGCTAAGTACTCAAGTTCAAGGTTTTGCCCTACAAGTTGGTTAAGTGTACTAAGAAGCTCATGACTTAACCTTATCAAATCAAATTGGTTAAGTATTTATTTGTCTTAAGCCTATCAGATTATCATGTTAGATTGATTAAGCATAGATTATCTTAATCCCATCAGATTATCGAGTCGGATTGGTTAAGTATAGGTTAACTTAACCTCATCCACTAATCGTATACAATGGTTAAGCCTAATTTAAAAGGTCTTGTGACTTAACCCTACCAGGTCCACATATTAGATTGGTTAAGTGTAGGTTACTTAACCCCATCTAATTACCGTGTTTAGATTAGTTAAGTCTAAGTTACTTAACCCCATCTAATTACCAAGTCGGATTAGTTAAGCGTAAATTACTTAACCCCATCTAATTACCGTGTTTAGATTAGTTAAGTCTAAGTTACTTAACCCCATCTAATTACCAAGTCGGATTAGTTAAGCGTAAATTACTTAACCCCATCCCCTAATTGTCTTGTATGGTTAAGTGTCATTAAGAAATCAAGCCCGGTCCCACTTAACCTACCCATTCGTGTCATATCGGTTAAGTGTCATTAGTCAAATTTACTTAACCTTATCATGTGGCATTAATTTAATTAATGCACTCTCAACCTCTCACATTAGACCTTGTTGTGGTTACTAGTTAAGCCGGGCGGGTCCGGGTAGTTTTACACCACAACATAGTCTAACCTCGGGTCTTAAGCGCGACATGACCAACTTCTCACATTGGATCCTATTGTTTGTAGCCACTAGTTAAGCCGGGCGGGTCCGGATAGATTTATGCTACAAACTCAACCCAACCTCGAGTTGGCCACTTTCATGTTTGGTCTAGTGTCTTATTACACTTACAACCCTCCCATGTCTAGTTCAAGTTCCATGTTTACCCCACATGTCATGCCCCCATTTTGGTTCAACTTACATGTCGTGTTCACATGTAACCTCAAGTCAAGTTTTTCGCGTCATTCTCATGTTTGTCTATCCTACCCCAAACCGTGTTTTTACTTGAGTAAAAGCGAGTCAACATAGTAGGTATACTATGGCTACATGTAGACCCCAAAACATGCACGATGCCACAAAAGGGATTGGCTCCAAACATGCATGGTATCATAAGGGGGTTTGGCCTTAAAACATGAATGATAGTGTCATATAGGGATTGACCATAAGCATGCATAATGTCATAAAGGATTTGGCCACAAACTTGCATATTATCATAGGAAATTTGCCCACAAACTTGCATGTTGTCATAACGGGATTTGACCTTACATAAACATGATATCATAAGGGGTTGGTTTCATTTACATGCATGAGCCCCAAAGTCCAATTTATGCAACTATTTCACAAGTCAAAGTGGCTCTAAGTGTTCATGCTATCATACTACAAGTAAAGGTCCAATCTTGCATGGCAAACTAAGTCCAATGCAACATGAATAGCACGGTTTAGTCACTAAAACATAACCCAAAGTCATATGTTCATGATAAAGGAGCAAACTAGGCTCGCATAGGTTATAGCATTCATGTTTAACCACATTTTATTCCATGCCATGATTAAACTACCGTTAACATCTCGAAGTAGCTAGAACTTACATAGCGAGGCTTAGAGGGTGCGCATGAATCGTCTTGAGGATGAAAGGTGACTCCTTTGATGAAGAACCGTCATGAAATCGCCGTAGCAACGTTGATTTGGCCTCTATTTGGTGTAGCAAGCTTGCACCTTTCAATTTGGATCCGATTTGCATGCATAGTCTCTTGGAGTTGGAGATGGAGGCCATGATCACTTGGCATTTGGGCAGCACTTCGTGGCATGAGTGATTTGTGAGGGTTTAGGGTAGGCTTAGGGGTCTTTTTATAGAGATTAGGAGTAGTTTAGGCCGTTAGATTAACCCTAGGATAGATCCAAGCCCTCAAAAATCGTCACAAGCCTCCAAAACCAAGCCAAACAGCAAAACGGTGCACTAGGCTGCCTGGGTTCGACCAGGCAGGTCGACCCTGGGGTCGACTCCCCAGTCGACCTGGTCCCACCCAGGTTGACACCCAGGTCGACCACCTGGTCGACCTGGTCTGGGCGGGATTTTTCCCGCCTATCCTGCTTTTCTGAAATTTTTGAATCTGTTTTGAATTTGAATTTTTCGTGAAACTTTGCGAGGCCATGTCTCGGTCATCCGGACTCCGATTTACGAAATTTTGGACTCTATTTCGCGTATTTTTCCGAGACGAACGCAATGGCGCAACCCGTTTCTTCTGATTCTGATTTTATGATTTAATTCTACCTTGATTCTTGTCTTAACATGTTATTAAAATTCGGGTTGTTACATTCTCCCCTCCTTTAAGGATTTCGTCCCCGAAATCTCCAAGTTAGGAAGAACGTATCCTACCATCCATCACCCATCTACTCAAAACATCATCCACAGGCAACCATTGTCCTTAGACGATTTCTAATGCCATATGAACATATGCAAAACGTGTGTATATATGCTCCTTAGCTAATGCTCATGATCAGGCCTGAATGATCTTTCTAATGCAAAATATGTTTAGTGCCATGAGTCCAACATGTATGCAAATAGTCCTAGTTATACAAGTACTATATGCGTGCACAAACATTCATTCATATGCAACATCCGCATGATAACACATTCAATTTCATCCATAAACAAGTATAAATACTCGTGCATATGCAACATGAAATGTGACCGCGTCAATCTAGTATCTAATGTGTATTCGCGCGTCCACGAGCAACCACTTGCAACCATTTGCAACCATATCAATCATAACATGTTTCAAACACATGTTTACATCCATAGGATTCTACCTAAGGTTCTCACGATAGGATCGAGGAGATAAACAAGGTGAACTCCCTACGGGGTTTGCAACAGAAACAGGACCGAGAGGATATTCACCAAAAGATAACATGCGAGCAAGCTCTATAGGAAAAACCAGGGATCAAGGATACACTCTTTAAAAAGAGGTACGATGCGCGTGTCTAGCCTTACGTCTTCTAAGTCGCGTTTCCTTGAGCTTAATTCCTCGGTGCCTTGACCATCTTTTTAACTCCATGATTTCGTAGCTCCTTGATTCCTATTTCCAATATATGAGTTAGAACTCATTTCATTGTCGCCTCTTATTCCACTTTCACTTATCCTTTCCCTAGTATACTTGGCTCAAACGTATCCACTTACTCATGCAAGATCTCCAAAATTCACTAGGGAATTCTGGATCTTGGTTGCCGATGCCAATCCATGTTGCCAAGAGTACTTACTAGGGTGATTCCCATAACTCATGCATAAGCGAAACGAACCATCCGCCTTAGCGGCGAATTCTATTCGAACGGATTACCAACAACTGCATCCCGAGATTCTAGGTAACTAACCATGACAGAACCCAAAAGGTTACACGAGACTTCGAGGGTATCACCAAGGTGAGTCGGGAGTCTAACTACCCTCTTTCCAAAACCGAGAATGGCACCCCTTATTGGGTGACCACTTTATCCCTAGAATCCATCCGTAGCCGAGACATGTCATTCTCAAATCCAAACAAGTCATGAAGAAATGGACCAACTCTCCAACCAGATTTTTGGGACAAAAACTGGGATCCTCTACCATGCTAGTACTAAGGTGCAGAGACTAAACTATCCAAGCAGACTTAAATGATACGATGATCAAGACCAAGTCTGGACGGGATGATAGAAAAGGACGACTAAACCTTTACCAGAAACGGTACCATTTCTTTTAGGTACCCTAGAAATGGGAGTGTACAATTTCCCTCTCCGATGATCTTGTCCTTGTCCTCCTTGATGGACTAAGCCATAGCAACAGTTGCTTATCCTTAAGCTCGCGTCCTTTATCCTTACTCTTATTATCCTTCCTTGTACCACGGCAACAGGTCTCTCGAGAACCACCTCCATCGTATGGAAAACACCTACGTGGCTAGACAAAGATTAGGCACAGTTAGAACTACTGTGACCACAGATGGAGGAAAGAAAGGAAAGGAGATTCAATCAAGGAATCAAAGGATAATGCTAATGGCCTTTGGGGAATAGCCTTTTAAAACAAACTTTTCTTGAAAAATGCTTCTTTGTAAAACGGTTTCTCAAATAGTTTCAGAAGGTTTTTAAAAACTTTTGCCCAGCCTGGTAACCTTCTGCTCTGATACCAAATGTAACACCCCACCTCCGCTAGGGTCACTCACAAAGGGAATGCACTAGGTTTGGTGAAGCATTATCGAGGTAAACATGCACAGAAATATTACAAGACAGAACATATATAAAACAACGGAAGTAAAACAAATTTCATTACCTTATAAAACAAGGTCTAAAGCCTTTTACATCAGAATACATCAAAACCTGTCTTGCAATAATAAAGAAGCATAAAACCATTTCATGTATTATTCCCCAAGTAAAACAGTAAAGTAGCCATAGCCAAGAAAGGTCCAAGCCATGCGTGATGACCTTCAAGCAGAAGAAATCCGTACTAGATAACATTGTTTCCTCCCTGAAACCTGGGGGGGAAACGGAAGACAAAGAGGCGAAACAAAGCGGGGTCAGTCATAAAGACTGGTAAGTCCTATCTACTTCCAGTATAAAAACAGGTAAAGGTAACATGACATGCATAAACTGAAAGTAAACATAAGGATGACTACAAGATAGATAAACTAAACCAGGGTAACAGGCTGAACTACTGTAGCAAGGTAAACTAAGATATCATGATAAACTACGGTGTCGTGATAAATCAAGGTATCACATCGTCAGGTTTCTATCAAGTATACTATCCCAAGGTATCTGTCATGTATATTTCTCCTGGTTCTAACATGTATATTTGCTCTGCACCTCTCGTACTAGTATCCCAACCCGCGTCATGTGTTAACTATGAATGTCCCTTGCCCAATGTCATGTAATGGTCCATGTCAACCTAATATATAGCATATGTAGGTTTTTCCCAACTCGTATATTTCTTTCCATGTATAAGTTCAGTCCTTTGCCGTAGGCCATACGGGATTTCCTAGGTAAATCTATACCACTTCAACGTAGTACCATTTTATCCTTGAAGTTGTTTTGGACTGCTACCCTTGATCAAGTTAGGTTTTCTTACCGTGAACTATCGCGTGTTCACTTAGGATTTATGCCACCTAGGACCACTAGGGATTATGCTACCTAATGAACGTTTCCGTTTCTCGGTTTGGGTTTTGGCCACCTAGGACAACTAGGGATTATGCCACCCGTCAACCACGCCCTTTATCCCGCGTATGTATCGTGAATCGTTTTCCATGTCTAGACGCACATGTTCCTCAATGTTCCATCCGAGTTCCGTGCCAGGGCAAATCGAGAAATACGGAACTCGGTCGGGAGCTTTAAGTCATCTACTAATGCAGATATCAAGGTCTGTTTTTGTACCCGTGGCTATGGTCCCACGTGACCCCTCCCTCAACTACTGAAAGGCAATCCAAGAAAAATCATGTATGAGAACTACACTACGGCCCATCGATGCCCACTTCCAGATAGCCAACCTCACCCATAACTCGGTAGCAAGTATATGGTCTGTTGGGAGTTCCCTGCCTTTACGTACGTACACGATTGACTAAAGATGGTAGGTAGTCGACGACATGCTATCCAGGGCAAAATCAAGTATCGTCGACTCCACGCTAATCCATCCCAGTCTTTAGGTCGCTCGCATAGCAACCAAGGCATACTCTTGGCTCTTCTACCGCAGACCTTAACTCCTATGAGGCCGGGTTTCATGGACCATCTGCCACCTCACAGAGGGATACCAAGAGTACCCTCACGTCCCCCGAAGCTACTGCTTCGTCACCCAGTTCGTTGGAGCTTTTTATCTAAGTCAGATAAGTCGCTCCTCCTCGTATACTAAGCGATGACCTACCGTATCAGGTTACTCAACATTTATGAACTAGTCCCCTGTCCTTGGCTAAGAATTATTACTTAGTTATCCTTAACTAAGGTTCACCACTTAGCTTCTCGTCCCACTATCCTTATTAACCACGATTTTCAACCTAGTCCCCTGAGCTAGGGTTTTGCCAATTGGGTTAAGTGTTGTTACCCAAGTTCATGACTTAACCCGCCTACAAATCATGACAAGATTGGCTAAGTACTCAAGTTCAAGGTTTAGCCCTACAAGCTGGTTAAGTGTACTAAGAAGCTCATGACTTAACCTTATCAAATCAAATTGGTTAAGTATTTATTTGTCTTAACCCTATCAGATTATCATGTTAGATTGATTAAGCATAGATTATCTTAATCCCATCAGATTATCGAGTCGGATTGGTTAAGTATAGGTTAACTTAACCTCATCCACTAATCGTATACAATGGTTAAGCCTAATTTAAAAGGTCTTGTGACTTAACCCTACCAGGTCCACATATTAGATTAGTTAAGTGTAGGTTACTTAACCCCATCTAATTACCGTGTTTAGATTAGTTAAGTCTAAGTTACTTAACCCCATCTAATTACCAAGTCGGATTAGTTAAGCGTAAATTACTTAACCCCATCTAATTACCGTGTTTAGATTAGTCAAGTCTAAGTTACTTAACCCCATCTAATTACCAAGTCGGATTAGTTAAGCGTAAATTACTTAACCGCATCCCCTAATTGTCTTCTATGGTTAAGTGTCATTAAGAAATCAAGCCCGGTCCCACTTAACCTACCCATTCGTGTCATATCGGTTAAGTGTCATTAGTCAAATTTACTTAACCTTATCATGTGGCATTAATTTAATTAATGCACTCTCAACCTATCACATTAGACCTTGTTGTGGTTACTAGTTAAGCCGGGCGGGTCCGGATAGTTTTACACCACAACCTAGTCTAACCTCGGGTCTTAAGCGCAACATGACCAACTTCTCACATTGGATCCTATTGTTTGTAGCCACTAGTTAAGCCGGGCGGGTCCGGGTAGATTTATGCTACAAACTCAACCCAACCTCAAGTTGGCCACTTTCATGTTTGGTCTAGTGTCTTATTACACTTACAACCCTCCCATGTCTAGTTCAAGTTCCATGTTTACCCCCATATGTCATGCCCCCATTTTGGTTCAACTTACATGTCGTGTTCACATGTAACCTCAAGTCAAGTTTTTCGCGTCATTCTCATGTTTGTCTATCCTACCCTAAACTGTGTTTTTACTTGAGTAAAAGCGAGTCAACATAGTAGGTATACTATGGCTACATGTAGACCCCAAAACATGCACGATGCCACAAAAGGGATTGGCTCCAAACATGCATGGTATCATAAGGGGGTTTGGCCTTAAAACATGAATGATAGTGTCATATAGGGATTGGCCATAAGCATGCATAATGTCATAAAGGATTTGGCCACAAACTTGCATATTATCATAGGAAATTTGCCCACAAACTTGCATGTTGTCATAACGGGATTTGACCTTACATAAACATGATATCATAAGGGGGTTGGTTTCATTTACATGCATGAGCCCCAAAGTCCAATTTATGCAACTATTTCACAAGTCAAAGTGGCTCTAAGTGTTCATGCTATCATACTACAAGTAAAGGTCCAATCTTGCATGGCAAACTAAGTCCAATGCAACATGAATAGCACGGTTTAGTCGCTAAAACATAACCCAAAGTCATATGTTCATGATAAAGGAGCAAACTAGGCTCGCATAGGTTATAGCATTCATGTTTAACCACATTTTATTCCATGCCATGATTAAACTACCGTTAACATCTCGAAGTAGCTAGAACTTACATAACGAGGCTTAGAGGGTGCGCATGAATCGTCTTGAGGATGAAAGGTGACTCCTTTGATGAAGAACCGTCATGAAATCGCCGTAGCAACGTTGATTTGGCCTCTATTTGGTGTAGCAAGCTTGCACCTTTCAATTTGGATCCGATTTGCATGCATAGTCTCTTGGAGTTGGAGATGGAGGCCATGATCACTTGGCATTTGGGCAGCACTTCGTGGCATGAGTGATTTGTGAGGGTTTAGGGTAGGCTTAGGGGTCTTTTTTATAGAGATTAGGAGTAGTTTAGGCCGTTAGATTAACCCTAGGATAGATCCAATCCCTCAAAAATCGTCACAAGCCTCCAAAAACCGAGCCAAACAACAAAACGGTGCACCAGGCTGCCTGGGTTCGACCAGGCAGGTCGACCCCCAGGTCGACCCGCCTGGGTTCAACTAGGCAGGTCGACCCCCAGGTCGACCCTGGGGTCGACTCCCCAGTCGACCTGGTCCCACCCAGGTCGCCACCCAGGTCGACCCCCTGGTCGACCTGGTCTGGGCGGGATTTTTCCCGCGTATCCTGCTTTTCTGAAATTTTTGAATCTGTTTTGAATTTGAATTTTTCGTGAAACTTCGCGAGGCCATATCTCGGTCATACGGACTCCGATTTACGAAATTTCGGACTCTATTTCGCGTAATTTCTGAGACGAACACAATGGCGCAACCCGTTTCTCCTGATTCAGATTTTATGATTTAATTCTGCCTTGATTCTTGTCTTAACATGTTATTAAAATTCGGGTTGTTACAAAATTTCTTAAGGAGGGGAGAATGTAACAACCCGCATTCTACGCATCGGAGGATCGTAGAATATTTATTTATTTCCCATATGAAGTTGTATGGTCATGTAACTTTGGGAAACAACTATTTGATTCATTTCCCATGTTCATGATTTTTGTCGATTTTTAAATGACCGTTTTGCCCCTAGCTGATCTTGTTTTAGCCATAACTTTTGATTGGAAAGGAATTTTGATTTGAAACTACTTCCATTAGATTCGTTTGATGGTTTACCTTTCCGTAGAGTGGTCACATGTGAAAAACGGACTTACCGTTCGGGGAGATATGGCTGAAATAAGGTTTGGAAGGTGAGAAAACTGCTTAACCAGGCCAAATAGAATGATTAGTGAATGGGCCCATAACCCATTTCGGGATTAGGGTTATAAGGAGGCTGAAAGGAGTTAGAGAATCATTCCATTTCAGTTTTCTAGCCTCCACTTATCTCCAAGAAACCCTAAAAATGGCCTCCAACCTCTAAATCATCTCCAAATCATCTTCTAATCAAGGATTAAGCTTAGCAACATCAAATCAAGGGAGATCTACACCAAATCAACATTGGAGCTGCTGTTTAGCATTGGGATTCGCATCAAATCGGAGATTTATTTCAGATCTTAGTTTATTTGTGGCTAAGGTGAGTGATTTGCATAGTTCCTCACTAATTATGGTTGATTAAGGGTAATTAGTGTTAATTTGCGAATTTAAACATGATAAAATTCTGAAAAAAATATTTATAAAATTCGAAATGATGTTTTAGACCTCTAATATGAATTTGGGTTAATTTGGTTAAGTTTTGCTAATCACATCGTTAGTTTCACATAAACATGCTTAAGGGGAAATATGGGGTTTTGGGTATGTTTGATCCATTTTAACCTATCATATTAAAGTTTTGATGTTTGTGGTTGATTATGCATGTTGCTATGACTGTATGGTATGCTTTGTGATTGATTTCAATAGTTAGAATGGTCGAAAAGGTCGTCGAATGGCGTAAAATACTTGCTGGAAAGGTTGCAGGAAAAGTGCAGGTTCTGGACCGGATCAGATCGGATATGGGGGCTCGGATCGGAATAGTGACCAGGCAAGGACATCCGAACAAGATCGGAACTTGACACTTGAGAGGCTTGGCAAAAAGGAAGGCCATGTTGGTTAAGCTGGGGATCGGATCGACTTAAGGGCGAAGGGCTCGGACCGGAGTATGGCGAAGGGATTGGATCAGATTAGAATAGGGAACGGGACCAGACGAGGCAACAGGAGCTGGAGCACGAACTGGAGGGGAGATGGCAACCTGACCCGACCTGAAGTGGGACACCCGACCCGAACCGATGCAACGTTGTGAACCCGAACCGAACCGCTACCAGAGGAAGACCACAAACCGAACCAATTCAAAGTAGAGGACCCGACCCGCACCGATGGCTAGAAGGGGAACCCGACCCGATCCAGTGATGACCAAAAACCCGAGATGCAAAGGTAGTCCAAATGGGAAGTTAGAGCTCAGGATCCAGTTGGGAACCAATGAGTTCGCTTCATGGTTGGGCTTTGATGCGGGACGTGTGCTAAGGAGTTGTCGACGTTAATAACTTCGATTCACCACTGAAAATGGATGATGTGCTACTTATCAGTGCAGTAGAGTCATTACGACTCGAGGGGCAAGGTGATGGTAGCAAGACTACGTTATCAGTGCAGTAGAGTCATTACGACTCGAGGGGCAAAGTGATGCGTAGTAAGACTATGAGCCAGTGCAGTGAGGTCATTGTGACTCCATGGGGCAGAGTGGACATAGTAAAGGATTAGTGAGGCTATGAGCCAGTGCAGTGGGGTCATTGCGACTCCATGGGGCAAAGTGGACATAGCAAAGGATTAGTGGCTACGTTATCAGTGCAGTGAAGCCATTTATGACTTCATAGGGGCAAAGTGATCGTAGCAAGGTATGTTGGGTGATCGAAGTGGTGAATATCGTATGCTTTATGCACTGAGTGAGAGATGTAAGGATGGTTGCTATGTTTGATTGTTGCCATCACTATGACATGCACACCCCCACCCCCGTTATCTTTACACTATTTGAAATGGCACCTTAGAGTGTTGTACAGTATGTAGTACTAACTCTTTGGTTGCAGGTCCAGGTTCAGGTATGTTTCAGTCTACCTGTTATTGTTCTGTTTAGATGCTTATCGCTCATACCAGGCTTTATGTCTGACCCAGAGTTTTATGTCTCCTCTTATTACTCTGGGTGCTCACACGAGCAGACTAGAGACAGGTTAGCTGGTGGTGCGCGAGTAGCTGATTCGGAGGCGAGCAGGAGGCTTCCACGTATGATATATAGATATTCTCCCTGTGTCATTGGTGGTCGCTACTTGGGCATTAGTAGCGTACCTCCTTTATCTTGTTTTGCTTTTTGAGACAGTTTGAAAAGTTGTAATAATGTTTAACTTTGGATCATAAGCTGTACTTGGATTTTCCGCTGCTATGTTAGTTGTTTCTGCTTATGCACTGTCTCACCTGTTTTATGTCAAGTATGTTATTATTATATTTTGTTCTATGAGCTGTGAGACATTCTACAGGTTCCTTGTTAGTTCATTTCCTTCTTCTTCTTTCCTTCTGACGACCCGTCCTGTGCTGATTGGACATGTGTACAACGCACTTTTGGAGTAAATGTCGGTTGGTGTGGGGCGGGGACGTCACACAACCATTCACATTAGACAGGTATTGTTGTGGTCACTGGATGTGCCGGTCGGATCCGGACAATTTTACACCACAACTCTGTCTAACCTTGGGTCCTTTTTGGGCTCAATGCACTAACCACCCACATTAGACAGGTTTTGTTGTGGTCACTGAATGTGTCGATCGGTTCCGGGCAATTTCACACCACAACTCAGTCTAACCTCGTGTTATGCATATTCGTCTTTTCTAAATTTACATATTTATCCTTTTATGCTTATATGTAAATTTTTCAACAATTTATTGTCATGCCCCACTTTCCCTCTAATTCAAGTTCATGGTTTTTGGCATAAAAACTATACCATTTTTATGCCACTCGTTAATTACATGACTATGAGCCAAATATGCCAGTTATGTGTAGTTTCCAAGTTTTTCCCAACATTACCCCGTTGTACGTTCGCGTTAATCAAATAAAGTCATTGGGCCCGCAAATTAGCCCAATTTATAAATAAGAGGTAAAAGAAGGGAACATTTAATCAAATATATGTCACGTAAATTTAAATTAACATGTCTCACGAAACTTGCAATTAGATTGGATAGAACTAGCATAAGCCTAAGCATATGAACATGTAGATCTAGGCATAGGTGAGCACAACTTGATTTATAAACTAGCATAATTTTGGAGAATCATGACATGAACATTATAGAGCATGCATAAGTTTAACTTTAACATGTAGATGTGAACTAGATCTAACAATAATGATCATATAAACTTGCATGAATCCACTTTACAAACTTGCATATAAATATAGATCTAATTTTTGGATCTAACACAGAACATGAAACTTGCGTATGAAACATGTATCTTGCATATGAACATATATATAGATCTTGACTAACACAAAACATGTATCTTGCATATGAACATATATATATAGATCTTGACTAGCATAAAAGATGTATCTTGCATATGAACATATATATAGATCTTGACTAACACAAAACATGTATCTTGCATATGAAAATATATATAGATCTTGACTAGCATAAAACATGTATCTTGCATATGAACATATATATAGATCTTGACTAACATAAAACATGTATCTTGCATATGACACATCATGAAAGGATTGTCAAACTTATATGTTGTATGATGGTTTTGTTCCCCAAATCATAATAAGTTTATCACCAATTTCCACATGATATAATAAGTTCAAATAAACCACAATCATTCTAAGACATACATGACCAAATTATCGCAAGAATTAGACATGAATTCGCATCATCAATCATATACAACTTGGTTCAAATTCTATTTTCCAATTCATTACGAATCACATCTTTAATTTATTCACATCTGAAAGGTGACTATACTTACAAACAAAAAGGAATCCTTGAGTTCTGGGATATGTATTCTGAAATTGAATTGCTCGCCTTTGATGTAGATCGTTGAATTCTCTTAGTTGAATTAGATTTGATTTGATTTGATTCGTCACTTTAAATTAGCTTCTATTTTGCCTTTGAGTTGAAAGAGATGACGGCTAGGTTTAGATGAGAGTGAATAATAGAATTAGGTTTTAGGTTTAGGGTCCTTATATAGTTGTAGAGTGTGTTTTAGGACCATTAGATTAACCCCGAACCATCAGAACCAATCAGATGCCACATCTGCCTTAGAGCGAATTGGCCCACGGGTTGACAGCCAAACACCCTGAATCAACCCCTAGTCGACCCAGCGGGGTTTGGGTCGACCTCAAAAATGGGCCGGTTCGGTTATTCCCCCTCTCGATTCGCTATTTTGAACTTTTTTGCATATTTATTTATTTATTTTTTATATATATATCTATACATATATTTTTCTCATATGCATACAAACTTTAAGGCTTAATAACTTCTTCATAAGGTATCTGTTTTATGCAAACCAAATGTCTATCTTGACCAAAATTTTGAGATGAATGTAATAGCGCAAGACATTTCACTTAATTCTTCTTCTAAAAATTAAGTGTTCTTGAATTTGTTAATTTTAATATTCTCAGAAAATTCGGGGTGTCACACATACTAAATATTTCATATTAAATTATACAATGCAAATTATGGCAACTTCAATTTTCACTACTACAAAAAAACTAAAAGCTTACAAATAAAATGTCACTCTGGCCAAATGACAAAACCACCATCCTTCTCAAAATCTTGGTATTGAAGACTTTGGCAACAACATCTGGTTTTAAATCTGTCAAACCAAATGCTACTTCATTATTATTAATTATTGGTTTAAAACTTTTGCAACTTCTATTAAAACCTGAATATTTAAAAACAGCATTTAATTTGGAAACTAAGATGGCTAAATAAAACATAAGCAAACAAAAGAAATTTGACTAAATTAAAACAAGTTTTTAGGCTTAGTTCCGACGAATTAAGCCAGGCTCAGTTTGAGTGTAGTTTGCACAAACTAAGCCACTGGCTCATTATGTAAATTGAACCAGTGGCTCAGTTTGTGCAAACTGATTGCAGTTTGTGCAAACTTAGCTTGGGTATCGGTTAAAGTAACTGAGCTGGGCTCAGTTCGTACAAAATGAGTTTAGCTTAAAGCCCTGTAACTGAGCCTGGCTTAGTTTGTCTGAAGTGTCAAATATACAAATATGCTTGTTCCATATAGAGATAATATCAAATGGATATAGATTGTTTTGAGATTTTGATTAATACATAAGTGTGTTCAGACATACCAATGGTGGTGGATGCATAACCTTATTATCCCTACTAACTTTACGTCATTAAAAACAAAAAGTAATGCAAGATCGATCATTGCTGAGCAATGTTCCATGCTAATGCTAGAACTCGGGACCCGTTCATTGTCGCCACTATGTGTAACGTCGTTGTCCATAATACCCCTATTCTTATCTATATGTTGACATCATTGCATATTCACTTGATTCAGTTTGTACTTATTTTTCTTAGGAAAGTTGAAATATATAATTTATGGTAAAACCAAGATTTGGTGAGCGCGGGATCCTTGTAAAAATCGAAAACTAAAAGATATCGTCTGTGTCTAAAACCATGATTTGCAGTCAAACCAGAACCACCAAAATTAAGCAGCAACCTTGGACATAACATCTATCAAACTATTGTTAGTTAGGAGTTGAAAACAAGTTTAAGATAAGGTTTAGAATCTCATTCTGTCATTAAGTAAGAGTTATTAATATATATATATATATATATATATATAAATACATTAATGCAAAATGCAACACAAAAGCCTGTCCTATTTTCCATTATGTTAGGGTCTTTTGATAAAGAGTTATGCTGACATTTAGTTTTGTATACGTTAACTTATAATAACTACCAAGGTAGAACAACATATTACTTTATGTAAAAAAAATTGGGAACCAAAACTGAGAGTTGAATAGGCTAAGAAACATTACAATTATTCTTAACTACCTAATTATAGGTTGGGCAAGCAACTCATAAATCAGTTTTAATCACTACAACAAAATATTAAATTTAAGACATACTTTTGGAACAAATTTTTTAATTGTCTTTAAGTGAGGTCTAATCAGAAACCAAAATGATTTTATAACAACACATTGTTAGGAAGAAAAAAACTTGTCTTTAGTAGGTCTCAACGTAAAGCGTAAAAGCCTTTTATACTACAACACATTTCATACCTTAATTATCTCAACGTAATCACCCACGTACCAGCAAAACCTAGCTAAGCTATCGTTCTTTTCTCTCGTAGCCGCCCAGAAAATTTGTCAACAAAGGAAGAACCCAAAACCCCTTGAAACAAAACCCTATTCAATTCGCAATCAAATGAAAGTAGGGCCGATTCTCCAATCCGTCGAGTTATATAGTTGAAGAAATCAACGGTTTGTTTTTTTGTATACTTCTATTTGCTGCTTGTTATGTGTGGATTTCTCTTATCTGATTTCTAATTTTGATTTGTTGTATTGATTTTCAATGTTTTCATTTGTGCTAAATTTCATTCGTAGCCTTAATGCAAGTAAAAACAAGTAACCTTAATGCAAGTTTCTCTTATTAATTTGCTGCTTATTATGTATTTGCTGCTTGTTATGTGTGGATTTCTCTTATCTGATTCCAAATTTTAATTTGTTGTATTGATTATCAATTATTGAAAGTTAAATCAGTTTTCATTTGTGCTAAATTTCATTTATAGCCTTAATGCAAATAAAATCAAGTAGCCTTAATGCAAGTTTCTCTTATTTGCTTCCAAATTTCTCTTGTTTGCTGCTTGTTATGAATTTGCTGCTTCTTACTATTCATTTGTAGCCTTAATGCAAGTAAAATCAAGTGAAGTATTGATTTGATCACAGAATTTAGCACTTTATGTTAACATTTAAGTTCATATTGATTCAAAGATCTGATATAAACACTGCTTCGAAACCAAAAATTCACACACACACAGAGTCTAATGTAGTGTTGCAGTGTTATATGTTATTTGAGAATGTGGTGTTCTCAAATGTATCACACCTTGTGCGGTGCTTCAGACTGCCCTATGCAACTGTTGTAGTTTTCACTTTTCACCTTGAGTGATGTTGCTATTGACTATCAAATTTTTAGCATAGGATGTCATTATCTTTTGTTCAGTGTGCATAATGTTCGGAGCTGCTTATTTGCGTATAAATATATCAAATTTCCAAAAAAAAAGATACAATAAATTGAATTTGTTAGGAAATATACAACATATATTCCCAAATTTTCATTGATTTGCAAATAGTCGTGTTAACTGTATCCTATGTAAGATTTATGTGTATGGCTAGTAAATGTTCTGTGAATTCATACGCTCACACCATTGCTTAATTTATGTAAGCCATAAAGATCAAAAGTTGGTAATTTATGTTAATATGGTTTATGTGCTTCATTTTGTACGCACAAAAATATACTTAGTGCGAATTGTATTTTGTGAGATTTATTTTATTTGATTTTCATCTTGGCTGAGAGTCGTAGAAATGATTTCATTTCGGTTTGACGGATTCATGATTATATTTGCAAATTTTAGAGATTAAACTATTTTTTCCTTTTTCTATTCTACAGAACAAAGTGGAGGAGAAAGAAACAAAGAAAAGAAATTCAAGTATTTTTTACTTTAGTTTCTTTTTTTATAACATTAAAAAGTTGCCTGATAGCTCTCTTTGATTAGAACATGGCAATACTCAATCGTGTAGTGCATAGTTATAATATTCAAGAGTTAAGAAAGAATTAGATATGCAACACAAATAAGTTTTGTGTGCATTTCATTTTTCGTTCTTTCAAACTCATTTTTGATTATTATTTCTCAATAATAAAAAGAAAAACAGAGGAGCACACTTATGAACTGCAATTTCTTAAGTGGGATAGATGATAGATATTATAATTTATTATTTCACAAAGTGCTGCAGCGACCTTTTCATAATTCACAGTTGTCCGGATTTTTGTTTGTCAATCTGTGTAGATCTAAAGTTCTTAAACATAAAAGCTAACTGTCACGCGTAAATTCTTTAAGATATAATTTTGAAATGGGAAAATTATTCGCCCACTTGGCTCTATAAGTAATCTACGGGCTGGATGTAACCACCCTAGCAAGTCAAAGCTCTCTCCTCCTCGAACAAATCTTCTTAATTTTCCACCCTTTAAAATTCGAACTCTTAGGTTTTTTTTGGGGGGCATGGGGGACCTGCTTTGATCATTGATCCTTGGAATCACACTTTTCATTTTCTACATTATTTCACAAATTAAGTGAATACAACATTTAAATCATATGTAAAGGCAATATAATGATTAAGAATAATGTTTTGTTAAATGCCTGTTATTAATGAGCTTCAATAATAAATTATCCATTTCAAGAGGGAAACAATCAGATTAATAATCAGCATGACAATGGCTAGGCAAGAATTTTTAATTGGAAATGAAAATTTCCGGGTAGCGTGGGAAAACAAAAACCTCAGGGTGATTTCTTCCTTAGTTCTGAAAGTAAAACATCAAAGCAATATATATATATATATATAGCAATTATGCTTTGTCCTTATTGAACTGCTAGAACAAGTGAAGAAATATTCAGTAGGATGTTTTCTAACATAATCATTCAGTTGTTATATGGCTTGTAATGAATCGGAGGAGCAGTTTCTCCGGTTGCTTGAACTTTGTAATGGTATATGGGCAATATAGAATATCCAAAGGCCTTTGAGAAATATGATTTCAAATTATGCATCCTTGTCATATGGGTATGACTGTACTGTCCACATATGCTTGGTAACTTTGAATCATTAATGAAGTTGCACACTTAGCCTATGTAGCTAAAAGAATTGTACATATGCTTGGTAATTATATATATATATATAGGGCAGGTTCAACAGCACCCCAAAAGCCCCTCAGCAACAACCAAGTATTTCGCCCTCTCTCATATTCCACTCATTCTCGCGTATTCCACTAACATATTTAAACATAAATATGTGGCTATGCTTCGGGTGCAAAGGGTCGTGGCTCGGCATTCTATAAGAGAAAAAACAGAAGAGAAGGGAAAAGCAAAGTGTGCATCTATATTGACTTGTGAATTTATTGACCACAAATCACAAAAGTCTATGTGAGTTATTTTAAATATTTTTTATTTTGTTTAGTACTTATTAAAGTAGAAATCTAAATAAATTAACCGATAACACAAAAAGATATCGATCTATTATATGATTTCAGGTAGTTTAATTATCAAAACCATTTAAATGTTGAAACTTGAAGCTTTTGTGCTTTCATAAAATCGGTTATAGCTATTATATGTACATACGAGTTTATAAAATTCATGTTTCACCATTCTTCCTGAAAATCAAATACGAAAATATATTATAATAACAACAACTTGGTTAGGAAAAGCGATTATTAAAAATTATGTATATGTAGAATTAAAATACGCATTAACTCTTTTATGCCCTCTCTTTTCCGTTTTCGTCGAGGCGGCTTGAATAAAAATGCACATGGGTATAAGAGTATGCATTTGGCAATAATCTTGATGCATATAGGCAGATGCCCGAAAACTACTAGAAGTGTTAAAACTTTCCATTTTCAATCCAACTTGTTAGCAGATCGAGTAAATCAGGAGCCACCAATCATGTTCACTGGCATGACGTTAACAGATGACCTTGAAGCGATAGTAGAAAGAGAAGTGCAATTGGCAGTATCTAGCTTGTTTGGCTCAACTAACTATAACAGTCTCCAAAGCACAGACCAACAATCATGGATGAACAAACAACTGTCTGATCAAACTCCGCAAGCCTTCGGTCAGCCTTTCGTACAACTACCACCAAGTCAAATCTTGCAACCACCCACTCATCCATTTTCAGCTACTGCTCAATCATTTTCAGCACCTTTTCAACCATTACCATACCAACCAAGTCAAGCCCTACAGCCTCAGCTATTACAACGCCCACCAAGTCAAGTCCAACAACCTCCTAGTCAATCATTTGCACAAACAACAAATTTTCTGTCTCAGCTGCCATATCAGGTCCCGCAACCGCGTGATCAACCATTTCTACAACTTCCTAATTATATCTTGCAGCCGTCATGTCGGTCTTCTCAATTATTTTATTGACTGATGCAGCCATCTACTCCTTGCCAACAAACGCTCGAGCAATACCAAACTATGCATATGCCTATTCAAACAGCTGTTGGAAACACTTCTCATCAGGTTGGATCTTTTATGTAACTATTGGGACCTATTACACAAGGTGGCGTTGATCTAAATTAGAGTGGAAACTATGAAGCATCAATGGATCCATTCCAAAATTTAGGCAACACATGATTGAAGTGTGAGTTTCATCTTTGCTATCTTCAAATTTCAAGTGCCTCATGTATGTTATCATGGAAACATGCTTTCCTCTTCAAGCGACATAGTTTAGGTGTTCTATTTCAAATTTGCATATGTTTAGTTTAGATTTCACAGTTTATTTCAGATTTGGTTTCACATTTTTAGTTAACATCTGCATATGTTTTATTAGTCCAGACTTGCAAACGTAGAACAATTTTTTTATGTCTTTGATATTTTGTACTCTGGATGCTATATGTAGTTCAGCAAATTATATGCTGCCCTTTTTTAATATGTTATTTTCACATATTTCTTGCGGTTTCATATCCCACTTCAGCTGCTCTCATCATATTTCACTTCAGTTGTGCAAATTATGGTACTTTCCTTTTCAAATATGGCTATATGTAGCTCAACAAATTAGTCCAGTTTTAGTATGTTGTGCATAAATGTTACTGTCCCATTTTGTTGTAGTTTCCTACTTAATTTAAGCTATGCTATGTCAGAGACTCAGACGTAGCTGCATGAATGTTGCTTTTTTGTAGTTCAGCAAATATGTTGTCAGATGTTGTTCAGTTTGGATAATAATTGTTGTGTTTTATATGGTTTCATTGCCGTGATATTTTTTTTTTTTTTTTTTTTTGAAATTGGGTAAATATTATTAAGGCCTATTCCAGCCCAAAAGAGATGCGCGTCAACATTCGACAACGCACAGTAGCAGTGATTATACAGACGTGGCAAACGAAAACATTAAACACATTATTTTACTTTAACCGCAACTTACCAAATTAGGGATGGCGGCCAGCTTCGTCTTCAACGAGCAGTTCATGGCGGCTTTAGGTTTTGAGCTGCTGACCGTGGTTCCTGCGCATCCACTCGATCCTCTACTCCAATACGAGGTAGTAGTGTTACCGCAGATGTTGTAAGTCTTCTTCCCCTTGTGCGTAGAATCAAATTGACTTCGAATTCGATTAGCTTTGTAATCTCAGTCGCTGATTTCTTTTTGTCTTGAAAAATGCGCCTATTCCTCTCCTTTCATATCCACCAACAAGCAGTAACTACGCAAATGCCGTACTCTTTTACTTTTGCGTCTATGTTCGCCCAGTTCAAGCTCAGGTGAGTAATTATGCTCTGAAAGCTTTCATCTTGTGTGTTTGTAGTGTATTTCTGTTTGATGAATCCAAGAATTTCACATGCAAAGTTACACTGGAAAAATAAGTGTTGATGAGTCTCTACATTATTATCGCATAGGGCGCAGCTATTGATAGGAATAATACCCCAATTAAACAATCTGTCTCTAGTGGGAAGACGATTTAGCATAACTTTGTATGCAGTGTGTGACACTTTTGGGGGAAATAATTTGTCCCAAATCACTTTGTGCCACTCCACCTTAGGTTCAGAAACTCTGCTTGCATTCCATGCATCTTTTAATTTGAAGTCAGTGCCTGATGACCATTTCCATATATCGAAATCTCTATCAAAATATAAAGGCATGAATTCAATTTCCTTCTTCATTGCAAAATTACAAGGAATACCATCACAGTTCCATCTGCCGTCTTGAATGATGTGGTTAACAGTTTGATTCGGGCACCCATAAGCTGAGTAAGTGTCCCACCCCAGAGTGTTGATTAAAGATTTACCTTTGATCCAAGGGTCATGCCACAAATCAGTTTCATTTCCATTTGCAAAAACTCTTTCACAATTCACAGCTGGCTTGTTTCTAACTCTGAGAATAGCTTTCCACGTAGCAGATGCATTATTATCTATTTCCATAGTCCAGAAATTAGTCCTGACATATCTTTTCCTCATCCATCTAGCCCATAATCCATTAGCATTTATGATTTTCCATGCTTGCTTTAGAGTAAAAGCCTCTCTCATGTCTCTAATTCTCCTCAATCCAACACCCCCTTCTTCTTTTGGCCTGCATAGATCATCATATTTTATTTTATGTAGACCTCCCTTCCAAATAAAATCTGCACACACACTTTCAATTTTGCCAATAGAAGTCTCAGGAATCTGAAATGTCTGTAACCAAAAATTGATTTTTGCTTGAATTACTGTGTGGACAAGTTCAATTCTTCCAACAAAAGATAGTAATCTAGAGTTCCACCCCTGTAGTCTTTCTCTGATCTTGGTGATAAGCACTGCACACTCTCTATCAGTTATTTTATTTGAAGAGAGAGGGACTCCTAGATATTTTACAGGTAATTCACCCTCTTTAACCCCCAAAATGTTAAGCACCCTTTCCTTGTTCACACAAAACTTGTTGAAGTAACATTTAGTCTTTTGCTCATTCAGCTTGAGCCCAGCATATATCCCCAATTTGTTAAAAATCAAAGTGATCGAATTCGCTGCTTTAACATTTGACTTGACACATATTATCATGTCGTCAGCATACAACAAGTGGCTAATGGACGGTTGGAAATTATGAATTGGTTGTATCTCTTTAGCAAACTCTGCTAACTCCATCTGCAGTGTAAAATACTCCATAGCAATAGCAAACAAATAAGGGGAAAGAGGATCCCCTTGTCTGATACCTCTGTTGCTGGTAATAAATCCTTTTGGCACTCCGTTAATTAGAATAGAAAAAGTAGGGGATTGTATACATTCTGAAATTAATCTAGTAATTTTCACAGGAAAGCCCATCGCCAATAACATATGAATAATGAAATGTCTGTTGACTTTATCATATGCTTTTTGCAAATCAACTTTTAAACAAAATTTGTCTGCTCCTTTTTTATTGAAATTTCTAATAAGTTCATGAGCTAGGAGGGAGTTATCAGATATATTTCTGCCTTTAATAAAAGCACTTTGGCATTCAGCGATCAAATCCGGTAAAACCACCTTAATTCTATTGTATATAATTTTGCTTAAAATTTTATAAAGCACATTGCAGCATGCAATAGGTCTGTAGTCAGCAACCCTGGAAGGTTTCTCATTTTTTGGTATAAGGCATAGGAACGTGTGGTTAATTTCTTTAATAATTTTACCTGAATTGAAGGCTTCTTGCACAACTGACAGCAAATTATCTTTCAGGTTAACCCAATGGGTGCGGAAGAAGCTGGACCCGAACCCGTCGGGCCCGGGGGCGGAGTCAACACCAATGGACCAGGTGGCTTCCTTCAGCTCCTCCTCGGTTATGCGCCTGCACAGCATTCTACGCCCTCTGGCATTCAACAGCTTGCGGGGGTTGATGTTGGGTAAGATTGTCTCACATTCACCAGCATTCTACGCCCTCTGGCATTCAACAGCTTGCCGTGATATATATATATACATATATATATATATATGTATGTATGTATGGATGTATGTATGTATGTATATAGTTTGCTATTACAGAGTTTAGTACGGTTCAGAGATGGACTTGAGACAGATTATGTAGTTTTTATGGTTAACATGAGGACTGGTTTGTCTCTAGTTGGTTGGAAACCAGATACTAATTTGGAACAACTTTTTTGGTTTGTAATATGTTTGAGACCCATTTTTGTGGTTTGAAATATTTTTGATACCAAAACTTAGAGATAATAAAATTTGGTTCTAATATGTCTCAACATATAATTAGAGACAAATTATTATGATTAGTTACTAAAAATGTTTGTCTCTACCAACCTTTATTTTTGTAGTGAATTGCCATAATTTGCATAGTAAATGCTTTTATATCGTGTAGTTCTATAATTGTGTCTTCTTTGATACCAAATAATTAGTAGACCAATGTTATGATAATAGAATTCATCTATGTTATGGCACATCAAATCACCACTAGTGCCTACGAATGCCATTTTAGATTGCAGGGAAACAAGGATATGAGGCATTTCATGTGACATGATACATGTAATTTGATTGGTTGTCATGTAAAAATAATATTATGCAATTAAGAAAAGTAATATTTAGGACTCACCAAGTCCATTCTAGGTCTCATGGGTGCTGAGTGGAATATGCATGCAGCAGCTGTTTCGATCATTATGTTATCTCTTCCAACTCTATTATCAGTATTTGTAGTTTCTCTAGAGAAGACATGATATGATTTGTTTTCCGGTTCTTATAAGAATACATAATTTGTTGGAAACGTGTATGAGACGTGTAGCAAAAACTAATGTTTTATATGAATCAAACACACAAACTCTCTTTTATTTCATACAAATACAAAAACTACTACTTGCTTTTCTCACAAATAAGAGACAAACTTCTCTTTATCACTTTAGAGCTTCAACTCTTTTCTTTTTCTCTCTTGTTGCTTTGTTTCACTTTGGTGTGTTTTGTGAATACATATGAGATTCCCTTTTATAGGCAAAAGAAACCTACTTATACATCATGACTTACATCACTACAAACCTACCATCATTGACCATGCATGCCTTTCTCCCTTTCACACTAAAGAGTTGTTGCACATTAAACATATGCATGGAAGGGTTTGAATTCTAACACTCCCCCTCAAACCTGACTTTGCATTCCGAGCTTGATATTCATTTTTTGAAATACATCCGGCTTCAGTGGCTTTGTGAAAATATGCGCTAAATTTTCTTCAGTTTTGTAGTGCACCAGCTTCACAGTTTTGTCGTTTACTTGTTCTCAAATAGAATGATATTTAATATTGATGTGCTTGCTTCGACTATGTGACACAGTATTCTTTGCAAGTGAAATAGCGGATTTATTATCCACGTAAATAGTAATTGGATCTTCCTTTGCAAGATTTAATTCACCCAATATGTAGCCTAGCCATATACCTTGACATTTTGTTGCTGCAGCTGCAATATACTATACTTCACATGTCGAGAGAGCAACTATATGTTGCTTCTTTGAGGACCACGAAAATATCGCCGAACCGATATGAAAAGAATATCCTTAAGTGCTTTTCTCATCATCCAAATCACCGCCATAATCACTGTCTGAGTAGCCAACTAATTTTGAATTTTGTGAGTGGGTGTAAAACAGCCCATGATCAAGTGTACCTTTTACATAGCGCAAAATTCTTTTAGCTTCCATGAAATGATCTTGCTTTGGCTTCTACGTGTACCTACTAACCAATCCAACCACGTACATAATATCGGGATGAGTGAAAGTTAGATACCTTAAACTTCCGACCAAACTTTTGAACAACGTTGGATTTACCAACTCTCTAGTTGAATCAATTCTCAGCTTTATGCTTGCATCTGCTGGTGTGCTCACTGGTTTGCAATTTTCCATTCCGAATTTGCTTAAAATCTGCTTTGCGTATTTTTTCTATGATATAAAAATCCCATCTTTGTTTTGCTTGACTTCGACTCCGAGAAAGTACGAAATTTTACCAATATCTGTCATCTCAAATTCGTTAGTCATAAATTTCTTAAAATCATCAAACATACCAAGGTTGTTCCCAGTGAAGATCATGTCATCCACGTATAAGCATACGATCATAATATCTCCCCCTGAATTTGTTTTTGTGTACAGTGCATGCTCATATGGACTCTTGACAAAACCATTTTTCTAAAAGTATTCATCAACCCTTGTGTTCCATGCTCGCGGAGCTTGCTTTAAACCATATAAAGCTTTCTTCAGTTTGTAGACGTTGTTTTCCTGGCCTTTCTGAACATATCCAGGAGGTTGCTCGATGTAGACTTCTTCTTCGAGATAGCCATTCAAGAATGCTAACTTTACATCCATCTGATAAATCTTCCACTGATTCTATGCTGCAAGTGCTGTTAGAAGTCTTATGGTACCAACTCTTGCAACTGGAGCAAATACCTCATCATAATCAATTCTGTATCTCTGTTTGTAGCCTTTAGTCACTAGCCTTGCCTTGTACTTTTCCACTTCTCCATCTTGACTTGTCTTTGTCTTGTAGACCCATTTGACACCGATTGCTTTATGTCCTTCTGGAAGATATGTAAGCTCCCAAGTGTCATTCTTCTTTATTGCATTTCTTCATCCATGGCTTTGTTCCATTTGCTTTCTTCACTGGCTTCCACAAATGTCACTGGATCACATTCAGCCATTAAACAAAATAACGAGTAATCAAAAGTTGTTTGTATCGGACTTGTTGCCTCATAGATATTATCCAGACTCCGCATTCTTCTCGGTACTCCCTCTGAACTATTGCTGCTTCTTGAGCTTGATGGCATTGAAGCATGAGTTTGTTGATTAGGGCTTTCTGGAGGAGTCTGATCATCATTTCCATCACCGTCTATATCAGCGTCATCATCGTCATTAAAGAATAGACCTGCAACTTTTCTTTCTTTTGTGTTCCATCTCCGGTGATCTGATTCTTCAAATTTAACATCTCGAGAAATGATTAATTTCTTTGTGAGTGGGTTATAAAGTCTGTAGGCCTTGCTTCTTTTGTCATATCCGGTAAAAATACATTTCTCTCCTTTGTCATACAGCTTCTTTCTTTTCTGATTGGGAACATGTGCATATGCAGCACATCCGAAAATTCGGAGATGTCTAACTGATGGTTTACTACCACTCCATGCTTCATTTGGAGATCTGTTTCAGACACTTTTTGTTGGACAACGATTCAACAAATAAACATCGCATAGTACAGCTTTAGCCCAAAAGCTTCTTGGCATGTGCTTTTCCTTCACCATACTTCTCGCCATGTCAAGAATAGTGCGATTCTTTCTTTCAGCAATGCCATTTTGTTGTGGAGCGTATGTTGTTGTCAACTGGTGATTGATTCCATGTGTCATGCAAAATTGTTTAAACAAGTATACTCGCCTCCTCTGTCTGATCTGAGTACCTTCACATAATGTCCAATTTGCTTTTCATCCATTGCTTTGAACTCCTTGAATTTATCAAGAGCCTCTGCTTTTTCTTTCAAAATATATACCAAACTTTTTCTTCTAAATTCATCAATAAATGTTAGGTAATACCTGCTCCTGCCAAGTGATGTAATATCAAATGGACCAGCTATGTCAGTGTGAACAATTTCTAGTGGCCTACTAGCTCTCCATTATTTTCCAACAGAAAAACTTTGTCTATGTTGCTTTCTCTGATGCAAGCATCATATAGTTGATTTGGTTCGTTGATTTCTGGCAAACCATCCACCATCTTTGTCTTTGACAGTAATTTCAAGCCAGTAAATCCAAGATGACCAAATCTCAGGTGCCATAACCATGAATCATTTTTAATGACTGACTTCAAGCATTTTTGCACTTTCGTCTGCATATCAAGTGTGAATAGACGATTCTTTGACATCTCCACATTGGCAATCAACTCTTGAACTTGATTTATGATAATGAGAGAATTGTCATGCATTCGTATATTATATCCTTTCTCCACTAGTTGACCAAGACTGATGATACTGGTTTTCAAAGCAGGAATATAATAAACATCATTTATGTATTTTTCTCACCATTCTTTGACACAATCGTAATTGTACCTTTCCCTTTGAATGGAATCTTTGAAGAATCACCGAATATTACTTCTCCTTTGATGGTGTCGTTTATCTCCATAAATAAATCTTGGTGGCCAGTCATATGATTGCTAGCGCCTGAATCAAGATACCAAACATTCTTCTTGCTTTCTTCTTCTCCTTTGTAAGTGAGGAACATAGCAGTTCCTACATCTTTATCTTCTTTTGCTGCTTCTTTCTTCTACTTTTGGAGATCTACACTCGTAACTGAAGTGACCATATTTATTGCAATTATAGCATTGTAAATGAGACTTGTCACCTCGTTGTTGAAATATGCCTCTTCCTCGGCCTCTGTATTTTTTACCGCGACCAGATTGCTGATAGCCTTCACTATTTTGACCTCTGTTAAAAGGTTGCCTTCCACGTCCATGTCCATCTCTATAGCCACCTCTTCCACAAGCAAAACTGATGATGTTTGAATTGTCACTTATGGACACCTTACTTTGCAAAGCCTTCTCTAAATGATCTGTATCATCGTACTGGTTCATCCGTTGCTCATATGCTTGAAGCGAACCAACAAGCTCGTCAATTGAAATTGTGGACATATCTTTTGACTCTTCGATTAATGTAACAACATAATCAAATTTTCTTGTTAACGAATGTAGAAACTTTTCCATCACCCGAACATCATTGAGACTTTCGCCGTTTCTTTTCATTTCATTTGTCACCGTTTTTAAACGTGTGACATATTCATTGATGTTTTCCGGACTTTTCATTTTTATATTTTCGAACTCTCCACGTAGTACCTGGAGACGTACCTTTTTTACTTTATCAGCTCCTTGACATGATTTCTGCAGAATCTCCCACGCATCTTTTGATGTTTTTGCTTCCGAGATTTTTTCGAAGGTTGATTCGTTAACCCCTTGAAAAATCATGAACAAAGCTTTCTTGTCTTTTTTCCGGGATTCTTTCAACGCCGTCTTCTCGTCATTGGATAAACGTGCTTCAGCAGTTGCATTTACCAGTTCAATGTACCCTTTTTCGACAATATCCCAATTATCATAGGAACCGAGTAACACCTTCATTAGGATACTCCAGTTCCCATAATTTATAGCCGTCAACTTTGGGATTTGTTGTTGCATCATATTCGCCCTCTTCCTTAAACGGAACCTTCGCTCTAATACCACTTGTTGGAAATGTGTATGAGCTGTGTAGCAAACACTAATGTTTTATATGAATCAAATACACAAACTCTCTTTTATTTCATACAAATACAAAAAACTACTACTTTCTTTTCTCACAAATAAGAGACAAATTTCTCTTTATCACTCTAGAGCTTCAGCTCTTTTCTTTTTCTCTCTTGTTGCTTTGTTTCACTTTGGTGTGTTTTGTGAATACATATGAGATGCCCTTTTATAGGCAAAAGAAACCTACTTATACATCATGACTTACATCACTACAAACCTACCATCCTTGACCATGCATGTCTTTCTCCCTTTCACACTAAGGAGTTGTTGCACATTAAACATATGCATGGAAGGGTTTGAATTCTAACATAATTCAAGTAATCAAAATTAGAATCATTTTTATCAGAAGTGAAGGGAGAAGAACTTAACATAGGTAGTAGTACTGAAGATAGCTAGCTTGAAATTATGCGGAGCATGAATTTACTTAGTACACAGAATAGTGGATGGCATTTCTTTGATATGAACCGACCACAATAATGTTGAAACTGTTGGAATCTTCTTCTGATAACAAGTGAAAGCAACAAATAAGAATAAAGTTGAAAATGGTGAAGAACCCTATTAGAATTGCTTCGGGACTGCTATCAGTCTAGCACGTACTATTTTATTATATATGTTTTAATAATTTAGATATTTTTTTGCTAATAAAAAGGTCCTAGTCTTTAGCAATTAGCAGTGACTACAGGATCAGTAGCTTAACTTTCACAATAACATTCTATATTTCAGTTTAAAAAACGGAGCTTGTTGTAAATAAAAAAATGGAGTTTTCTTTTCTTTTTATGGTTACAATTCTTCTCTGCAGTATAAAATATATTTCTCAGTTGGTATCATAGCTCTCTTCTCAAGGGATCTGTGAAATGGAAAGCTGAATCAAGTTTTTCTTATATTGCTTCACCCGTCTTTGATGGAGAAAATTGCTAGCTTGGGGCAGTGAAAACGGTGACCTACCTGGACGCCTTAGATCTTTGGGAAGCCATGGACAATGAATATGAAGTTCATCCACTGCCAAATAATCCCATCATGGCTTAAATAAAATTACACAAGGAAAGAATAACCAGAAAATCAAATCCGAAAGCAACTCTGTTTGCTGTTGTTTCAACAACTATCTTCACAAGTATCATGACCCTTAAGACTACGTAAGAAATTTGGAATTATTTAAAGAAAGAATATGCAGGAGATGAAAGGATACGACGCATGCAAGTGTTGAATTTAATAAGTGATTTTGAGTTTCAAAAGATGAAAGAATCCGAGACGGTGAAAGAATATTTAAATAAATTGCTTGGCATTGCTAACAAGGTTAGGTTACTTGGCACTGAAATTTTGGATTCTAGAATTGTAGAAAAACTTCTTGTAATAGTACCAGAGAAATATGAAGCATTAATCACCACCTTAGAGAACACAAAGGATCTGTCCAAGGCCACCTTAGCAGAATTGTTAAATGCACTGCAAGCTCAAGAACAACAAAGACGTATGAGGCAAGATCAGATAGTTGAAGAAGCTTTGCCAGCCAAGCATCAAGATGTAGAGAAAAATAAGAAAATTTTGATGTCAACCAGTGAAAACACATCAACTAATCAACTACAAAACAAGGGTGGAAACTCAAGGAGAAACTTCCTACCTTGTCGGCATTGTGGTAGAAAAGGTCATCTATCATTCAAATGCTGGAGGAGACCAGATGCAAAATGCAGCAACTGTGGTCAAGTCAGGCATGAAGTCGTGATTGTATTCTTCAAATTCAAGAACAAGAAGCAGATGCCCAAATTGCTGATCAAGATGAAGAAGATCAAATGTTTGTGGCAAGATGTTTTTCAAGCCAAACCTCTTCGGAATGTTGGTTGATGTACAACAGTTGTACAAACCACATGACCTATAACAAATCTCTTTTCAAAGATTTAAAGCCCACTGGAATTACAAAAGTTCGAATTGGAAATGGCCATTATATTTCAGTGAAAGGGAAAGTTTCCGTTGCAGTAACAACAAGCTCAGGTAAAAAGACAATTTCCGATGTTCTTAACTTACTCGATATTGATCAAAATTTATTTATTATAGGTCAACTAATCGAAAAGGGATTTAAAGTACTTTTTTAAATCCAAATTGTCACATTTATGATGTCACTAGAAAGAAGATTTTACAGGTGAAAATGAGAGGTAAAAGCTTCTCATTTGACCCAACAGAGGAAGAGCATGTGGCTTATTCCTCTAATGTCAACATCACTGAAATTTGGCATAAGAGGCTCGGGCATTGTAATCTTCAAAGAATGTTGAAAATGAAGAAAAATGACATGATAAGGGGTCTACCAAATTTTGATGCCATATAACAAATTGTCATGCATGTCGATTTGGTAAACAAAATAGGATGCCATTTCCTAAATCAACTTGGAGGGCATCTCAAAAGCTACAACTAATTCACACTGATGTTGCGGGACCACTAAAAACACCATCACTACACGGTAACATCTATTATATTGTTTTATTGATGATTTCACACGGTTATGTTGGTTTTTTTAATTAAATATAAATCAAAAGTAGTTGGAGTCTTGTGGAAGTTTAAGTACATGGTGGAAAACCAAAGTGGCTGCAAAATTCAAGATGTGAGATCGGATAATGGTAAGGAATATACCTCTACGGGATTTGATTTATTTTGTGAAGAAGTTGGCATTCAACATCAGATCACTACTCCATACACTCCAGAAAAAAAATGGAGTTAGTGAAAGGAGAAATAGATATGTAATGGAGATAGCCAGATGTATGTTGCTTGAAAAAGGGCTGTCGAAGAAGTTTTGAGTAAAGGCTGCCAACACAATGGTTTTTTTGCAAAATCGACTTCCGAGCAAAGGTTCAAAAAAACAAAACTCCATTTGAAGCTTGGTATGACTATAAACCTTCAGTTAAAAAATTTAAAGTGTTTGGTTGTATATGTTTTGTTCATGTTCCACAAATTAGGCACGACGAACTTGATAAAAAGGCAGTTTCAGGAATCTTCATGGGCTATAGTTCAGGTTCCAAGGCCTACGAAATCTATCATCCACAAACATGAAAGATTACAACTACCAGAGACGTACTCTTTAATGAAGACAAGCAATGGGATTGGAAGTATTCACAACAAACGGATGAATTCTCATAAGACCAAACAAAAAATTCTTCTCAAAAGCAAACAACAAATAAGTGGCAAGATGAGCTAGAAGATGATCCTCCCACTGGAGGCACAAGGTCACTTTCTGCAAATATCAGAGATGTAATGTGGTAATATATGAACCTACTGGAGATAAAGATGTTCTCAAAGACTCAAAATGGAAGAATGTAATGGAGGAAGAGAGATCAATGATTCAAAAGAATAAAACTAGGGAATTAATTGATAGACGTAAAGGGAGAAAAGTTATTGGAGTAAAGTGGGTGTACAAAACAAAGCTTAATGCATATGGGTCTATCAACAAGCATAAAGCCAGACTTGTAGTTAAGGGATATGCTCAGATTTTCGGTGTTGATTATTCTGACATGTTTGCTCCTATTTCTAGGTTATAAATAATTAGAATGTTATTAGCTATTGTAGTACAAAAAGGGTGGAAGGTTTTACAGTTAGACGTGAAATCAACTTTTTTAAATGGTGTTCTATATGAAGAAATATTAATATATGTGGAACAACCAAATGGATTTATTGTTCAAGGCAAAGAACATAAAGTCTACTTGCTGAAAAAGGCACTCTATGGAATAAAACAAGCACCTAGAGCTTGGTACAGTAGGATAAATGATCACTTGTTAAGCTTAGGCTTCATCAAAAGCTTGTCTGAGGCCACTATTTATTTTAGATAGAAAAGCAGTGATATTCTAATAGTGTCACTTTATGTTGATGATCTTTTGGTAACAAGAAATAATGCAAGTTTGGTAGATGAATTCAAGCAAGAAATGATGCAGGTCTTTGAAATAATAGATCATGGTCTTATGACTTACTTTCTTGGTATGGAGGTGAAACAAAATCAAAATGAAGTATTAATCTGTCAGAAAAAATATGCGGAAGAAATCTTGAAAAAATTTCAGATGGAGGAATGCAAAGCAACAAGCACACCAATGAATCAAAAAGAGAAGCCAGAAAAAGATTATGGAACTGATAAAGTTGATGAAGGATATTTTAGAAGTTTAATTGGTTGTCTAATGTATCATACAGCAACAAGACCTGATATTCTATTTCTGTGAGTCTCTTATCTCGATATATGCATTGTATTAGTAAAATGCATTTAACAGCAACAAAAAGAATATTAAGGTATATAAAATGAACAGCCAGTTATGGTGTCAAGTTTGAGAAATGTCGAAATTTCGAATCATATGGATTTTCAAATAGTGATTGATTTGGATCTGTTGATGATATGAAAAGTACTTCACGATATTATTTCAACTTGGGATCAGGAATTTTTTCTTGGTGTTTAAAGAAACAATAGATTGTAGCACAGTCCATTGTAGAGGCAGAATTTATCGCAGCAGTAGTGAATCAAGTTCTTTGGTTGAAGAAAATTCTGTGTGATTTACACATGAAGCCAAAAGGTAACATAGAGATATTTGTTGACAATCAAGCATCAATAACAATCTCACACAATCCGGTGTTTCATAGAAAAATCAAGCACTTCAACAACAAGCTTTACTTTCTCACAGAAACTCAAAAAATTGGGAAGTTAATTTAGTTTACTATAATTCTGAAGATCAACTAGATGACTTGTTTACAAAACCTCTTCCAGCAAGCAAGTTTGAACTTCTAAAGAGAAAATGTAACAACCCGAAAAATCAGAGCTAATTTAAATTTTTTATTTTGGCAGTTTTAATGAATTTTGAATATTTAAAATGAATTATTTTAAATAATAATGACAAGAAATTTATTTTGAATGGAATTAGAATGTATACATTTATTTGAATCGATGTTGGAATATAAATATTTACTTTTAATTTTAAAAGGAGTTAAAAATAGCGATAGTTTGAAAATTCAACTTTGAACTTTGACTGAATGTACAAGATTCAAAATAAATTGGATTTTAGTGAAACCAAAAATATTAAAATATGTTTAAGAATATCTTTCTAAAGAATCTGAAAAATCAAAATTGCATAGCGGGAATCAAAAGTTATGGTCAGTTGAATATTCAGAATGGTCGCTATGGAATAAATATAGCCCGTAAAAATAGACATTTTGCAAACGACCTCCGTTTTCGACGAAACCACTTTTGTTGGATCCGGAATGTCAAATTATTGCTAGGTTTGAAATTCCATAATTTTTGAAGTTAATATATGAGCGTGGAAAAGGAAAATGCATTTGGTAATTTCAATTTAAATTGGATCGACCAGAAAATGGCCATTTTTCAACGATCTCCAAATTTGACGAAATTTGTTTTGTTTGGACCATATCGACAAAACAAATCCAGATATAATTTTTCTGTAATTTTTAGAATCAATATGTGGCCCCAGCAAATTAAAATGTACATTCAAATCTAAAATTGAATGTTTTATATTTTAATTTGAAGAATAACTGACTAAAACAATCGAATGGGCCTACAAAACATATTCCATTATGTCTGGAATGAGGGTAATTAGCTAGGGACAATAGTTGTTGGGTTTGATTTGGAGTTCATATGGAGAAAACCCTAATTTTGAATTAAATATGTAACTGACCCATCATATTTTATTATTTAGTTATTTTTATTTTCAAAAATATTGCGAGAATCCCGATAACCCTTCAAAATGACGACGATAGAGCCTTGCCACCTTCTCTCTTCAAAGTCTCCCAATCCGCTCCACGAAATCCAGTGCCACAGTTGAGTTTTTTGTAGAGCTCGACGAGAGCTTCAAATCCATATAGGGTATACCCCCTATCGTCACCTGTACGAGCAGATCCGCCCCTCCAAAGTCTGGCACTTCAACTTGCTGCCGAGCCACCCTGGCAGCGTCGATCTCGACGCAACCACCGTGAGTGGGAATACCCCACCTCCCTCTACGATGTGGTCCTAGCCGATCCTCCTACAGCGAACCGGTTTACATGAAAAACTTAAACCTAGATTCGAACCCGGTGGTGAAAGGTACGACTTTGATTTAATAAACTGATTTCGACAATTAAAAGCATTGCAAACTTATAAAAAAATTCATATCTTTTTGCTATGTTGTCGAAATCCAGTGAAAAAAGAGACATTGGACTCGTGGCGACGTCTTCTACATTCTAGAAGAGACCGGAGAATTTTTGGAGCTTCCTACAATTTGTGGAGGAGTGGAACCCAGTGTGAGATTTCTAAATCTAAATATGAATGGAATAACGATGTATAAATTATATAATCGATGTATAAATTATATAAGCGTTATATACCTCATGTATAAGCATTGTATAAATTATATGTGCGATGTATAAGTTATATATACGTTGTAAAAATTATATGTGCACTCAATGAAGTTGAAATGAAATTGAAATGAATTTTAAATATATTTATATACGTATATATATATACTCCCCTCGTCCATAAACCATGGACGATATATATTGATTGTGATTGTTTGGATTTTGGTTGACGTGAAATTTGGTTGATAAATATGAATGGTTGATAAGGTTGCTTGTGGTTGTTGGAATGAAACAAAATTGGAATTGTTTGTGGAAAAATTCAGTGTGATATGAAAATGATTGCAATGATTAGATCATTAGGATAAGCCCCTTAAGGAACGCCGCGAGGCCTAAGGTAATGCGAGGAGCCGTACTTGGAACGGTGCCGGCTTTAAACCCCCTGCCGTTATGCTGCCGAAATTTTCTGAAATATTCATGTGTTAATAAACTATTCATGTTTGTAGTAAATTGTTTTAACAATAAAAATCACATTTTTATTATATATACGAATCGCTAAAAATATTCATTTTTGAAATAAATTGTTTTAACAATAAAAATCACATTTTTATTATATATATGAATCGCAAAAAATATTCATGTTTGAAATAAATTGTTTTAATAATAAAAATCACATTTTTATTATATATATGAATCACTAAAAATATTCATGTTTGAAATAAATTGTTAAAAATAGTCATGTATTGAAATAAATATTTGTTGGCTAAAAATATTATTTTTATCACGTATATGAAATGAAAATAGTTTGGAAATCGAAGAACGGATTTTATATACACACACACACACACACACACACACACACACACATATATATATATATAATTAAAATAAAACGAATAACGACGCTGCAGTTCGTGTTTTGGAATCGTGATTTTAAATGATTATACCGAGAAATCCGACCATCGAATTTCCCTGAAACTGGAACCGTTGGGTTCGCTTTGAAAATATCTTTCCAACGATATCAAATTTGTAAAGATCCAACGGTTAGATTGTGTGAAATGTTTAATTCAAATTTGAACAAAAATAGCGCTAGAATAGATTATATATATACATATGTATATAATAAAACGAATAACGACGCTGCAGTTCATATTTTGAAACCGTAATTTTAAACAATTGTACCGGGGGATCCGACCGTCGGATTTTCCCAAAACTGGAACTGTTGGGTCCGCTTTGAAAAGATCTTTCCAACGATTTAAAATTTGTAAAGATCCAATAGTTATATTTTCAGATATGTGTAAATCAGATCTGAAAAAAAACGGCGCCATGGCCGCGTTATGGCCTGAAGCGCCGTTTAAATAAATGGGCTATTTTTAAATAAATAAAAATAGCGATAAATCATTATAAAATATCATAAACGATATGGAGTGGAAATAAACCGAATTTACTCAGTTTATTGGATATTTGATGGTTGAATGTGTTTGACATGAAAATTATATTAGTGAACTGAATTATGGATGTCAAACAATTTAACCATGGAAATGAATTGATTTGAATTCTAAATATACGCGAATTATTTGAAAAGGCAGAGTTAATTCTCATTTCAAATGATTGGTCGACGATTAGAAGTCGAAGATATGAAGACGGTGCAAGAGCGATGATCTTCACATCGAATGGACGGCTACTGATGCCTTTGATGGGAGTTGCTGCCCTGAAGGGGTTCAGTGGTGGTTGTCTGGATGTAATTGTTGATCGTTCGGACGTGCGAGGGCCTCTCTGCTGTATTGGACATATGGGGTGAGGAATAAGGTGCCTCTGGTTTCGTTCAGACCCAAAACGGACTTGTAAATGGATTTGTGTCTGACGTTGTAGATTGACAACGTGGCATACAGAGATGCTGTGATTAAGGATTTTGTTGAAAAGCATAGTCTTGTGGTTGATGATCAAAGCACGACTTTAATATAGCTAGCTTTGTGTATAGCGTTGATTCGTGGGCCTCACACCTCGGTATGAACCAGAAACAGGAGAGGACTTCAGAGAGGACATGCATTTCCTTCTGGCTAGGAGTGGTGTCTGGGTTTTACACGCCCGGATGTTTTACTTATGTGGATGATGGATAGCGAGGCGCCTCGGTTATATCAGTCACTACGGGGCTGATGGTTTGGTCGGGATATGACCAGTTTATGCCCCATAGGGCGGGGAAACGCAGTGTTCAGGCATTTTAATCCACTCCGTGTGGACCGGCCCTGACGATCCAAGGGTCGATGCGTTCTGATCCAGAGACATGGGCTAGATTGTCTCGAAGCGGTAAGGACAATCCCTTGCCTTGGTTCATGATGGAAATCCGATTTCCAAATATGACATCGTGCGGTTTTGATTGTAAACCTATATATGGCGACATGATATATGATACCCATACCATCTATGATCGATACTTATGATTGAAATTGTTTTCGAAACATATAAACACTAGTAATAATATCAAATGCTTTTGTTTTATACGTATCAAGCATATGTTGGCCATTATAAGGTAAAACTCTGTCCTCCGGCTTGCATTGCATTATGTGATGGGACCCGAGTCTTATAATGGCTTCATTTTTGTAAATAGTGTTATGATGTTTAAATGATTTACTTGTTTTAAGCACTGGCAATAAAATGGAGTAAACCCGTTCCGCGTTAGCGGCGTGGTCCTGTGATTGGCCTTATTGTAAAATAAGTTAAGTAGATTTCTCACACCAGTCCCATGACTGACTCGTAGTTTATTTCACTTGCAAATCGGGTGCCCTATTTTCTACACGGACAACCTTGTATTCAGGTTTTAGCTAGCTCTCTATGGATAGCTATGGAGCTGAAGATGGATTCTATCACTTCTATTATGCTGTTCAACTCTTGTTATGTATATTATGTTTGATTCCACTGTAGACATTTTATATAAAGTCGAAGCTGTATCTTGTACTAAGTATGATCCTGTTATACTTTGTAACTCTGATGATTATTATTTCCAGTGTAATTTGATGTACATTATCTGATGTAAATATATATTTCTGTTCTGCTATCATTTGTTTATGTGTAATATTCCATAGATTACCCTTGCCACCGTGGAACGGGGGTTTGGGGTCATCACACGTAGTATCAGAGCTTTGATTAATCTTAGTTCCGGAATATAACATATTAACGAACTCATCAGAAATAGAACCAGCAGTGTTCTAAGACGAATTACTCATTATAGAAAGGATCAATAATATCCTTGAATGAGTATAGCAGAATAAAATACAACCCAATAGACACATTTACATTCAAGTATATGTCTCTATGCTTTAAAATACCATTCTTGTTGGCCTGACACTTTGTTTGCTATTTGCAGACATCGTAGAAAATGAGTGGCAGAAGTAGAAGAGGTAGGTCAGAACCAGGTATTGAAGCTCTATTAAAGAAGTATCGAAATCTAGGTGGAGTACTATTCTTGGGCAAAGAATCCATAGTTGAAACACAGGCATGGATGCGCTCTACTGAGAAAATTTTGAAAGGTTCAAAGCTGAGATATGATCAAAAAAGATTACTGGCCTCTTGGGCACTCAAAGACGAAGCTTTAATCTGGGGGAAACGGTTATTAAGGATAATCCAGAAGGTAATATTACTTGGGATAGATTTAAAGAAATTTTCAATGAAAGATTTATTCCGCCAGAAGCAACTGATCGGCTATATGATGAATTCTATCTGATACAATGAGATATGACCATTCAGGAGTATCAGGATAAGTTCAGCAGACTTTCTCATTTTGCACCGAAGCTAGTTGAAAATCCTAAGAGGAAGAACCTGAGGTTTATTAACGGACTCCAAAGAAAGTACCAAAGTAGTGTAACTGCACTTGTGAAGCTACCTTTTTCTGAAATGATATAGATGACTTACCAGTATGAAGATCTTGATAAGAAAGGCCTTTTGGAGGACGAAGAGGAATGTAGTTCTAGCAACAAAAGGAAATTTGAAACTGATAGCCCAGAGACAAGTACGCAGCCGGAGGCAAGTACGAAGTCTGGGGTCAGTAAGAAGCCTAAAGTCAATCGAGAAAGGGTTAAATAGGAGAAAGAACGAATAACGGTTGCCATATGCAATAACTGCCATGAGCAAGGGCATTTGCAAGGAAATCGCAGATCTTTAAAGAAACAAAGGAAGAATGAATTTAAATCCAAGAACAAGTTTCAAGAGAATAGAAAATGCAATGAATGTCATCAGACTGGTCATCTTGCAAAGGATTGCCGGCTCTTAAAGAAATCTGAAATAGTACATGTAAATAAAGTGGTAGAAGTTCCTGTACCCTCAGTCAATCAGGGAAGGCCACATGTTTTAGAAGGCACACTTACTGTCAAAGATATTCCAGTTAAAGTACTGTTTGATACGGGCGTTCCATGAAGCTTTATTTCAAGTAATGTGGTTAAGAAGTTAGATTTGAAATTGAAAAGGCTCAAAGAACCCATCACTGTCCATAATCCGGTTGGGGGTTGTCTCGATCTTAGTTTGATTTGTGGGGTGCCTGTCTCTTTTCTCGTTATCGGTTCCCTACCATCCTTGATCGTCATGAATTTTACAGAATTTGATCTTATTTTGGGATTGGACTGGTTAACCAAACATGAAGCCAAGGTTAAATGCGCTGACAGAGTCGTTAAGGCGAAGAATAAATCAGGGGACTATATAACCATACCATGTGAAGTCCGAATTCCGATAGAAAAGACTTTTTGGTCAGCTCTTGATGTTTATCCTGCTCAAACAGAAAATATCCCTGTCGTCACAGAGAATATTCTGGTCGGCATAGAAAATATCCGTGTCATTAATAATTATACGGATGTGTTTGAAGAAGTTGTTAGCTTACCTCCGCGTAGAGAAATCGATTTCAAAATCGCTTTAATTCCGAATGCAAGGCCAGTACTGCACGTTATTCGAAGAATGACCTTGAAGGAAAAAGAAGAATTAGACAATCAAACTCGATAGCTTGTATGGAAGGGTCTGATCAGATCTAGATTCTTTGATTGGGGAGCAGCAGTGGTGTTTGTCCCAAAGTCAGAAAATACTCTCAGACTATGTGGTAGATTATGGTGACTTGAACAAGCAGATGTTAAAAAATAAATATCCATTGCCACGAATTGATGATTTGTTGGATCGATTGAATGGCACGCAAGTACTTTCATGAATGGACCTAGCTACGTGTTTCCATCAGCTACGAATTGCCGAAGAATGTGTTCATTTGACAACATTCAGAGGTCCAGATTTATTCTACGAGTGGTTAGTAATGTTGTTCGGCTTATGTAACGCTCCAGCTTATTTTGTCGATCTAATGAACAGAATATTCAGAGAAGTATTGATTAAATTCGTACCGGTTTTCATTGATGACATATTGATCTTCTCTAAGTCAGAGAGCGAGCATGCAGAACATTTGGAATAAGTGTTAGAGATTCTGAGAAAGAATGTTTTAAAGTCAAAATTTTCCAAATGTATATTCTGGAAAGAAGAAGTCAAGTTCCTTGGTCACGTCATGTCAAAGGAAGGAATTTCTGTAGATCCAAGTAAAATCACTGCTATTCAGGATTGGAAATAGCCTAATACTCCCACAGAAGTCCAAAGTTTTTTGGGATTGGCTTGTTATTATCGGAAATTCATTAATGATTTTTCGAAGCTATCTAGTCCATTAACGCAGCTTACTAAGAAGCACGCCAGATTTAAGTGGACCCCAGAATGTGAGGCAGCTTTCCAAGAGATGAAATTGAGAATGACAACTGCTCCAGTATTAAGGATTTTCTATGGAAATCAGGATTTGGAAGTCTGGACGGATGCTTCTATTGGAGATCTTGGTGCAGTATTAATGTAAGGAGGCCAAGTAGTTATATATGCTAGCCGTTAGTTGAAGCCGCATGAGAAGACTTATGCAATTCACGATCTTGAATTATTAGCCATCGTGTTTGCTATGAAACTAAAAGGCACTATCTATTGGGTGAGAAATTTGAATTATATACAGATCATCAGTCCTTGAAGTATTTGTTCACCCAGAAAGACTTGAATTTGAGACAGCAACATTGGCTAGAATTTCTTGCAGTATATGATCTAGATATTCTGTATAAGCCGGGAAAAGCCAATGTGGTAGCAGATGCACTTAGCAGAAAAACCGCAATCATCGCCAATCTTATAATCACGCCTTCATTGATTGACAAAATACCTGATCTTCAGAAGGATGATCACTTCATTTAGAAGATTAGAGAGAGAATTCGGAAAGGCGAACCCTCAAGTTTCCAAATTGACAAGGATGAGATTTTGAGGTTAAAATGTCGAATTTGTGTTCCAAACATTTCTGAGCTCCGGAGAGAAGTACTAGATGAATGCCACATATCCAAACTTAGTATCCATCTAGGAGTGACTAAATGTATAATGATATCAAATGCACCTTCTGGTGGAGAACTATGAAAAGAGACATTTTTTATATGTTAGTAGGTGTTCTACTTGTCAATAAGTTAAAAGCGATCAACAGAAACTCGTCGGATTGTTACAACAGTTGGAGATTCCAAATTGGAAGTGGGAACAAATTTCTATGGATTTCATAGATAGTTTGCCCAGAACTAGGAAAGGAAACGACAGTATATGGGTGATCATAGATCGTTTCACGAAGACTTCCCATTTTATACCTGTCAGATCAAATAGAACCGCTCAAAGTCTGGCACAGATTCATTTTAAGGAAATTGTTAAACTGCATGGAGTTCCCATGAGTATCGTTAGTGATCGTGACCCAATTTTTGCTAGCAAATTCTGGGAAGCATTCCAAGCAGAATTGGGAACAAAACTGAAATTGAGCATCGCTTATCATCCTCAAACAGATGGCCAAAATGAGAGGGTGAATCGTATACTAGAAGATCTATTGCGGGCTTATATTATTGATTTAGGCGGATCATGGGAAGATCACTTGCATTTGGCTGAGTTCTCATACAACAACAGCTACCAAGCGAGCCTGAAAATGTCACCGTTCGAAGCATCGTATGGTCGACCGTGCAGATCTCCCGCATGTTGGGTAGAACCTGGTATTAGACTTGTATTGGGACCCGATATGATTCGCGAAGCTTCGGACAAAGTAGATTTCATTAAGAAGCAACTGCGAACAACTCAAAGCTGGCAGAAGAGTTATGCAGCTTCGAGAAGAAGAGATTTTGCATTTGCTGTTAGTGACTATGTATATTTGAGGGTTTCTCCAATGAGAGAAGTAGTCCGATTTGGCAAAACAGGGAAGTTGGCACCTAGATTTGTTGGTCCATTTCCTATACTTGAACGGATTGGAACTCTCGCTTATAGGGTTCAATTGCCTGGGTTGCCTGGAGTACATGATGTATTTCACGTGTCTCAACTTCGAAAGAATGTGCATGACCCAGACTTGGTCGTGGAAGAAGCCGCGCAACAAGATTTGGAAATTACTCCAGAATTGGCAGTGAGGAGAGAGTCGATAAAGATTATTGGCAAAGAAACTAAAGAGATAAGGAACAAGAAGGTTCACTTAGTCGAAGTGCAGTGGAGTGGAGATCCTAGAGACTGCATTAAGCAATCCTATCCCAATTGTAGAGTGGACATCTCTGATTAACTCTGGTGCAAGGTACATTTACCATATTTTGCATTTCCGTATTTTTTCCTACTTTACTATTGTTTTCATTTTTGGATGAGTAGTTTTAAGTATATTAGCAAGTATGATTTTTAAGTATATAAACAAACTATATATTTGAAAAAGTTAATCAATAAATTGATTGTTGTTTGTGTTGTGTGATTATGAATTGGGCTAATCAAAATATTGGAATGATAACTAATCTTGTCAATAAGAGAATGAGGGGTAAATTTATGCAAACTGAATCAAATATTGAACTGATTTGAAAATTGATTGAAATACATGCATGTACATTATATATTGAAAAGGTAAATGGATTTGCTGTTGAGTAAAGAATTTATTTGCATGCCCGACAAATAGGTAAACCTTAATGAGTTGGATGCACAATTTTATTTATTATATCAACTCCTGCGAATGCCATTAGATGCGGAGTGCTGGTTGTTCTATGTGAGATTATAAACGTCGCCATAGGATAGAAACAATTAATTTTGAACTACACTACATAGCATACTACGTGAAGATAGCATACTCTATCATATACCACATAAGCACTTGGAGCTTATGTGACGAGGTTGAAGATTTACCATACAAGCGAGAGGCTTGTATGGCTATGACTATATTTTAGGTTGAACCGAAGACTGATATGGACTATATAAAATGTAACAGTAAATTTCCAGATTAATAAAAACCCCACACGGGCCTAGAGATGACAATAATCACGTCTCTCTAGTCGTTAAGGCACAAAAACTATTTATAGGGTGATGAGAATTTATTCTCTGGAGTTATGATCTATACACACTCTCCTGTGGACACCGGAATATATCACTATAAATATGTGTATGCTTTTTAGGATTTATTGGGTGCATAATACGGCCCAATAAATTTCCAAACCCCTTCCCGTACAAAGGAGGTTATGGTGAAATTTTTCCAAAATTTAGGGTGTTAGCCAATTTTTTTGAAGAATTAGAAAATTCTTAGAAACTGAAAAATTGAAGAATGAAAGCCAAAATGAAAGTTGAGCTGGTTGGTCAAACAACTTTCAGCTCCGTTCCTTTTCGAGGACAAAAAGATTTTAAGTGGGGGAGATTGTAACAACCCGGAAAATCAGAGCCAATTTAAATTTTTTATTTTGGCAATTTTAATGAATTTTGAAAGCCAATTTAAAATTTTTATTTTGGCAATTTTAATGAATTTTAATTATTTAAAATAAATTATTTTAAATAATAACGACAAGAAATTTATTTTGAATGGAATTAGAATGAAAATATTTATTTGAATCAATGATGGAATATAAATATTTACTTTTAATTTTAAAAGGAGTTAGAAATAGCGCGGTAGTTTGAAAATTCAACTTTGAACCTTGACTGAATGTACATGATTCAAAATAAACCGGATTTTAGTGAAACCAAAAATATTTAAATATGCTTAATAATATATTTATAACGAATCTAAAAAATTGAAATTTCATAGCGGGAATCAAAAGTTATGGCCAGTTGAATATTTAGAATGGTCGTTATGGAATAAATATAGCCCGTAAAAATAGACATTTTGCAAACAACCTCCGTTTTCGACGAAACCACTTTCGTTGGATCCGAAATGTCAAATTATTGCTATGTTTAGAATTCCATAATTTTTGGAGTTAATATGTGAGCGTGGCAAAGGAAAACGCGTTTAGTAATTTTAATTTGAATTGGATCGACCAGAAAATGGTCATTTTTCAAACGGTCTCCAAATTCGACGAAATTAGTTTTGTTGGGACTGTACCGACAAAACAAAGCCAGATATAATTTTTCTATAATTTTTAAAATCAGTATGTGGCCCCGGCAAATTAAAATGTATGTTCAAATTTAAAATTAAATGTTTTATATTTTAATTTGAAGAATATCTGACTGAAACAGTAGAATGGGCCTACGAAACAAAATCCATTGTGTCCGGAATGGGGGTAATTAGCTAGGAACGACAGTCGTTGGGTTTGATTTGTAGTTCGTATGGTGAAAACCCTATTTTTGAATTAAATATATAACTGACCAATCACATTTTTTTTATTTAATTTATTTATTTTCAAAAATATCGCGAGACACCCGATACCCCTTCAGAACGACGACGATAGAGCCTTGCCACCTTCTCTCTTCAAAATCTCCCAATCCGCTCCACGAAATCCAATGCCACAGTTGAGGTTTTTGTAGAGCTCGACGAGAGCTTCAAATCCATATAGGGTACACCCCCTATCGTCGCATGCACGAACAGATCCACCCCTCCAAAGTCCGGCGCTTTAACTCACCCCCGAGCCACCCAGGCCGTGTCGATCTCGACGCAACCACCGTGCGTGGGAAGCCCCCACCTCCCTCTACGACATGGTCCTAGCCAATCCTCCTACAGCGCATCGGTTTGCGTGAAAAACTTAAACCTAGATTCGAACCCGGTGATGAAAGGTACGACTTTGATTTAATAAAATTATTTCGACAATTAAAAGCGTTGCAAACTTATAAAAAATCATATCATTTTGCTATGTTGTCGAAATCCAATGAACAAGAGATATTGGACTCGTGGCTACGTCTTCTACGTTCTACAAGAGACCGGAGAATTTTTGGAGCTTCCTACAATTTTTAGAGGAGTGGAACCCAGTGTGAGATTTCTAAATCTAATTTTGAATGGAATAATGATGTATAAATTATATAATCGATGTATAAGTTATATAAGCGTTATATACCTCATGTATAAGCATTGTATAAATTATATGTGCGATGTATAAGTTATATATACGTTGTAAAAATTAGATGTGCGTTGAATGGAGTTGAAATGGAATTGAAATGAATTTGAAATATATTTACGTACGTGTGTATATATATATACACATATATATACTCCCCTCGTCAACAAACCATGGACGATATATATTGGTTGAGATTGTTTGGATTCTGGTTGATGTGAAATTTGGTTGATAAATGCGAATGGTTGATATGGTTATTTGTGGTTGTTGGAATGAAACAAAATTGGAATTGTTTGTGGAAAAATTCAATGTGATATTAAAATGATTGCAATGATTAGATCATTAGGATAAGCCCCTTAGGGAACGCCGTGAGGCCTAAGGTAGTGCGAGGAGCCATACTCGAGACGGTGCCGGTTTTAAACCCCCTGCCGTTATGCTACCGAAAATTTCTGAAATATTCATGTGTTGATTAACTATTCATGTTTGAAATAAATTGTTTTAACAATAAAAATCACATTTTTATTATATATATGAATCGCTAAAAATATTCATGTTTGAAATAAATTGTTTTTTAACAATAAAAATCACATTTTTATTATATATATGAATCGCTAAAAATATTCATGTTTGAAATAAAATGTTTTAATAATAAAAATCACATTTTTATTATATATATGAATCTCTAAAAATATCCATGTTCGAAATAAATTTTTTTAATAATAAAAATCACATATATATATATATATGAAGTGTTAAAAATAGGCATGTGTTGAAATAAATATTCATTGGTTAAAAATATTATTTTTATCACGTATATGAAATGAAAATAGTCTGGAAATCAAAGAACGGATTACATTTATATATATATATATATATATATAATTAAAATAAAACGAATAACGACGCTGCAGTTCGTGTTTTGGAATCGTGATTTTAAACGATTATATCGAGAAATCCGACCATCGGATTTCCCTGAAACTGGAACCGCTGGGTTCGCTTTGAAAATATCTTTCCAAGATATCAAATTTGTAAAGATCAAACGGTTAGATTGTGTGAAATGTTTAATTCAAATCTGGATAAAAATGGCGCCAGAATGGAATATATATATATATATATATATATATATATATAATTAAAATAAAATGAATAATGACGCTGTAGTTCGTATTTTGAAATCGTAACTTTAAACGATTGTATCGGGAGATCCGACCGTCGGATTTTCCCAAAACTGAAACCATTGGGTCCGGTTTGAAAAGATCTTTCCAACATATAAAATTTGTAAAGATCCAACGGTTAGATTTTCAGATATGGGTAGATCAAATCTAAAGAAAAATAGCGCCATGGCCGCGTTATGGCCTGAAGCGCCGTTTAAATAAATGGGCTATTTTTAAATGAATAAAAATAGCGATAAATTGTTATAAAATATCATAAACGATATGGAATGGAAATAAACCGAATTTACTCAGTTTATTGGATATTTGATGGTTGTATGTGTTTGACATGAAAATTATATTAGTGAACTGAATTATGGATGTCAAATAATTTAACCATGGAAATGAATTGATTTGAATTCTAAATATACGTGAATTATTTGAAAAGGCCGAGTTAATTCTCATTTCAAATAATTGGTCGATGATTAGAAGTCGAAGATAAGAAGACGGTGCAAGACCGATGATCTTCATATCGAATGGATGGCTACTAATTCCTTTGATGGGAGTTGCTGCCCTGAAGGGGTTATAGTGGTGGTTGTCCGGGCGTACTTGTTGATCGTTCGGACGTGCGAGGCCTCTCTCCTGTATTGGACATATGGGGTGAGGAATAAGGTGCCTTTGGTTTCGTTCAGACCCAGAACGGACTTGTAAATGGATTTGTGTCTGACGTTGTAGATTGACAACGTGGCATACAGAGATGCTGTGATCAAGGATTTTGTTGAAAAGCATAGTCTTGTGTTTGATGATCAAAGCACAACTTTAATATAGCTAGCTTTGTGTATAGCGTTGATTCGCGAGCCTTAGACCATGGTATGAACCAAAAACGGGAGAGGACTTCAGGGAGGATATGCGTTTCCTTCTAGCTAGGAGTGGTGTCTGGGTTTTACACGCCCGGATGTTTTACTTATGTGGATGATGGATAGCGAGGCACCTCAGTTATATCGGTCACTACGGGGCCGATGGTTTGGTCGGGATATGACCAGTTTATGCCCCATAGGGCAAGGAAACGCAGTGTTCAGGCATTTTAATCCACTCCGTGTGGACCGGCTCTGACGATCCAAGGGTCGATGTGTTTTGATCCCGAGACATGAGCTAGATTGTCTCGAAGCGGTAAGGACGATCACTTGCCTTGGTTCATGACGGAAATTCAATTTCCAAATACGACATCATGCGGTTTTGATTGTAAATGATTGATATGCTTAAGATTGAAATTGTTTTCAAAACATATAAACACTAATAATATCAAATGCTTTTTTTTATATGTATCAAGCATATTTTGTCCATTATAAGGTAAAACTCTATACTTCGGCTTGCGTTGCATTGTGTGATGGGACCTGAGTCTTATAATGGCTTCATTTTTTGTAAAAAGCATTGCGATGTTTAAATGATTTACTTGTTTTAAGCACTGGCAATCCAGTGGAGTAAACCCGTTCCACGTTAGCGGCGTGGTCCTGTGATTTGCCTTATTGTAAAATAAGTTAAGTAGATTTGTCATACCAGTACCATGACTGACTCATAGTTTGTTTCACTTGCAAACTCGGGTGCCCTATTTTCTACATGGGCAGCCTTGTATTCAGATTTTAGCAAGCTCTCTCTGAATAGCTATGGAGCTGAAGATGGATTCTATCACTTCTATTATGTTGTTCAGCTCTTGTTATGTATATTATGTTTGATTCCGCTGTAGACATTTTATATAAAGATGAAACTGTATTCTGTATTAAGTATGATCTTGTTATACTGTGTAACTCTGATGATTATTATTTCCACTGTAATTTGATGTACATTATCTGATGTAAATATATATTTCTGCTCTGCTATCATTTGTTTATGTGTTATATTCGAAAGATTACCCTTACCACCGTGGAACGGGGGTTTGGGGTCATCACAGAAAAATTGGAGTCTGCAATCTCTAAAGCAAGGAGTATTAGAATTGCTTCAAGACTGTTGTCAGTCTAGCACGTACTAATTTATTTTATATGTTTTAATAATTTAGATATTTTTTTGGTCAATGAAAGGTCCTTGTCTTTAGTAGTGACCAAAGGATCAGTAGCTTTACTTTCAAAATAACTTTCTATATTTTCATTTTTTTCTTCACTTAATAATGAGTTACTTAGCAATAATTGGAAATAAAACACCGACCATTAATTTCCTTCAGAGCCGCATCTTAATTTGTGCATGGCTAAGTTATTTCCAGGTGTACTTACTTGCCTTTAGCCTTTCATACTACGTTTTCCTATGGTAATTTTTATTCTAATCCACAATTTTAATAAGTTAATCCACCCTATAAAATAGGATCGTTGATCTATGCTAATATTTAAATTTTAATTAGTTCATCCACCTGAAAAACTGTCAATTTTTTTTCTAAGTTCCGCATCTTTCTTCTTCTTTGCGTTTTTTGTCTTCTTAGTTCTGCGTCTTTCTTATTCTCAGTATTGCATCACATATTTCTTATCTCTAAAATCTCATCTAAATTCAAATTTAAGTGGAATACATCATTTAACGTAATATAAGTGGAGTACATCATACATCCCTCTTCACTTGTTCATGCCATCCTTGAATGATCAATTTGTGAGCAATAACATCTCTGTTGGCACTGACATTTGATTTTCATGAGAAGATTTTGCGCACGAATATAAATTTGTTTCAGCTAATTAATTAAGGAAATATACACTTTTTTGGTTAGTTTTATACAATTCTTATTTTCTGACAACTTATAAACCTCAGGTTCTATTTGTTAACATCCCCCTATGATTTTGTATGATGAGGGTAGTTCAATCATTTAATGAGGCTCTGTAATTGTAGGAGATACAATCATCACGTTTTTCTGACTTGAAATTGGGCATCCATAGTATACTATCATGATAGAAGAGTATAGAATTGGGCATCAAAAGGTGATTTCGTGCTCTAAAAGTAAAGGAGAAGTAATGTAGTTTCTGGTGAGTAATATGTTGCTATCTTGCTAATTTATAGGCTAAGTCAAATGTTGTAGACTTACATGTATTAAAAAACAATGCATTTTTACTGTTTAACTAACAATATGTTAACAATGCATCTTTACTATTTAACTAACAACATATTTGGTGTTTAGAAAAAGCTGTAAACAATGCATATTTTTCATTTAATCAAGAAAAATGTACAACTAATTGATTGCTTGACATGTCTTAATTTCGATGTGTTTAGCTTTTGTTGGAAATTATTTGCATCGCTTATGCCTCACCTTAAAAATATAAAAATATCTCATTTAAGCCTTACGATAGAGTGAAATCTTTAAGTTAATCTACTTGTGGATGAACTTACAAAATAAGAGTGGATTAACTCATTAAAACAAAATGGTGGATTAACTCATTAAAATTGTGTATTAGAATAAAAATTACCTTTTTCTATTTGGAATCTAAATGTTACAAATGATAAAGTAATTGCAAAAGGTTTATGCCACAAAATTGTACGTTCAAACTATATGTTTCTAGCTTCGCTTACATACCATCCGAAAGAAAACGATTTTGATGATTAAATTTATTTCAAATCCACATTCTGCAAGATAAAATCTACAGCTTTATTTATTAACTAATTTTATGAATAGGAAAAACATCTAAAATAGTGCCATTAGATAAAAATTAGTATTACGTGGAACTGGATTAATTCTACAAAACAAATAAATGTGTGTGAATTTCAAATTAGTCTTTGGGTACTGTGTCTTTACCTCATCAATATCATCTTTGAGCACTCCTCTATTACACGGTGGAGCCTCCTAGTTTGCACTACCAAATCATTCACATTAATGTCCAACATGTTAGTATATAAACTTTCACGAACAAACTTAGTGTATGGTCTAGTGTTAAAATAATTAGGATGAGTAGTATTACATGAGTAGACAGATACTTAGATCGAGAAACCCAAATTATCATAAAATCAATTGACAATGTGAAGGGTGAACTCTTAATATTTATATTGGATTTTTTGTATATAAATTCCCTGGTGTGAGACCTGTCTCAACGAGCTTTCGTATGTGTGGCAATCTCACATTAGGATCTTTGGAGTGACGTGGACAAGCGTGGCTTGTGCACATGAATAATACCTTGCTTTGATACTAAGTTAGAGAACCCCGAATGATAACAAAATCGATTGGCAATGTGAAGAGTGGAGTCTTAATATTATACTTGATTTATTTTATAAATTCTCCGGCATGAGACTTGTCTCAGCATCCTTTTCACTCTGGTTTGTGCTATCAAAGCATGTTTTACAGCTAATCTTGTAGTTGTTTCCACGATCAACTGAATTTAATGTGCTTAATATCGTACTCCATCTATTTGTCGTATTTTAAATTGTTTTCCATAAAAGAATTGATCAATTAGACAAAAAATAAAACTTTGGCATAGTTTGGTTGATCACAAAGACCCATGATATAGAAACTTAACTGTACACTGGTATTTGCTAATTATTTTCAATATTGTGTGGAAGATAACATCTTTAATGTGTAATCAGTAGTCACCGCCAAGTAATGAATTATTAACCAAAGAACATTCACTCCTGGAAAAATTTACAACTGAGACCCAAACCAACAAGTCTCCATTACCTAATTATACGAACCGAAAGAGGAGTATTCACTAACGATAATTGAGTTAAACAAATTTATTAAGGAAGTTCGTTTTGTGTGTGACTTTTTGTATTACATTAATTAATATTTTACTCTACACGACAAGGGCTACCTGTTCTTAGGTAATAACTAACTTATGCTTTTGTTCAGACTTGTTCTGCTAAAATAAACTTAAGGATTGAAGTAAATATTTACATCATATATCATTTAAGATATCAGAAAAGATAATGAATTTAAGTAACAGAGATGATGTCGTGATCGATGAAGCTCTTCACGCATGCAATATGCATTCACCTTATATCATACTAGTTATGTAGTCCGTGCCGATGGCACAGATCCAAGAATTATTTGACATAATTCACAATTTAATGCATTAGAAATTGACATAAATCTATTTAAGGCATGAGTATGTTTGAATTTATTGTAATAGTAAAATGCATATGGCATAAAGCTTACATTTTAGATTTCCATATTTATGTAAAAGGAGCATCAGTAGAATATATGAGTAGATTGGTTGCATTTGGTAGGGAATTGAATAAATTTAAAATGGATGGACAATAAAACGTGAATAACAGAAAACTGTAATTTGTACAAAAATGACAGTATAGCTAAAATTACAAAAAGAACGCAATGGTTTCATGCTAGAAACTGATAAGGAATGTTTGACATCCTCTTAAAATGTAGTTTTAAAAATGCAACGTTGGGATGAAGCACTGTTTTCAAAAAATAAATTGTAACGTTTCGTTTGGGAAAAATATAACATCGGGAAGGTGCTACAAATAGAATGGAGAAGTTCCTTTTCAACACAAATAGCAACAATGTAACATCGTACATAATAAATATAGTATACGAAGTTAATTAGCATGTTTTGAAATGTTGTCAAAGCAGATATTGCAAATGTACCGAAATGACAGCTAAATTCAAGAACTCAGATATTACACTGATGTTAAAATGTCAAGTTGATGCCACATTTCCCACGAGCAGTCTTTCTGACTTAAGCTGGGATTGTGCACGTTGTTCCCTCATTTCATAAACAATCAGTGGCTTAGCTTTCCTCTTTTGCTCCAGCTGCTAGTAAACAGCGTAATAGAAAAAAATGATTCAAATTGAAAAGAGAAAAATTGCATTGTTTATTGTAGCATTGCACACAACATAATAAACATGACAATATTAGAATACTATAGAGTCAAAATAACATATTCAATTCATAATTCAAACAGGAATAACCATTGAGAATGAAAAAGAGAATATACCTCAATGTACTTAAGAAGTAATTCAATATGTAAGCAAAACTACTTTTTATAAAATCAAAAATTTGCTAATGGGAAGGGCCTCTCAGAGTATAAATATGGAATTCACTATTTGAAAAGAAAATCTAGGTGATTACCCTATAGGAAGGTGTAATTTTAGCAACTAACTGTAATGTTCCAACAATTCAACTTCTCTATATAACGTACATCATCAATAATACTATCGTCTAAAAAAGGATGAATGTGCATGACATCTTTATTTCATAAGAAATTTAGTTTTACGCCTTAAATAAGCATTGTGTATGTATTATGTTTTCATAATGGAAAACATTAGCGTAATCAAATTAGCTTTGTATAAGTTAGAAGGAAATCAGTTTGCAAATTAACGTAAGACGTTCCATGTTTAGCTGGAATGAAAAGGTGAAAGATGAAAAGAATTATGCAAAATGTGTTGAAGGCAAGAGACATTACAAATGGAAAAGATCATATAATCCTGAAACAAAAGAGATAAAATAAGATAATATGAATTAAAATACTAACCTTGATAGTGTTGTTCTAAAATAAGATAATATGAATTAAAATGCTAACCTTGAAACAAAAGAGATAAAATAATGATTTGTGCTCGCAACATTCATAATTTCGTAAGTTCGTAGTCTCCTTAGTCATAGATAATTATTACTATGGCATGTAATCATGCAAAATTAATAAGTTACATAACAAATTTGATGCCGAGCTTGTTTTTAGTATATTAATATGGTAATTCATAAAGTCTCCAATTGAATATATTTTTGCATAAGTTGTTGAAAGCATAGTTTTCATGATCGTACCGCGAGGCGAACCGTAACGATCCAAGGTTTAAGGTTTTAAGGGTCCGACCGGTTGAACCGTTAAAGCCATGCTGATTTTTTTTGCATTGATTATGTACTTGAAGTGGAAGAAAATAAGGTGCAGTGAAAGAAAAAGTGCAAAAGATCAATTTAAATGTCCTACATCTTAGACTTAAAGAGGCTGCACTAAATCAGCTCCTTATAAATATACCGCTTCAGGGATTCCACAAGGTAGCTTGCGCAGCAGGCTTCATGCTGGGCCTGGTATACTGGGCTTTTGCAGGTTTTTAAAGGAATTTTGAATTATTGGCCGGGTTTTCTTGTTCTAAACCGCGGGTTGGACCGATTTCAATGCGGTTGGGCCGGTTTTTGGGCAATTACGGCTTTTGCATGTTCCGGGCCGGCAATCTCACGTATATAATGTGTATTATATACGAAGGGTGTTAATAATTTTTTTTGACTTACTTTAGTTAATGCTCAGCGCAAGTTACATCATACCTCATCCTCAATTAGCCTGATGTAAAATCTGATGCCCAGCTTGTTTCAGTATATTAATATGGTAATTCATAGAGTCTTCAATTAAAGATATTTTTTTCGTAGGTTGTTGGGAGCTCTTTTTTTTGGCTGTGTATATGTATACTAATGCGTATTATATACAAAGGGTACCAATAAAAATTTGTTGACTTCTTTAGTTAATGCCCAGTGTAAGTTACATCATTCACCATCCCCAGTTTGCCTAATAAAAAACATACTGCGTGTAACTGAAGGTAATTTTTTCACTCTAAATGGCACTATGCAATATATAACGTTTTGTAATATGCCTTATATAACTGTAGTCTAATATACAATACATCTTACGTAATATACCTTATATAACCATGATGTACATAAACATTTTTTGTACAAAGCTCAATGGTAATCAATTCGCAACATTCAATTAAAATTTCATATAAATATGTTTTAAAGGTTGTTAGTGAGTTAATTAGAATGACCGTTTAAATTAGTAAAGATATCCTGAAATTAATTAAAGATAATTTTTATTCTAATCCATAATTTTAGTAAGTTAATCCATCCTATTTTATAGGATCCTTGACTTTTAATAAAATTTAAATTTTATTCAGTGTATCCACCTATGAAAACCTACATACTTTTCTTCTTCTCAGTCTTCTTCTTTGTGTTTTCAATTTCTGCCTAAAGGGACCAACATTAGTAGCAGCGCAGGATAATTAATATTAGTAAGTCATGGTTTTGATTACCCATGGTTGTTGTATATTGTAATGTTAAAAAAAAAAGTTTGGAATAATTCAAGTGATAGTAATCATATTAATGCAAGCAACAACAAAATTGTTTACTTCTAGACATCACACCAATTATTTTCTTGTTAGCCAGTTTTCAGTAAATCTGAGTTTTCACTAGAGTTCTATAAAATTTCAATAAATTTGATTTTGCAATGTACTATAGATATTGCCAATGATGAAGGAAAGTGATCAAATGAACTAAATTCGAATATTCTTTCTGCACTTCAGTTTTAAATATTTCGCCATTTATTACAATTTTTGATGAATGCAATTTTTTTGTCCAAACTGCTACACCCATGGAGGTTATATCACTAATTTCAGCACAAAAAGAGGTAGCACCTGCTCTTGTTAAGCCAGAAAAAAATACTCGTGGAAAGAAAAAAAATATTTTTGCTAAATTATTTGTATTTGGTTCAAAATGACGGTATAGATTCCTTGAGGTTGTGTATAATGACTAATGTATTACTTGTTTTTGGTCAAATTATCTTGTGGTAAATCTAATTAAGCAACACAGCATAAAAATGCTATTCATTTTGGTCTGCCGAAAGGTCGGGAGCTCGGTAATGAAACTTTGTGTACGTATCCAAGATGATGGTGAATTGTTTTAGATCGTACATTGACTTCTATTTGATTTACAATTTTCTAGTTTCTTTTAGGACTGTCAACGGATACTTTCGGATACGGAGAGTGTCATATCCGTATCCGCATCCGAAACCATTTTCGGATATCGGATATCCGTATCCGCGGATACGGACGGATATCGGATAATTATCCGCTGCGCCAACAATCGATAAATCAATGAATATAAATGAATTTTTTTAGCTTAATATTAATCTTTTTCAACCTAATTGATTACTAAATTGCTAAAAACAAATAAATATGACGATAATATATAATTTTGAGCAATTAACATGCGTTTTGTAGACTTTTAGTTTTGCAAATTAATAAATTAGTATATTTAATTATGTTAAAATACACATAATTTAAGCTATAATCGGGAAAAAAAACGGACGGATAATTTTCGGATGCGGATATGCCTATATGCATCCACATCCACTTTCCCGGATATCGGATATTTATCCGCTTTTCGGATACGGATGCGGACGGATTTCGGATTTTTCGGATATCCATTGATAACCCTAGTTTCTTTCTTTTGTATATGTTTGCTTTCGATTAGATTGAGGCGTTTTGTCATGTCATGATTAATCAAGAAGCACAAAAATCGATTGCAAGCTATATGATAGGGTGAAATCTTTAAGTTAATCCACTCGTGGATTAACTTACAAAATAGTTGTGGATTAACTTATTAAAGTAAAATGGTGGATTAACTTATTAAAACCGTGGATTAGAATAAAAATTACCTTAATTAAATTGACGTGAAATACAAAAAAGATATAGTAACCAGATATCATATCTTTAATGTTCATGATATTTTTCTAACTTCTCATATTACAACACTCAAAATGCAAGCAGGCTCTTCATCAATTTTGACTTCTTCCTTGCGTTAATGTTAACTTTTGTAGCAAATATTGAATGGTGACATAAAATTCGATAAAAAACAATAAATTACCATCTCATTACAATGAAGTGGCATGCGTCAAACATATTAAAACAAATCCAGAAAGGGAAAACTATTTCTGTTTGAAAAACAAAGAAAATGTACCTAACAAACAATATTTTGGCATGATATACCAAGCAAACATGAACAAACATAACTAACCTATTGCAGCATCTACTGTGCAAATAACATCGAAGGGAATTAATATCGAGATGCTCGGCGTATAACTCTATTCAAATGCAAACAAACCTTTGGAAGAGTAAAAAATTAGAACCAACTATAGAAGAAAAATGAGATAAAATAACACAGAGAGGTGGAGAAAGTTATTTTTTACTTAATGAATAATGTTAGCAAAATAAAAGAATCGAGAGAATCGGTTTTCTCTGCAAGTTTAAAATTCACAATCAGGGTAGCTAAATATCTAAAGATGAGAACGAACCATTGGTGTAAGAAAAAACATAAAGATGCAAAAAATGAAAGAGAACGAGCTGTAAAAGTGATGTAGGGAAATGAAATATTCAACGCGGTTGTCAGTAGATATGAATGAGTCAAACATAATATAATTAATTCCTATAAAATGTTAAATCTCTTAAATCAATCGAGCAACTCAGCAATCTGACCCTAAGTCTTAAATCATTCTAGCAACTAATGCAGCAGAGAAATGAACTTATTAGCTGGAACCAGAAGAAGTCAGTAAATTCCAATTCTTGAATATCGAATGAATCAAATAAAGGCAACTTGAGTTAATAAATGTTTTGAAATAAGACTTCACAAACAACCCAAATGAATTTATTCAATAAACTATAAGCAATTTGAAATTTTATGTAATTGAAAATAACATAAAAATGTTGACCTGTTAAAACCGAGATTCGATATCGACAATTTCAATAGTATGCTATTGTTGCTTAATCTAATGTACTAAATCAGTCGGCTCTGAGCGGTAAAAGTGTTGACGTGGGGAATTGTCGCTTTATTCTGCACACGCCAACCCCGATGTGTATGCGTAGTGTGAACACAGTAATCCAAAAATGTAATAAAATAAATGCGGAAGTCACAACTTTTTATAGTGGTTCAGCACTAACGCCTGCATCCACTTCATAATAATCATTCATCATATAATTGTCGATTACAATGTTGTACAAGTTCGGACAATAGTTGAGTACAAAGTGTTACAGTAGAATAAAAAAATTTGTTAATTCTAAACTTTGACTAAAATGTCCTTCTTCTTTGTTAAGATGAGTTGACTTGGTCAATTATGTCCAAAATTAGCCTCAATGTCCAAGAGGTCCAAAACAGTCCAAAAGTAGTGTAATAACTCTTGTAGATGTCTAACAAGTGATGGAAAATGTGTATGCAATATTTTAATTATCCAAGCTATTTCTAATAGCCTTGAGGAAGAAGGTGGAAGCCATTAACGGTGCTTGAGAGCTTCAAGAATGCCAAGAATCCAACCCTTTTTATGTTGAAAGTGAGGCGGTATTTATAGTGAAGTAGGTAGAAAATGGGGCCCACACACTGAATTTCGTATCCCTGAAAGAGGCCACTCTGCAAATATCAAATCCCACTATGTTATGCATGAAAACTCGAATCCCTCCAGGGGTTACGAATTTCGTATCCCTCTAGGGTATACGAAATTTTGTATCCCTCTGGGGGATACGAAATTTCGTATCCCTTGGGGGATATGAGTCTTCGTATCACCTGAGGGGATACAGTGGTTTGAAGGGAAAACCGAGGGATTCGAAAGTGGCTAAGTGACATGAAATCGAGTGGAGGGGATGGAGTCGAAGCTTCTAGCCACGAAGTGGGGGTATACAAAATTGCTGACGAAGAGGGATCCGAAGAGCTGGGATCCGAGCTGATGGGTTCCGAGCCTGAGGGATCCAAATCTTGAGGGGTACGAAGTATTGGAGATGAAGGATACGAAATTCTATACATGCTCACGGAAACAAGCATAACTTTCAAACCGTAAGTCTGTTTTGGTCAAACAAAAGTTGTACCTGAAGCTAATTTAGAAGGCTACAAGAGTTTTAAGGCTCAAAAGAGGCAATTTAAAGGGTTTCGGGCCATTTTTATGTTCATGACGTAACTTCGACCAAACTTCTTTGTGTTTGTTGACGATATTATTGACGCATGAGCGCATTGCTAACCAGAAACTTGATGTGTAACAGCTTTGATAAAAAAGCATGTCAATAAAAAAATTGCGGCATGAGAAAGAATATGTGACCCCCTAAATTCCTCCATCGTTTTCTTTTCCTGTCAGTCTAGCAAATCTTTTTCTTATTAGCAACTGTTCAACTTTCATCTAAATAAAAAGCTTTTCTTGTTATGGTAATCAATTAATTTGTGGAGAGGAAAGAGTGAGGATGTGGATAAAAAGAAGAAAATACAGTAAGTGTGAGGTAAGAAGAAAATTAGGTATTAGGAAATGGTAATGGAAACGAAGTAAAATTTAGAATGATTGCATATATAACTACGTAAAATTGTAAGGGGCATTTCTGGAATTTCAAAAGGACATTTAGTAAGATAGTACAATGAATTTTCTTTATTAGCAGTAGAGATATTTGTTTTTTAGACAACTAATAATGTTTCAAAGATTTTTCGTTCATGTTCTTGCTGGAAAAGTTTATTAAAAAATCATAAGGAAACTCATGGTTTATAGAAGAAATATCTATTTAGAATTTCATTATCATTTTAAGGAGAGAATGATATCGTTTATAATTAGCAGAAACAAAAGCTGAAGTAAAAAAAATGAACTAATATCATCCCAATGGAAACAAAACCAATATAATCCTAATAATTTATCAGTCAGTCAAAGAACAAATAAGAAACTGAAAGCAATTGTAATGATGCAATCTTAGTAAACCAATTATAATACATATGGAAATCAATACCTAGAACTTCTCAATAAATCAATTATTCTCATACATAAGAGCTTCTATAAATAAATTCTAAATTTAGTTATGAAACTCTGAGTAGTTTTTTCTACTATAAACTATTAGTTTATGTTAACCTACTATGTGCAAAGACACACAAAGTTCATACATCATGATCATCTAGGTAAATAAGCAGGAACCATAACTATTCGAAGTCCATAGACCAGGTTGAGGTGGACGGTTCGGGTTGGACTCAAACCACATATATATGAAGATAACATAAGTCAAGCACCACCGGGTTGGGTCGAATGGACCCAACTCGCTTGGCCATGTGAATGAAGCAACGTGAGATCACCGCTTCGGATCATGTTGTCCCCTATCCGAATCGCCTGTACCTATGATTGCATGACACGATCTTGACCTATTCTCCTGCCTACTTTACCAGATCAATATACACTTGGAAGGACCCAAACCGAAGACCATTTGTCCACTCACCCATGTTCAATTCTGATATTTCATTGATGGGTGCCACGTACACATCCGACCCGAGCTCAGGAACCCCTTATAAATACATGATTTTGGCACAATTTGAGCGATCTTTTGGCATCTACACACTCGAGCTCCACCATTATCATTTCTTTCCATATTTGTTCAGTATTTTACTCTTGATTATGGTGTATAATTCCATAAATATCAAGAGATAATTTATTATATTTAAGAAATTGAGTGATTATCAGCACTGTATTTGTAACTCTTTATCAAATCAAAGAACTGTAAAGTGGACATAGGCTCGTTAACGTCGAACCACTATAAATCTCGTATGTTCATTGCTTTTTCCTTGTTTTTAGACTATAATTCTTCATTATTCTCTACGAAATCTAGTCAATTGGGTGTTAGTGCCATTTTTTGGTCTAACATTTTGGCGCTTTTCACTAAGAAATTGAATTCTCAGCTTTCCGGCTTATTATCCTGTTATTTGGATCACCAACCCCGAAGAGATAATCCACATTTTCATCACTTCCAGAGTTTTCATCGATTTCAACATTTGAATTCCATGGCGCCAAGGAAAGAGAGAAATCAACAAGCTTCCCGATCAAATGAAGCACAACAAAGTGGCGCACAAGCTTTGACTATGGCACAAGCTGCTGGCTCGGATGGGACCGGATCGGATCCGACTCGACTCGATGGTCCACCCCTGATCTGACCCAATGGGGAGAAACCGAATCCAACGAATGTCGGTGCATTAAAGCCAGCATGAATCGTGGGTGTCTCTACCCGATCTACTATTGGCACTTAAACTCTAGCTGCTACAAACAGTAGTCAACCTCCTGCATCTGTGCATGCGTCTCAGATTGATTTTTCTCGCTATGATGGAGGAGACAAATGTGGCATTAGTGGCTCAATGACGTGATAACGTTGCAATCCGTGATGATGTGAATACGATGGCTAGATAGATGTAAGAACTACGCACACAAAGAGCACCATTGCCTACTCATCGTCGGGATGTAGAAGATTCATCTTCTTTGGAAGAGAACGAGAGGTGCCCATATCAAAGGATACCTCTTGAAAAACCAGAGAGTCTTGAATAAGTCCAGTTCGACTCATCGGAATCCAGGAAGGATGCAGCCCGTCGCCTAGGTCGTGATGATCCCGGCCTAGCAGAGCCTATGCTACTGCCAATGCGTGGATCCCATGTTCTCCCAGAGACCCAAACGTTACTCTTCCTACTCAGGCACAACTCCTCCAATCTACTCGTCCTGTGACCGACCGGGACCGCAAAAGGCACGGAAACACTACTCAAACGGCAGGTCAGATGACGTTGCCTGAGGCAAGGGAAGAAGGGTTAAGGACCAGCCGAGAGCGCTAAACCTGAGTATGCTTTGACCAATGTCGAAGTAGAAGCGATGGTACAACAGAGGTTACACCAATGAAGACTGGGGGTATAGATCACCACCATATGTCATTCACCGATGACATATTGGACGTCTTGTTTCCTAGGCGATTCAACCTCCACACCATGAACCGTTATGTGGGAAGAACTGATCCAAGACAACATTTAATGAAATATTCCCGATACATGAATGCCGCAACAGCTCCAAATGCAATAAAGTGTAAAGCTTTCCCGATATAACTAGAGGATGTAGCTATGATGTGGTTCACTCGACTTCCAATAAAGCGCGATAGGTTCCCAACTTTAAATAGTTAAGCGAGAGATTCTTGAATTAGTTTCTGTTGCACGCTCAAAAATCAAAGAATGTCATTGAACTTTCCATAGTTAAGAAAGCTCACGGGGAAACTTTAAAGTCATATTTAGACCGTTTCAATATAGTAGTTACTAAAGTGAGTAATCCCCACGATCAAACTATCTTAATGGCGTTAACAGACGGAGTTGATAAAGATACTGAGTTTGGGAAGTACCTAGTTGGAAAGCTGCCGCTGACCAGGTAATTGTTTTATGAGAAAGATAACATTAGCTTACGACAAGAAGAGGTGTATGTGAATCGGAAGAGAAGATCCAATGAAGTCGCAAGAGAGGATATCCAGAGTAAAGTTGCTATTAAGAAATCTGGTGACAACTCAGGGAAGGTTGAAGTCAGCGTCGACAATCAGAAGGCGGGGAATGACCACCAAGGTAGGAAAAACAACAAGAGGAGCCAAAATCGAAGGAATGACCCTAAGAAAAGGCCTCAATTCCAATCCTTTTAAAGCTACACACCATTGAACGATACCTTGGAAAACATCTAGCTGGATACTTACAATGTGATGCAATACAAAAACCCTCAGCTGAGAGACTCGACGGAAAAGGAAGGTGAGACTGGGAAATTCTACTTATTTCATGAAACATATGGACATTTGACTAATGAATGTCGCCACTTGAGAGATGTAGTGGAAAGATTGCTCTGCGAAGGAAAGCTGGACGAGTATAAGGTTACCTCGAGGGACCGGGGGCAAGGAGGTTTAGCTCCAAACCAGGGTCAGCTAGCTCCCTGAGCCACTGCCCAACAAAAAGGGAAGGTAATAATTATCAACACCGTGATTGGAGGGCTGCACCCGATAGGATTCAGTAATAGGACAATGGAGCAATAGGTCAGCGTGACAAAACATCTAGACGTTGGGGGAATGCAGTACTCCCGAGGATGTCACACTCATAAAACAGCAGAAAATGACGAATGATGACATTGTGTTCCACAATAGAGAAAGTGTGGGAATAGAAGCCCCAAGTATAGACCCATTGGTAATATCAGCTATCATTGGTCCAACAACCGTACGGAAAGTCCTTGTTGATTACGGGAATCTCATAAATATCCTCTTCAAGAAATCATTCAACCAGATGAAGTTGGAGGATAAAGATTTGAAGCCATGCATGCAGTGGATGGAAATGTGGCTTTAATGGTTCTACAATGACACCAATAGGAGTAGTTGATTTAACTGTGGAACTCAGGGAAGGAGACCGCAGGAGGGTGCGAATCCTCCCATTTGTTATCATGAACATTGATTCTATATACAACGCCTTCTTGGGACGACCAACTCTAGCAAAATTCATAGCTTGCATCGCACCCTGGTGGCTGTTGTTGAAATTCCTAACTGAATCGGGAATATGGATAGGCCGCGGAGGCCAGGTGACATGGAGATCCTGTTACATAGCTGAATGGAAGGCGCTTCATCAAAAAGATGATGTAGGACCCAAGAAAACCTCCTCCCCTGCTAGGGAGACTTTGGCATAGCAAATAAAGGATACAACCCGACCAGAGTCACCAGATTACCGGTCCGAGGATATTGATCCTAGCGAGGACGAGGAACCTGGATGTAGAAGGGCGACACCTAATGAAGCAACTGTGGATATCCCGATGAGTGACAACGACCCTTTAAGGGTCTTGAAGATCGGATCTCATTTAGGTCCCCTCCGGACGAGGGAACTGTTAGATTTTTTTACGATCAAACCTAGATGTATTTGCGTGGACACAAGCTGACATGTGTGGTATATCCCCATCTGTTATGAGTCAAGCGCTAAGCATGAGCCCAAAGTACACTTCCGTCAAGCAAAAGAGATGTATGCTCGGTCGGAGAGATCATCTGCCTTAAAAGAAGAATTCGAGAAGTTGAAAGGCAACAGTTTCATACGAGATGCAACATACCCCGACTGGATGTCAAATCCCATCCTTGTTAAGAAAGCTAATGGAAAGTAGCGCATGTGCATCAATTTCTCAGACTTGAATAAAGCCTGCCTAAAAGATAGTTTCCCATTGCCAAGAATTGATCAAATAGTGGATTCAACGGCAGGACATAAGCTTCTTTCTTTTAAGGATGCGTACTCGGGTTACAACCATATTCCCATGCATGTGCCTGATCAGGAACATACAAGTTTCATCACAGACCTTGGATTATATTGCTATGCAGTAATACCATTCAGACCGAAGAATGGGGGTGCAACATACCAACGTTTAGTGAACCGTATGTTTCACGAGCAGATTGAAAAGTCTATGGAAGTTTACATGGATGATATGCTCGTGAAGTCCAAACAATCCTCAGATCACGTATCAGATTTGGCAGAGATGTTTAACATCCACTGACATTATGGAATGAAGCTAAACCCTTTGAAATGCTCTTTCAGCATTTAATCAGGGAAGTTTCTTGGCTTCATAGTTAGCTCACGTGGAATCGAAATTAACTCCGACCATATTGCAGTGATCAGGAACATCAGTGAGCCACGAAAAATTAAATATGTACAGAGCCTAGCAGGGAAGGCAGCAGTGCTTAGTAGATTTATCTCCAGGGCCACAGACAATGCATCCATTTCTTCGAGTTGATAAAGTGAGGAAAACGCAATTTCAAATGGACCCCGACTGCATTGAAGCCTTCCACAACCTACTGAGTCACTTAGAGAGGCCCCTGATATTGTTTAAATAAGTGGATCATGAAGACTTATTCATATAATTAGCAGTGTCGTCACATGCAATCAGTTCAACACTTATGCGTGAGGAGGATAAAGTTTAGAGTGTAGTGTATTATGTGAGCAAGAAGCTAGCTGCGACAGAATGCAACTATCCAAAGATTGAGAAGCTCGCTTACAGCTTGTTGATCAGTTCAAGAAAGCTTCGTCACTACTTTCAGGCTCATCGGATTATGATATACACTGATCAGCCACTACGGTAGGTGCTATAGTGACCTGAGGCATCTGGAAGATTACTCAAATGGAATATCGAGCTAAGCCAATTTGATCTCAACTTCCTTTCAAGGAAATCTATACGGAGGAAAGTGTTAGCAGACTTCATCGCTAAATTTACCATTCCCGAGGAGGATGTGTTAGACGAAGAAGATGGCCCTCTAGAGAGAAAGAAGGAATCGAACACCTGGAAGCTGTATACAGGCGGTGCTCCGAATGATCAACGGTCTGGTGCCGGAGTCGTATTGATAACTCCTAAAGGACGGTCGATTTACTATGCCTTGCGACTGAATTTCCACGCTACTAATAACAATTCTAAGTATGAGGCCCTGACTGCTGGTCTAAAACTCGTCAAGGAGTTAGGAGTAGCTGTATTGGACATCTTCTTTGACTTTCATATTGTTATTTGCTAGGTTCGGAAGGAGTGTTAAGCAAAAGGGCCATAATTGGCAGTTTACTTAAAAAAGAGTCGAAGAGCTATCAGTTAGTTTGGAACATTATACCATCTCATATATTCATCGAACAGAAAATCAGAAACCAGATAAACTGGCCACGTTGGCAAACTCCAATAATCCAGAGGAGATGGTCCCAATTGAGACACTAGAAACCCCAAGCATTGATCATATGGAAGTCTATCCATTGTTGGAGACCGAACCCGAGAGAGAATCTTGGATGACCCCCCATAAAGGGCTTCTTGCAGCATGGAATGCTTCCGGTAAAGAAAAGTGAAAGGCGTACCATCGTTCGTAAAACTTCGAGATACGTCATGCAAGGTGATGTTCTTTATTGATAGGGGTTCTCATTTCCTTTACTACGATGTATAGCACACGAGGACGTCAAACCTGTATTAAGGGAAGTGCATGAAGGCGACTGTAGAGAACACACTGGAGGGCAAAAGTTAGCAAAGAAGAGATTGCAGTACAACTACTTTTGGCCTATGATAAACTAGCACACAGCTGATTATTCACGACGCTGCGACAAATGCCTGAAATTAGCATGGATTCCAAGGGCCCCTCCAAGCCAACTCACACTATAAGAAAACACTGATTTTGCAGCAGAAAATTCCGTCGCCAAACCCTCACTAAAGGCCTGTTAGCGACGGATTTTCAGCAGAATTAGGATGTCGCTAAAAAACACGTCGGTATTTTAGATACAATTTTGCGATGGAAATTAGCGTCGACTCACCGTCACTTCACCGTCGTTTTCTAATATATTATCATTTCATTTTAAAATATTTTATCGACGTTTTATCGACGGATAAATATAACATAATAAAATCAAAAATATCTTTCCATCGCTAAATGCATGGTATTTAGCAAGGGATTACCGACAGAAATATATAGCAAACATTTTACATTCCAGTTATCCGTCGGTAAATTCTAGCAATATAGCAACGGATTACCGACGGAAATATATAGCAAAAATTTTACATTCCAGTTATCCGTGCTATATAGCGATGGATTACCAACAGAAATATATTGCAAACATTTTACAGCATTTCTAACCATCAATCTAGACATCAAATACATTAATTTCAACAATACTCAACATTCAGTACTCATCGTGCAATGAAACTTATATACATATATATCAACTAGAAAAATTAATGTCACGAAACATTATATAACAATTAAAAATGTTATAATAATTGATAAAATATACACATAACACCCAACATTCATAGCATTATTTGATACAACTTAAAACTAATGTCACATAAACAAAAATCTAAACAAAAATTATGTCTGCATAGTTGATGGATCTATGCATCATAATGTCTGAAGTTCAAAAAAAAAAAAAAAAAAAAAAATACAGCCTGCATATATATACATAACCTTCTCATTTTTGCATGGATCTATCCTGACAGGGCTTGAATGCTTGTCCTCCAATTTGCTCCTTGATACTGGAACTGTAAGTCTGTAAGAAAACACCACAATAAGTTTTAGGAATAAAAAGCAGTCCTGGCTTTGTTGGTTTCATAACCTAACCTCGCCCAAGTTTTCCTCCTGCCTTTATTGTGATTCCCCTAAATTGGTTTAATGACAAAGACATTTCAAATTATTGTTTCTACAAATTTGTTTAGTGACATACTCTCTTCTGCAAGCTCGGCAAGGGTTTTTCCAATATACAATGAACGATAATCCCTGCGTAAAGAACAATTGTACGTTAAACTATACTTCTATATTCCAACAATGCACGTTGTTTACAAGGAAAAACATAAATGAGGCCACCTGTGTATATTTCACAAAGAAATGGTTTGTATAAACTTATGACAAATTAAGTCATTATGCAATTTGCTACTATTGATCGCCATTTAAAACCAACATCAATTTACATTTGCGCATATAACAAGATTACAATATCCTAGCATCCGGTTATAAGACAATGAACCACACTGACCAAATTGATTCAAAATTTTCATTTTGAATTACATTTACACACACATACTACTGTTTACTGACCTACAAATTTTTCTCCTAAAATAAAAATAGAGTAGAAATCATTTGACGATAAATACTGCACAGTAAGCATTTACCAGCATGAAATCAGACCTTTTACTTTCTTACATTAAGTTGTGGCGCCTAGAAGTTCTGTTACGGATGCATTCTCTTGCCATCCGTCGAGCTTCCAGTGATAGTAAACCGCAATTATATTCAAGCGTTATTTGAAATTCTTCATTTTTCTAGGACCTAAAATATATAAAAATACCATATTTGTTCCTAATTTAAGAACTAATAGCATGCATGCTCAATCAAAAGTTATGCAGTACAATGAAAAGTATAAATTTTGATGGGTCACGCATACTGAACTCCATGTTTGATAAACATGCCTCAGTAAAAATAAAGAATGATATCATCTAATTTTCCTTCCCTAACTTAAATCGTTACTGAACACTAGTTCCTTATCCAAATTCAAACTCAACCAACTAGTTAATTCATACCCAATCCAGTCAGAAAAAATCAAGAAAAAATACGTAAAAAATAAACTAAATCCCTCCCACAATCCCACTTCTTCATTCTGACCATGGAGACGATCATCTCCTCTCCATCATCATTCATACCACACTTAGCAATTCCAAAACCAAACTATTCAAAATCATTCAACCTTAAAAACCAAAGAGTCATTACTTCATCCTTACAAGAATCATCAGTAAAGAGCATTTTAACTTACATTAAACATGGGTTAGCGGCAACAGCTCTTTCTTTAGCTATCAACTTTGCTCCCATTTACCATGTAAACTCTTCATTTGCTTTGGAGTTTGATATTATCAACGAAGATCCACCAACTGAAACTTTTGTAGTTGATGATGCGGGTGTTTTGAGTAGAGATACAAAATCTGAGTTTGATATTATCAACAAAGGCCACCTGGTGTCTTCTCCTTGATCATGTATGATAAAAATAGCATGCCTACACACCATAAGAATAAAAAATTAATAACCCAATTATATGAATTCACCCCTTTTGTCCCAATTTTATGTCCTCGTGTCCATCAGCATATCAGTTATATTCCTCATCATGTCCATAATATGATGCTTACAGGTTTTATAGAAAGAAAAAAATAAGGAAAATTTCTAACATCACAATTTCGCTCATTTCTACATTTTATTTTACCGAAAATTAGTTCATAAATAATAATAAAATTTGATTAACAATAAATTATAGCTTATTGGTAAATAAACTCTTCAATTAGAAAATTGTAATGGTTAGATATGCCACACTAGATAGATATTATATTCATATAACATAATGCACTTTCAAGATGTCACTGATGGTGGCATGGTAGAAGCAAAGACAAAAACTCTCATGACAATAAACATGGAGACACAAGTTCTCATCAAGGCGTAATGCAAAAGATGCTGGGATACAACTAAAAAAAAAAGCATAATTTACACTTCATAAAATACTTGCCACACTATATTTTTACTTAGTTATGAGACCTCACTTGCACATTAACATACAATGATTTAAGAAAACTTAGCTGAAATATGAAATGTAAACAAAAAAGTAACAGAATTTTATAAACCTCATAATCAATTAAATAATCATCGTAGTACAAGTTAAAGCCTAATCACTGTATCACTTAAAATGGTGTTAACAATATAATCCTAATGCTTATTCAGCACCGAATACATTCAACATTAGGATTATTTTATTTATTATAAACATTAAGTAACATATTTTGCTCTATATGGATTATCGGGGCCAAGTAAAATGAAGAACTCCATTTAGCAAGACTCAAAATTAATTAAGAGAGGACTGTAAACTGTATGGGTTTCTCCATTGAAACTGCACTAGGCTTCCAAACTGTCAGCTCTAAGTATATGAAATAAGTTAACTAACTACACGTTAGAAAGTAAATCACCGCTCAATATTATAAAGACACAGAATGTTGGTTACCAATTGTTTGGTACTGGTAAATTTACCATTACCATAACAGCCCTAGATGATTCAGTCCACAATATGTTACTGGGTGATAAATCATTGGGGGAAATAAGGAGATGGATATTTGCAAGTAAAATGTGTAAATGTTTCTCATTAAACAAGCGTTGTTATGCAGAGAAGAAAGTACTGGAATTTATGAGAATTGTACTTTATATAGGTAGACAAACTGCGATAATTACATGGAAAAACATCAGATTTTTTACCTCAAATAAAGAAGAATGAGTTGACAACAACAAATAAGATGACAATATTAGGACTACATCGATGGCTGTCCACTGCAATAAATGAGAACTTGAATGTTTGTTACTAAAAATATGCATTTGGATTTAAGCTCCAAACCTGTAAATAAGAAGTAAAACCAAATTTCCACAATTATTTAAGTCTTTGAAGCAATAATAATAAAAAAGGCCCAAATTCTAATAATACCATGCATATCAATATTAGTGGCAAATAATTCACCTTAAAAAGCGCAAAATGTTAATAATTACATCTTTATCACACACAAACATGTGTGCATACATATATAATATGTATGTATCCATTTCAAACAGCTTAAAAAATGCTATCAGTCATAAATATGTACATATAACAAAATCCCCATATGTAAGACAAACTTTCTTTTAAATGTTGTCCAACTACTACTTAGCTGTATTAGCTTCAACAACAAAAAATTGGATCATTCGATTTCTTAATAAAACCAAATTATTTTCTCTCATATTTCCATATTGCAAACCAACAGACGTCATTTCTTGTATTTTCATATATCCAACGCAAACACACACACAAATTAAAAATGTGTTTTAATAAACGTAGATTGCTTGGTTCCAACAACAAAAGGTTGCTACTTGTGACGGCCGCCCCGCACCAGCTGACATTTCCAATGAAATGTGTTGTGCCGATGTCCAACCAGCACATGACAGTCGTCAAAGGAAAAGAAATTTGAAACTATGAATCATCAGGAACCTGTAGTATATCTCATAGCGCATGGAACAAAATATAATAATAACATAACTTGATATAAAACAAAACAGGCGAGATAGTGTATAAGCTGAAAACTAAATCATCATAGCAGCGGAAAATTCAAAATACAGCTTATGATCCAAACCATCTTTATTACAACTTTTAAAACTGTCTCTAAAGCAAAATAGGAAGGTACACTACTAATGCCCAAAGTAGTGACCAGTATCAACACAGGAAGGATATATAGGAGTAGTAAGTATAAGCCTTCTGGTCGTCTCCAGACAGCTACTCGTGCATAACCTGCTAACCTGTCTCTAGTCTGCTTGTTTAGGAGAACCCAAAGTAATAAGAAAAGACATAAAACTCTGGGTCAGACAAAAGTCTGATATGAGCGATTAGCAGCAAAGACAAAACAATAACAGGTATACATAACCATACCTGAACCTGGACCTGCAACCAAAGAGTTAGCACAACAGGATGTACAATACTCTAAGGTGACACTAACACTTGGTGCGTAAATAACGGGGAGGGGGTGTGCATGTCATGGTGATAGCGAACATCAAACATAGCAATCATCCTCACATCTCTCACTCAGTGCGTAAATTATATGATATCTACCACTTTGATCACCCAATTCTTTGCTACGATCACTCTGCCCCCACGGAGTCATGACGGCTCCACTGCACTGATCCGTAACCACGAATACTTTGCTATGTCCACTTTGCCCCATGGAGTCATGACAACTCCACTGCACTGGCTCATAGCACTGCTACCATCACTTTGCCCCATGGAGTCATGACAACTCCATTGCATTGACCCATAGCCAATATCCTTCGCTCAATGGTGAGTCAAAACTATAGACATCGATAACCCCTTTGCACACGTCCCACAACAAAGTCGAACTCATGAAGTTAAATCGTTGGTCCCCATTTGGATCCTGAGTAATAACCTCCCATTTGGGCTTCCTTCGCATCTCGGGTTTTGGTCGAATTGGAGTTGGTCTTCATAAGAGTCGCCACATAAGAGTAGGAACATACGATCAATTCGGTTCGGTCATCCGGTTCGGGTTATACTCACTATTTCCGATCCGATCCCCCTCGCCCTCGTTTCCGATCCAAGCTCAACTCCAACCATATGAAAATGACCTTCCTTCGTGCCAAGTCTCCTCTTATGCCAAGTTCTGGTCTGGTTCGAATTTCTTTACCCAGTTCTCCTATCCGATCTGAGCCCTATAATTCGATCCGATCCAAAACCCTGCACATTTTCCGACGAGCATATATCATCCATATTCGCCAAACGATGGCATTTTCAACCATTCTAACTTTGCTACAAGATTACTTAACATTCCAAACAGTCATACTAACATGTAGGATCAATCAACAAGGCCAAAACATCAAGCATATAGGTTAATTTAGATCAAACATACCCAAAACCCATGTTTTCCCCTTATTCTCCATAGTCATGATTTAACCATACGATTAGCAAAACATGTCCAACTTAATCACAATTTTTATCAGAACCCTAAAATAATAATTAGGAAGCTGTACATATTTTTCCAGAATTTTAACATGCAAAATTTCGCTAATTAACCCTAATCACCCCTAATTAGCCGTAATTAGTGTAAAACAATGCAAATCACTCACCTTAGCCACAAATGAATTATAGTTCTGAACTTTACTACTGTTTTGGGTCGAATTCCTATGCAATACAGCAGCTCCAACTCTGATTTGGTGCTGATTTGCCTTGATTTGATGTAGATTAAGCTAATACGCGATTAGAAAGCGATTTGGGATGAATTTAGAAGGTGGAGGCCATGGCTAAGGTTAGAGAAATGTTTTAGAAGGCTGAGAAAATGAAATGAGACCGTTTTCTAACTGATTCCAGCCTCCCCATAACCCTAATCCTGAAATCCCACAATGGGCCTAGCTGGTAGGCCTGGTTAATCTGTTTTTCACCTTTCAAACCTTATTTCAGCCATATCTCCCATACGGTAAGTCCGTTTGATTAATGTGACCGAAGGATAAACATCATCCGAATCCAATGGAAGTGGTTTCAAGTCAAAACTCTTTACGAATCAAAAGTTATGGGCAAAAAAAGATTCGCCAGGGGCAAAATGGTCATTTAAAATCGGCAAAAATCATGAACATGGGAAATGACCCCAATAGTCGTTCCCCAAATTTATACGACCATAAGACATCATACGAAAATGAAATAAATATTCTATGATCCTCCGATGCATGAAATGCGAGTCGTTACACTACTCATAAACGTGTTTTAGTAAACATGGAAGAGCTTATGGAATATTAGTTGTTTCTTAAACTATTTTAAAAGGGATGGTATGTTATTATCTTCTTTATTCCTTAGTTGACTAACATCAGATGCTCATGTAAAAAACAAACATCATCAATCGTATTCTAGTGATGCAACATTAGCATAACATAACACTATTTGGAAAAAACATACCAAATAAAGAGCTATCATACATTTCTTGCAAAAGATAAAACTTTAAGAAATTGTCAAAAACAAAAAAGGAAATCTGCAGAAAATATTTGAAAATCTTATTTTGGCTATTTTAATGGATTTTGGATATTTAAAATGTTTTATTTTAATAATAATGACTAAAGACTTATTTAAATCGAACTTGGAATGTAAAAATTTATTTTAATTATAAAACGATCCTGAAATGGCACGGTAGTTTGAAAATTCGATTTTAAATTCCAAATGAATGTACAGGATTCAAAATAAATTGGATTTCAGTAAAATAAGAAATATTTGAATCTATTTAATTATATCTTTCTAATAAACGTAAGAACTGAGATTTCATAATATAAATTGAAAGTTATGTCCAGTCTAAAATTTAAAATAGTCGCTTAGGAATTTATATATATTTTAAATGTATTATAACCCTTAAAAATAGCCATTTTGTAAGCGACCTCCGTTTTTGACGAAACCACTTTTGTTGGATCCGGATTGTCAAATTATAGCTGTGTTTCAAATTTCATAATTTTTGGATTTAATATGTGAGCATGGTGTATTTAAACGTGTTTGGTAACTTCAGTTTGAATGGATCGACCAGAAAATGGCCATTTTTCGAACTACCTCCAAATTCAACGAAATTAGTTTTGTTAGGATCGTATCGTTAAAACAAAGCTAGATATAATTTTTCTAGAATTTTTGGAGTTAACATGTGGCTCCGGTAAATTAAAATGTACATTTAAATTCATTATATATTGATTTATATTTTATTTTTGATAGAAACTGATCGAAACAATCGAATTATTTTACTAAAGATATCCCATTGTGTCCAGAATAAGGGTATTTAACTAGGAACGACAATCGTTGGAGTTGATTTGGAGCTCGTAAACTAAACGTGTATTTTTCGAATAAATTAGTAATAAAATATAATATATTTTTTCTTTAAAAAGCCCTAACCCTAGCCATCTTCGTTCAACTGCCACAACTCCAATCGAAGGTCAAAACGCTCCGAACAAAAACCCTAAATCGCCCCTCACACAATCCAAATTAGAACTTCGATCCAAAGCAAAAAATAAAGAGCCTCTTTCGATCTTCAAATTGGCGTAGGGTTGATCGAATATGGCGAGCTGTGGTGTTTGAATTTCAGCCGCAAGGGACATGTTCAAAGCCATTTCTGCGGCGTTAGGTGGGGTCGAATTCGTCGCCAGTCATGGCGGCAGTGGAGGAAGCTCCGGCGGTTCATGTCGTGAGGGTTGATCCATTTCCGGCGGCTCCAGTCAGGTGCGGCGGCAACGGATTAAATTGAACGGGGGTTGGGTATTGTGGCAGAAAGAAGGAGAGGGTAAAGGAGGAATTCAATTTATTTAATAAATTATTTATTTAATTAACAAATGTAGTTAAACCCACATCTTATCCATATGAGGTCCAAACGTAGTGATTTCAGTTGCATTGCGATCGTGACAACGATCGCTACAGCGTGGAACAGACTAAAAGCGATTTGGAGCAAGCTAGAATTCGAGGCGAATTTAAATCAAAATATTACAGAAATTCAGAAACAAACACTGGAGGAGTGGAAATGAATGTGAGAACTCCTTCTCACTTAAATTATTTTATAGTTAAAAATATTTTAGGTTGTAGACGGGGCTTAGAAGCCCCTAACATTATTTATTGTACAAACCATAGTTTTTTGTTAGGATTGTATTGTGGAAAACTGACTGTATTGTGGTTATTGATAACTGACTGTATTGTCGTTATTGAATTGATTGTGGTTTTTTTGATTGGATTGAATATTGTGTATGGCACGAGTCAGTATCAGGAGAGGGGTAGTGCTAGACATTACTCTGGTTCTAATATCGCACCATTATAATGCCGAAATTTTCTGAAATAAATATTGTTCATTAAAAATATAATTTTTAATGTATATATGAACTATATAAAATATTCATGTGTTGAATAAAATGTTTGAACAATAAAACTATCATTTTTGTTGAATGTATGAACTATTAAAAATATTCATGTGTTGTATAAAATGTTTGAACAATAAAAATATCATTTTTATTGAATTTATGAACTATTAAAAATATTCATGTGTTGAATAAAATGTTTGAACAATGAAAATATTATTTTTATTGAATGTATGAACTATATAAAATAGTGAAATGTTGAAATAAATATTTTATCATTAAAAATATAATTTTTAACATGTATATGAATGGCTTGAAATTCTCCTCAAATGAAAATAAATAATCATTTACAAATCGGACGATTTGTTTATGTACACCCATTTTAACTGACATAGATTGGGATGATAAGTTTTACACGCCACCCAACTACATAAATAATATTCAGTATTTGTTGGTTGAAACCCCACATGGGTATTGGAATGATATTTGGTGTACACTAGTCCCAATTGTTTGGTTGTATGTCAATCGATTGGTTGACAGATTGTTGTAAGCGTTAATTATTTATATTTAATGCTTATGCAGTTCTGTAATGCACTCTGAGTGATGGATGATGGTTTGTCATTATTGTTGTGTACATGTGTGGTATGAAATCCATATAAATAAATTATATGGTAATTGATTGGGTCTGATTCCAATTCAAAAGGAACGAATATTTTAAAATAAGGAAATATTTTTAAATAACGAATATTTTAAAATAATATTCAGTATAGGATTAAAATGTGAATTTGATGTCTGATTTTGGATGAACACAATAATATTGAAGTATGTGAAGCCGCATTGATTAGATTTGCGCCATTTTAATGCGAATGATATTTATATCGATTTTATTCATTTTTTTTAATGAATATCGAAAAGGAAATGATTTCAAAATCTGATATTTTGAAAATATTATCTTTTAAATATTATAATGATATGGAGTATTCAATTTTGATTTAAAATTGAAATGAAAATGGGAATCGTTTTAAAACAAATTTATAAACGATTTATAAAATAAGTTTTGAACGAAATATGTATAATATATATTATATATATTATATATTATATATATTTAATGGCATGAATAGAACGCGCCACGCCGCAACCATTCTCGAATTTCGATCATTGACTTTGAATTGACATTATAGGAGATCTGATCGTCAGATCCTCCTAAACCCGGAACAGTTTGGTTCGTATCGAAAAGAGCTTTCCAATGAATATAATAGGTTTGAAATCTAATGGTTGGATTTGGAATTATATCCAAATAAAATTTGGAAAAGGTCGCTATGGATGCAGTTCGGTGGCCGTTATTGGAAACCGACTGTACGGGTCTTGATAAAATTATTAAAAATAATAATAATATGTGTAAAATCATAATAAACGATTTGGGAGGAATTTGGATGAAAAATTCCACGTTTGTAAACATAATTTTTTTTATCAAAATGAACTAGTTATTAACTAGAATATTAATCCAATGTTTTTAAATAAATAAATTGAAATTGAAATGGTTTTAATCTAACTAGAATTTTTCAATGTATGAGTTGGAATGGAATTGAATAGAAATCATCTCCGGAAAATTTCGGTATTGGATTATATGACTATGCGGATATTGTGGAGGAATTTGGAAGATAGATATATATCGTTATTCCCCATACGATATGTGTTGGTTTCAGAATTTGATATTGAATATAAGTCAATATAATTTCTGTTCAGTGCCTTATATTTAATATCAAGTTGGATTTTGGGTTTGTCGTGAATGATGTCTTAAATAACACTGTTCTTAAACCACGTGGTGAGAAGAATAAATCTTTTAATTAAGATTATTAGAGTTTCCAATTATATTTAGTAATTGGAATAAAATGGAATGTGAATTGGGTTTATTGTGAAATGTATTTTTAACGACTTTCGTTCTTTAACCCAATTAACAATGAAATGTAATTTGGAATTTATAAATATTTTATTAAGATTTAATGGAGATTTTCCAAAGTAAAGTTTTCCAATTTAATAAAATAAAGTGGGATTGAATGGAATTCGATTTGGTAATAATCGAAGTGAGCTTCTGTGCAGGAAGACTGTTAATATGTATGGAATTTAAAAGGCTTTGTCGTTATTCCATTTATGTTATTAGTTGGATACAGAAATTGATATCAATTATACATTGATCTGTTTCCCGTGAAGATTCCACAACTAATGGAATGTGATTTTGGGTTTATCCTGAACTGTGTTTTAAATGACATTGGTTCTTTAACCCAGTTAAAGACAGGATTACATGTCTAACATTGTATTTCGAACTGTATTGTTGATCTATGCTAAATATATATCTGTTTAGTGGCTGAGAATTTATTCTCTTGCTTAATACCCTTTTCTGAGACATACGAGCTTAGAGGTTATATGTCGGTAGAAATCAGTGGTACGCTATAGATTGTCGATGCGACATGTTTGATTTCCCAAAGTTAAATAATCATTAATAATGATTTTTGGAAATATTAAAACTAATGGAGTTTTAATGAATCTTTAATTAGATTTGAACGTGAAATGGTAATTAAATTTACCGGTAACACCGTGGTGTTAGATACAGAGTATTACCAGTTTTGCTCCAGGGGATGAATATGTTGGGATCGGAAAATAAAATAAATGATTACTTCGGTAAGGTTCGATGATCCCGACTAGTTGATAAACCTTAATTTGGTTTAGAATAATAGCCAAAGGAAGATTAAAGTATAAATTTAAAAGAATTTATATTTGATAAAATTAATGGGAACCTTTCCCAAAGGACATGAATATTTGAATAAAAGAATATTCATAATTGGAATGAGGCGTACGTTGTGTTTTTATAGCACTTGATTATAAGATACGTGAATTATTCGAAAAGGTCGTGTTTATACCCATTATGAATAATCGATTCGACGATAAGTCGACGATAAAGACGTTGGTTGAAGACCAGAGTTCTTCACATCTTTTGGATATTTACTGATGTCTTGATTAGGCTGTACACCCAAGACAAGGTAATAAGTGGTGATTGTCCAGACGTACTTGGAGATCGATCGGATATGCGAGGACCTCTCTCCTGTATTGGACACATGGAACGAGGAATAAGGTGCCTCGAGTTTCGTTCGGACCCAAAGCGAACTAGTAAATGGATGTGTGTATAACATTGGATTTTATTCTGTGTTGATTGATTTCAACTAAATATATATTTGGTTGGTAGCGAAGAATTTATTCTCTTGCTTAACACCCTTCTCTGAGACGTACGAGCTTAGAGGTTATATATCGATAGACATCAGTTGCATGGCATGAATTGTCAGTGTGGCATGTTGAGATGCAAATGATCAAGGCTTTTGTTGAAAACCAGAGTCTTGTGGTTGATGATCAAAGCATGGCTTTAAATAGCATAGCTTTGTGTTTAGCGTTAATTTGCGAGCCTAACACCCCGGTATAAGTCAGAAACGAGATCAGGGACGCAGGGAGTGCATGACATTTCTTTCTAGCTATGGGTGGTGTCATGGTATGGAGCCTAGACATTTATATTTTTTTAACCTATGTGGATGATGGATAGCGAGGTGCCTCAGATATATCAGTCACTATGGGCCAATATGTGACATTTCAGTTTTAGTTGCAGAACTAGTATGGCGACATAGTAGGATGGGGTATTATGTCGTCTATGATTGATACATTTATATTTGAAGTTGATTTTGACACTATACACTTGTAGTAATATCAAAATGATTCGTTTTAAACATACCAAGCATATTTGCTATTATAAGGGAAAACTCTATCCTCCGGCTTGCGTTGCATTGTGTGATGGGACCTGAGTCTTATAATAGCTTTATTTTTCCAAAAAGCATTGCACTATTTATCTTATTCATTGGTATTCTTGGGAGAAAACCCATTCCGTGTTGTACGGCATGGTCCCTTGATTTACTCTATTTTAAAGTAAAATTTAGATAACTGTTTTAGTTCTCACACCAGTCTCAGGACTGACCCGTAGTTTATTGTTTTAACCTAAACTCTGGGGACCCATACTTTCCACATGGGCAGCTAGTAGTTTTGGTTTTTGCAGATTATTTATTTTCCCAGAATCCTGGATTTACAGCTGGAGCTATATTCAGAGAGCTTTGTATTTGTGTATCTCTTTCAGTAGTGTTATGTATAATTTTTCCACTGCTATGTAATGTAATTTAAATCTCCAATATTTTTTTGATGTATATTATTTATTCATACTCGGTTATATTCTTATACTCTGATGTAGATTTTTCTAATAGAAATGAAATATTCTATTGTTTGTGTTCCAATTAGCCTTGTTCTCAAAGCAGTCCGCCTTCTTATTTGGTTTAGGCCGGCCGGGAAGTTCGGGTCGCTACAATCTTAGTCTTCTGTACATGAAAACCACATGAAAATTTAGGTTTGGACTGAAGAAAACATCAAGAAACATAGTTGGCGAGATCGGGGAAAAATTATCAATTGTAATTATAAAATATAAGTAGCAACTATAAATATCAACTATAATTATTAAATACAATTATTTAAAATTGATTATTGAAACTAGATATCATTTCATAAGTATTAAATTTTATTATTAATTAATAATTACTATAATTAACAAACTGATATTTTCATTATTTAAGGGAATAATTATAAAAGAACAATTTAAAATTTTGGGATTTAGCGTAAAATATATTGGCATACTTACTGAAATTTATGATGAAAGCAGAGGACTTAATTAAGAATTTAGCAATTACATTGGTTATAAGAAAAGATTATTTTGCTAATTCTAAATAAGCAATGATTACAAGTTATTTATTATGGAACGTAAATTTTGATTTATTATTACTTATAAATCATTAATTAGAACAAATAAATTTTTATTTACTGAACAAGTTAATAATTATTAAAAAATAACACTAAAGTATATCTTATAAAAATAATATAAACATCTCTTGCAAATATGCTGTCTTGCATTTAGTATTAAATTAATTTCTAAAAATTCATTGAATGGTTAGTTCTTAAATAAACGACTATAACTATTAAATACAATTATTTAAAATTAATTGTTGAGTGCTAGATATAATTTCTAAGTACTAAATTTTATTATTAATTATTAAATAATTATTATAATAAATTGATATTTCATTATTTAGGATAATAAATATAAAAGAACAATTTAAAATTTTAAGATTTAGCATAAAATATACTGGCATACTGACGAAAATTTGTGATGTAAACAGAGAACTTAATTAATAATTTAGTAATTACATTGGTTATGAGCAAAGATTATTTTGCTAATTCTAAGTAAGCAATTATTATAATTTATTTAATGTAGAACGTAAATTATTATTTATTACTGCTTATAATTCATTAATGCAACAAATTAATTATTGAAAATTTTAATAATTATTAAAAAATAACACTAAAGTATATCTTAGAAAAATAATATAAACATCTCTTGCAAGCTGTTGGAATTCTGCTGCAAAATAGCTTATATTAATATCCGTCGGTAATCTGCTTGTATTTGCAGCGGAAAATAGCGATAGAAATTTTCTATCGGTAATTTGATGCAATTTGCGATGGATTAGTGAGGGACGATAGAATATGACTGTAATAAATAAAAGAAAAAAGTTTAAAAATACAAAAACTATCCCTTGCAAATCACATGGAAATCCATCACAAATTAGCGATGGAAAATTCCACTTCTAAAAATTTGACGCTAATTCTGTGTTTTCTTGTAGTGACACCTCGATGGTGAGCCCGTGGTCGTTCGCTATATAGGGAATTGATATTATCGGAAGTCTTCAAATTGCAAAGGGCAGAGCGAAATATGCAATCGTGGTTGTGGATTACTTTACGAAGCAGGCCGAAGCTGAACAATTGACCACAATCACGATGAAGCGGGTGATTAATTTCATCGTCAGAAATATCATTTGTCGATTTGGGATCCCAAAAGTTATCATAACTGACAAGGAAACTCAATTCGATAGTACAGAGTTTATAGACTTCTGCCAGAGATATCATATTGAGAAAAGATACATCGCTGTAGTGTATTCGCAGTCGAATGGACACATAGAAGTAGTGAACAAGATTATCAAGTCTATTTTAAAAAAGCGAATGGAACAGGCAAAAGCCATGTGGGTCGATTAATTACCTTTGGCCCTACGGGCATACAGAATGACCTAAAAGTCAGTGACTGGCCATACCCCTTCTCATTATTGTTTCGATCGGAAGCTGTTACCTTAGTAGAATTGGAAGTCCCATCTCATAGAACGATATATTACGATCCACTGATGAAAAAGGCTCTTTTTCTTGAGTCCTTAGGCATGATCAACAAGAAGAGAGATGAAGCGAGCTTGCGTGCCTTGAGGCACAGACATCAGGTTGCCCGATACTACAATAGAAAGTGTAACGACCCAGATTTTTTGGTCATTTGAATTTGTATATTTAAATATGGTTTAAATAATATATTTGAAATAGTAATGGATTTTAATATTGAATTCGTTTATTAAAACAAAGTTTATATTTAATTATAAATGAACTCGTAACAGCGCGATAGTTCGTAGTTTATGATTTAAACTTCAATTAAATATATTGGATCCGATATAAGTCGGAATTCTGTGAAACAAGAAATGTTTGAATCTTGTTGATTATAATTTTCTAATGAAAGAGAAAAATAAAGATTTCATGTTATAGATTGTTAGTTATGTCCAAATCAAATTGTACAATGGTCACTATGAAATTGTTTATAAACGATAATGTTTATTTAATGTACCTAGTAGGAATTTTTATATAATTTGAATATTGCTTAACTCAAAAAATTTATTATTGAGTTATAATTCAATATTGGTTTCCATTTGGATATATTCAACAATAATAATTTATTGACTTTGATGGTTTCATAATTATACCAATGGTTTTCGACAAAAATATAGCCTAGCCTATGTGTACTGTGTAATATTACAGCGTCCTTACCCATCTTCCTATCTCGCCTATATATATGCGATCATATGATCTCCATATATGTTCCAGAGAAAGTAAATGTCCAAAAGCTTCATTTGGCTTAAGAAAAATTAAATCAAACGATATATACAACATGCTACTTTCAATTTCTCAGCGAGAGGAAAATAACCAAAAACCTTCCTTCACTAAAAAAATACGAAACATAAATATTTGTAGTCCACGAATGATGCTCTTTGAGTTGATATGAGTTTTGAGGGGTCTCGAACACATTTTTTTGATGGTTTTTAAATAGCATGAGTATGGTTCAGTATATTCAAGGATTATGGCATCGAACGGAGATGTGAACGTTGCATTTGGATTGGAAAAGGGAAATGGAACTTGTATGCGAATTTTGGGTGGGTTCGGTGCATTTCGGTGATGCGAGTCTCATGGGGACAACGAACAAGGCTGCGTCGAAGAAGGGGTTCAAATGTATCAAGGAGGTGATGGGGGAAGAAAGGTTGTGATTGGGATTTGAATGGTGGGTTTGCTTTGGAGGTTCGTGCGATATGGAGGGGGGAAGGATTGAGTTAAGTATTCAACCATGGGTTACCTAGAGCTCTGCTTGCGGGTTCATGAATAAGAAGGAGGAGAAGCAACAGTGAGCAGCTGTTATAATTAGGTAATTAAAAATTAAGATAGTAATTAATTAAAGTTTAAGTATATAATTTTATCCATTAATTTAATAAATATATATATCGTGCATATGTTGTCAGAATTTATCAAAACAAGAAGCATCGGAACCGAATCGACAAGCACTACAACTTGGAACTAGTTTGGTCAACATCGGAAGCAGTTGGGATTTAAAATAAAATTAAAGGTCTGTTTAATTTTAATAAAAATGAATCACTTAATGACGAACTTAAACCAATGTGAGTTTACTCACTCAGTTGTCCCACTAATATTTTATATAAGTCTGGCTTTATGTATGTGTGTCATGTTTGCAAATTGTAGGATGATTTGTTGAGTGTTTGGATATATGCTGATATTTTCATATAATCAATTTAAATTAAACATCATTTGATTTAATTGAAACCAATTGTTTTTTTAATGATTATTTCCAAACGAGGTAACTTGCCTTGTTGGTTAGGATTATAATAATATAAATGTATTAAATTTAAACCGGATGCTTGAATTGTTATTATTAGTTGACCGTTATCAATTGAATTAATTATTCATGTTTATTATAAATTATTGTATTGAATGGATTGTGTAACACCCCACATCCATTAGTGTCACTCACAAAGGGAATGCACTAAGTTCTGTGGAGCATTTAGGGTAAAAGATGCAGATAAATTACAAGACATACAGAAATTAAACAGCAGAAAATAAAATTTTGTTTTATTGATAAAATAGTTTGTACAATGGTTTCTTTACAATATTAGAGTATCAGCTGTCTTACAAAATAAAGAAGCGTAAAAAGAACATTTATATTCCCCGATTTTAGCAAGAGCCAGCCATAGCATTTGAAAAGAGAATCCAAGCAAACTTTGACAAATCTTCAAGATGGGAAAGAGTGGCAGTCCAACTTAACCTGAGCTAAACTATTCCCTCCTTTACTACCTGGGGGGGGGGGGGAACGGAAGAAAAGAAGACGAAAGAAAAACAGAGTCAGACATAAAGCCTGAGTAAGTTCAGCAACTTCTAGCATGTGAACATGGAAAAACAAAATGACATGAATTAACTGAATACAAGATTACACCATGACGATAGGGTCAACAAGATTAGACAAGGTAGTCACAAGATATGCTAAGATAAGATAAACTGGATACGCTCTAATACTTTCGCCGCTTCGCTATTTCCTTGTTATACTGGTTTCTATATCTCTGCACCGCCTATCTAGTGTCCCAACTAGTAACGATAACGTGATCCCAATCCCAGTATTTTCCATTGCCTTCCGGCATACATTCATTATTTATTACCTAGATCAGATCTAGGGTTTTCTATCAAGTGCTTTCTAGATTTAACTAGAGTTTATGCTATCTGCTGAACGCTTCTCGGATTCAGGATTTATGCCACCTAGTCCAACTAGGGATTATGCTACCTGTCGAATGATGCCCCCAAGTCTAGGACACACTACCTAGAGTGGTATATGTTCCTATACTTCCCCACGCATGTATCGCGAATCGTTATCGCTTGTCTAGATGCACATGTCGTGTAATGTGCGGTCCGAGTCCTATGACAGGGCAAATCAAGGAATACAGAACCCAGTCGGGAGCTTTCAGATATCTGCCGATGCAGATTGTAAGGTCTGTTTTTATTCCAGTGGCTATGGTCCCACTTGACCCCTCCCTCAACTAATGAAAGGCACACCTTGAAAAATGAGAACTATACGCCGGCCCCCGGTGCCCCTCTATCCTATAGCCATCCTCACCTATAACTAGATAGCAAGTATATGGTCTTTTGGAGTTCTCCGCCTTTCCGCTTCACGTATCTCGATTGACTCAAGATGGATGGTAGACGACGATTTGCTATCACAGGGCTACCGTTTTCTCGCCGAATCACGCCGGTCCATCCAGGTCTTTAGGTTGCCATGTATAACAACCAAGGCATACCCCTGGTTCTTCTACGCAGACCTTAACCTCTGTGAGCCTTGGAGGATCATCTGCAGCCTCACAGAGGGATACCAAGAGTACACTCACGTCCCCTCGAAGCCTCGGGCTTCGTAACCCAATTCGTTGGAGCCTTCTTTCTACTCAGACGGACATTCGCTCCTTCCCGTGTTATACTAAGAATTACTATTTAGTTTTACTAACTAAGATTTACCACTTAGTTTCCAGAATCGTTGTTTCTTAACTAAGGTTTACTACTTAGTTCCCTTTCCCGTCAATTTGGATTGGTTAAGAGTCATTAGTCAATTCAAGCCAACTTAACCCTCTTTATTCATCCTGTTATGCTGGTTAAGTGTTATCGGTATTTCATGTTGACTTAACCCCACCACAAACCAAGTTATATTGGTTAAGTATTTCTTATTACTTAACCCTATCTATTCACCCTGTATTGGTTAAGTGTTCCTTTTTAACTTAACCTTACCCGTCTGTCTTAACTAACATGTTATTAACGGTTAAGTATTATCCCTTCATGTTTTAGACTTAACCTTATTCCTTTATCACAATCTGATGGTTAAGTGTTCAAGTTTACTTAACCCTACGGTCTAGCCCAGCTAACATATCAAATTGGCTAAGTGTATTAAATTTTACTTAACCCCAACCTTTAGTCTAGTTAACATGATAATTTGGCTAAGTGTATTAACTTTACTTAACCCCACCTTCTAGTCTAGTTAACATGTTAATTTGGCTAAGTGTATTAACTTTACTTAACCCCACCTTCTAGTCTAGTTAACATGTTAATTTGGCTAAGTGTTTCCTTAGTTACTTAACCCCTACAAATCTTGTCTTGTTACCATGTGAAGTTGGTTAAATGTCCCTACGGACTTAGCCCTCCCGTCCTAGCTTAACTGTGTTAAATCGGTTAAGTGTTCCTATGGACTTAAACCTCCCATTCTAGCTTAACTGTATGGCCCTAACCCCACCCACCAGTTTGGTTATCATGTTGAATTGGTTAAGTGTCTTAGTGAACTTAACCCTACCATTCTTGTTCTAGCTTTAATTAAATAGATTAAATCCACGACCACTCACATTAGACAAATATTGTTGCGATTAGTGGATGTGCCGGTTGGTTCCGGGCAGATTTACATCGCAACTAAGTCTAACCTCGGGTTAGGCCTATTCGTGTTTTCTAGTTCAAAGGGTTTTGACTAATTTTCAAATCAGATTTCGAAAGTAACCATCCCGTCCGTCGGATCAGTTAGGGATAGCCAGGGAGAGCAGGAAACTTGTATTTTCCAAACTTAAGCCTAGACACTATCCTCTCTGTCACCCTAGAACTTTCTGGCTTATTATTAAAAGAGATGTCGTTAATAAACCTTTAATTTGTCTAAATTCACATTTCCTCATTTAGGCCAGATTCTATAGGTAAATTATTCCTAATTTACTTATTTCTCAATTACTCTTTTAATGTAAATTGTCTACATTCATTCTTATGGCCCATTTTCCCCTCAATATCATATTTATGCTTTTTGGTATGTAAACTATACCAAACTAAGTGTCACTAACCATGATTTTGCTAAACCTGACAATTATTCCCAATTATGGCCAATTTCACATTTATGCCAATATACTCACCGTGCCAAATTAGCTAATCCAATTCCGATTCAACATTCTAATTCACGTCAAACTAGACTTATTACTCTAGTTCACTATTCATGTAAATGCTAGATTTACATGTCAATACTAGATTCAAATTACACATCTTATAATTCATGTCAAATTTATCCAATTTGCATTTCTATGAACATGCCATAATACATGTTCCCAATTTATGCCAATTTCCAAGTTAAACTACGTTTTTAGTAAATTTCATATTTTGCCCAAATTGTATTCCCACCGTTCGTATAATCGTGACTCAGTCTAGATTATAGATAAATCTAGATTCGTAGAAAATGAACCAAAGACGCTATGAAAAAGGATGGACATAATAACTAGCATAAAAAGGTTTGGATAACGACGTCGGTTCAAGAACATGGGTAGACCTAACTTAATAGGTAAATTCCCAAGGTCTAAAACCAAGGAAAACCAAGAATAGACAGAATAGAGACGCAGGTTCAAGAACATGGGTAGACCTAACTTAATAGGTAAATTCCCAAGGTCTAAAACCAAAGAAACCAAGAATAGACAGAATAGAAAATCAGGTTTAGACCCAATTACACAGTAAAAAACTTAAGCAACACTTTCCTAGTCATGAATCATAGGTGTTTAGTCACAACTTTCCTTGTTATGTCATAGGCAATATTTTATGTTTCCTAATCAAAGGCATAGGCTTAGTCAGGGAAATAATTCTCATAGTCATAGTCACAGTCTTATTTGTCCTCGAATCATAACAGTTCTTAATTTGGTCTAAAGAAATAGGCACTGATTCAATAGAAAGAATTGGCATACTCTTTTATTCTTTAATTTCATACCACGAAAAGAGAAACGTTCAAATCTAGAAATAACTGACTTATAGAGATTAGATTAGAATAGAAAGAAGGCGTTGCTATGATTCGTGCGACGTTAGCCTTTAATCCTTATCTTGAAGCTTTGATCTTGATTTGAATCTCTTCTGGACAATTTGAGCAGCATAACCTTGTCTTGGATTTTCGTAGTATTTTCTTATTTTTATTTATTTATATATTTTCTCAGAGGCAGCATAAGGATAGAAAAGAATTGTGAATAGAGAATGAGGCTAGGGCTGTTTATATAGTGTTAGGCGGACGAATCTGGTCAGAATGGCGTCCAGATACAGAGAAACGAATCAGGTTCAGAAAGCTGGAAAAAGCGGGGGGGGGGGGGGGGGTCGACTCCCCAGTCGACCTGGGGGGGGGGGGGGGGAGTCGACTACCCAGCCGACTCCCCAGTCGACCTCGGGGGGGGGATCGACTACCCAGTCGACCTGGGTCCTGGGCGGGAAATTTCCCGCCCAGCCCGCTTCTGAGTTTGATTTTGAAATTTGAACTTTGCTGAAACTTCCGGAGGCCATATCTTCCTCATACGGACTCCGATTTACGCAAACTCGGACTCATTTTCATGCAGAATTCCGAGACAAACGCAATGGCGTAGCCCGTTTCCCTTGATTTTGATTTTAACTTTTAATTCTGTCTTGATTTGTGAATCTTAGCGTTACAGAATTACGGGGTGTTACATTCTCCCCCACTTAAAAGGATTTCGTCCCCGAAATCTTCAAGTTAGGAAGAATGTGTCCTACCATCCAATCTCCCATCTACTCAACCATTCACTCACAGGTATCCATTGTCCTTAAAAGATTTCTAAAGCTTTCATGTTCAAATGCGTAGTGTGTGTATATGTCTTTATCTACTGTAAAATCAGGCGGTCTACTGATTCAGTCGACCTCCTTAATGCGAGTCATGTCAGTGCCATGCGTCCAACCATGTATGCAAGCATCCCTAGTTATGTAAATAATATATGCGTGCACGGCCATTCATCCATATGCAACACCCATATGATAACATATCAAGTTCAATTTACAAACAAATACATATCTGTAAATGCAATATGAAAGCGTCTGAACTGATCTAGTGCTTAATACGTATGCATATGCATTCACGAGCAACCATTAGCAACCACTTGCAACCATTCAACCATAACATGTTTCAAATACATGTTTACATCCATTGGCTTCTTCCTATGGATCGAAGATACGACCTAGAGGATATACTTTGGAAAGAGAGAAATAATTATGCGTAAAGCTCCTACAACTGAAGAAATCAAGGATGCACCCTTAAGGAAAAAGGGTATGATGCTAGTATCTAGCCTTCTTGAGCTTTACTCCACTGTATCTTAACTAATTTAACTTCACGATTGTGAAGTTCCTGATCTCCCTTTCCAAAATAAACAGATGTCAATCACGGTACCAAGTGTATGTACTAAGATGGTTTGAGGTCTCTCTCTTATCCACCATGCCATAACTATAAGGGTCGAAAGGTCACTACGTGCTTTTTGGAGTGCCTGCCACAACTATTCATCTCTCACGCAAACCATCCTAGTCGAACTCGACATTCCTCAAGTACAAGCCCCAAAGGCCTAAACCAATATCAGACAAGCACCAAAGGAATATCTCCTCCGAATTTAGACGATCTACGTGAGATGATATAAGCAAAATCGATAGCTATCCTCAAATCCCTACTAACCAAAAACAAATTGGTCGGACCACCAATTGGATTTGAGACTCTAGTGGGATCTTTCTACTATACAAGTACTATGGTGCAGTGACTCAACTATGGAAGTGGATATGAACAAACGCGAAGCACTAAAACCAAAGGAAAGAGTACGAACAGCAAAACTAGACTCTTCCAACAGAACTTTACTACCTTTCACCTAGGTATGCTTGGTGGTGAAAGTATGTACTTGCCCTTCTGAAAATCTTGTTCCTCGTTCTTGCCCTTGTCCTTAAGTATATGCCCTATCATAACCTAGTAAAGATACTTCCTCTTGTCTTAGGTTTTATAATTTCTTCCTCCTTCGTGTGCTATGTCTACATCCATGAATTCCTCATCCTAGGGTTATGCTCCTTAGCCAAACTCCTCATCCTCTTCCGTGTGTATTCATGTTGACAAATCTCTCGAAAACTTCCTCCATCGTCCGAAAAACCCTATAAGCTTCGAAAGAAAACTGCCCGTAGATGAAACAACTACGGCTATGGATGGAAGTCGGGCACTACTTTGCTCTTCGATGAGGTTACCTCCCAGAAAGCCAGGAGCCCCAGAGACTCAAGAAAGAAGGAGACAAGAATTTAAACAGAGGAAGAGAAGATAGTGCGTATGGCTTTGGGGAATATGTCTTTAAAACAAATCTTTTCTCTTGAAAATGCTTCTTTAAAAACCGTTTTGAAAATAATTTTTCAAATCCTTTATCTGATCTGGTAACCTTCAGCTCTAATACCACGTGTAACACCCCACATCCGTTAGTGTCACTCACAAAGGGAATGCACTAAGTTCTGTGGAGCATTTAGGGTAAAAGATGCAGATAAATTACAAGACAGACAGAAATTAAACAGCGGAAAATAAAACTTTGCTTTATTGATAAAATAGTTTGTACAATGGTTTCTTTACAATATCAGAGTATCATCTGTCTTACAAAATAAAGAAGCATAAAAACAACATTTATATTCCCCGATTTTAGCAAGAGCCAGCCATAGCATCTGAAAAGAGAATCCAAGCAAACTTCGACAAATCTTCAAGCTGGGAAAGAGTGGCAGTCCAACTTAACCTGAGCTAAACTATTCCTTCCTTTACTACCTGGCGGGAAACGGAAGAAAAGAAGACGAAAGAAAAACAGAGTCAGACATAAAGCCTGAGTAAGTTCAGTAACTTCTAGCATGTGAACATGGAAAAACAAAACGACATGAATTAATTGAATACAAGATTACACCATGACGATAGGGTCAACAAGATTAGACAAGGTAGTCACAAGATATGCTAATATAAGATAAACTGGATACGCTCTAATACTTTCGCCGCTTCGCTATTTCCTTGTTATACTGGTTTCTATATCTCTGCACTGCCTATCTAGTGTCCCAACTAGTAACGATAACGTGATCCCAATCCCTGTATTTTCCATTGCCTTCCGGCATACATTCATTATTTATTACCTAGATCAGATCTAGGGTTTTCTATCAAGTGCTTTCTAGATTTAACTAGAATTTACGCTATCTGCTGAACGCTTCTCGGATTCAGGATTTATGCCACCTAGTCCAACTAGGGATTATGCTACCTGTCGAACGATGCCCCCAAGTCTAGGACACACTACCTAGAGTGGTATATGTTCCTATACTTCCCCACGCATGTATCGCGAATCGTTATCGCTTGTCTAGATGCACATGTCCTGTAATGTGCGGTCCGAGTCCTGTGACAGGGCAAATCAAGGAATACAGAACTCGGTCGGGAGCTTTCAGATATCTGCCGATGCAGATGCTAAGGTCTGTTTTTATTCCAGTGGCTATGGTCCCACTTGACCCCTCCCTCAACTAATGAAAGGCACACCTTGAAAAATGAGAACTATACGCTGGCCCCCGGTGCCCCTCTATCCTATGGCCATCCTCACCCATAACTAGATAGCAAGTATATGGTCTTTTGGAGTTCTCCGCCTTTCCGCTTCACGTATCTCGATTGACTCAAGATGGATGGTAGAAGACGAGTTGCTATCACATGGCTACCGTTTTCTCGCCGAATCACGCCGGTCCATCCTGGTCTTTAGGTTGCCATGTATTGCAACAAAGGCATACCCCTGGTTCTTCTACGTAGACCTTAACCTCTGTGAGCCCAGGAGGATCATCTGCAGCCCTACAGAGGGATACCAAGAGTACCCTCACGTCCCCTCGAAGCCTCGGGCTTCGTAACCCAATTCGTTGGAGCCTTCTTTCTACTCAGACGGACATTCGCTCCTTCCCGTGTTATACTAAGAATTACTACTCAGTTTTACTAACTAAGATTTACCACTTAGTTTCCAGAATCGTTGTTTTCTTAACTAAGGTTTACTACTTAGTTCCCTTTCCCGTCAATTTGGATTGGTTAAGTGTCATTAGTCAATTCAAGCCAACTTAACCCTCTTCATTCATCCTATTATGCTGGTTAAGTGTTATCAGTAATTCATGTTGGCTTAACCCCACCACAAACCAAGTTATATTGGTTAAGTATTTCTTATTACTTAACCCTACCCATTCACCCTGTATTGGTTAAGTGTTCCTTTTTAACTTAACCTTGCCCGTCTGTCTTAACTAACATGTTATTAACGGTTAAGTATTATCCCTTCATGTTTTAGACTTAACCTTATTCCTTTATCACAATCTGATGGTTAAGTGTTCAAGTTTACTTAACCCCACGGTCTAGCCCAGCTAACATATCAAATTGGCTAAGTCTATTAAATTTTACTTAACCCCAACCTTTAGTCTAGTTAACATGATAATTTGGCTAAGTGTATTAACTTTACTTAACCCCACCTTCTAGTCTAGTTAACATGTTAATTTGGCTAAGTGTATTAACTTTACTTAACCCCACCTTCTAGTCTAGTTAACATGTTAATTTGGCTAAGTGTTTCCTTAGTTACTTAACCCCTACAAATCTTGTTCTGTTACCATGTGAAGTTGGTTAAGTGTCCCTATGGACTTAGCCCTCCCGTCCTAGCTTAACTGTGTTAAATCGGTTAAGTGTTCCTATGGACTTAACCCTCCCATTCTAGCTTAACTGTATGGCCCTAATCCCACCCACCAGTCTGGTTATCATGTTGAATTGGTTAAGTGTCTTAGTGAACTTAACCCTACCATTCTTGTTCTAGCTTTAATTAAATAGATTAAAGCCACGACCACTCACATTAGACAGATATTGTTGCGATTACTGGATGTGCCGGTTGGTTCCGGGCAGATTTACATCGCAACTCAGTCTAACCTCGGGTTAGGCCTATTCGTGTTTTCTAGTTCAAAGGGTTTTGACTAATTTTCAAATCAGCTTTTGAAAGTAACCATCCCGTCCGTCGGATCAGTTAGGGATAGCCAGGGAGAGCAGGAAACTTGTATTTTCCAAACTCAAGCCTAGACACTATCCTCTTTGTCACCCTAGAACTTTCTGGCTTATTATTAAAAGAGATGTCGTTAATAAACCTTTAATTTGTCTAAATTCACATTTCCTCGTTTAGGCCAGATTCTGTAGGTAAATTATTCCTAATTTACTTATTTCCCAATTACTCTTTTAATGTAATTTGTCTACATTCATTCTTATGGCCCATTTTCCCCTCTATATCATATTTATGCTTTTTGGTATGTAAACTATACCAAACTAAGTGTCACTAACCATGATTTTGCTAAACCTGACAATTATTCCCAATTATGGCCAATTTCACATTTATGCCAATATACTCACCGTGCCAAATTAGCTAATCCAATTCCGATTCAACATTCTAATTCACGTCAAACTAGACTTATTACTCTAGTTCACTATTCATGTAAATGCTAGATTTACATGTCAATATTAGATTCAAATTACACATCTTATAATTCATGTCAAATTTATCCAATTTGCATTTCTATGAACATGCCATAATACATGTTCCCAATTTATGCCAATTTCCAAGTTAAACTACGTTTTTAGTAAATTTCATATTTTGCCCAAATCGTATTCCCACCGTTCGTATAATCGTGACTCAGTCTAGATTATAGATAAATCTAGATTCGTAGAAAATGAACCAAAGACGCTATGAAAAAGGATGGACATAATAACTGGCATAAAAAGGTTTGGATAACGACGTCGGTTCAAAAACATGGGTAGACCTAACTTAATAGGTAAATTCCCAAGGTCTAAAACCAAGGAAAACCAAGAATAGACATAATAGAGACGCAGGTTCAAGAACATGGGTAGACCTAACTTAATAGGTAAATTCCCAAGGTCTAAAACCAAAGAAACCAAGAATAGACAGAATAGAAAATCAGGTTTAGACCCAATTTCACAGTCAAATACTTAAGCAACACTTTCCTAGTCATGAATCATAGGTGTTTAGTCATAATTGTCCTTGTTATGTCATAGGAAATATTTTATGTTTCCTAATCAAAGGCATAGGCTTAGTCAGGGAAATAATTCTCATAGTCATAGTCACAGTCTTATTTGTCCTCGAATCATAACAGTTCTTAATTTGGTCCAAAGAAATAGGCACTGATTCAATAGAAAGAATTGGCATACTCTTTTATTCCTTTAATTTCATGTCACGGAAAGAGAAACGTTCAAATCTAGAAATAACTGACTTACAGAGATTAGATTAGAATAGAAAGAAGGCGTTGCTATGATTCGTGCGACATTAGCCTTTAATCCTTATCTTGAAGCTTTGATTTTGATTTGAATCTCTTCTGGACAATTTGAGCAGCATAACCTTGTCTTGGATTTTCGTAGTATTTTCTTATTTTTATTTATTTATATATTTTCTCAGAGGCAGCATAAGGATAGAAAAGAATTGTGAATAGAGAATGAGACTAGGGCTGTTTATATAGTGTTAGGCGGACGAATCTGGTCAAAATGGCGTCCGGATACAGAGAAACGAATCAGGTTCAGAAAGCTGGAAAAAGCGAGGGGGGGGTCGACTACCCGGTCGACCTGGGAGGGGGGAGGGGGTCGACTACCCAGTCGACTCCCCAGTCGACCTGGGTGGGAAATTTCCCGCCCAGCCCGCTTCTGAGTCTGATTTTGAAATTTGAACTTTTCTGAAACTTCCGGAGGCCATATCTTCCTCATACGGACTCCGATTTACGCAAACTCGGACTCGTTTTCGTGCAGAATTCCGAGAAGAACGCAATGGCGTAGCCCGTTTCCCTTGATTTTGATTTTATCTTTTAATTATGCCTTGATTTGTGAATCTTAGCGTTACAGAATTACGGGGTGTTACAGATTGTTTTATTTGAGGTAACTTATTTGGATGTAGAAAAAACGGGTTGGAGGGATCCAACTAGATTCCACAAATTTATTGTTTATTTTCATATTATCATCATATAAACTATTTAACAAATATGTGATTTAGTTATTGATTGTTTAAAGTTGTTTTTTATTAACCAATGGGTATTATTGGTTTAGGAATTAATAACAGATGACCAAAATATTTATCCTTTTATTAGATTGATTTACCGTTAGGTAAATCGATAGAAATGAAGTTATGAAATTATTTTATAACTGAAGATAGAATTTGAAAATATTAATTTGAATGGTTTAGTAAATGGATATCGACTAGAGTTGAGAATTTATAACATTTGTTTATAAATGTTAAGAGAACTGTTTTGGGAAAATCGAATAAGGAATTGTATGGTTTAGTAAATGGATATCGACTAGAGTTGAGAATTTATAACATTATAGGTGTTATCCGTTAAGGGAAGTAAATCTCCAAACATTTTAATCAAACGACCAGAATTGTATGCTAACTCCATCATGTCTTATTTAAAAGTAAATAGATATGCGAAAAACTTTTTTTTTGATTGATTTTTTTAAAATGACAAAAAAGAAAGAAAATTCTATGCAAAACCAAAATAAATATGAAAATCCCCCCACACTTGATTTGGACTGTGTTCCCACAGTCAATGCATGACACAATGAGTGAGCGGAAGAGAAATAATTACATATTTACAAAAGAGGGTTAGTGTGTCATACCGACCGTGCGTGCAGAAAATATGCAGTCATTGAATAGATGAACTGGTCCACAATGGACCATGGAGCAGCCTTATTAAGAATATGAGACATACCTTAAGCACAAAATACCAAATCATAAAGGATTTTATATTACATTTCTGATTTGAAAAAACAAATTTTGTTTTTTCATAAGTTTGAGTTGCTAATTTTAAAATTTCGAGCTTACAACTGATCCAAAAATCGAATTGAATTTCTATAGCAACTAAAGAGAGGTCAGTGAGTCAGGTTTAGAAAAAGTTTCAAAAACAAAGTTTGACATGTTCAGATGATGTATAAATTGAGAGACTTGTGCATCGTTCTCACCACCACACTTGTTTTGAGAAATATTATTCAATTTTGCTTTGATGTTGTTCAATTTTGTTGACTAAAGGTTCATTCGTAAACCTAAAGTTAATACCAAACAAATGAATTTTCTGTAAATTTGGAAATCGTATTTTCTCAAAAACATTATTATTCCTGAAAGAGTTCATATACTGCAGAAATTTATCATTAAAAACCAAGTGATAACAGTGAGGCTCAGTTGAAATGATTAAGTCATAAGGAGTTCCAACAGTTTTTGAAAAATCGTCATTGTGTTCAAGATCACATTCAGCAGTTTCGTTATTTTCAACCTCAAGAATTTCAAAGTTTTCAAATTTTTCATTTTCAGTTTTAGACTCAACACCATTATCGTAAATCAGTTCAAGAAGTTTTCGCTCATCAAAGACGTCCTCACCTAAACAGTTGTTAACAACTTCATCATTTTTGTCATGTTGACAATCTAGACAATCTAAAATTGCTAAATTTTCAAAATTTTCAGAATTTGAGAGAGGAAGATCAAATTGAAGATTGACGTCTTCGTTTTCAAAAGAATTTAAATTCAAATTAAGCATAGAGCTTTCAGCAACTTCATTAAGATTTTCGTCAACTTCAAATGTGGTTAGTTGAAGATCGTCGTTTGTGGTAAAAGGTGAATTATCATTTGACTCATCACATGTTGAAATTTGATTATTTTGTTTTTTATGAAAATTCAAGTAGTCTTGAAACAACAAATTCGTGTGATTATCGTGAATTTCATTCATTTGCTCAACAAAATCAAATTTATAATTATTTACATGAGAATTTTCAGTTTGAAATTGTTGAGAACAAAAATTTTCAGTTGCACCACAATTGAAATTATTCGCATTGCCAAAATCATGGTGAAGTGATTATCATTTCCATTTTGAATTTGAAATTCATTTTGGATATTGAAATTGATTTGGCTGGGGTTATAATCAAAATTGTTTGAATTTGGAAGTGAATTCGAATTTTGATTATTTTGAAAACTTTGACTTGAATTGTTGCACATTACTTCAATTAATCTTTGTCTTGATTCATTAAAATTTTGACCTTCTTCAAATAGAGATTGAATACTTATTTCAAGACTTGAGGGTTGATTATCAGTTTGAAATTTTGGTGGTGTAAAATCATGATTATTTTGGAAATTTTGAAAAGTTGGTGGTGTAAAATCCAAATTGTTTGTACAATAGTTGTTATTAAAATATCCATATGAATTTGACGTAGAATTATATGGATTATATTTATTTTCACAACTAGCATAAAATTCGTAGGAATAAGGGAATTAGGACATTTTAAAGAAAGCTCTTAATAAATATGTTAAAATGAACAACTTCGGATTATATGAATACAAGTCTAGGCCAGGTCCGGACAGGAGTTATCAGTGTGTCGCGAATCACCGTAGAAACACAACTGAAGGTTTAAGAACCTGTTTGAGTTCAAGACTCTACCGTTCCTTAGACACCTCAAAGAGCATCAATCCTAATTGTCAATTTAACAAACATTTTGTCCTATGAGTTTTTGGGGAATCTTCAATTCGATTTCAAATATAATTTATTTCAAAGCCAAACTTTTCAACTTAATCCCATGGTCGTTTTTAAATTCTCAACCACACATCAACAGACAAAATATTCAATCACAGAACAGTCACAGAAAAATAAACTGAAGAAATAAAATTTTTACAATCAAAGCCGCTGCCCCTGTAGAAGATTTTTAAAAAGAAATTCTGTAACAACCCGGAATTCTGGGGGTAAATTTAAAATTTATTTTGAGTAATTTTAATGAGTTTTTGACATTTAAAATGATTTATTTAAAATAATTATGATTAAGAATTAATTTAAATCGAAGTTAGAATGAACAGTTTACTTCTAATTATAAAAGAAGTTAGAAATAGCGCTGTAGTTTGAAAAGTCAAACTTGAACTTTGACTGACCATACAGGATGCAAAAGTAAACGGATTTTAGTGAAACCAAAAAAATTAGAATCTATTTAAAAATATCTTTCTAACGAATCTGAAAAATAGAAATTTCATAACGGGAATCAAAAGTTATGTCAAAATTAAAATTTAGAAAGGTCGCTATGAAATTTATAAAGGTCAAAATGCCACTTTTTGCATATGAAGGAACTTGGACTCGAAACCACTTCCATTGAGTTCAGAATGATGTTTCTGCATTGAAAAATAGTAAACACTTATATATTTTGAGTTTCAGGATTTATTTGTTTAAAAATGTATTTTTAATATTAAATATATTGGCCTTAAAAATAGACATTTTTCAAACGACCTCTGTTTTCGACGAAACCACTTTTGTTGGAACCGGAATGTCAAATTGTAGCTATATTTCAATTTTCAGAATTTTTCGAATTAATATGTGAGCATGGCAAAAGAAAATGTGTTTTGACTATTTCAGTTAAATTTAAACGCCTTAAAAATAGCCATTTTTTCAAAAAGTCTCAGAATTCAACGAAGTAATTTTTTTTAGCACCGTATCGCCATTTCAGTTAAATGTGTTTTGACTATTTCTGGATTTTTCTGAGTTAATTTCTAGTCCCGGTAAAATTATTTGTACGGAAAAAGTAAAAATAAAGGACTTCAATTTTAAAATTGAAAAACGGAGGCCAAGATGAAAGTTTGGGCTAACGGGACAGGTCCAGTTGAGTCCGGAACGGGGGCTAAATGGTATGAATGACAGTCGTTGGGGCTGAATCGGAGTTCGGACCAAAACGGGCTTAAACGGGCTAATTAAATAATAAAAAAAACCCTTAAAATAATATTATAAAAAGGCATCGGGTCTTCTTCCCCGATTGAACACGTACGTTGAAAACCCATAGCCGCCCCTTTCTTCAAAATTTCACCTCCAAATTCCCGTCAATCCATGAAGAATTAGACCTCCCCGTAGTTAAACCTTTTAAAGATCTCTCTCCGCTCTTCGATTTGGTACCAATCTCAAACCACCCCGTGCCCCGAATCTCCACCACCACCTCCCCAAACCTGCGCCGAATGCAGCCCCGCCATGCCCACCAGACCAGGCCGAGCTTCACCCCCCTCTGGCCGATCAAAGCCCTCTCCTAGCTCTCCAATCTCCCGCAAACCGTTCGTAAAACGGTCGACTACAGCTCCCGAAATCCGCATTTGAAGATTTGAACAATTCTGAAAATTAAGGTATAAATATTTCAGAATTAGCCACGCTTATTTCCGTTGCTGTGCCAGTTGTTAAAGGCCAGAATTCTAATTTTTACATGAATTTCAAATTGAAATCTTTCAGATCCGAAACCGTTTTGAATTCAAACACAAGATCTGATCAAAGTTGACAATTCATTTCAGATCCGGCCTAGGTGAGTATTTATTTTTAATTTAATTTAATTTATTTAATTATTAATTCTTTGTGATTAAAAATATTTATTGATAGATCTGCTATGTCGTGATATTTTAAATATGGACCTGAATTGTTTATACCGTATGATGTTAAATCTGCAAATCTGAATATTAGATCTGAATTTATTGATTAATTAGAATTAATTATTTGTTAATTTTATTGAATCATGCCTCGTTGATATGTCATATGCCAATATAAACATCACCCTATATATTACCTTGATGTGAATTGTTAGATTTAGTCATGTTGGTTTATTTGAATGTTGTTGTTGATTGGATGTGACATGAAATACGATGTGGTAAATGGTGAAGGCTCAATCTTTACATTGTAAATAGGAAGACTAACTTTTATATGTTGAATTTTTGATTGAAATTATTAAAGACTGAATCTTTAATTGAAATATTAAAGATGTAAATTTTCATGAAAATATTGAAAGATGAAATTTTTTATGTAAATATTAAATGTCATGCACTGCATATGAAATAAAATATATTTATTTGTAAATGTCATGTACTGCATATGAAATAAAATATATTTATTTGTAAATGTCATGCACTGCATATGAAATGAAATATATTTATTTGTAAATGTCATGCACTGCATATGAAATGAAATATATTTATTTGTAAATGTCATGTACTGCATATGAAATGAAATATATTTATTTGTAAATGTCATGCACTGCATATGAAATGAAATATATTTATTTGTAAATGTCATGCACTGCATATGAAATGAAATATATTTATTTGTAAATGTCATGCACTGCATATGAAATGAAATATATTTATTTGTAAATGTCATGTACTGCATATGAAATAAAATATATTTATTTGTAAATGTCATGCACTGCATATGAAATAAAATATATTTATTTGTAAATGTCATGCACTGCATATGAAATAAAATATATTTATTTGTAAATGTCAAGCACTGCATATGAAATAAAATATATTTATTTGTAAATGTCATGCACTGCATATGAAATAAAATATATTTATTTGTAAATGTCATGTACTGCATATGAAATAAAATATATTTATTTGTAAATGTCATACACTGCATATGAAATAAAATACATTTATTTGTTAATGTCATATACTGCATATGAATGAAATATTTATTTATTAATGTTGCATTTCATTGCATATGAAATAAAGTATATTTATTTGTTAATGTTGCATGCATAGTATATGAAATGAAATATATATATTTGTAAGGTCATATATGGCATATGAAATAAAGTGCATAGTTAAAATCATACCTTTTACATATAAAGCGAAGTATTGTAAATGTCATTTAGAAAAGAACAAAAATTCACATTTTTGTTTAAAGAAAAGAATAATAATTCATATTTTTGTTCAAAGAGAAGAAGAGAACAAAATTTACATTTTTGTTTAATGTAAATCCAAGATAAAAGATTACATTGTTGCTAAATATAAATAAAAAGAGGAAAGTTACCTTTTTGTTTTAATGTAATTAAAGAAGAAGATTTTCATTTTCATTTAGAGGAACGAAAAGATTTCAAGTTGAAACGAAATAATACATTGGAATAAAAGATTATATTCTCCAATGTAATGAGAGGTTGAAATAAGTTTCACATTCTTATATAAGTGTGAAACCATATGAAGAATCCAAGGTGTAATAAAGAATTAGTAAAGTTACATTTTCTTAGTGTAATTAGTAAAAGTAAGAAAAATCACACCTTAATGTAAATAAATAAAAGTAAGAAAGTTAACATTTTAAGGAACTGGATTTTTATTAAAAAAAAAAGATAAAGTTAGAGATTTACATTTTTTATGCAGATAGGTTAACACACAAGAATATATTATGTTTGTAATGAAGATTAACACAAAATTATCAATTTGGTTGCATGGAATGATTTACACAAAGTTAGTCGTTTTGTTGTACTGAAGTTGAAACACAAAATATATTCATGTAAGTAGAATGGAAGTCAGGAAACAAAAGATATTTATTTTTGTTGTGATTGGAATGATACGCCAAATATACATTTTGTGTATAGGTTATGCATGAAAATTATAAAAATAAAAGAAACATTTGTTGTGTGTAATGATTCATTGGATGTAGATAAGAAGATTTGTTGGTTGCATAATTTAGAAAAAAGAAATGGATGTAGGATTTATATATAATTATTTATAAAGATTAGAATCAAACGATATGAAATGATTTCCAATATATATATATATATATATATATATACACGAGGATTATTTGGAAAGTCCGAGTTTATCTCATTTCAAATAATTTAAACGACGTTTAAAATTCAAGATTTGAAGGCGACGATAGAAGACTGACGATCTTCATATCGAATGGACGACGACTGCTGATGCCCGTGATTGGAGTAGCTACCTTGAAGGGGCTACAGTGGTGGCCGTCCGGATGTAGTGTTGATTTGTACAGATTTGGCTTTCGCTCAGACCCAGAGCATAAGTTATAAATGGATTGTGTGTCTGACGTTGTACTCCGTTAATATCATGTTATTGATTTTCTGTCTATATATAAATGATTGGTGGTGGAGAATTTATTCTTTACTTAACACCCGTTTATATATTGATGGACGATCAATGGTACGGTATGGATTGGCAATGTGGCACACTAAGATGAAGATGATCAAGCTTTGTTGAAAAGCAGGCCTTGTGGTTATAACGTGACTTCGCGAGCCTCACAAACCGGTAGAGTCTAAAATGGGCGAAGGGAACGCAGGGAGAGCATCACGTTTCTTTCTAGCTAGAAGTAGTGTCAGTGCTTAAAACTGGCTGATATTTACTTATGTGGATGATGGAATGAGGCGCCTCGGATAGGTCCTATAGGACCGGGAAACGTGTGCTTAGGAATTGCCAATCCTCAAAGCTGTATGTGAGGACCGACCCTGCTGTTTCCAAGGGTTCACTGCGGGGGATCCTGAGACATTAGCTAGAGTGTCTCGAATCGGTAAGGAGCTCCGCCCTAGCCTTGACTCATGATGGAAACCCAATTTCCAATACGCCCCATGCGGTTTTGATTGTATTACTAGTACGGAGGCATAATATATGGGTACCTATGCTTCCTAGGATTGATACATTATGATTGAAATGTTTTATTAAAACATATACACACTAATAATAATATCGTTTTTACGTATTTATCATCCTTTAATCACCATAAGGTAAAACTCTATCCTCTGGTGTGCGTTGCATTGTGTGATGGGACCTGAGTCTTATGGTGGTTTCACTTTTCTAAAAAGCATTGCGTTATTTGACGATTTACTTTACTGTTATGCACAGAAATACATTGGAGTAAACCCTTTTCGCGTTAGCGGCGTGGTACTTGCATTTGCCTTATTATTATTATGTATTAGTTAAGAATTCTCACACCAGTCCCACGACTGACCCGTTGTTTGTTTCCACCTTTGCAAACTCGGGTGACCTTTTTTCCACACGGGCAGTCGAGTAGTTTGTCTACAGGTTTATCTCGAGCAGGATTCTGGATTGAAGCTTAAAGCTGTGTCCAGAGCATAGTTGTCTTCCGCTGTATCTATTTTATTTCCGCTGCACTGTATCGTATTAAAATCTTGTAATTTTTCTTCCGCTGTATTTATCGATGTACTCTGATCTTCTGTACTCTGATGTAACATTTATTGTTGATGTTATAAAAGTCTTTTGTTATTTGTTCTGATGTTGCTGTATTCCCAAAGTTGATGTATCCGCAGATTTCCAACCTTTGGTTCAGACCTGTGTGGTTTATGGTCGATTCAAAGGATGGGAACTTCCGGGTCATCATAAATTCTATATTTTCCAAGCAGCTGCAGTCCCTGTAGAGTTTAGAAAATTCTCACTGAGATCGGCAGTCCGTCCAGTGCAACTGAGTAATGCTAGCACGTTCACACCCTACTTGGTGTGCAACAGCTCCAACAATTCAAATTCTGCTAATTGCTTGATTGTTTTACCTCCGAAATTTTTGTTGGTTTGTTGCTTGACTGTTTTCCTTAAGAAATTTGGCCTTTGAATTGATTTGCTTTTTTTTCCTTTGAGAAGAAGCAATAAAGAAAACAAAAACAAAACACTAGATAGAAAGAAAAAACTAAACTAAAGAAAAACTTGTCTAAGCCAAGCTAAAAAGAATAAAATAAACAGAGGACTAAACTTAACAAAAATAAGAACTAAGATCATTAAAAAAACTGGTTCAACCCTAAAATTTACTTGACTAGGACGCACTCAGTCCAAATTCAACAATCAAGGTCAGGCACGTATGCCCCAAACCAAATAAGGATAACTTCAAAATCTTAGATAAATAAACCCCTTTTCAACGCAAAACTAAAATAACAATTATTTTCCCCAAAACCTGAACAAAAAAATAGAATGACAAACTCAGATGCTCGCACCCCTTATTTTTATTACTTTCTTTCGATTATGCTGCAACTAAACAAAGTCACAACAACAAATTTTCAATCGGGGTTCTATCTTCGCGATAAATCTCTTTGGGGTTTCTAGGGTTTACCTCCGATTCGGGCTCTGGTGATAGTTTGATGTGGTGAAAATGAATACGGGATAGGTATTTGCATTGTGATGATTGTGATCGTGTGCTGGTTTTGGGTATGGGTTCGGACTTGGGGCTTCAAATTGCGATTTGGGTATCGCAAAACTAGGTTTCGGTTTTGCGATGAATGACTGGGTGCGGTGCGACTTGGCTGAGGGTGATTAGCACTGGTATTTTTGATGCTTGGGAAGGTTTTGATCAAAGGCAGGAAGAAGCGGAAGACGTGATGATGACAATGGTAAATGTTGGCTACAGACCAAGTGGTTGTATTTTTAGGTTGCGAGAAGATGAGGGTGGTATTGTGATGTATGTGGAGTTAGCAATCTGGTGTAAGAGGGGTGGTTAATCGTGTAGTTATGTCGAGGGCGTAGGAGTGAAGGCTGGTTAGCAAGTTGAAATGGGTATGTAGGAATGGATTGTTTTGTGAATGAGAAGTGTAGAATGTGGATGAAATGAGATAGTGAGGTGTGCAAGGGTATATGAGGCGTGAAGATAATGGAAGTACACTGGTATGTTTTTGTGGTTTGAAATGTCAGTGAAGATTATAGAAGCGTGGGATTTGAAGAGGACGTGGTGCTATATGGCTTGATGAAAGGTTTGAACATTGAAGGTTGTATTTTGAAAATTGTTTGTGAAAGATGAGTACTAGCTGTAGACGTTTAGGGCAGCGCATAGATCTTTTGCAGTGGTATGGTGAGAAGGGTGGTAGCATATGATGAAGTGTGGGAGTATTTGGTTTTGAGTCTCGGCTTTTGAAGGTGCAGTGTTTTGAAACGGAAGTTGTTTGTGCAGAGGGGTGACTGAAAGGGGGTGCTTTGTGGTTTATGGTACTGTAGTGTTGATCAACAGAAAAAATTGTTTGATGTGTGAGTGGCATAACTATTTGGAGATGTAGAGATCTAAGAAATTGTTTGAAGAAGATGGTATTTGATGAGATCTGAAATGGAGGAAAACTGATTTTGTTTGTGGAGAAGGTAATGTCGTTTTGTCATAGTTCTGGTGAGAGGATGGAGAAATGTACGGGATTATGTAATGGTATTAGGAATAGAGTAAAGTGGGGTTGGTTTATAATGGATTGTGAACAGAAGATAATCATGAAATATAGAGGGAGGACAAGAAAAAGAAAAGCAATATTTTTTTTTAATATATGTAAAAAAAGGAAAGAGATTTGCAGAAGATTGGAAAGAAATAAATGAATAAAAAGGGAAAGAAATTGTATGGAAATGAAAGAAAATTAAAAACAAAATGCAAGTGTTTATTATTATTTTTTAAAATGCAAGACACAAAAATATGACAATGCAAACAGGGGTGGAAAAAGAGAGAATACAAATTCAAATGCAAGGGGGAATGATCAGTGCAAATTTGACAATGGGGATGATGAAATGTACAAAAATGCAACCTTTTTTTTAACTTTAAAATGACTAAACACAAAGACAAAATGAACAAAAATGAAAATGAACACGACAATAAGGTGAAAAACAACAAGATGCAATAACACTTATTTTTCCTTTTTTTTAAACAAAAGAAAAAAAACACAAATAAATAAAAACAAGCACACAAATCGACAAGAAATGAAAAAGCAACAAATGATCAAAACAAATGCAATAAATCTTTTTTAAATAAAGAAAAACAACAAAGAAAATTAATTCGAATAATAAAATCACAATTAAATTATATACCCGGCAACGGCGCCAAAAACTTGTTCGATGACAGATATTCTATAAATTAGAAAACCGTCGCGAAGTGCAATAAACTGCAAGCGCACGACGTACAATTGTTATTACATGGCGAATATGAGTCGATCCGCAGGGAAGGAAGTAATTTCAACCTTATTCAGTCAAATTAAACCAAAATTTGGTTGTGATTAAGTACTAGAAAAAAAAAAGTAAACTAAAGTGTAGATTAAAACTATGAGATTAAAACCAATTTAGGGGCAACTTCACTTCTCTCTCTTTCAACATTCTTCAATATAAAATAGCACAAAGAACTCTAGAGTAACTTAAGTAAGATTAATTATGTAATTATCATTAGCATAACTTATTTGCGCTAATAATTAACACAAAATATGCCATCAAATTATAATACACAATTAATCTAACTTTTTAACTATTATGAAACAGGGCATCGAAATGAAACTAAAATCTAATATAGGTATGATCTATTTACTATTGGTTAGTAATATAGATCATCAAATTTCAACTTAAAACTCATTTCATTGCCATAATCACAATTTTAGATGAAGAGGAAATTTGTTATATATGTCATAAACATAGCCTCCATGTTATGAAATGAACAAAAGAGACTATTAAATTCAATATGAAACAAAAATACACAAAAACATCCTTTTCCATTAAACCCAAGGAGATCATTCATACAAATTCATGTTGAATCTACATTAATTGGGAGGAAAAGCTTCATCACCCCTAAATTGTAGGGGTTTAGCTCCTCATTTGTGTGATTAATTCAACACAATAAGATTTAGCCATTAAAGAACAACAAAATTAGAGAACTAAAATAAAGGAAAATCTATTCTAACTGCATAAAATAAATCTAAGCTACTTGCGTTAAAGAAAAGAACTTGTAAATAAAAAAAAACTAATTAAAATTGCAATAGAAGATAGATTACAATAAAGAAAATGGCTTAGAAGCCATGGAAGAAAAAGAGGTTTTGATTTGAGCCTCCATTCTAAACTAAATAAAATCCAAGATCCTTTTTACATCAACATATAGGGGTTATTTATACATGTGAAAACCTTAATTCAATTTCAGTGTGCTACTAAGAATGCCCATCATTAAGCTTCCTTTTGTCTTTAACAATAATGATTCATGAAGCCCTTTTTTGTCTCCACTAAAGAAGGAGGGAGAGTGGGTGGGTCCTCCACTAATCTTCTATTTGAATTGATTCCTTCTTCATTGATTGATTTCCTTTTTTGTGGCAAGGCATTGATTTCCTTTTTATTGGCAAGGCATTGATTTCCTCTTGTTTTTTCCTTTGTATTCATATATATCTTAATGAAGTCCTCTTCTGCATGCATCAAATCTATACAAAAACAATGAAAAATGTCCAAGTAAAAATTCTCAAAATAACTTAAGCATAAAAATGACTTTTCCCCGTATACGATGATGAATGCATGATGTTTTGAAATCAATTGAATTACAGTTTAAACATGATAAAATACCCACATATGACATTTATTTGCAATAAACTAGAATAAATATATGAATATAAATATGCATTTTTACATGCACATCAGGTGTCTTCGGTTTGTCTGGTCCCACGACAACTTGTATAGACCGATGTATGACATAGTATTTCCAAAGGATCGCGTACATTAATTTCTACAAACATATTTCTGTTGGTGGCAGAGGAATTCGTTCTTACTTCTTAGACACCCAGATTGTTTTTGTTGACATCAATTAGTGATTTAAAGGATCTGACGATGTGACATTCAAATTAGATGGTGGCCAGATGTTCTAAAAGGTAATTATAACCTAAGGCCTCTTCAACCGGGAAATGGTATAAAATCGGGTAGGTCTCATGGCTATGCGGGTCGCTCGCATCAAAAGGGTGTATTGTCACCATCTAGGGAAATTTGTATTTGTTCTTATTTAGCTTATGTATCTCCCAGGAATGGTTATGTTGTTGGTATCAATCGTAATGTGACAATATATCTGGTCCACTCAAGCGAAATGAGTGGTCGGTCTTGTTCAGCCAGGGTTGCAAGATTTGAATCCTAATGTATTTTCTCTAGATGTACACTATTGGAAGGTGGTCCTATACCTTTCCATAGCTGGAAATTCATTCTCCAATAAGAACCTGTGATTTTAATTGTATACTATGTATGTGAAGTGTGAGATGCAAGCGTTCATTTAGATTGATATTTACTTGATTTAGACTATTGTGATACCAGAAAAGTAGTGCTTTTAAAAATGTTTTGGGCTATCGTAAGGTAAAAGCCGTCCGTATTTATGTGTGGATTGTTCTTACAATTATCCTTTTCTTTCTAAAAGATTCTTACTTTAAAATCAAGATGGATGATGCCTATAAACTTAGTTATTTTTTCTCATGCTGGTTCACCTGACTGATCCTGGCATTTGCAATGCTCGGGTCAGACCTAGTTTTACAGTTTTAGTTTATCGGATGCTATGAAGAGACGAGATGGAAGAGTTTAGACGTATGATATTGTATAGTTATTATTCCGCTGTGTGATTGTATATGAGGACAGGTTGTTATAACTATCCAGAAGTGTTGATGTACTCTGATGATTGTAAGTATTTTTCAAGCTCTTAATAAAGATTTATTTCTATATTATATTTTGGTTCACTGCGATATGAGATTCTTTGTTGTGTTGGTTCTTCTTCTTATATTCTAATATTTCTTTATTTCTTTCCTCACCCTCTAATTTCTTTCTATTAAGTATCTAGTGTTTTTGATACTTGAGTTTTGGCAAGTAATACAGGTTTATATATTATTGTCGAAATTCGAGAGTCGAATTCCTACCGGGTCATTACAGTGGTATCAAAGCCTAAAGTTTAGTAATAATCTTGGCTCTGTGGCGTAACTAGATAGAGATGGGGTTAGTAATACCCTAAATTGAGTTTGAGTGTGTGTGTGTGTGTGAGTGTGTGTGTGTGTATATATATATATATATATATATATATATATATATATATATATATATATGAGAGCATATTTGTAAATTTTATACACAAATGTTTTGCTTTGTGTTATTTGATTGGTTCAAGTTTGAACTGGCAACTGACACAAGATTGTTTTCTAAAGAGGGTAAATGAAATAATTTTACCCAAGTTGTATTTTTGTATAGAAAAGAAAATAATCTTATTAGCCTATTAAAATATTATTGTGTTGATTGATTTGAATGAAATTCAAATTGGACTATAAAATTTGAAATAGGAACTTAACTTGGTTAAGTGAAGCTAAGAATGATATTGAAATTAAATTAAATAGATTTGGAATTTGGAAATTGATTGGATAATAATTGAATGGAAGTCAATTAGATATAAATCCATTATTATTGAAACATGTTAAATCAAAGTAAATATTAATATTGAATGTAAATTTAATTAATTTGATTGAGTTGGTTGTGCATTAGTTGTTGATTGATGATTGATTGTTTGTTAGATAAATTGAATATAATTCATTAATGGTTTAATAAGAAATTTAATGAATTGAAAACCAAGAAAATGAATTCCAACATAATAAATTTGAATGGAGCAGCTTATGAATTGGAATTAATGATTTAAAGTTGTATTTGCAAATGAATTGATGCTTCATGTTTGATTTAGGAATTGTTGTTGTTGTGACGGGGGAGGTCGAGCTTGGGTCGGATTTGAAGAGGAGGAGGAGGCGAGTCGACGGAGGTAGGTGGCGGTGGCTGGTGTTGCCCGTAGCGATGGCGAAGTGGGAGGGAAGGATCGAACGACGTGAATCGTCCAGAGAAGATAACGTCGAGGGTTTTTGGAGGATTTTTAATTTTTAAAAATTATGAAAGGAATTTTATGATTGGCTAAGGTTTTATTAACTTTTTAAATAGTGTTTTTACAAACGAACTCCAATCCGAACCTAACGACTGTCGCCCCTAGCTAAATACCCCCATTCCGGACACAATGGGATATGTTTCGTTGGCCAATTCGACTGTTACAGTCAGTTATTTTTCAAATTAAAGTATAAAACATTTAATATTCAATTTGAACGTACATTTTAATTTGACAGGGCCACAAATTGAATCGAAAAATTCCAGAAAAATAAATTTAGCTTTGTTTTGACGATACAGTCCCAACGAAACCAGTTTCGTCGAATTTTGAGATCGTATTCAAAATGGCCATTTTCATGTCGACCCATTTTAACAGAAATTGACCAATCACATTTTCCTTTGCCCCACTCACATACTAGCTTCAAAAATTATGAAATTTGAAACCTAGCAATAGTTTGACATCCCGGATCAAACAAAAGTGGTTTCGTCGAATTCCGAGGTCGTATGCAAAATGTCTATTTTCAAGGGCTATACATTCTATATAGCGCCCTTTCTGAAAATTCATTTGGCCATAACTTTTGATTCCTGCTACGAAACTTCGATTTTTCAGATTCGTTAGAAAGGTATCCATAAACAGATTTAAATATTTTTGGTTTCACTAAAATCTGTTATATTTTCCACCCGGTACAGTCAGACAAAGTTTGTATTCAAATTTTCAAACTGCCTCACTATTTCCAATTCATTACTTTATTGAATTATGCTATTTCAATTGTTTAAATTCTTTGACAATAACCAATTTTAAAAATTTTAAATTGGTTCACATTTTCCGGGTTATTACAGTTGTCATACTTGTTGCTTAGTGAAATATGATTTAAGAATTTCATATATCTGTTACTTATATGTTGAATTTAGCTAAGTGCAGGTACCAGATGGCTATAAAGATTGATTTTGGTTGCGTATACTGCATGTAAATTGAGTAGTATGCTCAATAGCGCTCATATAAGGTATGCCTACGCGAAAATATAAATTTTGGTTTCCGACCATGTGAGTCGATGTATTTATATTTATTGCTCCTGCAATATCGCAGAAAGTCCCTTCGTACATGGGAGACTCTACCGGATTTTTCCGAAAATTTAAGGTGTTAGAATTTTTTTGATATTTTTGAAAAGTTTTATATCACTACAACAAAATACCATTTTACAGCTCTTATTTTACAACTGGTACAAAATACCAGTTGTAGTAAATGTTTTTTACAACTGTCATTCACTGACAGTTGTAATAAACATATTTTTAACAACTTTTTTCTTCTACCAGTTGTAATAGATGCTTATTACAACCTTTCTTTTTTGCCAGTTGTGATAGATGCTCATTTTTAATTAGTAAATGTTTATAGTATTTAATAATTAATATTAATAATTATTATAACAAATATTAATTATAATTAATAATTTAATTTTAACGATTAATAGTTAAGGTGTAATCATTGATATTAATAATTAAGAAGTAAAAAATCAAGAAGTAATATTTAATATTTAGTAATTAACTTTTGAAAATTAATAATTAAAACATTTTTATTGGAAAGTTGTATAAACTTATCTTCAACAGTTATTTTTTTACTAGTTGTTATAGAGGCATAATAAATATTATTAATAGTTAATATTTGACAATGAATAATTTTAGTATTTAATAATAATTAATAATTAATACTTAATAAATATTAATTATCTTTAAAAAAACTCTATTAAGTGTTTAATAATTAATAACTAGTAACATATACATAATAAATTTTTAATAATTAATATTTAATTATAAATGAAAAGAAATAAGTAATAATTAATAATAACTATTATTAATAAGTAAAATTCAATATTTTAATATAAATTAACTCTTAAGAAATCCATTTATATTTAATATAAAATTTCACTTATTAGTTCTAAATTATAACATTTAATTTTATATATTTTGGTGAAATTTGGTCAAGATCAATTAAAAGTTGGCTATCATGAAAAGTTAGCGCACCAGGATGAAATTTAGAAGGGAAATGCAAAAATTTAGCTCCAAAGTAAATGACGCCTTCTATTTCTAGTACCTCACGTGGGCCAACTACTCCCCTACTCTTCCCTATATATAGATCGATCCACTAATTTAGCGATTCAAAGATGATGGAGCCGAACCATGTTTTGATTTGCTTTCGCCTACTTGTAACCGTTCACTATTACTGTCTGATGCCTTCGTAGCACTCTGCTTAGTTTTAATATTTGTTGATGTAGGACGATTCAAATGTAGTGATGATATGAGTTGTCTTTGCCTGAGTTGCTTCAATGGAGATGCTGCTCGAGATGAATGAAGTTGATGTCGAGATCCTAATCATCATAGTAATTAATAAGTGATTATTAATTAATCAATAATTAATAATAAATAATTTATAAATAATGAATATTTATGTATTATTTAATAAATAATATTACTTAATAAGTAATATAAAATAATAATTGATTAAATATAGGTTACATTATCATAAAAAGTTTAAAATCAATATTAAAAAAATACTCTATAAAAAATAATATAAATAAGTAATGCCTATGTAATAATAATTAAATATTAATATATAATAACTAGTAATTACTACCGAATAATAGAACTTAATAGTTAATATGAAAAATGAAATAATTCCTATTAGCAATTAGCAATTGTTGTGTTTAATATCTTATAGGACAACTTTTTTTTCAACGAAAAGGAAGCTCATCTTTAATAATTAGTAATTAGCAATTAATTAATTGTTACAAGCCGTGAACGATGCCTTACATAACATGTTCCCGGTTGAAGACATAAATTACGTTGGCTCCAAACCCAGATTTTTCGTTGGCTCCAAACCAAATTTTCAGGCTCCAAACCAAATTTTCGCATATAATTGTAGCTTTTCTGCCCTTGCCTGATAAATTTAATGTCTAATCTACCAGCGCTCTTCCTCCAGACCTAGCCAAACCCGATGAGAGACCTGCTAATGTTCTTCCTCCGAATCCCGACCAAAATTCGATGAGAGACCCGCTAACATCTTCCAAACCTAAACCCAGTAGCATAGATATTGCCTCTATCATGATTTTTTCTAAAGAAGAGACGCTATTTCTTGTTGAAGTTCGAAGGTGAATCCCTTATCGGGTCCGCGGTTTAACTCCAGTTCGATGTAGCTAGACGTAGGCAACTTGCTCGGCACTTCGGATGATGACCTCGGCATCCCTGCTGCAGATTACTCCTGTTGGTTGCTAATTTCCTTCCGGTATTTCCCCCTTTTTCTTTTTCTGTATGGTTTTATTTGTGTTCAATTTGATGATTTTATTCTATTTGCTTCAAAAAAAAATATAAAATTGTTGATCTTCAAATATACCTTTATATCACATGAAATCAAAGATGGGTATTAACAATCCAATATATACCCTGTTTTGCTAAAATTTCAATGTCCATTCAGATTTTAATCAAATGAATTGGTTTTTGAAGAAAATCAAAAAGAGAAAAAAAATATGTTCAATTAAATGGGGTTCGGTTATTAGTGTTTACTATTTATTTTCTATTTGTTTACAATTCAACAAAGTTGCCAGAAAGCACGACTACAAAAATAAGATATAGATTGTCAAAAACTTAGCTCAATCTGCGTACTTTACTGTATCAGGCATTCTAACCATGGTTGCTCATAGTAAAAATTGTTTAGTTGTTTAAAATTTCAATTTTAGCTTTTATAGTTTAATTGCTCGCATGAATATTCGCTGGAAACACTCAAATTGCTGGCATGAATCCATCTTCTTGTTTGCGTTAATCATCATTCCTAAATACATTTATCCAATGATTGGACTCCAATCAGTCATCTTAGGTAAAAGATAAAGTAAAAGATAATTCCATTAAATTTCATAGGTTAGTTAAGACTTGCAACACATTAGTGTCTATCCCAATATAAAAGTACAATATGTTTCCAGCTAATGTTATTAATGGTCAATAAAGAAAATGTACAAATGATTGAGATGGGTATCGTATCACTAAGTCGTTAAATTGGAATATCAACTATTGTGTAGAGTATAAACTCAAAACTTACCAGGCCACTGTTACTTAAATTTGAAGACAAGATCTGAGAACACTTGTTGGTTATCTCTAATATCATAAAACTCCTATTGAAATATGAAATAAACCACTCTCCAAATAAAACTAGTAGCAGCAAGGGTCTTGCTCGTAGTTTATAAGGGATCCCTTTTACCAGATCCAGTAAACTAGATATTGTACCCGAAAAATAATGAATTACATTGAGATAAAGATATATTCCAATAAATATAATTTCCAACACTTACCAACCTATTCAAGCTTTAGTCCGTACAAACTATTGATATGTACTAATTTTTTTAGTCTAATTAGCTTTATTGACTAACAGGCTTCGTTCCATACAGAGTACATATATTAGTCTAATTAGATTCATATCCATTCAGGCTTCAAGTATGGACTATAGTTCAACAAGCTCATGATAACTAGCATTCATACAAGCTCAACCATACTATTCAAGTATGGACTAGTTTGTATGGTTGGACTTAAGTTTGGTAGTTAGTTATTAGTCCACACAAACTTCAGTTATTCAATCATTACAAACTTTAGTTATTAGCTTTGTTGATTAATAGGCATGTTATTTGAATGCCATTATAGACTAATGAGTCTAAACAAACTTTAGTTATTAGTCCACACAAACTTCAGTTATTCAATTAATACAAACTTTTTATTAGTTTTGTTGATTAATAGGCATGTTGTTTAATAGGTCATTGTGTGGAAGGGATTTTGATGAGGTTCTATTTAAGTATTTTGTGGAGAATTTTAAAGCTGAGTATAAAATTGATGTGGAGTCTAATGCTAGGCATCGCTGAGGTTGCGAACAGGATGCGAGAAGTTAAAGAAATTGTTGAGTTAAAACCCAGGTTGCGAGCAGGATGTGAGCATGATGCGTGAAGTTGAAAAAATTGTTGAGAGATAACAGGTCGTTTAAGTCAGCATAGCCAGGTTCATTTTTTCTATTTTAAGTAATAGATTTCATACGTACGGGTTATTACTGAAACAAAAAAGAGTTGATGGTTTTACATGTTTAAATATCATTTACCTACATAAAGCATAACTTGTAGTATAGAAGCTCACACAAAAGGATTCAAAGGTGTAGTTTTGCTATCAAATTTGTATATTTTTATTTGTTTGCAATGACACTTCCGTACCTTGAAACTGCTCTTTGTCTTTTCATTTTGCAGGAAGCTCACAAAAAATTTGCTGCTTAAAGAACTAATAATGGTAGTTTGATATTAAAGTGAGAAAAACAAATAGTCCTGAACTAATAATGGATTATAATGAAACAGGATAAACAATTTATAAGCATTTGAATTCTCATTTTGTATTATTTTTTAACTAGGTTTGTATGTCTACGATCTATTGAAGTTACTCGACCTAAGAGATCTGGACCTGATTAGTATGTAGCTATAAGTTTTGAGTATGTGTACAATTTTTTTTAAGATGTATTTTTTGTGTTGTATTGATGTATATATTTTGGAATGGTTATTTTTTTTGTAAGGCTCAGTTGATGATATGAATGATTACTTTATATTGTTTAGTTGGATATGCATGTGGGGTTTAGTCGGAATTCTGTGAAATAAGAAACATTTGTATCAAGTTGATTATAATTTTCTATTGAAAGAAAAATAAAATCAAGATTACATATTATAGATTGTTAGTTATGTCCAAATCAAATTTTGAAATAGTCGTTATGAAATCATTTATAAACGATAACGTTTACTTATTGTATTTAAAAGGAACTTTTATATAATTTGAATATCATTTAACTTGAAATTTTTAATATTGAGATATAATTCGATATTAGTTTCCATTCGGACATATTCGGCAATAATAATTTATTGACTTTAATTGTTTTGGAATTTGTTTATATTATCAATATTATATAAGCCTTCGAAATAACTATTTTTCAAACGACCTCCTTTTTCAACAAAACGAATTTTATTGGAACATGTATAACTCGTTATTGTAAGTAGTCAGTTGGAGTTCATTTTTGTAAGGGGGCGTAATTTGAAGTTGAACCGATGAATATTTTGAATTTAAAATAGCGTCATTGTGCAAACGGAGTCGAATTTCGATGAACGAGTTTCTTTGGGCTCATAACATCAAGACATAATAGTATGTCCATTTTTGTTACGTCTGGAGTTCGTTTGTGTCAGTGCAAATTTAACGATCGACATTAAATAGCAGTACCATACTAAAATGAAATAAAATTCTCAACTCCTAAGCTATACAACAAACCTACCTTATATTGCACAACATATATATATATATATGTCTTCTTAAAAGAAAATAAAGATGTGTGCAATATATATATATATATATATATATATATATATATATAGAAACCATGCTAAGCTACCTACTAAAGTGTGCGACCCCAAACCCCGTTCCACAGTGGCAAGGGTAATCTTTGGAATATAACACATAAACAGATAACAACAGAACAGAAATAATTAAATACACTAGATAATGTAAAATAGAATACAATGGATAAAAATAATCATCAGAGTTACACAGTATATAGGATCATACTTGGTACAATTTACAGTTCAGCTTTACATAAATGTCCACAGTGGAAAAAAAACATAATATGTACAATAGGAGCTGAACAGCATAAAAAGAAAAAAGTAACAGAATCCAGCTTCAGCTCCCGCTATCCACAAAGAGCCCGCTAAACCTTGAATAACAGGTTGCCCGTGTAGAAATAGGGCACCTGAGTTTGCAAGTGAAACAAACTACGAGTCAGTCATGGGACTGGTATGAGAAATCTACTTAACTTACTTTATAATATGGCCAATCACAGGACCACGCCGCTAACGCAGAACGGGTTTACTCCATTGGATTTCCAGTGCTTTAAACAAGTAAATCTTTTAAACATCACAATGCTTTTTATAAAAATGAAGCCATTATAAGACTCAGTTCCCATCACAAAATGCAACACAAACAGGAGGATAGAGTTTTACCTTATAATGGCCAAAATATCCTTGATACGAATAAAACAAAAGCATTTGATATTATTACTAGTGCTTATATGTTTCAAAAAAAAAAAAATCAATCATAAGTATCAATCATAGATGGCATTTGTACAATATATCATGTCGCCATATATAGGTATACAATCAAAACCGCACGATGTCATATTTGGAAATTGGATTTTCGTCATGAACCCAGGCAAGGGATCGTCCTTACCGCTTCGAGACTGTCTAGCCCGAGCCTCAGGAACAGCCGCAACTGCCCCTTGGATCGTCAAGGTCGGTCCATGCGGAGTGGATTAAAATTCCTGAACACTGCGTTTCCCCGCCCTATGGGGCGTAAACTGGTCATATACCGACCAAACCATCGGCCCAGGAGTGACCGATATAACCGAGGCGTCTCGCTATCCATCATCCACATAAATAAAATGCCCGGGCATGTCAAACCCAAAACACCACTCCTAGCTAGAAAGAAACGCAGGTCCTCCCTGAAACCCTCTCCCGTTTCTGGTCTATACCGAGGTATGAAGTTCGCGAATCAACGCTAAACACAAAGCTGGCTATTCAAAGCCCTGCTTTGATCATCAGCCACAAAGCTCTGCTTTTCATCAAAAGCTTTGATCACAGCATCTTCGTATCCACGTTGTCCATCTACAACGTCAGACACACATCCATTTACAAGTCCATTCTGGATCTGAACGAAACCGGAGGATCTTTATTCCTCGCACATCCGAACGACCAACAAGTACGTCCGGACAACCACCACTGTAACCCCTTCAGGGCAGCAACTCCCATCCAAGGCATCAGTAGCCATCCATCCGACCTGAAGATCATCGGTCCTGCACCGTCTTCGTATCTTTGACTTCTAATAGTTGATCAATTATTTAAAATGAGAATTAATTCGACCTTTTTAAATAATCCACGTATATTAGAATTCAAATCAATTCATTCCAATGGTTAAATTATTCGACATCCATAATTCAGTTCATTAATGTAATTTTCACGTCAAACACATTCAACCATCAAATATCCAATAAACCGAGTAAATTCGGTTTATTTCAATTCCATATCATTTATATTTTTTATAACGATTTATCGCTATTTTTACTTATTTAAAAATAGCCAATTCATTTAAACGACGCTTCAGGCCATAACGCACCCGTGGCGCTGTTTTTCTTCAGATTTTGATTAATACATATCTAAAAATCAAACCGTTGGATCTTTACAAATTTTATATCATTGGAAAGATCTTTTCAAATCTAATCCAACGGTCCCAGTTTTGGGAAAATCCGACGGTCGGATCTCCTGGTACAATCGTTTGAAGTTACAATTTCAAAATACGAATTGCAGCATCGTTATTCGATTTATTTTAATTATATATATATATATAATCGATTCCGGCACTTCTTTCATTCAGATTTGAATTAAACATTCCAGACAATCCAACCGTTGGATCTTTGCAAAGTTGGTGTCGTTGGAAAGATATTTCCAAAGCGAACCCAAAGGTTTCGGTTTCGGGAAAATCCGATGGTCGGATCTCCCGCAATAATCGTTTGAAATCACGATTTCAAAATACTAACTGTAGCTTCGGTATTCGATTTATTTTAATTATTATATATATAAACATAATTCGTTCTTCGATTTCATAACATTTCATTTCATATATGTGATAAAAATGATATTTTTATCCAACAAATATTTATTTCAACACATGACTATTTTTAACACTTCAAATATATCATAAAAATGTGATTTTTATGGTCAAAACAATTTATTTCAAACACGATTATTTTATATACTTCATACAGATGATAAAAATGTGATTTTTATTGTTAAAACAATTTATTTCAAAAATGATTATTTTTCTATACTTCGTACAAACAATAAAAATGTTATTTTTATCATTCTAACCATTTCATTTCATTCATCCGATAAAATTTTATTTTTATCATTCAAACCATTTCATTTCATTCATTCGATAAAAATGTTATTTTTATCGTTCAAACCATTTCATTTCATTCATCCGATAAAAATGTTATTTTTATCGTTCAAAACCATTTCATTTCATTCATTCGATAAAAATTTTATTTTTATCGTTCAAACCATTTCATTTCATTCATCCGATAAAAATGTTATTTTTATCGTTCAAAACCATTTCATTTCATTCATTCAATAAAAATGTTATTTTTATCATTCAAAACCATTTCATTTCATTCATTCGATAAAAACGTTATTTTTTTCGTTCAAACCATTTCATTCATTCGATAAAAATGTTATTTTTATCGTTCAAACCATTCCATTTCATTCATCACATGAATATATTTCAATACGTGAAGATAAATCAAACACAGAAATATTTCAGAAAATTTCGGCAGCATAACAGCAGGGTAGTTAAAACCGGCACCGTCCCGAGTACGGCTCCTCGCTCTACCTTAAAGCCTCGCAGCTTTTGACAATGGGGATTTCAACATCTAGTTCGTACGCAGACGAATTTTCCCATATTCTAATCCTATTGGGATTTCAAACACAATAAATCATTTTCAATCAACCATTCATGATATTCACCAAAATTCACATCAACCGAATCCAAATAATATCACAACCAATATATATCGTCCATGGTCTGTGGACGAGGGGAGTATATGTAACGACCTGGAAAAAGGCGATCTTGGTTATCCGATATACAACACATATTGAACATCCAAGGATCGAAAATAACCGGAAAGTTAATAGAAAGAAGTTAGAGGGTGAGGAAAGATAAGATAGAAACTTAGAATAGAAGAAGAAGAAGAAGAAGATATAACATCATAGTAACACGAATCTCACAGTGGAACGAACAACATATAATAGATAACCTATCCTTGAAATAAAATCAATATACGTATACAGTAACATTATCATAGTACTACACTTACAACACAGTGGAAATTACTATAGCTATATAATTCTGAAGCCTCCTGCTCCAAGCTCCCCAAGTATATCTGTAAAATCCTGACTACTTGACTGCCCGTATAAAATTGGGCACCCAAGAGTTTAGGGAAAACAAATAAAAATAAACTTTGGGTCAGTCATGGGACTGGTATGAGTAAAACAGTTTAAAATAGTTTGAGCCATTAAACAATATCTCATAAGACCACGCCATATAACGGAATGGGTTTTTCCCTTATGAGAATCCAAAATATCTTTATATCAAAAACCTTTTGATATTATAATAATGTCTATCAACCACGATATAATAATCATCTAGCAGAAACGCTTTCTTCTCACGTTCTACATATATAGTATACAATCAAAACCACAAGCACGTATTGGGTAATGGATTTCCAACTATGACAAAGTATGGAACCACCTTTCGCTAGTGTAAGTCTAGAGAGGAATACACTGGGTTCAACAGGAACATCATGCAACCCGGCCACACATGACCGACCACTCATTTCGCTTGAGTGTATCGAATGTATATCACCAACGGTTGGGATCAGCAACCGTTTCCCGAATGGAACAACATCGACAATAGATTTTTAGAAGTAAATGAAACTCTAGATCAGGTGATTATACACCCTAATAGGTGCGACCTACAAAGCCATGCTACCTGCCCGATTTTTATCATTTCCCAGCTGTGAGGCTAGAGGCCACGCTTATCTCTGACAGATCACACGTTTATTCACTTTGAATGTCACATCGTCATAACCGCCAAATCACAAATTGATTTCCCCAAAAATACCATGGGTATACATCTAAGAGAAACAAATTCCTCCGCCACCAAACATAAATACATTTGAAGAGATCAACTTATGCGATTCTTTAGATATACTCTATCAGACATTCGTCCATACAAGTTGTTCTGGGACTGGACAAATCGAAGCACTATTCAGTACACCCATCTTAGACAATCTTTACCTAAGATTTATACAACAGCCCTTGCACTTTACTCCGTCTTCAATCATCTTTGGCAAATATGATTCGAAATGCTTATGCCAATACGTAGTGCTTCTTCGGATAATAATCCAACCGGTCTCTCCATATTAACAACGTTAAAATGGTCAAAAACTTTGATAGTCGGTGAGTTAACTATCAAAGAAAAACACATGTGCAAACAACGATATTATTTCCAGATGGAAATTTTATTGATCAATCATCATTTAACAATTATCTCTTTAGTTCATTAATTTACTTATCTCCTGTTTCCATATATTCTAAATTCTTATTATCTATTATCAGAAAACATTCCTGATTCATATTTAAAACATTTCCAAACTCCTTCACTGGATTTAAACTGATGTTTAAATAAAACATCGATATGCCAACTCAAACCATTTACTAAATTCAATTAACCATCATTCACTATCAAACCTTACCATTCCTTAGTTAAGAAGGAAGTCAATCAAGTTGGGGTATAATTACCTCTCAGACCTTAACTGAACAACGTTTTAACTTCGAAATTGTCAAACTTTATCCTTTAAATCTTTAACAAACTTCCTTACGTAACTCTCGGATTCTATTTACGTATCCACTTCTTTATTGAAAACATTGGTTATAACGATAACGTTATAATCCCTACTTTCGAAATATCTAACTTCCATTATAAATTTTATTCTTTAATGTGAATAAATAAATAAACACCTGATTTATAAATAAATAAATCTTGATTTAAACACCGAAAAGTATAAGTACTTTCCCAAATTCGATATAATCGAATTCGACGTATAACTCCCTTTCGAGTAATCTTTATTCGATTAACTCTCCTTCGAATAACTAATATTCGACTAACTCTCTTTCTTTCGAATACACTACATTTGATTAACTCCTTTCGATTAAAATAAAATCGATAACTCCTTTCAATTAAACTATAATCGATAACTCCTTTTCGAATAACTAAATTCGATTACTCCTTTCTTCAAATAACAATATTTGATTAACTCCTTTCGATTAAACTAAAATCGATAACTCCTTTCGATTAAACTAAAATCGATAACTCCTTTCGAGTAAACTATAATCGATAACTACTTTCGATTAAACTATAATCGATAACTCCTTTTCGAATAACTAAATTTGATTAAACTAAAATCGATAACTCCTTTCGATTAAATTATAACTCGATTATCTGAACTCGATAACTTAACTCGATTATCTGAACTCGATAACTTAACTCGATTACTCGATAATCTTAACTCGATTATCTTGACTCGATAATCTTAACTCGATTATCTTATCTCTATTATCTTAACTCTATTCGATTAACTTAATTTGATTAACTCTGATTGATTAACCCTAAATGGTTAACTCTAAATGATTAACTCTAACTGGTTAACTCTAACTGATTAACTCTAACTAATTAACTCTAACTGATTAACTCTAACTGGTTAACTCTAAGTGATTAACTCTGACTGGTTAACTCTGACTGGTTAACTCTAAGTGATTAACTCTAACTGGTCAACTCTAAGCGATTAACTCTAACTGGTTAACTCTAAGTGATTAACTCTAACTCTAATCGAGTAATTCTAACTCTAATCGGTTAATTCTAACTCTAATCGATTAATTCTAACTCTAATCGATTAACTCTAACTCAATTCGATTAAGTACTTTAACTTATTTTAACAAACACATTTTGATTAACTCCTTTTGTTAACTCTGCATCCATATTCAGTTTCAAATATCGATGTTGAAATCGATTCTTACTTCTCAATTTAAGTCCTAACTTATATATCCCATTTATCCAATGACAAAATTTTTACTTAATTTATAAAATATTGTTTATAAATTAATCTTCCCAGTTTATCTGTTAAAGCAGATTTCTATTTAATTCCACTTTAAATAAATCTTTTCCATTTATCTGTTAAAAACATATTTCCATTTTCTATTCATTTTCTAAATATTCCTTTGATTAAATTCTATTTATTCTCTAAATAAATATTCCTATTAAAACTTTATTTATTCTATAAATAAATATTTCCATTTTCTCTATTTGTAAATGTTTTACCAACATTCCCCTTTAAATTCTATTTGTAAATGGTTTACAAATATTTTCTCTCCAATTCCATTTGTAAATGTTTTACAAATGTTTTCCTTCTTTATTTATATTTGTAATTGTTTTACAAATATTCTTTTTTTCTATTTTATTTACAAATATTTTCCTTTTATATTCATTTTACAAATAATTTCCTTTATATTTGGTTTACAAATATTTTCCTTTATATCCTTTTTAACTCTTTGATTTTATAATTTATTTCCTTTTATAAAATACTTTTCCCTTTATATATATAAAATCCATTGATTTTATATAACTAATTTATTTTCAAAATAAACTTTGAAAATCCCCTTTTTCTACATTCCAGTATTTCTTACGGTATTCAAAATACCAACCAACGGTGATCGATATCATTCAAACAAACATAATCCACAACATATTATATATCACATCATGTATCACAGTATATGAAACAAAACAATATTTTATATATTGAGGAACCCGGTTGGGTCCCTCCAACCTGTTTCCCTGCATCAAAGATGTTAAACAATATTATTAACATCGATTTCATTTCAATATGAAATATTCTGTTAAAGAGAATCAATATTTGAATAACGATTTTTATATATATCATTATCTATATTTTCAACCAATACATAAGCAATTCAACCAAACAGTTAACACACAGCAATCAACAGATGATTAACAGTTCTAAAAATAGGTTATAAAAATATAACTGTTCAGAGTTGGTGAGTTTTACTCACATTGGCAGTTAATCGTTAAAGAACAATAAATTGTTTGTTTGATTTGAATCAAACAATTTATTTCGCCATAAATTCAAACGAGCTCCAATCCACTCCCAGTTAGTTCCATTGGGTAGCCACCGTCCATACGATCCCACCGGATCCTGTTTTGTCCAATTTTGATACCGTATGCTAAAGTTATAAAATTCACAAATTACACAAGTATTTAAATTAAAGTTAAACTTAAAACATTCAAAATTCGGGCTTCACCAGTTTAGCCCATCCACCCTTGTTTAAGCCCAAACTCAGTTAAACCTTCCTCTTCTTCCCCATGAGCATATGGCACCGCTCCTCAGGAAAAACACAGCCGACTTTCTCCTATCATATCTCCCTCAATCCTTCACGTTTTGCCAAACCAACATCTCCTTTAAACTCCTCTTCACAAATGTGACCACCTCATCCTCCCATAATTGAACTCGCACGACCCTACCACAAACGTTGATGGCACTTTCTCGCGAGCTACAGGAACCATGTGACGGTCTTCATCACCGAAACACACAATACTTGGCCAAACCCCTCTATTCGATCTCAGCAACTCAAATCTCAACTCGTTTCCATCCATCGATGCTTAAAAATTCTAATATCAACAACCTTAGGTCGCTCTGTTGGTTAACTGCTGCGAACGAAAGGGTGTTCGGACCCTTCGAATGCTATATGGAAATGAAGAGGAGATCCTAAGGATCTCAAATATATAACTATTGGAATTCGTAAATTTTGTTTTGGTTTGTTCTTGAATATTGAAGAGGAAGCTTTTTTTTTTCTCGTTTTGATTTTTCTGATGAACGAGGTTGTTGTTCTGCGTTTTAACATTGAGTGTGTGGTTGAGAATAAGTAGTGCATGGCCTTGCTTTGACCACATATAGATTAGGATATATTTTTATTAATATTTTACATTTTTAATTAGCAAATATCTCGTTTATTCGTCTTCTAAAAATCCGTGTGATCACCCACGATATTCAAAAACCCTGAAAATAGACATGCAGCTACAGTTCGACATTACGGTCCCAATGAAACTAGTTTCCTCGAATTCCGACTCCGTTTGTCACACAGCGTATTTTTAAAGGTCCAATTATTGGCAGTTTTTCACTTTAAAAATCCGTACGGCCACATACTGACTTCAAAAATCACAAAACTTGGAATCTAACAATAATTTAATATTGCGGATCCAACAAAATTGGTTTCGTCGAATTCCGACTTTGTTTGCAAAAGTGGCTATTTTTAAAGCTCTAAATAACCTACTTAATATTTAAATATAATTAAATATAAATAAATTAAATATAAATAAATTTATATTATCATATATATTCACACTAGAATACCCTACAGCTCTAGAATAATCCTATATGGATTTCTAACTCGATATTTCATTATCAGAGTTATATGGATATTCGATTTATATTTTAAATTCCTTTATAAAATTTGAAATGGCCATGGTGTTGTTTTTCTGAAAATTTGATTTGGACATAAATCAAAATCTACACGACGAAATCCCGATTTTTCTCTTCCACTAGAAAAATATACTTCACCAGCTCCTAAAGTTTCTTGTTTCACAGAAATCCGATTTAAAACAAACCCTGTACATTCAGTTGAAGTTCAAATCGCCAAATTATGAACTGCCGCGCCATTTCGAGCTTGATTATATTTAAAATAAAATTATATGTTCAAACCGACGTAAATTTAATATATTCGTTATTCTAATTCAATTCTAAGCTAAGTTAAATCTTTGGAATAATCCAGTTCATAGAATATCGTAAATTCCAATATTTCTGATTATTTCTGAATTAAATAAATTATTCTATCATTTAGATTAATTAAATATTCAATATAATTTAATTCAACAACCATTTAATTCTAATTTACCATTTAAATAATTAAATAAATTAATTATTATATCGCTGAAAATATGGGTCGTTATAGTATATATATATATGTATATAAATATATTTTGATTTCATTTCAATATATTTCAATATCATTTCAACGCATATATGATTTTTACAACACATATATAACTTATACATCGAACATACAACTTATACAATGCTTATACATGAGGTGTACAACGCTTATATAACTCATACATCGACTATATAATTTATACATCGTCATTTCCATATCATTTATAAATCAGAAATCTCACTTTGGGTTCCACTCCTCCAAAAATTGTAGAAGGCTCAGAAAAATATCCGGTCTCTTCTAGAATGTAGAAGACGTCCACACGAGTCCACTGTCTCTTGTTTCCCTCTACGAAGTTGTTCAAAACTAGGGTCTTGTTTTTCTCGAAATCCGTGTAGCGATGTGAGGATCGGGCGGCGCAGCGTCGAAGGGCTTGGAAGGGGCTTGCCGGCGCCGGGGGTTTCACGCTGATCGATGGCGGCAGGAGCGAGCGGCGACAGTTCAAAGCATCTGACTTCAAGGCGTTGGTTCCTCTTGTACAGGTGACGAGACGGAGGGTGGTGGGTATGGATTCGAAGCTCTTGTCGAGCTCAACGAAAACCTCAACTAGGTGGAGTGATTTTGTTGCGTGGATTGGAAGAAAAAGAAGATAGAAGGGGAGAAAGGAGTTCTACCGTTCAACGAGGGTTACCGGGGAAGAAAACGTCGGGGAGAGAGAATGAACGTGATTGGGCCATTATTTATTTATTTATATATTTTTAAAATTCAAAAATACCCCTTACTACTAACGAACTCCAATCCAAACCCAACGACTGTCGTCCCTAGCTAAATACCCCCTATCTGAACACAATGGGAAATGTTTCATAGGCCCATTCGACTGTTTCAGTCAGTTTCTCCTCAAATTAAAATATAAAACATTCAATATTTGATTTGAACGTACATTTGAATTTGCCGGAGCCGCAAACTGATCCCAAAAATTCCAGAAAAATAAATCTAGCTATGTTTTAACGATACAGTTCCAACAAAACTAGTATCGTCGAATTCTGAGATCGTTTGAAAAATGGTCATTTTCTGGTCGATCCAATTTAACTGAAATCAACCAAACACATTTTCCTTTGCCACACTCACATATTAATTTCAAAAATTATGGAATTTTAAACCTAGCAATAATTTGACATTCCGGAACCAAAAAAAGTGGTTTCGTCTAAAACAGAGGTCGTTTGCAAAATGTCTATTTACAAGGGCTATATATTCTCTATAGCGACCTTTCTGAAAATTCATTTGGCCATAACTTTTGATTCCCGCTATGAAACTTCGATTTTTCAGATTCGTTAGAAAGATATTCACAAACAGATTTAAATATTTTTGGTTTCCGTTTTATTTTGCACACGGTACCGTCAGTCAAAGTTTGAAATCAAATTTTCAAACTACCGCACCATTTCAGGCCATATTTATAATTAAAATAAATATATTTATTTTCAAACATCGATTCAAATATACTTTTCGTCGTTATTATTTAAAATAATTTATTTTTAATATTTAAAATCAAATAAAATAGCCAAATTAAAAAATTTAAACTGGTTCAGATTTTCCGGGTAGTTACAATCTCCCCCACTTAAAATCTTTTCGTCCCTAAAAAGGAACGAAGTCGAAAGTTGTTTAATTCACCAACTCAACTTTCATTCTGGCTTTCATTTTTCAACTTTTCGGTTTCAAGGAATTTTCTAATTCTTCAAAAATTTGGCTAACACCCTAAATTTTTGAAAAATTTCGCCATAACCTTCTTTGTACGGGGAGGGGTTTGGAAATTTATTGGGCCATATTAGGTACCCAATAAATCCTAATAAACATGCACATATTTATAGTGATATATTCCGGTGTCCACAGGGGAGTGTGTATAGATCATAACTCTAGAGAATAAATTCTCGTCACCCTATAAATGGTTTTTGTGCCTTAATGACCTGAGAGACGTGTTTATTGTCATCTCCAAACCCGTGTGGGGTTTTTATTAATCTTGCAATTTACGTTACATTTTATATAGTCCATATCAGTCATTAGTTCAACCTGTAATATATAGTCATCGCCATACAAGCCTCTCGCTCGTATGGTAAATCTTCAGTCTCGTCACACAAGCTCCAAATTCTTGTGTGGTATATGATGAAGTATGCCATCTTCATGAAGTATGCCATGTAATGTAGTTCAAAATTAATTGTTACTATCATATGCCGACGTTTATTATTACACACAGAACAACCAGCACTCGGCATCCAATGGCATTCATAGGAGTTGATATAATAATAAATTGCGCAACCAACTCATTAAGGTTTACCTATTTGTCGAGCACACAAATAAATTCTTTACTCAACCACTAACCCATTTACCTGTTCAAACATTTATAATGTACGTGCATATATTTCTATCTATTTTCAATTCAGTTCAATGTGTGATTTAATCAAATAAATTTACCATCATTCTCTTATTGATTAAATTAACTATCATTCTAATAATTTAATTAATCAAATCCACAATCACACAACACAAACAACAATCAATTTGTTTTTATCTTTCAAAAATATACTAATTAATTCATATACTCTTTTAAAATCATTCAAAATATAATTAAAAAGTTTACATCCATGAAAAGAAAACAATAACAAAGTAGAGAACAAAATGGAAATGCAAATGGTAAATGTACCTTGCACCAGAGTCAATCAGAGATATCCACCCTGCACTTGGGATAGGCTTTCTTAATGATCTCCTCGGTTTCCCAAGTACAGTCTCACGGATCTCCACTCCATTGCACTTTGACTAAGTGAACCTTCTTGTTCCTCAGCTCTTTTGTTTCTTTGCCAATAATCTTTAGCGGCTCTCTTCTCGCAGCCAATTCTGGAGTAATTTCCAAATCCCATTGCGCGGCTTCTTCCATGATCAAGTCTGGATCATGCACATGTTTTCGAAGTTGAGATACGTGAAACACATCATGTACTCCAGGAAACCAATCAGGCAATTGAACCCTATAAGTGAGAGTTCCAGTCCGTTCTAGAATAGGAAACGGACCAATAAATTTGGGCGCTAATTTCCCTGTTTTACCGAACCGGATTACTCCTCTCATCGGAGATACCTTAAAATACACATGGCCGCCAACAGAAAATGATAAATCTCTACTTCTCTTATCTATATAGCTCTTCTGCCGGCTTTGAGCAGCTAATAATCGTTTCTTAATGAAATCGACTTTGTCCGCAGCTTTGCGAATCATATCGGGTCCCAATACAAGTCTACTGCCAGGTTCTGCCCAGCAAGCAGGAGATCGACACGCTCTACCATATAATGCTTCGAATGGTGACATTGTCAGGCCTACTTGGTAGCTATTGTTGTATGAGAACTCGGCCAAATGCAAATGGTCTTCCCATGATCCGCCAAAATCAATAACACAAGCCCGCAATAAATCTTCTAGAATACGGTTCACCCTCTCAGTTTAACCATCTATTTGAGGATGATAAGCGGTGCTCAAGTGCAGTTTAGTTCCCAATTTTGCTTGGAATGCTTCCCAGAATTTACTGGCAAAAATCGGGTCATGATCACTAACGATACTCATGGGAACTCCATGAAGTTTAACAATTTCTCTAAAATAAATTTGCGCCAGACTCTGAGCAGTTCTATTTGATCTGACAGGTATGAAATGGGCAGTCTTCGTGAGACGATCTACGATCACCCAAATACTATCATTTCCTTTCCTGGTTCTGGGCAAACCATCTATGAAATCCATAGAAATCTGTTCCCACTTCCCACCTGGAATTTCCAACGGTTGCAACAATCCGACGAGTTTCTGCTGATCGCTTTTAACTTGTTAACAGGTGGAACACCGGCTAACGTATAAAGAAATGTCTCGTTTCATAGATCTCCACCAGAAGCTGCGTTTGATATCATTACTTCTTGCTTACTCCTGGATGCATACTCAATTTGGTTTTGTGACATTCATCCAATACTTCTCTCCGGAGTTCAGGAATGTTCGGAACACATATTCGGCCTTTCAACCTCAGAATCCCATCGTTATCAATTTGAAAACTCGAGGGCTCGCCTTTCTGAATTCTCTCTCTGATCTTCTGAATGAAGTGATCATCCTTTTGAAGAGTAGATATGTTATCAATCAATGAAGGCATGATGATAAGATTGGCGATAATTACATTCTTTCTGCTGAGCGCATCAACCACAACGTTGGCTTTCCCCGGAGTATATAAAATATCAAGATCATATGCTGCAAGAAATTCTAACCAAAGCTGCTGCCTCATATTCAGATCCTTCTGGGTGAATAAATATTTCAGTGATTGATGATCAGTGTATAATTCAAATTTCTCACCCAATAAATAATGCCTCCAGATTTTCATAACAAACACGATGGCTAACAATTCAAGATCATGAGCCGCATAATTTTTCTCATGTGGCTTCAATTGAGGGCTAGCATAAGCCACTACCTGGCCTCTTTGCATTAATACTACACCGAGACCTTCTTTAGAAGCATCTGTCCAGAATTTCAAGTTTTGATTGAGATCAATGATTGTTAACACTGGAGCAGTTGTCAGTTTTAACTTTAGCTCTTGGAAAGCTGCCTCACATTCCGGAGTCCAATTGAATCTAGAATGTTTCTTAGTAAGCTTCGTTAAGGAACTGGATATCTTCGAAAAATTCTTAACGAACTTCCGATAATAACTGGCCAATCCGAGAAAACTTCGGACTTCTATGGGTGTACGAGGCTGTTTCCAATTCTGGATACCAGTGATTTTACTGGGATCAATTGAAATTCCTTCCTTTGACACGATTTGGCCAAGAAATTTGACTTCTTCTTGCCAGAATATACATTTGGAAAACTTTGCTTTTAAAACATTCTTTCTGAGAATTTCTAACACTTGTTCCAAATGTTTTTCATGATCGCTTTCTGACTTAGAGAAGATCAATATGTCATCAATGAAAACCAGTATGAATTTATTTAGTACTTCTCTGAATACCCGGTTCATTAGATTGACAAAATAAGCTGGAGCATTACATAAGCCGAACGACATTACTAACCGCTCATTGAATAAATTTGGACCTCTGAATGCTGTCAAAGGAACACACTCTTCGGCAATACAAAGTTGATGGAAACCTGTAGCTAGGTCCATTCGTGAAAATACTTGTGCGCCACTCAATCGATCCAACAAATCATCAATCCACGTCAATCGATATTTGTTCTTCAGTGTCTGCTTATTCAAGTCACGATAATCCACACATAGTCTGAGAGTACCGTCTGACTTTGGGACAAATACCACTGCTGCTCCCTAATCAGAGAAACTAGGCCTGATCAGACCCTTCCATACAAGCTATCGAGTTTGACTGTCTAACTATTCTTTCTCCTTCAAGGTCATTCTTCGAATAGCGTGAACCACTGGCCTTGCATTCAGAACCAAAGAGATTTTGAAATCAATTTCTCTACGCGGATGTAAGCTAATAACTTCTTCGAACACATCCGCATAGTTCTTGACAACATGAATATTTTCAACATCGACCAGAATATTCTCCGTAATGACAGGAACAGGTTCTATTTGAGCAGGAGAAACATCCAAAGCAGACCAAAAGTCTTTTCTATCAGAATTTGGACCTTCACGTGGTATGCTTATATAGTCCCCGAACTTTGTCTTTGTCGTTACAACTCTTTCGGTGCATTTGACCTCAGCTTCATATTTGGTTAACCAATCCAGTCCTAGAATAAGATCAAATTCTTTAAAATTTATGACGATCGAAATGGTAGGGAACTGATAACGAGAAAAAGAGACAGGCACCCCCACAAACCCAACAAAGATCGAGGGAACCCCCAACCGGATTTGTAACGACCCGTATTCTACGCATCATAGGATCGTAGAATATTTATTTCTTTCACATACGAAGTCGTATGGTCATGAAACTTTGGGAGACGACTATTGGGGTCATTTCCCATGTTCATGATTTTTGTCGATTTTTAAATGACCATTTTACCCCTAGTTGGTACTGTTTTGGCCATAACTTTTGACTGGAAGGGAATTTAGACCTGAAACCACTTCCATTGGCTCCGGATGATGGTTTACAATTCCGTAGAGTGGTCACATTAGCCAAACGGACTCACCGTTTGGGAAATATGGCTAAAACAAGTTTCAGATGGTGAAAAACAACTTAATTGGGCTTAACCGGGTAATTAGCAGCTAGGCCCAAAGGGGATTTTGGGATTGGAGATGTATAGGGGCTGATTAGGGTTAGAAAACATTTCTTTCGGCCGCCACTTTCATTCTTGGAACCCTAGCAATGGCCTCCAACACCCAGATCACCTTCTAATCACTTTCTAATCAAGTTTTGGCTTAATCTACATCAAATTAAGGAGAGAAAACACGAAAGCAAGATTAGAGCTGCTGTTAGACATTAGAATTCACCCAAATCAGCGAGGTTTCAGTTCTGAGAATTTTACTTGTGGCCAAGGTGAGTGATTAGCATTGTTTTGACACTAATTACAGTTAATTAAGGGTAATTAGTGAAGATTAGCGAATTTACACACTAATAAATTCTGGAAAAATATCTGTAAATTCGAAAATAATATTTTATGCCTCTGGTAGAAATTTGGTTTAATTTGGTTAAGTTTTGTTAATCCTATGATTAGTTTTGCTTAAACATGCTTAAGGGGAAATATGGGGTTTTGGGTATGTTTGATCCATTTTAACCTATCACATTGATGTTTTGAAGTTTGTGGTTGATTATGCATGTTGCTATGACTGTATGATATGCTTTGTGATTGATTTCAATAGTTAGAATGGTCGAAAACGTTGTCGAATGGCGTAAAACACTTGCTGGAAAAGCTTCAGGAAACAGTGCAGGTTTCAGATCGGATCAGATATGGTGGCTCGGATCGGATAAGTGAACTGGGCAAGGGATTCGATCGGATCGGAACTTGACACTTGAGAAATCTGGCAAAAAGGAAGGCCATGCTAGTAATATTGGGATCGGATCAGATAAAGGAGGGGGATCAGAGCGGCTAAAGGAGGAGGATCGGATCGGAATGAATGAAGGGCGAGGGAGCTGAGAGCACGAACTGGATGGGAGATGGCAACCCGACCCGACCCGAAGTGGGACACCCAACCCAAACCGATGCAACGATGTGAACCCGAACCGAACCGCTACAGGGGAAGACTACGAATCGAACCAATTCAAAGTAGAGGACCCGACCCGAACCGATGGCTAGAAGGGGAAACCGACCCGACCCGGTATTGACCAATAACCCGAGATGCAAAGGTAGTCCAATATGGGAAGTTAGAGCTCAGGATCCAGTTGGGAACCGATAAGTTCACTTCATGATTGGGCTTTGCTGCGGGACGTGTGCCAAGGGACAGTCGATGTCTACGACTTTGGATCACTATGTATGGGAGGTACGTGAACGGGTTCAGGGCCGCAATGGCCTAGGTACGACTAAAGGGCTATAGACCAATGAAGTGGGGTCATTCGTAAAGATTTGGTCATGACTCCATGTGGTAAGCTTGGTAGTAGCAGTAGTTGTACAAGTTGAACTCCGTCACTACTTCGATAGGTCTAGTGATTGACAATGGTGGACATCATATGCTTTACGCACTGAGTGGGAGATGTGAGGATGGTTGCTATGGTTGATTTGTTTGCCATCATTATGACATGCACACCCCACCCCCGTATTCTTTACACTATTTATTATGGCACCTTAGAGTATTGTACGGTATGTGGTACTAACTCTTTGGTTGCAGGTCCAGGTTCAGGTATGGTTTAGTATACCTGTTATTGTTCTGTTTAGATGCTTATCGCTCGTACCAGGCTTTATGTCTGACCTAGAGTTTTATGTCTCCTCTTATTACTCTAGGTGCTCACACGAGCAGACTAGAGACAGGTTAGCTGGTGATGCACGGGTAGATGATCCGGAGACGAGCAGGAGGCTTCCACGTATGATATATATAGTATTCTCCCTGTGTTGTTGAAGATCACTGCTTGGGCATTAGTAGTGCATCTTCTACTTCAGTTTTCCTTTGTTTTAGAGACAGTAAATTTGGAAAGTTGTAATAAGCTGTATTTGGATTTCCGCTGCTCTGATGTTAATGTTGGTTTTAGTTATCATCTTATGCACTGTCTCACCTGTTTTATGTCAAGTATATTATTATTATATTTTATTCCATGCGCTGTGAGACATTCTGCAGGTTCCTCGTTAGTTAATTCCCTTCTTTCCTTTCTTCTGACGACCGTCCCGTGCTAGTCGGGCATGTGTACAGCGCACTGGAGAGACAGTATCCGGACGTTTTCAAAGAAGTGACCGGGCTTCCACCACATCGAGAGATTGAGTTCCGTATTGATTTGGTGAAAGATGCCAGACCTATAGTGATGCCACTTCGTCGTATGGCACCAAGGGAGCAGCGAGAGCTCGGGGTGCAAGTCAGCGATCTTTTGAAGAAGGGATTTATCAGAAGGAGTGTTTCTGAATGGGGAGCACCAGTTGTGTTTGCTACCAAGGCGGATGGTTCCCTTCGTTTGTGTGTAGACTACCGCGAGTTGAATAAAGTGACGAGGAAGAAAAAGTATCCTCTACCGCGGATAGATGATTTGTTCGATCAGTTGAGTGGCGCGAGAGTATTTTCTCAGTTGGATCTCGTGACATGTTTTCATCAGCTTAGAGTGGAAGCTGAGAGTATAGCTAAAATGGCATTTCCGACGCCGTCTGGATTTTATGAATGGTTGGTCATGCCATTCGGGTTGACCAATGCCCCAACATATTTTGTGGATCTTATGAATAGGATATTCAGAGATCAGTTGAATAAGTTTGTCCTTGTGTTCGTGGATGATATTTTGGTCTATTCAAGGACAGAGGAAGAACACAAGGAACTTTTAAGAATAGTGATGGAGGTGTTGAGAAAACACCAATTGAAAGCAAAGTTTTCTAAGTGTCACTTCTGGAGGAGGGAAGTGAGGTTCTTGGGTCATGTTGTTTCCGAGAATGGTATTGCCGTGGACCCTGCGAAGGTGGCTGCGGTACAGGATTGGCCTACGCCCAAGAATGCAACAGATGTAAGAAGTTTCTTAGGGTTAGCTGGATATTATCGTAAGTTTATCCAAGGTTTCTCCAAGATAGCAGCACCATTGACCCAGTTGACCAAGAAGAATCAAGCTTTTGTCTGGGATGAAAGGTGCGAGAATGCATTCAAGAGTCTAAAGGACAAGTTGACATGCACACCAGTGTAAGTCATTCCTAAGGGGAATGAAGAGATGACGGTATACACGGATGCCTGTGGCACCGGACTGGGTGCTGTATTGATGCAAGGCGGTAGGGTTGTAGCTTATGCAAGTCGGCAATTGAAACCGCACGAGAGAAGATACCCTACCCATGATTTGGAATTGGCAGCGATCGTGTTCGCGTTAAAGATGTGGAGACACTATCTCTTGGGAGAAAGATTTGAGCTGTTTACAGATCATAAGTCATTGAAGTATCTCTTCTCCCAGAAGGATCTAAATCTCCGGCAACAAAGGTGGTTAGAATTTTTGGCTTCCTATGATTTTGACATCGCATATACACCAGGAAAGGGCAATGCGGTAGCCGATGCGTTGAGTAGAAGACATGCCAGTTTGGGGGCTATGTTTCTTGAATGGAAGCAACTGGAGTACATCGCTGGGTATGATTTCAGACCAAAGTGCGAATTGGATCCAGAAATGTTAGCAAGTTTGACGATCAGACCCACTTTGATTGAGCGGATCGACTCTAGTCAGAGGGACGATCCTAACCTATTGGAAATCACCTCCAAGTTAGAGATGGGTATCGATGAGGAGATGGACAAGTATGGGCTTGAGCGAGATGGATGGCTTAGAAAGAATGGAAAGCTTGTTGTACCCAATGTCAATGGATTGAGAGATGAAGTGCTTGGAGAATGTCATCACTCAAAACTGACTATACACCCCGGTGATAATAAGATGTATCGAAATATGAAGCAGACCTACTACTGGGAAGGGATGAAAAGAGAAATTGGGAAGTTTATATCCAAATGCATGAATTGCCAGCTAGTTAAGGCTGAGCAAAAGAAGCCTAGTGGTTTGATGCAACCATTAGAAATTCCAGAATGGAAATGGGAACAAGTGTCAATGGATTTCATTGATGGGTTACCAAGGACTAGATCAGGACATGATAGCATTTGGGTAATTGTGGATCGATTGACTAAGAGTGCAAGATTCATACCAGTCAAATCGACCAGAACGGCAGCTAAGTTAGCAGAATTGTATATGAAGTGGGTAGTGAGATTTCATGGAGTACCTCAAAGCATTGTGAGTGACCGAGACCCGTTGTTCACTAGTGGGTTTTGGAAGAGCTTACAAGAGGCTCTAGGGTCAGAATTACATCTCAGTACCGCATATCATCCTCAGACCGACGGTCAGACGGAGAGGGTGAATCGTATTTTGGAAGATCTCTTGAGAGCATGTATATTGGATTTTGGTGGATCATGGGATGACCATTTGCATCTAGTAGAGTTTGCATATAATAATAGCTACCAATCCAGTATCGGTATGGCTCCGTTTGAAGCTTTGTACAGAAGACCGTGCAACTCACCATCATGTTGGATAGAGACTAGCGAGAAGTTTATGCTTGGACCAGATGTGGTGAGGGAAACTTCAGGCAAGATCAAGATCATTCAACAATGAATGAAAGCTGCCCAAGATAGGCAGAAGAGTTATGCTGATAAGAGGAGAAGAGACTTAAAATTCTCCGTTGGTGACTTGGTGTTTGTCAAGATTTCTCCGTTGAAGAGCGTGATACGATTTGGCAGGAGAGGCAAGTTAGCACCAAGATTTGTTGGCCCATTCCCTGTTCTTGAACTAGTCGGGAATTTGGCATATAGAGTTAACTTACCAGAGAAGATGGCGGGAGTTCACAATGTATTTCATGTTTCCCAACTAAGGAAGTTCGTTCACGACTCAGATATGACTATTTCACCTGATCAGTTAGAGGACTTCGAAGTAGAACCCGAGGCGGTTGGGAACCGCAAGCCGATCCGTATTGTCGAGCACGATATGAAGCAACTTCAAAGGAAGGCGGTGAAGCTAGTCAAGGTTCAGTGGGGCGAGAACGAGAATGACTGTACTTGGGAGACAGAGGAGAGTATTAGAAAGATGTATCCATAACTCTTCGCCTGGTAAGATTTTAACTTCGATTTAGTTTTCTGCATGCTAGGATAGGCTTGTTTGCTTGTTTTGCATGTTTGATTGTTGTATGTGGTTGTTAGGCATGCGGGATACTTTGTATGTTTTGGGTTAAGGAATTTCGGGGACGAAATTTCTTAAGGGGGGGAGAGTGTAACGACCCGTATTCTACGCATCATAGGATCGTAGAATATTTATTTCTTTCACATACGAAGTCGTATGGTCATGAAACTTTGGGAGACGACTATTGGAGTCATTTCCCATGTTCATGATTTTTGTCGATTTTTAAATGACCATTTTACCCCTAGTTGGTACTGTTTTGGCCATAACTTTTGACTGGAAAGGAATTTAGACCTGAAACCACTTCCATTGGCTCTGGATGATGGTTTACAATTCCGTAGAGTGGTCACATTAGCCAAAAGGACTCACCGTTTGGGAAATATGGCTGAAACAAGTTTCAGATGGTGAAAAACAGCTTAATTGGGCTTAACCGGGTAATTAGCAGCTAGGCCCAAAGGGGATTTCGGGATTGGAGATGTATATGGGCTGATTAGGGTTAGAAAACATTTCTTTCGGCCGCCACTTTCATTCTTGGAATCCTAGCAATGGCCTCCAACACCCAAAAATCACCTTCTAATCACTTTCTAATCAAGTTTTGTCTTAATCTACATCAAATTAAGGAGAGAAAACACGAAAGCAAGATTAGAGTTGCTGTTAGACATTAGAATTCACCCAAATCAGCGAGGTTTCAGTTCTGAGAATTTTATTTGTGGCCAAGGTGAGTGATTAGCATTGTTTTGACACTAATTACAGTTAATTAAGGGTAATTAGTGAAGATTAGCGAATTTACACACTAATAAATTCTAGAAAAATATCTGTAAATTCGAAAATAATATTTTATGCCTCTGGTAGAAATTTGGTTTAGTTTGGTTAAGTTTTGTTAACCCTATGATTAGTTTTGCTTAAACATGCTTAAGGGGAAATATGGGGTTTTGGGTATGTTTGATCCATTTTAACCTATCACATGGATGTTTTGATGTTTGTGGTTGATTATGCATGTTGCTATGACTGTATGATATGCTTTGGGATTGATTTCAATAGTTAGAATGGCATAAAACACTTGCTGGAAAAGCTTCAGGAAACAGTGCAGGTTTCGGATCGGATCGGATATGGTGGCTCGGATCGGATAAGTGAACTGGGCAAGGGATTCGATCGGATCGGAACTTGACACTTGAGAAATCTGGCAAAAAGGAAGGCCATGCTAGTAATATTGGGATCGGATCGGATAAAGGAGGGGGATCGGAGCGGCTAAAGGAGGAGGATCGGATCAGAACGAATGAAGGGCGAGGGAGCTGAGAGCACGAACTGGATGGGAGATGGCAACCCGACCCGACCCGAAGTGGGACACCCGAACCGAACCGATGCAACGCTGTGAACCCGAACCGAACCGCTACAGGGGAAGACTACGAATCGAACCAATTCAAAGTAGAGGACCCGACCCGAACCGATGGCTAGAAGGGGAAACCGACCCGACCCAGTATTGACCAATAACCCGAGATGCAAAGGTAGTCCAATATGGGAAGTTAGAGCTCGGGATCCAGTTGGGAACCGATAAGTTCACTTCATGATTGGGCTTTGCTGCGGGACGTGTGCCAAGGGGCAGTCGATGTCTACGACTTTGGATCACTATGTATGGGAGGTACGTGAACGGGTTCAGGGCCGCAATGGCCTAGGTACAACTAAAGGGCTATAGACCAATGAAGTGGGGTCATTTGTAAAGATTTGGTCATGACTCCATGTGGTAAGCTTGGTAGTAGCAGTAGTTGTACAAGTTGAACTCCGTCAGTACTTCGATGGGTCTAGTGATTGACAGTGGTGGACATCATATGCTTTACGCACTGAGTGAGAGATGTGAGGATGGTTGCTATTGTTGATTTGTTTGCCATCATTATGACATGCACACCCCACCCCCGTATTCTTTACACTATTTATTATGGCACCTTAGAGTATTGTACGGTATGTGGTACTAACTCTTTGGTTGCAGGTCCAGGTTCAGGTATGGTTTAGTATACCTGTTATTGTTCTGTTTAGATGCTTATCGCTCATACCAGGCTTTATGCCTGACCCAGAGTTTTATGTCTCCTCTTATTACTCTGGGTGCTCACATGAGCAGACTAGAGACAGGTTAGCTGGTGATGCACGGGTAGATGATCCGGAGACGAGTAGGAGGCTTCCACGTATGATATATATAGTATTCTCCCTGTGTTGTTGAAGATCACTGCTTGGGCATTAATAGTGCATCTTCTACTTCAGTTTTCCTTTGTTTTAGAGACAGTAAATTTGTAAAGTTGTAATAAGCTGTATTTGGATTTCCGCTGCTCTGATGTTGATGTTGGTTTTAGTTATCAGCTTATGCAATGTCTCACCTGTTTTATGTCAAGTATGTTATTATTATTTTTTATTCCATGCGCTGTGAGACATTGTACAGGTTGCTCGTTAGTTAATTCCCTTCTTTCCTTTCTTCCTACGACCGTCCCATGCTAGTCGGGCATGTGTACAGCGCACTTTCGGAGGAAATGCAGGCTGGTGCGGGGCGGGCCGTCACAGGATTATGGACAGTCATGGGTGCTTTAAGCCTTTTCAGATTCAAATCCAGTTTCTTAACCGCATTTCTTGCAATAAAGCTTCGCGACGTGTCTGTATCAAACAACACTTTAACTGGAATATCTTTGGCAGTAAGCATGCCTTCTAGAACATCTGACCTCGCTTGACTGGCTGAGGATGATGGAACTTCTGCCACTTCATTTGCCTGCACTACTTCAGATTTCTTTAATAGTCGACAATCTTACTTTACATGACCAGTCTGATGGAAAAGACTGCATTTTCTATTGTCTTCCAACTTGTTCTTGGATTTAGATCCATCCTTCCTCCGCATTTTCAAAGATTTACATTTTCTGCCCAAATGGCGCTTCTGATTGCAGTTATGGCATATGGCAGTCATTACTGGTTCCTTCTCAGACTTAACCTTCTTTCGATCGACTTTAGGTTTCTTACTGACCCCAGAAGTCGTACTGGCCTCAGGCTGTGTACTTTTCTCTGGACCATCAGTTTCGAATTTCCTTTTGTTGCTAGAACTACATTCCTCTTCGTCGACCAAAAGACCATGCTTATATAGATTTTCATGCTGATACGCTATATATATCATTTCCGAAAAAGATTGTTGCACATGTGCAGTTACCTTACTTTGATACTTTCGTTGAAGCCCGTTAATAAACCTCAGATTCTTCATCTTCGGATTCTAAATTAAATGCGGGGCGAAACGAGAAGTTCATTGAATTTCTTATGATATTCTAGAATAATCATATCTCCTTGTATCAAATAGTAGAATTCATCACTTAACCGTTCCGTTGCTTCTGGAGGAATAAACCTTTCATTGAAAATTTCTTTGAATCTATCCCAGGTGATATCACCTTCTGAATTTTCTTTAATAACGGAATCCCACCAGATTAAAGCTTCGTCTTTGAGCGCCCAAGATGCCAGTAATCTTTTTTGATCATCTCTCAGCTTTGAACCTTCAAAGATTTTCTCAGCAGAGCGAATCCATGCTTGTGTTTGAATAATAGATTCATTGCTCGAGAACGGTACTCCACCCAGATTTCGATACTTTATTTATAGAGCTTCAATATCTGGTTCTGACCTACCTCTTCTACTTCTGCCACTCATTTTTCAATGTCTGCAAATAGCAGGCAAAGTGTTAGGCTAACAGAAAAGGTAATTTTAAAACATAGAGACATATACTTGAATGTAAATGTGTCTATCAGGGCGTATTTCATTCTGCTTTACTCATTCTAGGATATTACTGATCCTATCTGAAATGAGTTACTCGTCATAGAACACAACTGGTTCTATTTCTGACGAGTTCGTTAATATGTTATATTCCAGAACTAAGCTTAACCAAAGCTTTGATACCACGTTGTGACGACCCCAAACCCCGTTCCATGGTGGCAAGGGTAATCTTTGGAATATAACACATAAACAAATAACAGCAGAACATAAATAATTAAATACACTAGATAATATACAATAGAATACACTGGATAAACATAATCGTCAGAGTTACACAGTATATAGGATCATACTTAGTACAAAGTACAGTTCAGCTTTACATAAATGCCCATAGCGGAAACAAAACATAATTTGTACAATAGGAGCTAAACAACATAAAAAGAAAGAAGTGACAGAATCCAACTTCAGCTCCCGCTATCCAGAAAGAGCCTGCTAAAACCTAAATACAAGGCTGTCCGTGTAGAAATAGGGGCACCCGAGTTTGCAAGTGAAACAAACTACGAGTCAGTCATGGGACTGGTATGAGAAATCTACTTAACTTACTTTATAATATGGCCAATCATAGGACCACGCCGCTAACACGGAACGGGTTTACTCTATTGGATTGCCAGTGCTTTAAACAAGTAAATCTTTTAAACATCGCAATGCTTTTTATAAAAATGAAGCCATTATAAGACTCCGTTCCCATCACACAATGCAACGCTAACCGGAGGATAGAGTTTTACCTTATAGTGGCCAAAATATGCTTGATACGAATATAACAAAAGCATTTGATATTACTACAGGTTTATATGTTTAAAAAACAATTTCAATCATAAGTATCAATCATAGACGGCATGGGTACCATATATCATGTCGCCATATATAGATATACAATCAAAACCACACGATGTCGTATTTGGAAATTGGATTTCCTTCATGAACCAAGGCAAGGGATCGTCCTTACCGCTTCGAGACTGTCTAGCCTGAGCCTCAAGAACAGCCGCAACTGCCTCTTGGGTCATCAGGGCCGATCCATACGGAGTGGATTAAAATGCCTGAACACTGCGTTTCCCCGCCCTATGGGGCGTAAACTGGTCATATACCGACCAAACCATCGGCCCAGGAGCGACCGATATAACCGAGGCGCCTCGCTATCCATCATCCACATAAGTAAAATGCCCGGGCGTGTCAAACTCAAAACACCACTCCTAGCTAGAAAGAAACGCAGGTCCTCCCTGAAGCCCTCTCTCGTTTCTGGTCCATACCGAGGTGTGAAGTTCGCGAATCAACGCTAAACACAAAGCTAGCTATTCAAAGCCCTACTTTGATCATCAACCACAAAGCTCTGCTTTTCAACAAAAGCTTTGATCACAGCATCTCTGTATGCCACATTTTCAATCTACAACGTCAGACACACATCCATTTACAAGTCCGTTCTGGGTCTGAACGAAACCGGAGGATCTTTATTCCTCGCACATCCGAACGACCAACAAGTATGTCCGGACAACCACCACTGTAACCCCTTTAGGGAAGCAACTCCCATCCAAGGCATCAGTAGCCATCCATCTGACCTGAAGATCATTGGTCTTGCACCGTCTTCATATCTTCGACTTCTAACCGTCGATAAATTATTTGAAACGAGAATTAACTCGGCCTTTTCAAATAATCCACGTATATTAGAATTCAAATCAATTCATTCCAATGGTTAAATTATTCAACATCCATAATTCAGTTCATTAATGTAATTTTCACGTCAAACACATTCAACCATCAAATATCCAATAAACCGAGTAAATTCAGTTTATTTCCATTCCATATCGTTTATATTTTTTATAATGATTTATCGCTATTTTTATTTATTTAAAAATAGCCAATTAATTTAAACGACGCTTCAGGCCATAACGCGGCCGTGGCACTGTTTTTCTTCAGATTTGATTTACATATATCTGAAAATCCTACCGTTGGATCTTTACAAATTTTATATCATTGGAAAGATCTTTTCAAAACGAATCCAACGGTCCCAGTTTTGGGAAAATCCGACGGTGATCTCCCGATACAACCGTTTGAAGTTACGATTTCAAAATACGAACTGCAGCATCATTATTCGATTTATTTTAATTATATTTATATATATTATATAATCGATTCTGGCGTTTTTTTCATTCAGATTTGAATTAAACATTCCAGACAATCCAATCGTTGGATCTTTGCAAAGTTGGTGTCTTTGGAAAGATATTTCCAAAGCGAACCCAACGGTTTTGGTTTCCGGAAAATCCGATGGTTGGATCTCCCGCAATAATCGTTTGAAATCACGGTTTCAAAATACGAACTACAACTTCATTATTTAATTTATTTTAATTATATTTTTATATATATATAAATATAATTCGTTCTTCGATTTCAAAACATTTCATGTCATATATGTGATAAAAATGATAATTTTATCCAACAGATATTTATTTCAACACATGACTATTTTTAACACTTCAAATATATCATAAAAATGTGATTTTTATGGTCAAAATAATTTATTTCATACAAGATTATTTTATATACTTCATACAGATGATAAAAATGTGATTTTTATTGTTAAAACAATTTATTTCAAAAATGATTATTTTTCTATACTTCGTACATACAACAAAAATGTTATTTTTATCGTTCTAACCATTTCATTTCATTCATCCGATAGAAATGCTATTTTTATCGTTCAAACCAATTCATTTCATTCATCCGATAAAAATGTTACTTTTATTGTTCAAAACCATTTCATTTCATTCATTCAATAAAAATGTTATTTTTATCGTTTAAACCATTTCATTTCATTCATCCGATAAAAATGTTATTTTTATCGTTCAAAACCATTTCATTTCATTCACTCGATAAAAATGTTATTTTTATCGTTCAAAACCATTTCATTTCATTCATTGGATAAAAATGTTAACTTTATCGTTCAAACCATTTCATTTCATTCATTCGATAAAAATGTTATTTTTATCGTTCAAACCATTTCATTTCATTCATCACATTAATATATTTCAATACATGAAAATAAATCAAACACAGAAATATTTCAGAAAATTTCGACAGCATAACGGCAGGGTAGTTAAAACCGGCACCGTCCCGAGTACGGTTCCTCGCTCAACCTTAAAGCCTCACAGCTTTTGACAATGGGGATTTCAATATCTAGTTCGTACGTAGACGAATTTTCCCATATTCTAATCCTATTAGGATTTCAACCACAATCAATCATTTCCAATCAACCATTCATGATATTCACCAAATTTCACATCAACCAAATCTAAACAATATCACAACCAATATATATCGTCCATGGTCTATGGACGAGGGAAGTGTATATATATGTATATGTATATAAATATATTTCGATTTCGTTTCAGTATATTTCAATATAATTTCAACGCATATATGATTTTTACAATGCATATATAACTTATACATCAAACATACAACTTATACGACGCTTATACATGAGGTATACAACGCTTATATAACTCGTACATCGACTATATAATTTATACATCGTCATTTCCATATCGTTTATAAATCAGAAATCTCATTATAGGTTCCACTCCTCCAAAAATTGTAGAAGGCTCAGAAAAATATCCGGTCCCTTCTAAAATGTAGAAGACGTCCACACGAGTCCACTATCTCTTGTTTCACTCTCTGAAGTTGTTCAAAACTAGGGTCTTGTTTTTCTCGAAATCCTTGCAGCGATGTGAGGATCGGGCGGCGCAGCGTCGAAGGGCTTGGAAGGGGCTTGCCGCCACCGGGGGTTTCACGCTGATCGATGGCGGCAGGAGCGAGCGGCGATAGTTCAAAGCGTCCGACTTCAAGGTGCTGGTTCCGCTCGTACAGGCGACGAGACAGAGGGTGGTGGGTATGGATTCAAAGCTCTCGTCGAGCTCTATGAAAACCTCAACTGGGTGGAGTGATTTTCTTGCGTGGATTAAAAGAAAAAAAAGGAGAAGGGGAGAAAGGAGTTCCACCATTCAATGAGGGTTATCGGGGAAGAAAACGTCGGGGAGAGAGAATGAACGTGATTGGGCCATTTTTTTCATTTATATATTTTTAAAATTCAAAAATACCCTTTACCACTAACGAACTCCAATCCAAACCCAACGACTGTCGTCCCTAGCTAAATAACCCCATTCTGAAGACAACGAGATATGTTTCGTAGGCCCATTCGACTTTTTCAATCAGTTTCTCTTCAAATTAAAATATAAAAAATTCAATATTTGATTTGAACGTACGTTTCAATTTGCCGGGGCCACAAACTGATCCCAAAAATTCTAGAAAAATAAATCTAGCTATGTTTTGATGGTACGGTTCTAACAAAACTAGTTTCATTGAATTCTGAGACCGTTTGAAAAATGGTCATTTTCTGGTCGACCCAATTTAACTAAAATCAACCAAACACATTTTCCTTTGCCACGCTCACATATTAATTTCAAAAATTATGGAATTTGAAACCTAGCAATAATTTGACATCCTGGATCCAACAAAAGTAGTTTCGTCAAAAACAGAGGTTGTTTGGAAAATGTCTATTTTCAAGGGCTATATATTCTCTATAGCGACCTTTCTGAAAATTCATTTGGCCATAACTTTTGATTCCCGCTATGAAACTTCAATTTTTTGGATTCGTTAGAGAGATATTCATAAACAAATTTAAATATTTTTTGTTTCACTAAAATCCATTTTATTTTGCACCCGGTACAGTCAGTCAAAGTTTGAATTCAAATTTTCAAACTACCGCGCTATGTCAGGCCTTGTTTATAATTAAAATAAATATATTTATTTTCAAACATCGATTCAAATATACTTTTCATCGTTATTATTTAAAATAATTTATTTTAAATATTTAAAATCCACTAAAATAGCCAAATTAAAAAATTTTAACTGGTTCAGATTTTTTGGGTTGTTACATAAAGTACAACACCTACACTGGGGATTAAATGAAATGCACTGCCTAATATATATGTATGCACAGACTTCATGTTAAAATTAAACATATAATATAAAATTGCAAAAGCCATCCTGTACATAAAAAAACCTCCCCATGTTATGCCTTAACCTTTCCTTAAGCCTACCTTAAACATGCACAACCAACATCAACATCTCATTTCGAATTAAATTAACACATGCAAAATGTACATGCTAGGGAAAATATAGCCTAGCCTATGTGTACTGCGTGATATTACGTTGTCCTTATCCATCTTACTATCTCGCCTATATATATGCGATCGTATAATCTCCGCTTTTGTTCCAAAGAAACGAAATGGCCAACAGCTTCATTTGGCTTAATAAATAAATAAATTAAAGGATATACACAACATGCCAATTTCATTTTCTCAACGAGAGGAAAACAACCAAAAACCTTCCTTCACTAAAAAAAAAATTCTGAAACACATATATTTGCATTCCACAAATGATGCTCTACAAGTTGGTATGAGTTTTGAGGGGTCTTGAACAAATTTTGTTTGGTGGTTTTTAAACATCTTTAGCAGGGTTCAGTATATTCAAGGATTTAAGCATCGAATGGAGATGCGGACTTGCATTTGGATTGGAAAAGGAAAATGGAACTCATATGCGATTTTTGGGTGAGTTCGGTGCATTTTGGTGATGCGGGTCTCATGGGGACAGCGAACAGGGATGCATCGAAGAAGGGATTCAAGTGTATCAAGGAGGTGATGAGGGAAGAAAGGTTGTGAAGGGGATTTGAACGGTGGTTTTGTTTTGGAGGTTCGTGCAATATGGAGGGAGGTAGGATTGTGAGAAGTATTCGGTCATGGGTTACCTAGAGTTATGCTTGCGGGTTCGTGAATAAGGAGGAGAGGCAACAGTGAGCGACCGTTATATATATACATAATTAAGTAATTAAAAATTAAGATAATAATTAACTAAAGTTTAAGTATATAATTTTATCCATTAATTTAATAAATGTATATATCATGCATATGTTGTTAGAATTCATCAAAACAAGAAGCATCGGAACCGAATTGACGAGCACTACAACCTGGAACTAGTTTGGTCGGCATCAGAAGCAGCTGAGATTTTTAATAAAATTAAACCAAGGTGAGTTTACTCACTCAGTTGCCCCACTTATGGTTTATTGTTTGTGTGTTATTTTTGCAAATTGTTGGATGGTTTGTTGAGTGTTTGGATATATGATGATATCTTTATATTACTGAATTAAATTAAAAGTTCGTCTAATTTAATCGAAACTAATCATTATTTTTAACGATTATTTCTAAACAAGGTAACTTACCTTGTTTGTTAGGTTTATAGTAATATAAACATATTAATTTAAACTGGATGCTTGAATTGTTATTATTAGTCAACCACAATCAGTTGAATTAATTGTTCATGCTTATTATAAATTATCGTATTGAATGGATTGTTTTATTTGAGGTAACCTATTTGAATGCAGGGAAAAACAGGTTGGAGGGATCTAACTGGATTCCTCAAATTTATTGCTTATTTTCATATTATCATCATATGAACTATCTAACGAATATGATTGGATTATTGATTTATTTATTGATTGTTGAATCCCAATTCAACATTTTTTATTAACCAGTGGGTAATATTAGTTGATGAATTAATAGCAAATGGCCTAAATATTCATTGTTTTATAAGATTCATTTATTGTTTGGTAAATCGGTAGAAATGAAGTTATGAAATTTATTTTATAACTGAAGATAGAATTTGAAATATGTTATTTTGAATGGTTTAGTAAATGGATATCGACTAGACTTAAGAATTTATAATAGTTTCTTATAAATGTTAAGAGAATTATTTTGGGAAAATCTAATAAGGAATTATGGTATTAATTTGGAAATAAAAAATGGTTTGGTCAACAATATAAATGAAGTTAAGTTTAATTTTGAAAGTAAACCTAAATGGATAAGTTATCGATAAATATAAATTTTAATAGTAAAGATTTGTTTTTGTATATGATAAGGAATTCATAGACCGTAACACTATTGTTACGAGAAATGATTTCCGAAGGAATATGATGTGGTTTCTAAGAATTTGGAACTTCTGTTGTACATTGATTGAGTTTCGAGGTGTCAATCTAATGTTGGTTTCGGCCTTCGGGGTTGATACTGAGAGATTTATTCACTTACCAATTTACGATGGGAAGTTAATGAAGTAGAAGTGTAATGATAACTGATTGTTCTTGTATTAAATAAGAAAAAGGAAATGTTTTCCTAATGTGATAAGAAATTAGAAGTTTTTATATTTAATTAACGACTGATTAATTAAAGAGGCTAAATGATGTTAGGTATTGAATCAATGAGTTCATTTTTCTTTATGGATGAATGGTTGCTTATTTGATAATTAAATAACTGACTATCAAATCTAGCCTATACGATTGTTGGTACGAAAAGAACGAGATTGAATTTATATTCGAAAACCATTCCGATTGTTGGGTATTTTGGTCATGGTTGGAATCAGCATCTCGAAAGGACTACCCGCTACTGATTTGTAGGGTGATTCCTAGGATGTGTATAAGGGTACCTTCAGTTTGTCCAGTTCCCGAACAACTTGTATGGATGATGTCTGACAGACTATTTCTAAAGGATTGCGTACATTGATTTCTACAAACATACTTCTGTTGGTGGAAGAGAAATACGTTCTTATTGCTTAGACACCCAGAGTATTTTTGTAGATATTAATTAGTGATTTGAAGGATCTGACGATGTGGCATTCAAAGTGAATGGTCGCCAGATGTTCTAAAAGGCAATTATAACCTAAGGCCTCTTCAACCGAAAAATGGTATAAAATCGGGTAGGTCTCATGGCTATGCGGGTTGCTCCCATTAAAAGGGTGTACTGTCATTATCTAGAGAAATTTCTGTTTGTTCTTCTTTTGTTTATGTATCTCCCGAGAACGGTTATGTTGGTACCAATCGTAATGTGACAATATATTCGGTCCACTTTAGCGAAATGAGTGGCCGGTCTTGTTCAGCCAGGGTTGCAAGATGTTCTTGTTGAATCCTAGTGTATTTTCTCTAGAGGTACACTGTCGGAAGGTGGTCCCATACCTTGCCATAGCTGGAAATCCATTCTCCAATAAGAGCCCGTGGTTTTAATTGTATACTATGTTTGTGGAGCGTGAGATGCAAGCGTTCTGCTAGTTTGATATTTACTTGATTTAGATGCTATTATAATATCAGAAAAAAAAATTGATTTTAAAAATATTTTAGGTTATCATAAAGTAATATCTATTCGTATTTATGTGTGGATTGGTCTTACGATTATCCTTTTCTTATGAGAAGATTCTTACTTTAAAATCATGTTGGATGATGCCTATAAACTTAGTGAGTTTTTTCTCACGTGGATTCACCAGACTGAACCTGGCGTTTGCTATGCTCGGGTCAGACCGAGTTTTACAGGTTCAGGTTATCGGATGCAAAAAAGAGATGGAATGGAAGAGTTCAGACGTACGATATTATATAGTAATTATTATGTTGTGTGATTGTATATGAGGACAGGCTGTTTTAACTGTCCAGATGTGTTGATATACTCTAATGGTCGTAAGTATTTTTCAAGCTCTCAATAAAGGCTATTTCTATATTATTATTATTTTTGCTGCGATGTGAGACTCTTTGTTGTGTTGTTTCTTTTTTTTCTATTCTAATATTTCTTTCTTTTCACACCCTTCAATTTCTTTCTGTTAACTATCTGGTGTTTTCGATACTTGAGTTTTGATAAGTAATACGGGTTTATATATTATTGTCGGAATTTAGGCGTCGAATTCCTACTGGGTCATTACAAAAAGGTTCGACCCTAGCAACCTATTACTGAAACGTATCTTCCAGACCCCCATCTTCATTGTCCCGAAGTGGGAAGGACCGTACGTCATCCAGTGGAAGCTTGTTAGCGAAGCTTTTAGGCTAACAACCGTTAATGGCGATCATCTACCAAGAGCATGAAATGCCGTGCATCTGTGGTGCTACCGGACTTGAACTTGTATTTGCTCTTTTGTTTTTCAAACTTTGTAATAGGGTACGACTTTCCTGAGATAGTTTGGCTGATATAAACAAAAGATTATAAAGTTGACGTAGGCAATAATTTGTCCGAACCACTATAAAAACATCGTATGCCATTTACCCTTCCTGCATTTATTTTTCTTTATGCCCTGTGATATGTTTGAAATTCATTCCATGCTCTATGACTATTCTGATATTTGATTTAAAATTGTGATGAATTGGCTAATGTCGCATCTATGAAAAAGGGACAATATATCCCACATTGTTGTTTGATCACTCGTGCTTGGACAAGCAGATTCAAATCCATGGCCGGTCGAAGTCAGATTGGCTAACATCGAGCTTGGTATCGACACCCAATGCGATGGTTTTCACTTTGTGAACCAAAGTGAGGATACGACATCAAAACATCATAGAAGCTCCATTCACCTGAGTGAAGCATGAAGTAAAGATTAAAATCGAGCCCGAGCACCCGAGTTGGCAAGATCCCACTCTTGGAAATAGCACGTAGAAGGAAAGCCGAGGAAAATGACACTACAGTCTGGTAAATTAGCTCAAAATCTCCCAATTCGAGAGTGAGTATAAAGACAGGCGTGATTGGTGCACCACATTTAGAGATTGCCTTAACCAAACTCAAACATGGGTGTACGAAAAGAAAGTATAAAGGCATTGAGATTAAATGTTGAAGAAAATTGGCTCCAACCCACCAGAACAATTGGGGGAAAAACTGAAAGCTGAGCCCAGATTCCACGCAGAACGACAAAGGGAAACCTAATGTCACTAATAATTAATCCCGAACAAGCCCTGGCCAGGTAGTTTATTTAAGATTGATTGGGGGAACACACATACACATCACACCCATATGAAGCAGCAATATGATACACTATTTATTACATAGTTCAATAAATTGCAGGAATTTTGATTTGTAGGTATACTGGATTGAAACCCTTATCTGATTTATGATGTGATTTATTGTTTATTAGCATAGTAATATTATGACCACGAGTATATTTGACTGAAATATTTAATAAACTTGCAAACGTATGACATTGCAGAAATACTACTTTATTTACGAAATGCAGGTTCGTAAAAGATAACTAGACAAAAACGCGAGGGCCACACTCGCAACAACCATTGTAGGCCAATGGAAAACGACAAAAGAAATCAAAACAATGCTTCACCTGGACTTGGGAGAATGCTTCGATTTCTTGGCATCCTTAAGCTTCTGCTTCTCCTTATTTTAAGCATCAGTAAGAATACATTTTTTCTTCTTCTTGTCTGACGGAGAATCTTCCAGATCAACGAAGGACTTAGAAGCCAACTCTCCAGTGATCGATCGAGATGGAAGCTTGATTGCTACTTTGGTGCCAGGAAGACGAACCATTTGGAGAGGATCGACCAAGATAGGCTCTTCTTCAGTTTTGTCCTTTAAAAGTTTCTCGTTTCTTGCTTTCATTTGAGCAAGAGTCATGTCTTCAGTTTCATCAGAAGCTCCAGTGATGGTAGCATCTTCCTCTTTACCCCCTTGCCATCAATATCCTTTAAGGCATCAATCATTTCTCCATCATTGGGAGATTCAACACTAGAGAGAACTATGGCCTTGTTAGCGGTTTCTTCTTGCTCCTCTTCATCCTCATCAGCAGGCTTTGTACCTAAATAATGGGAAGCAATATTTATTAACTCAAGGGAAAACATAGGTCTTTCAATCGTTTACACTATAATGCGATGAAAGGCTAGAATAGCTCTGACAAATTATGGAGAAAAGGTGGAGATACCTTCGGCCGACTGGTGCCCGGGAGTGGCTGGAGTTGCAGCTTCAAGAACGGGAGAAAGAAGTGTGCTCTTGGAAATCTCTTGGCTATCTGGGTCATTCTTCTCTAACTCAATATTTTCGGGCATTGCAGAGGAAGAGCTAGAGCCACCCTCGATAGTATTATTTCCCCTGGCGCGACGTTTAGCCTCCTCGATAGCTTCCTGCAGCAGCCTTCTTCCTCAGCCAAACGCTCTGGCTCATCTCCACTCAAGTATGTCTTCATTAAATCTTCTTCATCGAGGGTTTCAAATTTTAATCACCACTTCTCGTCATCAATGATTTCATCTCACACGTCGACTAAAGTTGCCTCGTAATTTTTGGCCCATGATATATCTCGAGTCTGGAGTACTTGGGCAAAGAAAGATACCACAAGTTCCCCATAATCATCCAACTCCTTTTGAGCTTCACTAAGCTGTGACTTAGATGTGTTTGCAGATTCGAGAGCGAGGTTGGCGTCCCCTTCAGCCAGTACTGCCCTTTCCTCGGAATCTACCAAACTAGTTTTCAAACTGGAAATCTCTTTTTCCAACTCAGTCTTCTTCTGTTCGAGGCGAGTACAAGGCAGCTTTTATTTGGTGTTCTTAGAAGTGACATTTCAACTTGTTTCTTGGGAGTTGTACACTCTTGGTTGTGGGAAGCTCATTATATTAACACTTCTGTGTCTCAGCATGCTGCTTCTCGTAGTTTTCAGCACCACGTTGTACAAGGGTAAGTTATTCCTGAGTTTCTTCACGTTCTTTCTCTTTGGCCTCTGTAGAATATATGTCATATTCGGCCATTTGTTTTAAATTATACACATCCACCATCAGATCCCTTATGATTTCTGAAAGCTTCCGGGCGAATTTGCATGATTCTTGATATTGTTGATCCACAAAATCAATCTGAGCTTTGATGCTCGATGCCCAATCTAAAGGTACTGGCTTAAGGTTGGGAAAAAATGCATATTCCTAATGTATTAGTTTGGGAATTGTTTCTTTAAAACCTTCATCCTCCCCTGAGTAGTAGAATCAAGCACCACAGGGATTGTCATGGTAATGTCGATGTTCATGCGCTTAGCGAACACGATAGCCGCACTACTTTTGCCCTTCTCCTTTTCCAGATCTTTAGTTCTATCTTTGGGATCGTGGTGCTTCTTTGTCGATTTGTCTTGAATACGAGACTCCTTTGGAAGAGTTAGAACTTTGGGAGGTTGTTCATCTCCTTCACGACGTCTTTAGTGACTCTTATATATTTTTGAGCCCGGCTTAAAGGGAGAACATGAGCGCGAAGATTGGGGATGATGTGATTCATAATGCCTCCTGCTATCTCTCTCGCGGCTATCCCGGAGACCGTGTTCGACATCAGAGCTATACCTCGGTAGACTTGAACGGATGTCACTGAGATTGTAGCTATGACGAATGCATCTTTCATGCAAGTTAATGTAAGCCAACATTAGATCCAATAAGTAACATAGAACACAGAAGCTATGACGGGCAATGTTAATGTGGTGTATATCCTAAGTGATCCCCTTGACGTACCAGAGCATGGAGTTAGGCTTGCAGGTGTAGTCTCCCCAGCCTTATCAGGTGTAATTTCCCATTCAGAAGGAAGAAAGAAAGAACTGGAACCAATGTCTTGAGAGGTGTGTATCGCATCAGGAAAAGGGAGATAATCCAATCCTTTAATTATGTATTCCTCCTGACGAGGGCCATGAGCAGATGTTTTGATGAGAGAAGGGTCTTAGGAGAAGGCCGGGCTTTAAAATTAGAGGTGTCTTTTGGACCAGCATCCTGAGGCTCCTTCGCAATTGGTCTCTTTAGAAGCTCTTCATCCTGGATGTTCACCGGAGAAGGACTCCTTGGGAGGATAATGGGCTCTGTCTCAAAGGTTGTCTCTTTCACTCCCAGCTGTGGTTCCTAGCTAGAATCCGTGGGATCCTTAAAATTTGAACCTTCTCCCACTTCAACTATAGTCATAACGTTCCCTTCGACTGGGGGCACACTACCGGTTTCTTAGGAACTTGAACTGGGGACCCGTATATATAAGCGCGACCTCGATGGCTTGTACTCCTCCTCATAGCAAGAAGATGTTTGAAGAAAACTCGTCCGCCAGAATTTTTCTAACACTAAAAAGTCTGGATTGCCATTTCGCAAATGGGTCAGGTGGCCTTGATATATGTCACCTTGCTCTTTTCTAGGATTTGGAACTGAAAAAAGAGTCAATGAAACCACAACTGCATTTGAAGCGAAACGACTAAACTTTGAACACTTACTGGGTCGTACCCATCTTCTGGCACACCCGAGCTGATGCTGAATGTAAAACCACTCGGATCTTACGTCTCCCAAGTTGCTATACCCATCACCAATAACCTTTCACTTAGGAACATCTTCAAAATAAACGAAGGAGGGAGTCTCTTTTTGACTGTGCTTGAAATGATAGAAGAAAATAAAATCCTTAAAAGTGGGATCCACTCTTAAGATTTCCATATATGTTATATACAGTGCATAAAGATAAGAGTAAGCTGTCGGTTGGAGTTGCATGGGGCAATCTGCATTTGCCTTAGAAAATCGATAATGAATGGTGGAAATGGAGAAATAGCCCTAATTGTACACATCAACCGGATGATAGCCATGTACCCCTCCTGAGTACTGTAGGGCCTGTTTGTGACATTAGTTATAACTCTAACTTCTTCCCAAGAAATCCCGTGCCTCAGGCATATCCGTCTAAGCCTGGCTTCACCAGTCGTTGACACCCAAGAATCACCGGGAGCATTTAGAATGGCTGCACACTCAAACTCGTCAGGAGCTCGATTGTCTCCTACACCTCCTTCCTCTTCTTCATCCATTAAGACTCCCCCAAGACGATTTTGCATTTTCATGAAGCTCGACTTCAAAGTCAGAGACTTTACTGTCCCAATCTGAATCTGAAGTTGACGAAAGAACGTCAGGATTAGGATTGCTAGATGATTATAGAGCTTTACTTTATCAGACTTAGAATATCTTGTCTAGTGTCTTCTTGACAGGTTAGTTGTACTATCGAAGAAAGATCAAGGATTAGAGTATATTTTCCTGTCCCCCCTGTATGTGCGTACTAGTATGTGCTAGCGTGTGCGGTGCTGATGTGAAAAAACAAAAGGAAAGCATAAAAAGCAAGCAGCTAATCAGTATGCATTGAGTTGTCGTAATGTCTTATGTTCGCCGAGTCTAGAATGTTCAGTCTTGAAGGCTCTATCCTAACTATTCATGAGTTTGTGAATTGTATTATCTTTAATCAGGTTATACATATGCAATACATTTGGATCGAAGTTGTCAAAGCCAACATATTCATCAAGTTTGATAGTGAGCAAAAATAAATGAAAGTTGTATTGAGTTTGCAAGAGCTGGGTCGAATAAGGCACCAGGTCCAATTGACTCTGGGTCGGAGTAAACCGATCCAACCCGACCCCTTTGACAGTGCTCCTTGTTCCCTAATCTCGTTTTTTGATCCTCTGTTCGACCCGCAAGCACAGAGCCTACTCAGTTATTGTCTCCCTCTCACTCTCTTCTCTCTAAATATCATCAAATTGGTTTCCCAAAGACGAAGTCCATATAACAAGTGCCTCGACGCCTTATCTGAGGTTCCATGACCATCGCTGGAGGCGAGAACTACGTACCAATGATGGTGGTGGCCTTGAAAACTTCAACATTACGGTAATGGCAGGCGATTGAGACTGATGTGTGATTCGAACTCGATTTAATCATAAATTGAAGATTAAAATGCATGAAATAAACGATCACAAACTCACCTACGATGTGAATATGGAAATCGAGATGAAATTAGGAGAATCGAAAAGCTAGGTTTTCGATGGAGTTAAGGAAATGCGACAACAGTAAAGTAAATCGAAACGAAGGGAAGTAATGTATTATATAATGGGTGAAGAGGACCATTCAAATTCTACTGATTCGATGGTCTAGTCTGACCCACTAAGCTAACACCAGAAACGATTTAAAGCCCTTTGGATCAAGTATAGGGACGGGTCAAATAAACTCGACCCAGTCTTCCATGTGGTCTTTGAACTATCATTTAAACATAAAGTCACACGGGGTAGAAATAAGAGAAATTAAAAAAACGTTAAAGACCATGTGTGTACAAAATAGAAAGATACGATAAAGCAAAAGGGACTCAGTCAGATATTTTAACCTTTTAACTCGAGAAGATCGAAGAATTTACCTGGAGACTTATCTATACTATGGTTGAAAGCTCAAATTTGTTGAATACAACAAAGATGATTATGAATCAGAACTCATATTTGTATGTGGAGTGCAAGAATCGAGAGACACGACTTTACAAAGCGTCATAACTTCGTAGATAGACACGGTTGTTGACAATTCCTGATTGGAGAATGAAAGGATTGGCAATTTCAATGCACGCCTCATCTTCAATAAGATATACTTTGAGAGGGCAAAATGTTAGTCTACTTTGTGACCAGGCCACACAAAGTCCAGGCATCATGGTCATCCAAGAAAATAAGAAGGAATCCTAACTATTCGAAGTCCATAGATCAGGTCGAAATGGATGGTTCGAGTCTGACTCAAACCACATATATATGAAGATAGCATAAGTCAGGCACCATCGGGCTGGGTCGAATGGACTCGACTAGACCTACCTGGCCATGTGAATGAAGTAATGTGAGATCATCGCTTTAGATCGCGTAGTCCCCTATATGAACCGCATGTACCTATGACTACATGCCACGATCTTGACCTATTCCGGATCCATCTACGCTTGGCAAGACCCGAACCGAAGACCATTTCTCCACTCACCCACGTTCAACTTCGATATTTCGTGGATGGGTGTCACGTATACATCCGACATGAGTTCAGGAACCTCCTATAAATACATGGTTTTGGCATAATTTGAGGGATGTTTTGGCACTCTACACACTCAAGCTCCACCATTATCATCGCTTTCCCTGTTAAATCAAATATTGCACTCTTGATTATGGAGTATAATTTAATAAATACAAGAGAGAATTGATTGTATTCGAAAGACAGAGTGATTATCAACATTATATTTGTAACTCTCTATCGAATCAAAGAACTATAAAGTGGACGTAGGCTCACTAACGTCGAACAACTATAAATCTCATTCGTTCATTGCTTTTTACTTGTTTTTATATTATAATTATTCATTATTCTTGACGAAATCAAGTGAATTGGGTGGTAATGTCATTTTTTGGTCTAACGATTTCCTTACTAACAACTTTAACTCATCACTGCAAACTAAAGTTAAATTTGATACCTAGGATGAATGGCTCAATCGTCAAGTAGGACAATGTTTGTGAGAGGATGATTTTGAAACAATGTGATTACAATACAAAACAACATATATAAATTTCAATAGAAAGCAAGTTGATATAAACCAATACAAACCAATTTTGAATACAATGCAAGTCAACTTACCGTAGTGCAAAAAATAATAATTGAATACTGCAAGCGAGCGAAGTTGGGTCACTTGCATGCATAGTTAAAGTGAACTAGAATGTAGCAAGAATTTTTTTAATAATGTGAAGTTTATTTTAATTTTAATTTTTTAGCTCATATAAATTAGATAAGCAAATTAGTTAAGAAGGAAAAATCTGAATTACTAGTGCAAACGGGTATTTAAATATTCACTATTAACAAAATGAAAGAATATTTTCTTATAGCTTTATATATTACTTTGTGAATGGATACTTTATGACCTTTAGGTTTAAATTAGGAGACAATGACTATATATGGAGTTAGTTAGAATAAGTTTAGGCTGAAGACTTTTTTTTGGGCCTCTTATTAGGAAATTATATCTTTTTCCCCTAACATCTTATTAGTAAATTATTATTTATTGTTATTATATAAACTTGGATAATATTTGGTTAACTGGCCCGAGTCGGTTAAGCATAATCCATATAAAACTAATGTTGACTAATATTTGATATGAATTACCATCCAAAGGAATAATCCCTTCAATAGATGTCATACCAGTGAGCAAACAAGGACTAAATGTACAAATAAGAGAGATGAAGTAAACTCTATTAATTTACAGTCATCTTAAGCGTGAAAACAAAGCGAAATCCTTCTAGCTTGTTTTCATTCTTATTCTTCTTTAATTTTGTTAGCAAATACATGAAAACACCAATGTAATCAGCCATTATTGTGTACGCGAAGAAGCTTGGGGTTACAACCAGTCAAATAATCAATGAATAGGCATTCCCACAAATCTATTAATTCATTTATTATCTAAGTTCAGTATATATACTAGTTAAGGTTATATAAATAAAGGCAAATTCTATTTCAACTTATGTTTTAAGTTAGTAGCCCCCCTTAAAAAATTAAAATTTTAATGACCAAAATGCCCTTAAGGAGTTATCTTCTCATCTAAACTCAGTACGACGTATTTACTTATTACTATCTGGTAAAACACCTATCAAAACCCTAGATTTCAAATCACTCAAGGAAAATTTGATTTGCAAACAAGAATATAATGGATTTTGAAGGAGAAGATGATTCCTCATCGCAATCGCAGCAGGTAATTGAAGAAAAATTTAGAATTCGAGTTTTTTTTCACTTTTCAAGTACAGCCGATGCAGTATGATTTGAGTGAATTTGTATTAAACCATGTAGGTGACCTCCTAGGAAACTGTATGAACCTAGTATATGAACTATGGGGATATGTAGTGAACCACGTATTACCAATACGTGGAAACAACACAAACCACGTAGTATGTCTACATGGTTCTCAGTTAATCCATGTATTTGTTACCTGTGGTCTTCATGTATACCATAGTGATTTGCATAATTGGGTAAGTTACTATTTTTCTGGTTTGTGCTTAAAGTTTTTTGTATTTGTTTTGTGCAAATTGTACCATTCTCTAGTGATGAAGTAAACAATGATGAGATAGTACTGGATTATTCAAATGAGTTCACGACTTAGGATGTATGTTTTCTTTGATTAATGCTCGAATAAATCGTGAATACTTAATTTTATATAACATTTTAAATGCAGATATATCCTTCATGGAAAAAATTAGCTGACTGGGTTCGTGATACTGGAAAGCATCTTGGTTTTGTTATTATAATCTTGAAATCGGATACTGATGCTTCAGTCAAGAAACCAAGAATCACGTTTGCTTGTGAACGAAGTGGCATTTACAAGAAGAGAAAAGATTTTAAGCCATAAAATCTCCGACTTACGGGTACCAAAAAATGCAATTGCCCATTTAGACTCAAAGGCGAGAAACTTGGAACTTTAGATGATTGGCGATTGCATATTGTCAATGGTGTTCACAATCATTCCGAATTGTAAAATACAGAAGGTCACTCATATATTGGTCGACTAACCTAAGCTGAGATCAGGTTAGTTATAAAGATGCATAAGAATTTGGTAAAGCCAAAATAAATTTTAGCCACCATTAAACGAAATGATACTTCAAATTCTACCACAATCAAAACAATCCGCAATGTGATAAAAGCACAGAATGCTATTGAATGAGCAGGGAGATCACAAGTTCAATACTTTCTTCGTAAATTGAAAGAGTTTGATTACTTTGAATGGCATCGTAAGACATTAGATGGTACTGATATTATTAAAGATATCTTTTGGGCACATCCTGTTAGTTTGGATTTTCTACGTACATTTCCCAGGGTTATGATATTAGATTGTACATATAAAACCAATAGACACAAGATGCCATTACTTGAGATTGTTGGAGTTACTTGCACGGATCTTACATTTTGTATAGCCTTTGCATATTTAGTTGCTGAAAAAGAGGAAAATTATATGTGGGCATTAGAGAGGTTGAAATTAGTGTTGGTTGATTGTGAAGTGGAAATGCCATTAGTCTTTATTTCTGATAGAGAAACGACACTAGTTAATGCTATTGAATTTGTATTTCCTGAGTCTGGTCATATGTTATGCATGTGGCATATTAAAAATAACGTTCTCACATATATGCAAAAAAAGTAAAAGGGATGGAGCTTGAAGAGAAGAAGTCTTTCTTATTTGATTGGAATGAATTAGTGTGTACAAAAAATATTGTTACATATAATGAGAATTTGCAAGTGTTGCACGAAAAGTATGTAAGCCATACTTCAATTTTGAAGTATATTCATGAGATATGGTTGGATACTTACAAAGACAGATTTGTGGAAGCATAGAAAGACAAGTACAAGCATTTTGGAAATTACACGTATAATCGGTAATTTTGTTTAATAATTGTTCGAACAATTACTCAATGAATAATTGTTGTGATTAGTTCTAACTTATGTACATGTGTCAATGCAGGGCTGAATCTGCTAATTCAAAATTAAAGAAACATTTAGCTAGTTGCTTATGCAATTTCGAACAAACCTGGACGAATATGCATTCATTATTGGAACTCTCGTTTACCGAACTTAAAGCATCATTTGAGCAAAGTCTAACCAAAGTAAAGCACATATTCCTTAAACGAGAGTTCAGAAATTTACGAGGCTTTGTTTCTATTAAGGCACTTGATTTGTTGCATTCCGAACTTCAGAGAATAAAAGATGTTGGTGACGAAGAAATGTTATGTAGATGTGTTCTTCGTAGAACACATAGATCGCCTTGTGCGCATGAGTTAGCTCATCTTGGACCTGGTACGGCAATATTGCTTGATATGATTGATGTTCATTGGACGAGACTTCATCTTGTTGAAATAAGTGGAAAGAAAGATGTGGGGATAGCGGAGAAAATGGAAAAATTAGTAAATTATGTGAAAAAGATGGAAGCTCCATATCAAATGCAAATTTATAAAAAGATGTTGGAACTTGTAGAACTGCGAATGACGTCTCTTGCATCTCCGAAAAGCAAAATAAAGACACGTGGAAGAGAAAGCAAAAAAAGCTCTAATACTTCGACTAAACGGATGGCTTCGTAATTTGAGCTTGTTGAAAGTGTTTATTCCCAAAATTCTTATACTTCAAAAAAAGCTCGTACCGATAAGCTTCCTATTCATAAACCAAAAAAAGGTAATAATCATTTTATTTGAATATACATGAGTTGTATAATAACCTACTTTATTAAATTTGCAGCTAGACGAACAAACTGAATGCATGAGAATGTATCTACATCAAATTCCATTAGAGATGAGGGCTTTTATCACAGATATTGTGGACGTTCGATCGGACGGTAATTATGGATATCCATGCGTGGCTGCTTTGCTTGGATTGGGAGAATCTAGATGGAGCGAAATTAGAACAGAATTGCACGACGAGCTATATGAACACCAGAGTCTGTACGATAAAGTTTTTGTAGAACATGGTAGAAGTTCAGCTATTCTCAAATGCCTTTTACACGAAGATGAGGACTTTGCACCAATGGAAAAGTGTATGTCAATGCCTGATGTTGGATATATTATTGCAACTAGATATAATGTTGTGCTATTTAGCATTAGTTAAAGGCTTATGATGACAATACCACCATTGAGAGGAAAGTTACCTCCACCAGTACTACGCAAAGAAATTTCGATAGCTTTTGTCAACTAAGATCATTTTGTTTAGGTATGTAACGTTTATATTCATATATTATAAAATATGAAGAATATTTTCAAGCCTTCTGGTTCATGACTTGCAGGTTAAGCTTGAGGACAAACATCCCGTACCACCTATTTACTCAAAATGGTTCAAGACTCGAGACCGGGATGCTAGCGACTGGGAGAATGTTTACAACGATAGGAGACAAGCTTGGGAGGAAAGAAATTCGTATGCAGAGTGGAAATAGTTTGGTTGGCATACGTTTGATTGGTTGTACTTTTGTTTGGCTAATGAAATGAGAATGTATTGGGAAATTGGTTGTTCTTTGGATATTGTATTACACTATTTGGCAATTGGAAAGTGTGTTGTTAATTATTATTTTGTTTTTATTTTTCGTTCTGTGTGTACAGTAAGTGTTATTTGTTGATACAGTTTGGTCGACATATTTTTTTAATTCTGGTCACATATGGATTGTAAAAACGTGGTGGAACAAACATCCACGTCGAAAATATACTTGGTAAGTAAGACAACCACGTATGTGTCCTACGGGGTTAAAGAATGAACCATGGACCTCCTGTGCATGGTTAATCCAGATTACAGATACCACGTTTTTACAGAGCGAGAGGACTTCCCGAAACTCATTAAAATATTTGTGTCCTTCCTTTTGACGCGGTTGGTCAACAAACCACGTACTATGCCTACGTAGTATTCAATCAAACTACGTTGAAACTATACGTGGTTTGCCTTCTTACCACATATATTTTATACGTGGTTTTCTGACCTACCACGTTTTTACAGAGCGTGGCTCTAATAGAAACTCAAAAAAATAAAAACCGTCAAACATGGAAAAGTACATAATAGTGTACTGAACAAATGGAAATCATAACTGCGAAAATCAACCACAATTAAACCATTAGATCAAATTAAACAATCCAAAAGCCATTACATTAGCATTCTACTTGCAAAATACATCACATGATTAAACATGTCTATCCAAATTTAACATTAAAATAGTTACATTACATATCACATCCAAAATAAGCGTTCATCAAACTTAAACTAAACAACAATTAAACTTGAGGCTTATAGTAGCGTCCAACGACAATCCGAGCATTATCAATTTGAGGGTTTGGTTCGTTCAACATCCCATGTACGTCTTGAATGGTCTATAGAAAATAAATAAAATTGAAATTAAAACATAGTGTAGAGGTAGAAAAAAAATAAACAAGGATATTATCCTGGAAAAACAAATCTAAAGTAAATAAATAATTGAAACATACCGAGTATAACTGATTGCAGGTCGGCTGAAAATGTGGAGCTCCAAGCACAACATTATCCGGTAGGTATAGCGGATTGTGAACACGCAAGACACCGTGTTCTCTATACCACTCCATATAATCATTTGTGTAACTCAAGGAGGATTGATGTAGTGGTATTGATCTACGCCCTTTTACTATCACATGATTGTGCCAGTTCTCCGATACACTTCCCAAGAATTGATATCATACTCGGGTGTATGTCATAGAAGTAGTACCATGACGTGCATTTGTTGCTACAGGAGGAATAAGTGCCGCGGTAATGTTCTGAACTCTGCCAAACTGCCTGAGTACTCTGTCGGGATGATACGGTTCTATAACATTCATTCAGAGAATGCAACCACTATACCAAGATATAGGATTGAATGGATGATAGTGTCATGCATAAATATAAGGATCAAATATTACCTACTCAAAGATGTAGAAATTTCTTACTACTGCATGTAATAAATAATTATTAGTTATTTGTGAAATGAAGTGATTTACCTGATCTACTTGAATGTTATCAAGGAATATACAAAGATCAACTAGTGAAGCGCTACAATCTATAGACGGATTCCACCGAGCAACACATGGTAAATTCTCATAGTAAAGATTTGTTGACGGATGAAAGCATGGAAAATGCTCAAATATCCACACCTCAAGTAAATAAAGAAATCTGGCAATTTGTTTCTCTCCCATACGAGTTGCTAATCCAAGCTGCCTGTACAGAAAAACAAGTGATGCCGAACCCCAAGAATATGTGCTAACAAAATCCAAATGTTAAGTGGTTCTAGAAAGAAGACGTGTACATGAGTCTTTCTTTTATCAGCAAACAACGTATTGCTGAGCAAAAACAACAAACACGCCCAAGCGGCACGTCTAATAGCTCGATTGGTGCACTCATCGCTTACATCTTCAAATACACTATGTAACGCAGACAAACTTAGCTTATAACCAACCTAGTCATTCATTTCCATCCTAGCTACTTGTTTTGAAATTCCAAGATACTTGTGATCAGTGCTAACCGCCTGTTCCTTCTCATATGACATGCTCTGTATCGGTTTGCCTTCAATTGGAATATGTAATAGAGACGCGACATCATCAAAAGTAATTGTCATCTCACTGAATGGCAAATGGAAAGTGTTGGTCTCTGGATACCATCGCTCTACGAAAGCCGATATCAAGTTCTTGTTGACGCTCTTATATCAAGTGTTAACAATGGGATATAAACTTGACATCTCAACAACGGCTTTAAATCTACTAGCATCATCCGGTATGTTCCACTCCGATACCTTTTGAGCATGATTTACACATGTTAGCGGTCCTCGGTCCTACACAAATGTATTGGTAAGTTAAAAAACTGTAACAATTATAATTCAATTTAATTTAAATACTACCCACGTACCTGGTCGAGCCATATCATTGAAGCAACATGAGTATTAAACTCTCTAATCACATCATTGATTCTTGGGCCTCCTTTCTCATTTGAAGCTTCTTCATCACCCTCTTCTTCATCCTCTTCTTCATCATCTTGTTCTTCATCTTCTGTCTGACCTTCACTTCCCCTTACTGCAATTATGTACTGATGTTCAGCTTCACTCGGGTTTTGCTCTTCATACGTCCCCACATTCATATCACCACTTGTGCCTTCGGCTGCCTTCTCCGCTCTTTTTTTCTTTCTGAAGTAGTCATTCGTTTACAAAGAGGAATCTATAAATAAAAAAACAGATTGAGTTAGTTAAAGTTATCATCGCATATTTTTTTTTGAACATTACAGGTCACCATGGAGCAAACATACATGGTAGACAACAAAACCACGTAATACAGCAACGGGGTAAAACAAAATTCAACGTAAGCACTATACGTGGTTCTCTGCCTTACCTTGTTGTGTGTATGTGTGGATGACAACTAAATTTACTTTACCACGGAGCATTCTAATGTGGAAAATAAGATAACCACGAAGAGATTCTCCGAGGAAAAAAATCAATTCCTCGGGTCATCTCTTCGTGGTTTCCCTTTTAACCTCGTACGCGTCCTCCGTGGCAACTTGGAAAATTTTAAAAAAATATAAAAAGCCCCAAATTCTCTAACGCTGCTACTTCGTGAAACCCAAATCCGTGGCGACCCTAATCGCTATTGTGTGCGATTGAAACCCCCATACATCATGTAAGCAATCATACCAATTACCCCAAAAATCAATTCGTGAAACCCTAATGTAAATTACCTTTCTTTTCTTCCTTTGGTTGATGGTTGCTGAAATCTCGTGGTTATAATGGCTGAAGATTTCTCGCATGAGAGAAGAGAGGAAATCGCGTGTGAGAAATCTAACGTGAGAAGAGAGAATGGAAATTGCGTGGTACGGAGGAGAGGTCAACGAGAACTAAAATGAAGGGTAAGGGCAAGATTGGAAATAATGGGGGGCTACTAACTAATCATATGGGTACACTGGTTTTTTTATTTGGGGGGGGGGGGGGCTACTAACTAAAAACAACAGTTCAAATAGAATTTGCCATAAATAAATTTAGATAGTCACATGCCAAGGATGAAAATTTATACAGACATTGAATTTAAACCAGGAAAATATATAGACACGAAGGAAGAGGCACAAAACAACAACAAAAAACACAGTGCATTTACCTATATCTCTACTACATGAGAAAAGGAAAATCATTTTTTTATCAGAAAAGGTGGGAGACAGATTATATTAGCACAACATGGTTAGAACTTAGAAATCATCTAAATAAAGAGAATCCAACTGTGGGAAGACTCAAGCTCAACATGTTTATCTTCCAATTTGTTCACTCTCTGATATTAACAAGTATATGCAACAAAAGAATGCATCTTAATATGAATACCCGATATTATGAATCTTTCTAGGATTTATGTTTGAAATTTGATTAATAAGAACATACATAGCTGCAGCTGAAGCAAGAAACAAGAGTCCATCAGCAACAACAGTCAAAGATATCAAGTATCAATGAAAAAGAAACAAGAGTCCACCAGTAACAACAAACAAAAATATCAAAAGAAAACCTAACTGATGATGGTTAGGTTGAGAATCTTCCTTTCCAAAGCCACCACTACTACAGCTGAACTAATCACTCATCCTGTAATCTCCTCTTGAGGGTCTATTATTATGCTTCAGGAACTTCCTGGACCTTTTCCCATTGACGAAAATCAATGCCTGGTTCTGAATCGAAATTCAGTATTGAATAATATCATTAATAGAAAGAAGTAAAGAAAAAAATAAAAGATTTTACTCGGATCTGAATCGAAATTCAAAAAACAATTAGAAACTATGGACTTCGATTGGACAAGGCGAAGGTTGGCTAAGTTGGGGCGGAAGCAGTGACAACGCGATGCGAAAGTGGTGGCAAAGGAAGATGAAGGTGGTGACTAAGTGGATGTAGAATTCGGGGGAAAATCAGGGGGAGGCAGTGACAAAACGATGTGGAAGCACTAGTTAAGAGAAACAGAAGTAGTGGTTAAGCTAGGAGCAGTAACCCTAGATTGAAACTGGACAACAGTAACCAATTGAGATAATATGAGCGTTTGAAGTGGGTCTAGGAAACATGTTTGATTTTCAAAAGGGGCACGTTCAGTTCGCGTCCGCGTCGGACGCGTTGATGTGGGACCCACACGAAATGCCCCTTCAACACGAATGGTTGGAAAGTAATCTTTCGCATCGAAAGTGTCCGACGCGAAAAAAATCAAACGTTAGAGCTCATTCAACATGAACGGTTTACACTTATGGCTCTGTATTAAGTGCCTTTTATTTTGAAAACAACGAAGACCTCTATTTTCAATAAGGTATGGACTACGTTGTCAGTATTGGACCTCCCATGCAGCTTCTTTATTGGACCACATATCTCGGAATTACAGTCGCATGCTTGGGAAGTGTAACACCCCACATCCGTTAGTGTCACTCACAAAGGGAATGCACTAAGTTCTGTGGAGCATTTTAAGGTAAAAGATGCAGATGAATTACAAGACAGACAAAAATTAAAACAGCAGAAAATAAAACTTTGCTTTATTGATAAAATAGTTTGTACAACGATTTCTTTACAATATCAGAGTATCATCTGTCCTACAAAATAAAGAAGCATAAAACAACATTTTATATTCCCCAATGTAACAAGAGCCAGCCATAGCATCTGAAAAGAGAATCCAAGCAAAACTTCGACAAATCTTCAAGCTGGGAAAGACTGACAGTCCAACTTAACCTGAGCTATACTATTCCCTCCTTTACTACCTGGGGGGGGGGGGAACGGAAGAAAAGAAGACGAAAGAAAAACAGAGTCAGACATATAGCCTGAGTAAGTTCAGTTACTTCTAGCATGTGAACATGGAAAAACAAAACGACATGAATTAACTGAATACAAGATAACACCATGATGATAGGATCAGCAAGATTAGACAAGATTAACACAAGATGTGCTAAGACAAGATAAACTGGATATGCTCTAATACTTTCGCCGCTTTGTTATTTCCTTGTTATACTGGTTTCTATATCTCTGCACCACCTAACTAGTGTCCCGACTAGTAACGTGATCCCAATCCCTGTAGTTTTCCATTGCCTTCAGGCGTACATTTATCATTTATTACCTAGATCTAATCTAGGGTTTTCTATCAAGTGCTTTCTAGATTCAACTAGAGTTTACGCTATCTGCTGAACGCTTCTCGGATTCAGGGTTTATGCCACCTAGTCCAACTAGGGATTATGCTTCCTGTCGAACGATGCCCCCAAGTCTAGGACACACTACCTAGAGTGGTATATGTTCCTAGACTTCCCCACGCATGTATCGCGAATCGTTATCGCTTGTCTAGATGCACATGTCCTGTAATGTGCGGCCCGAGTCCTGTGGCAGGGCTACTCTAGAAACACGGAACTCGGTCAGGAGGTTTCCAGATATCTGTCGGTGCAGATGCTAAGGTCTGTTTTTCTACCAGTGGTTATGGTCCTACGTGACCCCTCCCTCAACTAATGAAAGGCAATCCAAGAAAATCAAGCGTGAGAAATGTACTCTTGCCACCCTATGCCCTACTTTCCTATTGGCCAGCCTCACCCATAACTAGATAGCAAGTATATGGTCTGTTGGGAGTTCTCTGCCTTTCCGCATACGTACAACGATTGACTAAAGATGGTAGGTAGACGACGAGTTGCTATCACAGGGCTACTGGTCTCGCCGAATCACGCTGGTCCATCCTAGTCTTTAGGTTGCCTTATATTGCAACCAAGGCATACCCTTGGTTCTTCTAACACAGACCTTAACCTCTGTGAGCCCAGGAGGATCATCTGCCACCTCACAGAGGGATACCAAGAGTACCCTCACGTCCCCTCGAAGCCTCAGGCTTCATAACCCAATTCGTTGGAGCCTTCTTTAAGATCAGATAGACATTCGCTCCTACTCGTGATATACTAAGGATTACTACTTAGTTCTCTAACTAAGGTTTACCACTTAGTTTGTCGAATCATCGTTTTCTTAACTAAGGTTTATGAATTAGTTCATATTAACTAAGGTTTACGACTTAGTTCTTGTTCTTGTCAAGTTGGGTTGGTTAAGTGTCATTAGTCAATTCGAGTCAACTTAACCCTTTCGTTTTCCATATAAAACTGGTTAAGTGTTATCAGTAGTTCATGTTGACTTAACCCTACCACAAACCAAGTTATATTGGTTAAGTATTTCTTATTACTTAACCCTATTCATTCATCCTGTATTGGTTAAGTGTTCCTTTTTAACTTAACCTTGCCCATCTGTTTTAACTAACACTTTAATAATGGTTAAGTATTATCCCTTCATGTTTTAGACTTAACCCTATTCATTTATCACAATCTGATGGTTAAGTGTTCAAGTTTACTTAACCCTATGGTCTAGTCCAACTAACATATCAAATTGGCTAAGTGTATTAAATTTTACTTAACCCCAACCTCTAGTCTAGTTAACATGTTAATTTGGCTAAGTGTATTAACTTTACTTAACCCCACCTTCTAGTCTAGTTAACATGTTAATTTGGATAAGTGTTTTCTTAGTTACTTAACCCCTACGAATCTTGTCTTGTTACGATGTTAAGTTTGGCTAAGTGTCCCTATGGACTTAACCCTCCCATTCTAGCTTAACTGTGTTAAGTGTCAGTATGAACCTAACCCCACTCATCGGTTTGGTTATCATGTTGAATTGGTTAAGTTTCTTAGTTAACTTAACCCTACCATTCTTATTCTAGCTTTATCTAAATAAATTAAAGCCGCGACCACTCACATTAGACAGATATTGTTGCGAATACTGGATGTGCCAGTTGGCTCCGGGCAGGTTTACATCGCAACTCAGTCTAACCTCGGGTTAGGCATATTCGTGTTTTCTAAGTTCAAAGGGTTTTGATTAATTTTCAAATCAGGTTTTGAAAGTAACCATCTCGTCCATCGGATCAGTTAGGGACAGCCAGGGAGAGCAGGAAACTTGTATTTTCCAAACCCAAGCCTAGACACTATCCTCTCTGTCACCCTAGAACTTTCTGGTGTATGTATTGTTAAAAGAGATGTCATTAATAAACCTTTCTTTTGTATATATATAAATTGTTAACAATTTATCCTCAAAGTCCATTTTCCCCTTTATAAATAAATTTGGCCTATACCATATACATTTGCCATGCCCACTAATGGACTTATATTCTAGGCCCAAATCTTGATTTGCCTATCTTACAGTTTATAGCAATTTAGGTCCAACATCCTCATTTACAGTTCATGCCAAAAACTAGATTTTATATTCTAGTTTACAGTTTATGCCAAACTAGATTTCATATTCTAGTTCACCGTTTATGCCCAAAACTTAATTTGCATACCAACTACCTACTTTGTGGCCCATTTAACCATTTACCATTTACGCCCAATATATGTAAATTATTCACAATTATGCGAATATACTTATCATGCTTAATTTAGCCACCCAATTCTGATTTAATATTCTAATTTCAGTTCATGTCAAAACTAGACTTGTTATTCTAATTTTCGTCTTAATAGTCATGCTATAATGCATTTTCCCAAATTATGCCAATTTCCAAGTTTAGTCAATTTCATGTTTTTCCCAAAACGTATTCCCATCGTTCGTAAAATTGTGACTCAGCCTAGTTTATAAATAAATCTAGATTCGTGGATCAAAGGGAATGAACCAAAATGTCATGAAAGAATAAACATAATAACTGGCATAAATGATAATTCACAAACATATAGATCTGGTAATCTTACGACATGAAAAGGGTTGAATAGTATATGTTCAAGAACATGGGTAGACCTAACTTAATATGTAAATTCCCAAGATCAAGATCCAAGGACAACTAGAAACAGAAAGTCAAGCCTAGATCCGATATAATGCCAGTTTGGGGTACAACATGGTTTTGTAACTACAGTGTCATGGGCATAAATAATAATAACCTTATATCCATAGTCATAGGCAATAAATCCTCACAATTAATGAATCCCAGTCATAGGCGATGTTCATAGTCAAAGGAAAATAATTCTCACAGTCATGAGTCACAGTCATAGGCAATGTTCATAGGCAATGTTCATAGTCAAAGAGGCATATGGTTTTAAGGTCCATAGTTTCATAGTCACAGTCTTATTGGTCATCGAATCATAACAGTTCTTAATTAGGTCCAATGATATAAGCACTGATTCGAATAGAGAGATTTGACATATTCTTTTATTCCTTTAATTTCATGTCACGAATAGAGAAAACGTTCAAATCTAAAAAGTAACCGACTTACAGCGATTATATTAGATTTGTAGAAAAACAGTCGTTGAAGTCGTTTGAATCTTCACTTGAATCCTAGCTTGTTTTGAATCTCCTCTTGAAAGTCTTGAGCAACATTTCCTCATCTTGATTTATTTTACATATTATTTTATTTATTATTTAAATTAGAGGAGGAGGAGAAGCCATGTCCACCAAGAATCTTTGCAGCATAAGGTTAGAGAAGAATTGTGAATAGAGAAGGAGACTAGGGGCTGTTTATATAGGATTAGGCGGACGAATCTAGGCAGAAAACGAGACTAGGTACATCAGAATGCACCCAGGCCCAAAAGTGGGTTTTTGCACCCAGGTCGACACCCATGTCGACTGGGCAGTCGACCTGGTCAGGGGGGTCGACTACCCAGTCGACTCCCCAGTCGACCTGGGTCCTGGGCGGGAGTTTTCCCGCCCAGCCCGCTTCGGGTTTGAATTCGAATTTCGAGCTGATTCTGAAAATTCCTGAAACTTCGGAGGGTCATATCTCCCTCATACGGACTCCGATTCTCGCAAACTCGGACTCGTTTCCAAGCAGAATTTCGAGATGAACGCAATGGCGCAACCCGTTTCCGTTGATTTTGATTTTAAAATTTAATTCTGCCTTGATTTGTGAATCTTAGTGTTATAAAATTACGGAGTGTTACAGGAAGACTAAATGTAATGACCCGGGTTTTTACGACCTTGGATATCGACATATAACCCAATGTCGACTATTAAGCATTAGAAATACTGGTTAGGTAATGAAAGAAAATAGAGGGTGGGAATAGATAAGATAGAAACTTAGAATAAAAGAAGAAGAACATACAACATCAGAGTAAAAACGAATCTCATAGCGGAACGAACAATGTATAATAGATACATATCTTTGAAATAAAATTAGTATATGTATACAATAACATTATCAGAGTATAACAATTACAATACAGCGGAAATAAACAATAGCTATATATTCCTGAAGCCTCCTGCTCCAAGCTCTTTAAGTATATCTGGAAAATCCTGACTACTTGACTGCCCGTACAAAATTGGGCACCTAAGAGTTTAAGGTAAAACAAAACAAAATAAACTCTGGGCCAGTCATGGGACTGGTATGAGTAAACAAATTAAATTAGTTTGAGAAACTAAACGATATCTCATGAGACCACGCCGTATAACAGAACGGGTTTTTCCCTTATGAGAATCCAAATCAATTTGATTTAACTTTCAAATCATTTTGAAAGAAACGATAGTCTTTATATCAAAACTCATTGATACTATAATAGTTTCTATCAACCACAGTATAATAATCATCTAGTAGAACGCTTTCATCTCACGTTCCACATACATAATATATAATCAAAAACCGTGGGCGCTTATTGGGTAATGAATTCCAACTGGCAAGGTATGGGACCACCTTCCGACAGTGTATCTCTTGAGGGAAATACACCGGGTTCAACAAGAACATCTTGTAACCCAGGATAAACATGACTAGTCACTCATTTCACTTGAGTGTACCGAATGTATTATCACCAACGGTTGGGATCAGCAACCGTTTCCCGAAAGGGACAACATCGAAATAGATTATAGAAGTTAATGAAACTCTAGATCAGGTGACAATACACCCTAATTGGCAGCCAACCACTTAGCCATGCGACCTACCCGATTTTATACCATTCCCTGGTTGTGAGGCTAGAGGTCATAACGTACAGATCACACCTTTATTTACTTTGAATGTCAAATCGTCATACCCGCCAAATCACAAATTGATTTCTCTAAAAATACCATAGGTATACAGCTAAGAGAAACGAATTTCTCCGCCACCAAACGTACATACGTTTGAAGAGATCAACTTACGCGATCTATTAAATACACTCTGTCGGACATTCTTCCATACAAGTCGTCCTCGGACTGGACTAACCGAAGACACTATTCTGTACATCCATCTTAGGCAATTTCTACCTAGGATTTGACAGAACAATCCTTGCATAAACTCTATCTTCAATTATCTTCATCATATTTGGTTCGCAACGCTAATATCCATACAGAGTGGTTTTCAGATAATAAATCTGATCCCGGTCTCTCCGTATTTACGATGGAAAAATTGTCAAAAACTTCGATAGTCGATGATTTAATTATCAAAGAAAACATGTGTACACACACCGATATTATTTCCAGATGGAAATTCTATCGATCAATCATCATTTATCTCTTAAATTAATTTATCATTAATTTATTCATTTACCCATTTCCTATTTCCATATATATACAAAAATTCTTATTTTCTAAATTTAGAAAATATGCCTTATTAATATTGGAAAACGTTTCCATTTTTATTCCCATCTCTTATTTTCTATATTTGAAAACAATTCTGATTCTTATTTGGAACACGTTTCCAAAACTCCTTGATGGGATTTAAGCAGATGTTTAAATAAAACATTGGTATGCCAACTCAAACCATTACCCTCATTAACTATATTCACTTAACCAAACTTTACTATCAAACCTTAACTATTCCTTAGTTAAAAATGGAGTCAATCAAGTTGGAGTATAACTACCTCTCAGACCTTGACTGAACAACATTTTTAACCTCGAATTAGGCAAATTTCACCTTTTAAATCCTTAACAAACTTCCTTAAGTAACTCTCTTTCGAATAATCTCTATTCAATAACTCTTTCCTTCGAATAAACTATATTCAATACTCTCTCTTTCGAATAACTATATTCGGTTAACTCTATTGGATTAACTCTATTTGATTAACTCTAATCGATTAACTCTAATCGATTAACTCTATTGGATTAACTTTTATCGATTAACTCCTTTCGAATAAACTATATTCGATTAACTCCTATTCGAATAAATTATATTCGATTAACTCCTATTCGAATAACTGATATTCGATTAACTCTATTCGAATAACTAATATTCGATTAAATCCATTTCGAGTAAGCTATATTCTATCATCTCTCTTTCGAATAAACTATATTCGATAATCTCCCTTTCGAATGAACTATATTCGATAATCTTTTCTTCGAATAAACTAATATTCGATTAACTTTATTCTAATAACAAACATTCGATTAACTCTAATTCGATTTACTCTAATTCAATTTACTAATATTCGATCCTTTATAATTTCCTTTATAGATGTTGCGTTTACATTCTATTTTTAAATATCGGTGTTAAAACCGATTTTCACTTCTCTATATAAATTTAGACTTATAATTTCAATTTATCAAACGATAAATATTTTACTTAATTTATAAAACATTATTTATAAAACATTATTTATAAATTAATCTTTTCCATTTTATCTGTTAAAACATATTTCTATTTAATATTTATTTTTCACATATTTCCTTTTCATAAATTTCAATTCATTTTATAAAATACTTCCTTTTCAATTCTATTTGTAAATGTTTTACAAATATTTCCTTTTCAATTCTATTTGTAAATGTTTTACAAATATTTCCTTTTACAATTCTATTTGTAAATGTTATACAAATATTTACTTTTCAATTCTATTTGTAAATGTTTTACAAATATTTCCTTTTACAATTCTATTTGTAAATGTTATACAAATATTTCCTTTTATAAAATCTTATTTATTTTATAAATAATTCTTTTTATAAAATTCTATTTATTTTAAAAATATTTCTTTTTATAATATCCTTTGATTTTATAAATATTCCCTTTTATAAAATCCTTTGATTTTATAAATATTCCCTTTTTTAAAATCCTTTGATTATATATATATATATATATATATATATATATATATATATTCAATATACACTTTGCAAATTCCCTTTTCACATTCCGGTATCTCTTATGGTATTTAACATACCAAATAACAATGACCCATATCATCCAAACACAAATAATCGACAACAGATTATATATCACCACATATGAAACAAAACAATATTTTAAATAGTGAGGAATCCAGTTGGATCCCTCCAACCTATTTCCCTTCATCCACAGATGTTAAACAATATAATTAACATCAATTTCATTTCAACATGAAGTATTCTGATAAACAGAATCAATATATATTAACGATTTATATATATATATATATCATTTCAACCAACTAACTAGCAGTTCTTCCAATAGTCAACACACAGCAATCAACCAACATCTATCAGTTTTAAAAAAATACGTTATAAAAATATAACTGGACAGAGTTAGTGAGTTTTACTCACATTGGACTGTTATTGTTAAATAACAATAACTGTTAGTTGATTCGCTCTCAGTCAGTTCCATTTTGAAGCCCTCGTCCCTACGATCCCAATGGATCCTGTTTCGTTGAATTTCTTCCATGTATGGATTAGTTATGTACGATATAAGTTAATACACAATTAATTTAAACTTAATTAATTGAATTCACTGGGCCTTAACCTTGTATGATCCGGCCCACTCACATCTTTAATCTTAATCCTCCAGGACGCATCCTTCTTCTTCGATTGCTCAAAGCAAACCCGCTGAAGCTTTCAACAAAAACCACACCATTTTTATGCCATTCAACCCTTAACTACACCACCGAATCCAAAACAAAACCCACCAATCACACTCTCATCAACTTCTCTTTCAAATCATACCCACGGCGCTTGACTCGATCTCAATAAAAGCATCACGATCTACTGTGAATACTGGTACCATCGAAGTAGCTCTATGCTGGTACCATCGAGCAAAATGACATCGATGTCCCCAAAAATAAACGTTGAACTCCAAAAACAAACTGCTGTGAATACTGGTGCGACTGAAAGCTTCATAAATCCGACCAAAACTATATAAGGTTTAACATTATTATTCGCAGTGGTTTAATGAACTTGGTTGGGAAATTTTTGGATGAGCGTATGATTTGCTTTTTTATAAACTTTGTTTGCCATGAAAAAGAAGTAGAGAACTCAATGTCCCTGAAACAAAACGAAAGAACAGAGGCCTCGTGATGTATATTTAAAAAGGGTAGAGACTTAACTGTTAAGTAAACTTAAGTGTTAAGGCTTGCAGGTACTATTTCAGTTTTAGGGCGTCCTTTTTATTTATTTTAGCATTGCGCGATTGAAAACGAGAGCAGTGTTTTAATTAGATGGGACAGGTTAGGATAGCCCAAAGAGTTGATTTGATTTTATAATATTATAAATACCCGAAACTTTCATACGAAGTAATATACAAAAATACCACATACGGGTTGCTACGGACAATAACAAATTTACATTCGTGACGAGCAATATGCCACGATCCCAAAAACATAATAATATAGGTCCATTGACTTATTCTGTGAAACCCCGAAATATTGATATAAGGTGTAAAATACTCCGAAATAAAAAGTGCTTATTTTCCAAAATAAAAATTACAAAAATATTCTAAAAATTAAATTATAACTACACCTCAAACGATTTGTCCAAATTTGAAGCCAATATTTAATTATAATTAAATATATCATTATGGCTTGTAAATGTTCCTTAGCGACTTCCTGGGATTTTGGTTTGACCGTAACTTACAATCTATAAAGCGAAATCTCCATTTTTCTCTTCCGTTAGAAAAATATACTTCACCAGTTCTGAACGTTTCTTGTTTCACAGAAATCTGACTTAAAACGGGTTCTGTATATTCGTTTAAAGTTTGAACTGCCAAATTACGAACTGCCACGTCATTTCGAGCTCGATTATAATTATAATATAATTTATACGTTCAACCATCGTTAATTAAATATATTCGTGATCATAATTCAATTTTAAACTGAATCATATATTTTGAATTGTCCAGTTTACACAATATTACCATTTCAGCTAATTTTGATTATTTCAGAATTAAATATATTATTTAATTATTATATTAATTAAATATTCACTATTATTTAATTCAATGACCATTTAAAACTCTAAATCATATTTTAAATAATTAAATAAATTAATTATTATACCGTAAAAATACGGGACATTACACTAAACAACAACATGCATACATTGTGATGAATAGAAAAGCTACTTGAAGGATAAAAAGAGAACAGCACATTAACACACAAAAACATTGAAGAAAAAGCGTATTATAGTGTTCACAATAAACACACACAAACACAAACACCAACAATAAACACACACAAACATAAACAATAAATAATAAATACAAAAACAATAAAATAATGACTTTGCCCCTTCCAATTTTCTCATTTCGTAAAAAAAAATGCATTCCTCGTTCGCAATAATTCTCCTTCAAATACCCGTTTCAAATTCCCCTTCCAATTAACCCTTTCCATTCAAAATCAAATGGACCTAAAGAGAAACTGCAACTCTATCAACATTAGTTTTCTTTATTTATGAAACAGAAAAATCGGTATAAGGAAAAGCATCAGTTTGCTTTTTGGCTGAAGGAAGCGGATATAATTTGTATATAAATAGGACACGACATTTAAATTTTTGACTGAAGGAAATTATTTAGCCGATTATTAATCGGGTGTCTTCTTCCATTTCGAACTCGATCTCAAATCTAAACTTCGTCTGTTCACCGCTCAATCTCGATTTCTGATTAGGGGGACTTCGGTTGAAATCATGCGTCTTCAATTTCAAGTCATGTGTTTTTTGCCAGATGAAGATTGAAATCGTTACAATATGTTTTATTTTGTATTAAGTGTATTTTTTGATTGTATTACTTATATCAAGGGTATGTTTATTAACACACTATTATTTAAACAAACATTTTATTCTAGTTGAGTATAACATTGTGCTTTTGAGAATTTATATTTTATAATGATAAAAGCTATTATAACCGAGTTTGTATCAATTCAAGCAAATTATTCATTGACAGTAATCAGTGCCGGCCTAAACAAATGGATGCCCCAGCCCAAAACATTGAAGCGGAGCAGAAAATTTTTGAGTTTTTTTTTACAAAATCAACAATAAAGTCAGCAGGATTTGAACCTAGGTCAGCTGCCTCAATGCAGCAGGAAATACCAACGCAACATCACTTCCTTTGCTTTCATTAGCTTATCAGCTTTTATAATCTCAAATAAATGAACTAAAATATTAATACATGTTGCCCTAACCCAGTGGGCCGCCCCATCCCATGGGCTCGGTGAGCTACCCACTGGGCTGGCTCTGACAGTAATAATTGAACAAATTTTAAATAATGATAGTTTCATGTATCATTTTGGTATAACGTAATATTTGACAACTTCTGAGATAATTGCAAATTATTTTTGATATCAATAGACGTAATAAACCAATAATTTATAATTTTAAGAGTAAACAACAATGTTACAATTTGATGATGAAATGCATAATATTAAACCTTTTTAAGTAATGAACTACAAATGATGTTATCAGCGTACACATTATTACAGCCATACCTTTAACATAAATGTATGTGCTTTTTAGGACAATAGCAAGGAAATTTATAAGAAAATAACAAGAAAACTTGAATATTTCATATCAAATTGCAAATAAAAATCAGTCTACTTTGGTATGATATTTTTTTGCTTTGTTACTGATCTCTCGCGGCTATCTTGACGATGGTGTTCGACATCAGAGTTATACCTGGATAGACTTGAACAGACGTCCCTGAGATTTGTAGCTACGAAGATGCATCTTTCTTGCAAGCTAATGTAAGCTAACATTAGTTCCAAGAAGTAACATAGCACACGGAAGCTGTGACGTGCAGTGTTAATGTGGTCTGTGTCCTAAGTGATCCCCCACACGGAACAGATCCCAAAGTCAGGCTTATAGGTGTAGTCTCTCCAGCCATAGCAAGTGTAATTTCCCCTTCAGAAGGAAGAAAGAAAGAACTAATGTCTCGAGAGGTATATATCGTGTCAGGCAAAGGGAGATCATCCAATCCTTTAAATATGGATTCCTCCTGATGAGGGCCGTGAGCAGATGTTGTGATGGGAGAAGGGGTTTTAGGAGAAGGCTGGGCTTCAGAATTAGAGGCGTCTTTTAGATCAGCATCCTGAGGCTCGTCGCCAATTTGTCTCTCTAGAAGCTCTTCGTCTTGGATATTCATCGAAGAAGGACTCCTCGGGTGGATAATGGGCTCTCGCTCAGAGGTTGTCGCTTTATCTCCCGACTGCAGCTCTTGGCTAGAATTCGTGGGATCCTTACTTTTTGAACCTTCCCCCACTTTAACTGTAGTTGTAATGTTCCCTTTGACTGGGGCACGCTAACGGTTTCCGCGGAAGCGGGAGGAACTTGAATTGGGGACATGTATATATAAGCACGGCCCCAAGGCCTATACTCCGCCTCATAGCAAGAAGATGGTGCCTATGAAGAAACTCGTCCACTAGATTTTTTCTAACGCTCAAAAAGTCTGAATTGCCATTCAACATACGGGTCAAGCGGCCCTTGTATATGTTACCTTGCTCTTTTCTCGGTTTGGAACTGAAAGTAAGAAAGAAGAGTCAATGAGGCCACAAGTGCAGTTGAAGCGAAAAGACTAAACTTTGAACACTTACTGGCTCGCACCCATCTTCTGGCATACCCGGAATAATACCGAATGTGAAACCACTCAGATCTTATGACTCCCAAGTTGCTATACCCGTCACCAATGACCTTTCTCTTGGGAACAACTTCAAAATAAGTGAAGGAAGGAGTCTCTTTTTGATGGTGCTTGAAATGATAGAAGAAATTACCATCCTCGAAAGTGGGCTCCACTCTTAAGATTTCCATATATGCTATATACATCGCATAGAGATAAGAGTAAACTGTAGGTTGGAGTTGCATGGGCGCAATCCACATTGCCATAGAAGATCGACGACGAACGGCGGAAATGTAGGAAAAGCCCCAACTATACACATCAATCAACTGATAGCCATGTACCCCCTGGAGGATTGTGGGGACTGTCTGTGATATTATATGCAACTCTAGCTTCTTTCTAAGAAATCCTGTGCCTTAGGCACATTCGTCTAAGCTAGGCTTCATCGGTTGTTGACACCTAAGAATCACTGAGAGCATTTAGAATGGCTGCACACTCAAATTCGTCAGGGGCTCGATTTTCTCCTTTCCATCCTTCCTCTTCTTCATCCATTGAGACTTCCCCACTGATGATTCTGCATAGAGCTCAACTTCGAAGTTAGAGCCTTTACTGTCCCAATCTGAAGTTGACGAAAAACTTCAGGATTGGGATTGCTAGATAATTTTGGAACTTTACTTTTATCAAACTCGGAATGTCTTGCCTGATATCTTCTTGACATGTTAGCTGTACTTTCGAAGAAAGATCAACAATTAGAGTAATAGTTGCTCGTGCCCTCTTGTGTGTGTGTGTACTAGTGTATGTCAGTGTGTGCGGTGCTGATGTGAAAAGACAAAAGGAAAGCGGAAAAAGCAAGCAACTAATCAATGTGCATTGAGTTGTCGAATGGTCTTATGTTCACTGTGTCTAGAATGTTCAGTCTTGAAGGTTGTATCCTAACCATTCACGAGTTTGTGAATTGTCATTATCTTTAATCAAGTTATACATATGTAGTACATTTGGATCGGTGTTGTCAAAGTCATCATGTTCATCGAGTTTGATAGTGTAAAGAAATACATGAAAGTTGTATTGCTTGTGCAAGAGCCAGGTAGAACAAAGCACCGGGACGAATCGACTCTGGGTCAGAGCAACCCGATCTGACACCTCCGGCAGTGTTGATCACTCTCCAATCTCTTCCATTGATCCTTTGTTCGACCCGCAAACACTGAACCAATGCAGTTCTTCTCTCTGAACCTACCCAGTTCTTCTCTCCCACTTACCCTATTCTCTCTGAATATCATCAACTTGATTTCCCCTAAGATGAAGTCCATATACCAAGTGCCTCGACTCCTGATTCGAAGTTCCGTGACCACCGCCTGGAGGCGAGAACCACGTCGCCAACGACGACCCTGAAAACTTCAATGTTATGGCAATGGCAGGCGATGGAGATCAACGTGTGATTCGAACTCAATTTAATCATGAATTGAAGATTAAAATGCATGAAATAAACAATCTCAAACCCACCTATGATGTGAATCTGGAAATCAAGATGAAATTGGGAGAATCGAAAAGCTAGGGTTTCGATGGAGTTAGGGAAATGTGACAGCAGTAAAGTAAATTGGAAGGAAGGGAAGTTATGTATTATATAATGGGTGAAGAGGTGTAATAACCCGGAAATCTGGGCCAGTTTAAAAATTTTATTTTGGCAATTTTAGCGAATTTTGATTATTTAAAATGAATTATTTTAAATAATAACGACGAGAAATTTATTTTGAACAGAATTCGAACGAATATATTTATATAGTTCGTCGTTAGAATATAAATATTTATTTTAAATTATAAAAGGAATTGAAAATGGCGCGGTAGTTCGATAATTCGATTTCAAATTTCAATTGAATGTACCGGGTGCAAAATAAACCGGATTTTAGAGAAACCAAAAATAATAGAATCTAATAGAGAATATCTTTCCAACGAATCCGAAAAATCAAAATTTCATAGCGGGAATCAAAAGATATGTCCAGTTGAAAATTCTGAATAGTCGCTATGAAATTCAGGCCCTTAAAAATAGCCATTTTGCAAACGACTTCGGATTCCGACGAAACCACTTTTGTTGGATCCGTGATGTCAAGTTATTGCTAGGTTTCAAATTTCATAATTTTTCGAATCAATATGTGAGCGTGGCAAAGGAAAACGCGTTTGACCAGTTTTAGTTGATTTTAATCGACTGGAAATTGGCCATTTTTCAAACAGTCTCAGAATTTGACGAAATTAGTTTTGTTAGGACCGTATCGTCAATATGAAGCTAGAAAATATTTTTCGGGAATTTTTCTAGTTAGTATGTGACCCCAGTAAATTGAAAGGTGCTTTCAAATTCAATATATAGAGTTATATTTTGATTTTGACGAAAACTGATCGAAACAGTCGAATCGGCTTGCGATACATATCCCATTGTGTTCGCAATGGTGGTATTACGCTAGGGACGACAGTCGGTGGGCTCAATTTTGAGTTCGAATTTTTAAAGTAACCTTTCAGAGAATAAAATAAAATAAATAAAATAATATATATTTTCATTTAGCACCCTCCCTTCCCCTTCATTCTTCAGCCAACCTAATCGAATAAAAAAAACAAAAGGAGGCGCAGCCGCTCCCCATCGAGCGTCGCCCCAGCGCCTCCCTCGCAAGTGGCGAGCGCCGCACATCAGGCGCACCGCCCCATCCCTCTGCACCTCCTCCACCTTTATCTGCTTCCTCCATCGACCTTGAACCCCCAAAATTCCCAAACCCCAAACTTGCCATCGTCGCTTAACCCTAGCGACCACCGACTGGCAAGCCTCCGCCCAAATCCGATCGATGTGAGTTTTTAAATTATTTTTATTTAATTTTACTATTAATCCGAATTTAATTTCTATTTTCAGTTTTTAAATTGTGTTTGTAAACAAAAAGATTATATTTTTAGTGATTAAAAGATTATATAAATACAATAGAAAGGATCGAATCTTTAAACTAAGAAAGATCGAATTTTTAAACTAGGAAAAATCAAACTTTTATATTGTAGAAGAATAAAAATATGATTTTTTTTATAGTAATGAAATAAAAATCCGATCTTTGCATATGAAGTAGAAATATAAAAATATAATTTTTATATAATAGAGCAAAGTAAAAATTCGATTTTTATGTATTGAATAGCAAAGTAAAAATTCGATTTTTATGTATTGAATAGCAAAGTAAAAATTCGATTTTTATGTATGAAATAGCAAAGTAAAAATTCGATTTTTATATATTGAATAGCAAAGTAAAAATTCGATTTTTACATATGTAGAGAATACGGGCAAAGAAAGTGACAAGAGGAAAGAACGGCGAAGATTTCTACCTAAGAAGAGTCGTGGGATTGGATTAGCTAATCTGTGATAACTTCTCACTTTTAAATTTATTTCTAGTTGAAATATATACTAGGATGCAGACGGTGTTTAGTAGCACCCGACACCCGTCATCCACAGACCATGGACGGCTTGTATGCTTGTTTGTTTGATTTTGATGTGTAGTTGATTGTGTGATGTGAAATGAAATAAAATATTTTATAGTTAAAAATAGAATTTTTAACGTGTATATGAAATGAAATAAAAATAAAACAAATCGGACGATTTGTTTATATACACACATTTGACTGATATTGATTGGGACGATAAATTTTACACATCGACCAACTGCACAAATAAAATCTGTGTTTGATTGTTTGAAACCCCACACGGGTATTGAGATGATATATGACATACACTAATCCCAATAATTAGTTGTATGTTGATCGATTGATTGACAGACTATTATAAGCGTTAAATATTTATATTCGATGCTTATACAGTGTAGAATGCACTTTGGATGATGGTTGATTATTCATCGTTGTTATTGTATACATGTGTTGTAAAATCCATATAATTAACATTATATGGTAATTGATTGGGCCTCATTCCAGTTTTGAATAAATAAATATTTGGATAGAAATATTTGAATAGAAATATTTGAAAAGGAAATATTGGGAATAGAATATTTGAAAATAGAAATATTTGGAAGCCGTGTTGATTAGATTGACGTCATTTTGACGTGAACGATATTTATATCGATTATATTCGTTTTTTATGACTATTGAAAAGTGCTTTCAAAATCGAATATTTAGAAATGAATTCGAATTGAAATTGAATATAAATGGATTCGAATTGAAATTTAATATATATGGATTCGAAGTGAAATTGAATATAAATGAATTCGAATTGAAATTGAATATAAATGAATTCGAATTGAAATTGAATATAAATGAATTCGAACTGAAATTGAATATAAATGAATTCGAATTGAAATTGAATATAAATGAATTCGAACTGAAATTGAATTGAAAACGAACTGAAATTGAATCAGAAATCAATTTGAATTGAAATCGATTTGAAATGAATTTAAAACGAATTTATATTGGAATATTCAATTTTGATTTGAAATTGAATATGAAGTTGAAACCGTTTTGAAAATGAATTTAAAACGATTTATAAAATTCGTTCCGAAAGGAAATCAACGAAGAATATATTATATATGTTATATATATAATATAATGGCCTGAATAGAACGCGCCGCACCGCGGCAGTTCGTGAATTTCGACCATTGACTTCAAATGGATATTGCGGGAGATCCGATTGTCGGATTCTCCTAAAACCGGAACCGTTGGGTTCGTATTGAAAAGAGCTTTCTAACGAATGTTAGAAATTTGAAATCTAACGGTTGGATTTGGAATTATGTCCAAATCAAATTTGGAAAAGGTCGCTATAAGTGCAGTTCGATGGCCGTTGATGGAAATCGACTGTACGGGCCATGATAAAATTATTAAAAATAGTAATAATTTGTGTAAAATCATAAGAAATGATTTGTGAAGAATTGGGATGAAAAACTCCATATTTGAAAAGATAAAAATAGATTTTTTATCGAAATGAACTAGTTTTGAACTAGAATTATAATTCTATTTATTTTTAAATAAATAAATTGGATTTGAAATGGTTTTGAAAATAACTAGATCCAATAATTATATTGGAATGGATTTGAATCGAAATTGTCTTCGGAATATTTCGATATTGGATTTCGTGATGATACAGATATTGTTATGGGAATTTGAAAGATATAGATATTTATATCGTTATTTCCAATACGATATTTGTTAGTCGTAGAATTTGATATTGAATATAAGCCGATATATTTTCTATTCAGAGCCTTGTATTTAATATCAAATGTGATTTGGGTTTGTCGTGAATGGTGTCTTCATTAACACTGTTCTTAAGCCCAGTTGAGAAAATGATTAAATCTTTTTAGTTAGATTTAATGAAGTGTACCAATTAAATAATATTTAATTGGAATTGAATTCGAATTGATTCTTGGGTTTATCGTGAACAGTGTTATATATAACACTTGTTCTTTAACCCGATAATTAATGAAATGTGATTTTGGGTTGTCGTGAATGGTATCTTCAATAATACTGTTCTTAGACCCAAAGGAGTTAAGAAAATCAGAAAATCACTAGAGATTAGTTAAGTTGAATGGTTCCAGAGGTATTGATCTGATGTTGGTTTTGGCCTTCGGGGTTAATACTTAGGAACTGCTCACTTGCTAATTTACGGTTATGGACTGATTGAAATGTGATGTGATTTTGGGTTTATCGTGAACCGTGTTTTAAATGACATGGATTCTTTAACCCAGTTACAGATTAAAACTAAGTGGAGTTTTAATGAATCTTTAATTAGATTGAAAAGATCGAGAATGGAGTATCACCAGTTTTGCTCCAGGCGATAGTTAAATCTTTAATTAGATTTGAACGTGAAATGATAATTGAATTTACCGATAACACCGTGGTGTTAGATATGAAGTATTACCAGTTTTACTTCATGGGATGAATAGGTTGGGATTGGGAAATTAAAACAAATGATTACTTCGGTGAGGTTCGCTAATCCCGACTAGTTTGAATTGATATTCAAAAGTAGATTAAAGAATAATTTTTAATGATTTATCTTTGATAAAATTAATGGGAACCATTCCCTATGAATGTGAAATTTAGAAACTAACTGTCGGTTAGCTAAGCAGAATGGTTTTCTGGATATTGATCTGATGTTGGTTTCGGCCTTCGGGGTTAAAATTTGGGGAATTACTCTCTTGTTAATTTACAGTTAGTGACTGATGAATTGGAATGAGGCGTATGTTGAGTTTGTGTAACACTTATTTAAAATATACGCGAGTTATTCGGAAAGAACGGGTTTATCCCATTCTGAATAACTGATTCGATGATTAGTCGAAGATGAAGACGATGGTTGAAGACCGGAGGTCTTCACGTCGTTTGGATAATTACTGATGATCTTGATTGGGCTGTACACCCAAGAAGATGGAAACAGTTGGTGATCGTCCAGACGTACTTGGAGATCGATGGATATGCGGGGTACTAGGTGCCTCCGTTTCGTTCAGACCCAAAACGGACTTGTAAATGGACTGTGTGTCTGACATTGGATTTTAGTCTGTGTGATTGATTTCTATTAAATATATATCTGTTTGGCCGCGGAGAATTTATTCTCTTGCTTAACGCCCTTCTCTGAGACGTACGAGCTCAGGGGTTATATATTGATGGATATCAAACGCATGGAGTGAATTGCCTGTGCAGCATGCCTAAGTGGCAAATGATCAAGGCTTCTGTTGAAAAGCAAAGTCTTGTGGTTGATGATCAAAGCACGGCCTTTGTGGCATAGCTTTGTGTAATGTTTGATTCGCGAGCTTCACACCCGGTATGAACCAAAAACGGGAGAGGACGTCAGGGAGGGCATGCGTTTCTTTCTAGCTAGAAGTGGCGTCAGTGGTTTTACACGCCCTGCCGAGTTTGACTTATGTGGTTGTTGCTGTTGCGAGGCGCCTCGGTTTGATCGGACGATCCGGGTCCGGTGGAGTCATTAGTTGGCTCATTTACGCCCCATAGGGCGGGGAAACGCATGTTCAGGATTTAAGTTTAATCCACATCAGTGGACCGACCCTGAGGATCCAAGGGTCGATGCGCTCTGACCCTGAGGCTCGGGCTAGACAGTCTCGAAGTCGGTGAGGACTATCTTTTGCCTCGGTTCATAGATGGAAATCCAATTTCCAAATACGTGACACTTGCGGTTTTGATTGTAGAGCCTAGTATGGCGACATGATTTATGGTACCCATGCCGTCTATGATTGATACTTATGATTTGAAGTTGTTTTATACACTATACACTTATAATAGTATCAAATGATTTGTTTTAAACGTATCAAGCATGTTTGGCTATTATAAGGGAAAACCCTATCCCTCGGCTTGCGTTGCATTGTGTGATAGGACCTGGGTCTTATAATAGCTTCATTTTTCCTTATTTAGCATTGCGCTGTTGTTATATGCACTGGTATTCTTGGGAGGAAACCCGTTCCGTGTTATACGGCGTGATCCCTTGATTTACCTAACTTTAAAGTAAAGATTAATAACTGTTTTAGTTCTCACACCAGTCCCATGACTGACCTGGAGTTTATTGTTTTAACCTAAACTCTGGGTGCCCTTATTTTGACACGGGCAGCTAGTAGTTTTGGTTTTGCAGATTTACATTCACAGGATCCTGGTTTACAGCTGGAATGATATCCGGAAAGCTTTGTATCCGTATATCTCCTTCAGTTGTGTATTGTATTATTTTCCGCTGCTATGTAATTTATTGTAATCTCTGATATTTCTGTGTAATATTTATTCATTTATACTCTGTATATTATTGTAATCTGATGGAATTGTTGTAATATACAATGAAATGTTCTTCCGCCTGCGTTCTATTTTGTCGTGTTCTCAAAACAATTCGTTCTTTCTCTTTCTCTTCGGAGACCTGGGAAGTTCGGGTCGTTTCAAGAGAACTATTCATATTCCACCGATTCAATGGTCTTGTCCGACCCACTAAGCTAACGCCAGAAACAATTTAAAGCCCTTCGAATCAAGTATAGGGACAGGTCGAATAAACTCGACCCGATACGCCATGCAGTCTTTGTACTATGATTTAAACATGAATCCATACGAGATAGAAACAAGAGAAATTAAAGGAAATTATTGAAGACCATTTGTGTATGAAACAAAAAGATACAGTAAAGTAATAGGGACTCAATCAGATAATTTTAAACTTCTAACTTGAGAAAGATCGAAGAATTTACATAGAGACTTATCTGTATTCCGGTTGAAAGCTCAAATTTGTAACACAACAAAGATGATTATGAATCAGATCTCATATTTATTCGTGGAGCGCAAGAATCGAAAGACATGACTTTACAAAGCTTCACAACTTCGCAAATAGACACAACTGTTAACTATTCCCGATCGGAGAACGGACGGATTGGCAATTTCGAAGCACGCCTCATCTTCAATAAGACATACTTTGAGGGGAGAAAATGTTGGCCTACTTTGTAACCAGGCCTCACAAAGTTCAGACATGATGATCATCCTGGCAAATAAGAAGGAACCATAACAATTAGAAGTTCATAGACTAGATTGAAGTGGACAGTTCGAGTCGGACTCAAACCACATATATACGAAGAAAACATAAGTCAGGCACCACCGTGTCGGGCCGAATGAACTCGACCCGACCCGCCTGGCCATGTGAATGAAGCAACGTGAGATCACCGCTTCGGGTCGCGTAGTCCCCTATGCGAACCTCATGTACCTATGACTGCATGCCACGATCTTGACCTATTCTCCTGCTTACTTTATCAAATCGATCTACACTTAGCAAGACACGAACCGAAGACCATTTCTCCACTCACCCATGTTCAACTCCGATATTTCGTGGATGGGTGCCATGCACACATCCAACCCGAGCTCAGGAATCCCCTATAAATACATGGGTTTGGCACAATTTGAGGGATCTTTTGGCACTCTACACACTCGAGCTTCGGCATTATCATTGCTTTCCCTATTTAATCAGCATTTTACTCTTGATTGTGGAGTATAATCCCATAAATACCAAGAAAGAATTGATTGTACCTGAGAGATTGAGTGATTATCAACATTGTATTTGTAACTCTCTATCGAATCAAAGAATTATAAAGTGGACGTAGGTTCGTTAACGCCGAACCACTATAAATCTCGTGTGTTCATTGCTTTTTCCTTGTCTTTAGATTATAATTATTCATTATTCTCTACGAAGTCTAGTCAATTGGGTGTTAGTTCCCTTTTTTGGTCTAATAGTTTCCTTACTAACAACTGTAACTCATCACTACAAACTAAAGTTAAATTTGATACCTAGACTGAGTAGCTCAATTGCCAAGTAAACCAATGTTGGTGAGAAGATGATTTTGTAACAATATGATTACAATGCAAAACAACATATATAAATTTCAATACAAAGCAATTTTGAATACAATGCAAGTCAACTTACCATAGTGCAAAAAAAAAAAAAATTAATACTTCAAGCGAGCGAAGTTGGGTCACTTGCATGCATAGTGAAAGTGAACCAGAATGTAGCAAGCAAAATTTTAATAATGTGGAGTTCATTTAAATTAAAAAAAATTAGCTCATATAAATCAGATAAGAAAATTAGTTAAGAAGGAAAAAAAATCTGAATTACTATTGTGCAAACGGGTATTCAAATGTTCACTTTTAACAAAATGAAAGCATATTTTCTTATAACTCTGTATATTACTCCGTGAATGGATACTTTATGACCATTATGTTTTAATTAGGAGACAATGACTATATATGGAGTTAGTTAAAATAAGTTTAGGGTGTAGACTCCTTTTTTGGACCTCTTATTAGTAAATTATATTTTTTTCCCTTAACATCTTATTAGTAAATTATTATTTATTGTTATTACATAAACTTGGATAATATTTGGTTAACTGGCCCGAGTCGGTTAACCGCAATCCATATAAGACTAATGTTGACTAATATCTGATATGAATTATTATCCAAAGGAATCATCCCTTCAATAGATGTCAAACCCGTTTGAAAATATTAGAACAAACTAGGACTAAATGTACAAATAACAGAGATGACGTAAATCTATTTATTTACAGTCATCTTTAGTTTGAAATCTTTCTAGCTAGCTGTTACGCTTACTCTTCTTTAATTTTTTTGCAAAACAAATGAAAACACCAATGTAATATGCTTTTATTGTGTATGCGAAGAAGCTTGGGGTTACAACCAGTAAAATAATCAATAAATAGGCATCTCCCTCAAATCTATGAATTCATTTATCATCTAAATTCAGTAGATATACCAGTTGAGGTTATATAAATAAATTTATAAAGAAATATGCCAAGGATGAAAATTTATACAGACATTGAATTTAAACCTGGGAAATAGAAACGAAGGAAGAGACGCAAAACAACACCAACAAATACAATACATTTATCTACAAACATCTCCATTACAGGACATGAGAAAAGGAAAACAATTTTTCATCAGAAAAGGTGGGAGACAGGTTATGTTAGTACAATACGGTTAGAATTTAGAAATCACCTCAATAAAGAGAATGCAGCTGTGGGAAGTCTCGAGCTATAAGCTATCAAAAGTGAGGTCAACATGTTTGTCTTCCAATTTGTTCGCTCCGATATTAACACGTATATGCAACAAAAGAAGGCATCTTAACATGAATACGCGATATTATGAATCTTTCCAGGATTTATGTTTGAAATTTGATTAATAAGAAGAACATGCATAGCTGCAGCTGAAGCAAGAAACAAGAGTCCATCAGCCACAACAGTCAAAGATATCAAGTATCAATGAAGAAGTAACAAGAGTCCACCAACAATAGCAAGCAAAATATCAAAAGAAAACCTAACTGACGATGGTTAGGTTGAGAATCTTCCTTTTCAGAGCCGCCACTGCCATAACTAAACCGATCCCTCGTCTTGTAACCTTCGCCTGAGGGCCTATTATTATGCTTCAGGAACTTCCTGGAACTTTTCCCATTGACGAACATCAATGCCTGGATCTAAATCGAAATTCAGTATTGAATAGTATCATTAATAGAAAGAAGAAAAGAAAAAAATTACTTGGATCTGAATCAAAATTCAAAAAACAATTAGAAACTGTGCATTTCAATTGGACAAGGTGGAGGTTGGCGAAGTGGGGCGGAAGCAGTGACAACACGATGCGAAAGTGGTGGCAAAGAAAGATGAAGGTGGCGACTAAGTGGATGCATAAGTGAGGGGAAAAACTAGGGGGAGGCAGTGACAAAACGATGCGGAAGCACTGGTTAAGCGATACGGAAGCAGTGGTGAAGCTAGGAGCAGTAACCCTAGATTGAAACTGGACAGCAGTAACCAATTGAGATAATATAAGCATTAGAAGTGGGTCTAGTAAACATAAAGACAAACTGCAACCCTGTCAACTTTAGTTTTCTCTATTTATGAAACAGAAAAAAAAAATTGGTATGAGGAAAAGCATCAGTTTGCTTTTTGGCTGAAGGAAGCGGATATAATAATTTGTATATAAATAGGACAAGACAATTATATTTTTGACTGAAGGAAATTATTTAACTGATTATTAATCGGGTGTCTTCTTCCATTCCGAACTCGATCTCAAATCTAAACTTCGTTTGTTCACCACTCAATCTTGATTTCTGATTAAGGTGACTTTGGCTGAAATCGTGCGTCTTCAATTTCAAGTCATGTGTTTTTTGTTAGATGAAGATTGAAATCATTACAATATATTTTATTTTGTATTAAATGTATTTTTTGATAATATTATTTATATCAAGTGTATGTTTATTAACACAATATTATTTAAACAGACATTTTATGCTAGTTGAGTATAGCATTGTGCTTTTGAGAATTTATATTTTATAATGATGAAAGCTATTATAACTGCGTTTGTATCAATTCAAGCAAATTATTCATTGACAGTAATCAGTGCCGGCCTAAACAATTAGATGCCCCAAACCAAAACATTGAAGCAGAGTTGAAAATTTTTGAGGTTTTTTTTTTTTTTTTTTTTTTTTTTTTTTTTTTTTTGCAAAATCAACAATAAAGTCAACAAGATTCAAACCTAGGTCAGCTGCCTCAACGCAGCAGGAAATACCAACGCACCATCCCTTCCTTTGCTTTCATTAGCTTATCAGCTTTTATAATATCATATAAATGAATTGAAATATTAACACATGTTTCCATAACCCAGTGGGTTGCCCCAGCCCATGGGCTTGGTGGGCTGCCCATTGGGCTGGCTCTGATAGTAATAATTGAACAAATTTTAAATAATGATAGTTTCATGTATCATTTTGGTATAATGTAATATTTGACAACTTCTGAGATAACTGCAAATTATTTTCGATATCAATAGACATAATAAATCAGTAACCTATAATTTTAAGAGTATCGTACTGCAAGCAAAACAACAATATTATAATTTGATGATGAAATGAATAATACTAAACTTTTATAAGTAATGAACTACAAATGATGTTATCAGCGTACACATCATTACAGATATCAGCATACACATCATTATAGACCAAACCTTTAACATAAGTGCATCGTGCTTTTTAGAACAATAACAAGGAAATTTATAAGAAAATAACAAGTAAACTTCAATATTTCATATCAAATTGTAAATAAAAACCAGTCTACTTTGTTATGCTAATGTTTTGCTTTGTCACTGATCTCTCACGGCTATACCGACGATCGTGTTCGACACCGGAGTTATACCTGGGTAGACTTGAACAGACGTCCCTGAGATTGTAGCTACAACGATGCATCTTTCTTGCAAGTTAATGTAAGCTAACATTAGTTCCAAGAAGTAACATAGCACATGGAAGCTGTGACGTGCAGTGTTAATGTGGTGTGTGTCCTAAGTGTTCCTCCCCATGGACTAGATCCCAAAGTCAGGCTTACAGGTGTAGTCTCTCCAGCCATAGCAAGTGTATTTCCCCTTCAGAAGGAGGAAAGAAAGAACCAATGTCTCGAGAGCTATATATCGCGTCAGGCAAAGGGAGATAATCCAATCCTTTAAATATGGGTTCCTCCTGATGAGGGCTGTGAGCAGATGTTGTGATGGAAGATGGGGTTTTAGGAGAAGGCTGGGCTTCAGAATTAGAGGCGTCTTTTGGATCAGCATCCTGAGTCTCGTCCCCAATTTGTCTCTCTAGAAGCTCTTCGTCTTGGATATTCATCGGAGAAGGACTCCTCTGGAGGATAATGGGCTCTCGCTTAGAGGTTGTCGCTTTCTCTCCCAGCTGCGGTTCTTGGCTAGAATTCGTGGGATCCTTACTTTTTGAACCTTCTCCCATATCAACTATAGTTGTAACGTTCCCTTCGATTAGGGGCACGCTAACGGTTTCCGCGAAAGCGGGAGGAACTTGAACTGGGGACTCGTATATATAAGCACGGCTCCATGTCCTATACTCCGCCACATAGTAAGAAGATGGTGTCTATGAAGAAACTCGTCCACCATATTTTTTCTAACACACAAAAAGTCTGGATTACCATTCAACATATGGGTCAAGCGGCCCTAGTATATGTTACCTTGCTCTTTTCTCGGATTTGGAACTGAAAGTAAGAAAGAAGAGTCAATGAAAGCACAAGTGCAGTTGAAGTGAAAAGACTAAACTTTGAACACTTACTGGCTGGCACCCATCTTCTGGCATACCCGGGCTGATACTGAATGTAAAACCACTCGGATCTTATGTCTCCCAAGTTGCTATACCCGTCACCAATGACCTTTCTCTTGGGAACAACTTCAAAATAAACGAAGGAAGGAGTCTCTTTTTGATGGTGCTTGAAATGATAGAAGAAATTACCATCCTCGAAAGTGGGCTCCACTCTTAAGATTTCCATATATGCTATATACATAGCATAGAGATAAGAGTAAGCTGTCGGTTGGAGATACATGGGCGCAATCCGCATTGCCTTAGAAAATTGATGAGGAATGGTAGAAATGTTGGAATAGCCCCAAATATACACATCAATCGGTTTATAGCCATGTACCCGGTGGAGGGTTGTGGGGACTGTCTATGATATTATATGCAACTCTAACTTCTTTCCAAGAAATCCTGTGCCTTAGGCATATCCGTCTAAGCTAGGCTTCATCGGTCGTTGACACCCAAGAATCACCGAGAGCATTTAGAATGGATACACACTCAAATTCGTTAGGGGCTCGATTTTCTCTTATCCCTCCTTCCCCTTCTTCATCCATTGAGACTTCCCCCTGATGATTCTGCATTTTCATGGATCTCAACTTCGAAATCAGAGCCATTACTATCCCAATCCGAATCTGAAGTTGACGTAAGAACACCAGGATTAGGATTGCTAGATAATTCTGGAACTTTATTTTTATCAGACTCGAAATGTCTTGTCTGATATCTTCTTGACATGTTAGTTGTACTATCGAAAAAACATCAAGGATTAGAGTAATATTTGCTCGTGCCCCTTTGTGTGTGTGTGTACTAGTGTGTGCCAGTGCATGCGGTGCTGATGTGGAAAGACAAAAGGAAAGCGGAAAAAGCAAGCAGCTAATCAATATACATTGAGTTGTCGAATGGTCTTATGTTCACTGAGTCCAGAATGTTCAGTCTTGAAGGTTGTATTCTAACTATTCATGAGTTTGTGAATTGTCATTATCTTTAATCAAGTTATACATATGTAATACATTTGGATCGGTATTGTCAAATCATCATGTTCATCAATTTTGATAGTGTGAAGAAATACATGAAAGATGTATTGCGTATGCAAGAGCCAGGTCGAACAAAGCACCAGAACGAATCGACTTCGGGTCAGAGCAACCCGATCCGACCCCTCCGACAGTGCTTCTCACTCCCCAATCTCTTCCGTTGATCCTCTGCTCGACCCGCAAACAGTGAACCTACGCAGTTCTTCTCTCTGAACCTATGCAGTTCTTCTCTCCCTCTTACCCTATTCTATTTGAATATTATCAATTTAGTTTCCCCAAGATGAAGTCCATATACCAAGTGCCTCGATGCCTGATATGAAGTTCCGTGACCACCGCCTGGAGGCGAGAACCACTTCGCCAACGACAACCCTGAAAACTTCATTATTATGACTATGGCAGGCGATGGAGATCGACATGTGATTCAAACTCGATTTAATCATGAATTGAAGATTAAAATGCATGAAATAAACGATCTCAAACCCACCGACGATGTGAATTTGGAAATCAAGATGAAATTGGGAGAATCGAAAAGCTAGGGTTTCGATGGAGTTAGGGAAATGTGACAACAGTAAAGTAAATTGGAAGAAAGGGAAGTTATGTATTATATAGTGGGTGAAGAGGACCATTCATATTCCATTGATTCAATAGTCTGGTCCGACCCACTAAGCTAATGCCAGAAACGATTTAAAGCCCTTCGGATCAAGTATAGGGAGGGGTCGAATAAACTCTACCTGATCCACCATGCAGTCTTTGTACTTCGACTTAAACGTGAAGCCATATAGGATAGAAACAAGAGAAATCAAAGGAAACTATTAAAGACCATGTGTGTACGAAACAGAAAGATACAACAAAGCAATAGGGACTCAATCAAATAATTTTAACCTTCTAACTCGAGAAAGATCGAAGAATTTACATGGAGACTTATCTATATTCTGGTTGAAATTTCAAATTTGTTGAATACAACAAAGATGATTATGAATCAGATCTCATATTTATACCTGAAGCGCAAGAATTGAAAGGCACGACTTTACAAAGCGTCACAACTTCGCAAATAGACACAGCTGTTGACTATTCCCGACTGGAGAACGGACGGATTGGCAATTTCGAAGAACGCCTCATCTCCAATAAGACATACTTTGAGGGGAGAAAATGTTGGCCTACTTTGTGACCAGGCCGCACAAACTCCAAACATCATGATCATCCTAGCAAATAAGAAGGAACCCTAACTATTCAAAGTCCATAGACCAGGTCGAACTGGATAGTTCGAGTTGGACTCAAACCACATATATATGTGGAGATAGCATAAGTCAGGCACCACCGGGTTGGGTCGAATGGACTCGAGCCCACCCGCCTAGCTATGTGAATGAAGCAACGTGAGATCACTGCTTTGGATCGCGTAGTCCCCTATGCGAACCTCATGTACCTATGACTGCATGCCACGATCTTGACTTATTCTCCTGCTTACTTTATCGGATCGATCTACAGTTACCAAGACCCGAACCAAAGACCATTTCTCCCCTCACCCACATTCAACTCCGATATTTCATGGATGGGTGCCATGTACACATCCGATCCGAGCTCAGGAACCCTCTATAAATACATGGGTTTCGCACAATTTGAGGAATCTTTTGGCACTCTACACACTTGAGCTCCGGCATTATGATTGCTTTACTTATTTAATCAGTATTTTACTCTTGATTGTGGAGTACAATCCCATAAATACCAAGAGAGAATTGATTGTATTTGAGAGATTGAGTGATTATGAACATTGTATTTGTAACTCTCTATCGAATCAAAGAACTATAAAGTGGACGTAAGCTTGTTAACATCGAACCACTATAAATCTCCTGTGTTCATTGCTTCTTCCATGTCTTTAGATTATAACTATTAATTATTCTCTACGAAATCTAGTCGATTGGGTGTTAGTGCCATTTTTGGTCTAATAGTTTCCTTACTAACAACTGTAACTCATCACTACAAACTAAAGTTAAATTTGATACCTAGGCTGAGTAGCTCAATCGTCAAGTAAGCCAACGTTGGTGAGAAGATCATTTTGTAACAATGTGATTACAATGAAAAATAACATATATAAATTTCAATACAAAGCAAGTTGATATAAACCAATACAAACCAATTTTGAATACAATGCAAGTCAACTTACCATAATGCAAAAAAAAAATTGAATATTACAAGCGAGCAAAGTTGGGTCACTTGCATGCATAATGAAAGTGAACCGGAATGTAGCAAGAATTTTTTTAATAAGGTGAAGTTCATTTAAATTTAAATTTTTTAGCTCATATAAATTAGATAAGAAAATTAGTTAAGAAGGAAAAAAATCTATATTACTATTGTTCAAATGGGTATTCAAATGTTCACTATTAACAAAATGAAAGATTATTTTCTTATAGCTCTATATATTACTCCGTGAATGGACACTTTATGACCTTTAGGTTTTAATTAGGAGACATTGACTATATATGGAGTTAGTTAAAATAAGTTTAGGGTGTAGACTTCTTTTTTGGACCTCTTATTAGTAAATTATATTTTTTTCCCTAACATCTTATTAGTAAATTATTATTTATTGTTATTACATAAACTTGGATAATACTTGGTTAACTGGCCCGAGTCGGTCAACCGCAATCCATATAAGACTAATGTTGACCAATATTTGATATGAATGATTATCCAAAGGAATAATACCTCCAATAGATGTCAAACAAGTTTTAAAATATTAGAACAAACTAGGACTAAATGTACAAACAAGAGAGATGATGTAAACTCAATTAATTTATAGTCATCTTTAGCACGAAATCTTTCTAGCTAGCCTTTATGCTTATTCTTCTTTAATTCTTTAGAAAAACAAATGAAAACACCAATGTAATCTACTTTTATTGTGTATGCGAAGAAGCTTGGGGTTACAACCAATAAAATAATCAATGAATAGGCATTTCCCTCAAATCTATGAATTCATTTATCATCTAAATTCAGTAGTTATACTAGTTAAGGTTATATAAATAAATTTATAAACAAATATGCCAAGGATGAAAACTTATACAGACATTGAATTTAAACTTGGGAAATGGAAACGAAGGAAGAGGCGCAAAACAACGACAACAAACACAATGCATTTACCTACATCTCTACTACATGACATGAGAAACGGAAAACAATTTTTCATCAGAAAAGGTGGGAGATAGATTATATTAGTAAAACATGGTTAGAACTTAGAAATCACCTCAATAAAGAGAATACAACTGTGGGAAGTCTCAAGCTATAAGCTATCAAAAGTGAGGTCAACATGTTTGTCTTCCAATTTGTTCGCTCCGATATTAACAAGTGTATGCAATAAAAGAAAGCATCTTAACATGAATACACGATATTATGAATCTTTCTAGGATTTATGTTTGAAATTTGATTAATAAGAAGAACATTCACAGCTGCAGCTGAAGCAAAAAACAAGAGTCCATCAGTAACAACAATCAAAGATACCAAGCATCAATGAAAAAGAAACAAGAGTCCACCAGCAATAACAAACAAAAATATCAAAAGAAAACCTAACTGACGATGATTAGGTTGAGAATCTTGCTTTCCAGAGCCACCACTACCACAACTGAACCGATCCCTCATTCTGTAATCTCCTCTTGAGGGCATATTATTATGCTTTAGGAACTTCCTAGACCTTTTCCCATTGATGAATATCAATGCCTAGATCTGAGTCAAAATTCAATATTAAATAATATCAGTATTAGAAAGAAGAAAAGAAAAAAAATACTTGGATCTGAATCAAAATTCAAAAAACAATTGGAAACTGTGGATTTCAATTGGACAAGGTGGAGGTTGGTGAAGTGGGGCGGAAGCAGTGACAACGCGATGCGAAAGTGGTGGCAAAGAAAGATGAAGGTGGCGACTAAGTGGATGCATAAGTGAGGGGAAAAAACTAGGGGGGGGGGGCATTGACAAAATGATGCGGAAGCACTGGTTAAGCGAGACGGAAGTAGTGGTGAAGCTAGGAGCAGTAACCCTAGATTGAAACTGGACAGAAGCAACCAATTGAGATAATATAAGCATTAGAAGTGGGTCTAGGAAACATAAAGAGAAACTGCAACTTTGTCAAGTTTAATTTTCTCTATTTATGAAACAGAAAAATCGGTATAAGGAAAAGCATAAGTTTGCTTTTTGGCTGAAGGAAGCGGCTATAATTTGTATATAAAAAGGCGCGACATTTATATTTTGAATAAAGGAAATTAAATGGTTGATTATTAATCGGGTGTCTTCTTCCATTTCAAACTCGATCTCAAATCTCAACTTCGTCTCTTCACCGCTCAATCTCGATTTCAGATTAGGGTGACTTCGGCTGAAATCGTGCGTCTTCAATTTCAAGTAATGTGTTTTTGTTAGATGAATATTGAAATTGTTACAATATATTTTATTTTGTATTGAGTGTATTTTTTGATTGTATTATTTATATCAAGTGTATGTTTATTGACATACTATTATTTAAACAGACATTTTATGCTAGTTGAGTATAGCATTGTGCTTTTGACAATTTGAGAATTTTTATTTTATAATGATAAAGCTATTATAACCGTGTTCGTATTAATTTAAGCATATTATTCATTGATAGTGATAATTGAACAAATTTTAAATAATGATAGTTTAATGTATCATTTTGGTATAATGTAATAGTAGACAAGTTTTGAGATAACTGCAAATTATTTTGATATCAATAGATGTAATAAACCAGTAATTTATAATTTTAAGAGTATCGTACTACAAGAAAAACAACAATATTACAATTTGATGATGAAATGAATAATATTAAACCTTTAACAGTAATGAACTACAAATGATGGTATCAACGTACACATCATTACAGACCAAACCTTTAACATCAGTGTATCGTGCTTTTAGAACAATAGCAAGAAAATTTGTAAGAAAATAACAAGTAAACTTCATATTTCATATCAAATTGCAAATAGAAACCAGTCTACTTTGGTATGATGCTGTTTTGCTTTGTTACTGATTTCTGCGTTGTTAATGATTTGAAATTATGAATCTGCTTTAAATTGGTCCATCTCTGCCTTTCGTACTTCTTTGAAAGCTTTTAACTATCAAGTAATTTAATGTTCATCAGTACAAACCAAGCACAGTCATTCCTACAAATGTAAGAATACATTTGGTAATAATTAATTATTAAGTTGCTATAAAGACAGTTTAAAAAATAGTTGAGCATTTTAGTTACGAGCTTAGTTCTTGCAGCGAGTATGGTTGTTGTTTTAGTGCTTTTCTCCCGAAACTTTTATTCAAGATTTGGTTTTCCACCCATTTTTTTAAAATAACTTTTCAATCTTCTCTCTCTGGATAAGAAGAAAATAATTTAATTATGATAGTTGAATGTAGCATTTTTATTTCTTTTATATCATGATGGATATGTTATACCAATTTTCTTACTTGAGCAAGAGCTTGCCTTTTGCTTGGATTTGACATCTTTGTAAATCTAGTTTGGGGCTTATCTGAATCATAATGGGTTCATTGCATTGTGACATAGTCCAATGTCAAAAGCGTCCAATGGTTAATATGGTGCAATCAAAAGAATATGGTATCTTCGTATTCATTCAAAACAATAGTTTCTATCGTAGGACAAACTAGATCCTCTACCGCATTATCTAAATCCAAGATGATAACATCCTGCATTTTATAAATTGTTTGCATAATTTTCCCAAAACTTAACCTTACTTTAAAAAACGTTAGACTTACCATCATTATAGTATTGAAGACATAGTTGTGCTCTTACAACTCTTGGCTTTGAACATACCTGTCTATTATCTGATAGATCCCAAAAAAAAAATTATTATTCCTATGTTAGTAGCTTTATATAAACATGATATGTTTATATATGATTTTGAAAATATTCGTTTATCTTTATTTTTCCCTATTCATCCAATACAAATATCATTATAGTACGTATGTTGCTATTTTTTAAATGTGGTAGTGTCTTTAAATCAAAATGATAAGTTTATATATCATTTCAAATACAGTTGTTTATTTTCTTTTTTCCCTATTAATTATATCATGACTAACATCATAACACATATAACACTATTTTTCCAGTAAAATTATTCATATTTTGTATAGTAGAGGCTTTATATGAAAATGATAAGTTTATATATATCATTTTGAACAAACTTGTCTTACTATCATATTTTCCAGCCTATCAAATATGATTGTAAGTTATATGAAAATAAAAATAAATATACCTGATCATCTGTGAACTGATCTATCAAAATAGCTTCAAGCATAGATTTGACAATTGTAAACCTATTTCTTTTACTATTATCTTCTATGTAAGCCACAGTGTTGGATTTTACATAAAGAGAAAACAAGTTAGTATATGTATCATTATGATGAAATTGTAATGTAAAACTATTTATGATAATATCATTATTACTTCTCATTTTCATGTTTCTCAAAAAATGCAAGAACTATGTTTCTCTTGGTTTCTTCAAGAAGGTTTACAAGTTTGCTTTTTTGATTTTTACACTAGATCGATACTTTTCCCTTTTCAGCAAGTATGCATCAATGTCTACTAGAGTGACTGTATTATGCGAACGGGTACGATCGCTGTCCAAGCTTTCTTCTTCACTTTCTTCTTCATTGTTTGTTAGTTCTTTCAATTCCCTTACCTTTCCTTCATCTATAGTATTTTCATTTATCTTCCAATTCATTTATTAAACTAATCTATTCTTTGTATTCTTCACTTTCATTTCTCCCTTCCTTGTTTTTACCCTCAGCTTCTAAATGATTTTTAATAGCTCTTGTTTTCACTCTTCTAGCTAATTAGCTTGGGGTTGTTTTCATTTTTGGCTTTGATTTTTCTTCTTCTTGCTTCCTTTCTTCTTGCAGCAATTTCATTTGTTGTGTGATTTTAAGATCAAATGTAGGAGATGGTAAGACATTTTCACATTGTTTATTTTCATTTTGACTTTCATCTTTTTCTTCTATGCTACTTTTTTTTATTTCAGGTTCTCAATTTCTTTTTAAGTTTTATAATCATCTCTTGGTCTTTATTCCTTTCAGCTCTTTCAATTTTCAACTCTTCTTCAGTTGTTCTTAGTTTGCTTTTCAGGTCTTGTATGTATTGTTGAAGAGAGGAAATTTGATTATTAGTTTAAGATTTTCCATTTAAAATCTGCCTTCCACATGTTGTAGTTGCATTTTTGCTGCAGTAAATTTTTTTTCCTTCTCACTTATGTTCCTCATGTTGTCAAAAATCTGTTCAATAACAATGATTAGATATCAAGACTATTAAATTTATGACATTCTTTAAATTTTTATAGTAAATTTAGATAACAAAATATAAAATAAATATTACCTTTTCGTTATCCATTCTTGTTAATGCACCCTTTGTAAATGTGCTCTTTATAAAGCTTATATCCCACCTCACAAACCATGGGAAATTAGCATTGTATTTCGCCTTTTTCTTAATTAAAATGACACACTCACAAAGAAAATGTTGCAAAAGTGAAAATAAAAACATTTGAGAAAATGCTTTGGTTGAGTATCATTTCTAATTCTAATTATTATACGCCTATTTGTTAATCATCCATCTAACAATAAAAATATGCAGTGTAAGTGTCAACATTAATTAAATGTTATGTTCAACTGTCATTTTCATGTACGAACAAAATGCATGTATTATGTAACAAAGAAAAATACAGAAATTTTATTTCTATGTCAATAAATCATTGGTAGTTAAGAAAAAAAGGTGATATAAAAATGATATGTGACATTATCATTCTATATTTCAATGTAACAGTTGAACAAAACCATTGATAGAAAAAGTGAACTCTTATGTTTAATTTACCAAAATTATAATGTTAAAGAAGGAGGTTCAATTTTTAAATCTGGATCGAAAAATAATACAAAATAATGATAGGTGCAACTATCATTTTAGTGTAACTAAGATTAACAATAATAGATATCACGTGCCAAACCTGTAGCAATTATCTTTTACAAGTGAAACTATCAAAAACAGAAGTCTACAATCGAATAAGTAAGAAAATAAAAGAAATCTCATACCAGAATAAGCATAGAACAACTAGACATTTGACGTGGCTTGGAGTTGAACACTTTCAATGAATGTATGAGAGAACATTGAGAACATTGTATTGTTAATGGACATAATACATCAAACAATTTTTCTTCATCAATCAAGTAATGTAAATAACCCCATGGTAAATACCTTTGGTTATCCGAGAAAAAGAAAGTTATCATTGCTAGAATTATTATTAGTATGGGTAAATCGGTTTGATATTGATAATTTTCATTTTCATAAACAAAGTTAATTCTGGCAATGACACTTCTTTTTAGTAATATGCTTGATTTGTCCAAATTTCATTATGACAAAATCTTTACAGTAGTTAGATAAGTTTTGAAAAGAAGATTTAGGTAAAGGAAACAAGTTTTTTCCATGTAAAGGTAAACCAAACAACAATGTAATATATTCAATACTATTTATAGAAAAAAAATTCAATTTTGAAGTCCTTATTTTCAATAGAAAATGTATTGATAAGAATATCCACTGTCAAAGTTGTTTTTCTACTTTCTTTCAATGTTACAAAACCTTCATATATAGAAAAAATGAATTCATGGAAAGGTGTTTGCTTAATGAATTATAATATATCTACTGTAAAACTCCCTTTTTTATTTTTTTGCAATGTTATTATCATGGCCATCAAACTACAACGATAGTGATTTGTATCGACTTCTTTCTCTTTCTTTGGCCCTTTTCTTTTTCTTCAATTTTTTGCTGCAAATTTATGTGAATACACAAATATTTACATGTCAATATTACATGACAATATCAACATAATGATAGACAAATTCACCAAAACATTATCTATGATACATGAAAATATTATTTCAACATTATTGAAAGTAACTATAGATAACATACAGATTATTTCAGGTTATCATACAACTTTTTCACAATAGTAATACTAAACATGCCAGTGAACATGGTTAAAATGATATATGAAGCTATCATATTTAATGTTATCAATACTCTAGAAAATGTCACAATAATATGTAATATAAAATTATCATTACACAGGGACAAACATGCAACTAGAAATGGCATCATTACAAATACGGTATATGAAACTATCATTTTATTTATATTTTTATTCATATCAAATCATAGTGCAATAAACATATTTAATGGGCAACATAAAACTATGTCATATACAACATACAGATACCTAATTTGATTTTAGGAATAGTTTGATTTTCAAAGGTACCCGCTTAGTTTTGAGACCGACTATCCTTTATGTCCCAAAAGTACCCATTTAGGTTTTATTCCAACCGACCTTTGCATTCTTTTACTTTGTTCAGTTAATAAAATATATTTGGGCATAGACTGGTTTTTAGAGGTGCCTACTTAGGTTTGAGACCGACCGTCCCTTACGTCCCGTAAGTACCTGCTTAGGTTTGAGTATGGCCGTCCTTCTGCATTCCTTTACTTTATTCGATTAAACAATTCATATTTGGGTATCGTTTAGTTTTCAAAGGTACCACTTAGGTTTGAGACTAACCTTCCTTTACATCCCGTAATTACCCTCTTAGGTTTGAGTCCAGTTGTCCTTAGAATTCTTTTACTTTGTTTGGTTAAACAATATATATTTGTATACAGTTTGATATTCAAAGGTACCCGCTTAGATTTATAGACCAACCATCCTTTACGTCCCGTTAGTACCCGTTTAGGTTTGAGTCTGATTATCCTTTGCATTCTTTTTATTTTTTGGTTAAACAATATATATTCGGGAATAGTTTGGTTTTCAAAGTTAGTCGCTTAGGTTTGAGACCGACCGTCCTTTACATCCTATAAGTGCGCGCATAGGATTGAGTCTAGCCATCCTTGGCATTCCTTTACTTCGTTCGGTCAAATAATATATATTTGGGTATAATTTGGTTTTCAAAGTACTCGCTTAGATTTGAGACCGTCCATCCTTTACATCCCGTAAGTAACCGCTTAGGTTTGAGTTTGGTTGTCATTTGCATTCTTTTATTTTGTTCGATTAAATAATATATCTTTGGGTATAGTTTGGTTTTAAAAGGTACCCGCTTAGGTTTGAGACCGGTCGTCCTTTACGTCCCGTGAGTACCTGCTTAAGTTTGAGTCTGGTCGTCCTTTGTACTCTTTTAGTATGTTTCGTCAAACAATGCGTTTTGGTTATAAATTGCTTTTCAAAGCTATCCGATTAGTTTTGAGTTTGACCGTCATTTACGCCTCGTAAGTTCGCGAATAAGTTTGAGTTCGGCTGTCCTTTGCTTTCTTTTACTTTGTTCGATTAAACAATATGTTTTGGGTATAGGTTGGCTTTCAAAGGTACCCGCTTAGGTTTGAGTCCGGCCTTCCTTTACGCCTCATAAATACCCGATTAGGTTTGAGTCCGACCATCCTTTGCTTTCATTTACTTTGTTCGATTAAACAATATGTTTTCGATATAGATTGGTTTTCAAAGTTACCCGCTTAGGTTTGATTTCGTCTAGTAAGTACACATTTAGGTTTGAGTCCGAACGTCCTTTACTTTCTTTTAGTTCGTTCGGTTAAACAATATGTTTTGGGTATAGATTGCTTTTCAAGGGTACCAAGTAGATTTGAGTCTGATCGTCCTTTACGCCTCGTACGTACCCGATTAGTCTGGCCGTCCTTTGCTTTTTTTTACTTTGTTCGGTTAAACAATATATTTTGGGTATAGGTTGGTTTGCAAATGTACCTGCTTATATTTGAGTCTGGCCATCCTTTACGTCTTGCAAGTATCTAATTGGGTTTGAGTCCAACCATCCTTTTCTTTCTTTTACTTTGTTTGCTTAAATAGTATGTTTTCGGTGTAGATTGATTTTCAAAGGTATTCGCTTAGGTTTGAGTCCGGTCATCCATTACGTCTTGTAAGTATCTTCTTAGGTTTTAGTTTGGCCCTCCTTTTCGTTCTTTCTGTTCGTTCGCTTAAACAATATGTTTTGGGTATAAATTAATTTGAATAGATGTCCGATTAGGCCTGAGTTCGGTAGTCCTTTACGCCTCAAAAGTACCCACTTAGGTTTGAGTTTCGTCCATCCTTTGCTTTCTTTTACTTTTTTCGATTAAACAATATGTTTTGGGTATAGATTAGTTTTTAAAGGTACCCGCTTAGGTTTGAGTCTAGCATTTCTTTACACCTCATAAGTACTCGCTTAGGTTTGAGTCCAACCATCCTTTGCTTGCTTTTATTTTGTTCGGTTAAACAATATGTTTTCGGTATATATCGGTTTTCAAAGTTACCTGTTTAGGTTTGAGTCTAGGCATCCTTTACATCTCATAAGTACCCGATTAGGTTTGTGTCCGGTCGTCCTTTGTTTTCTTTTACTTTGTTCGGTTAAACAATATGTTTTCGGTATAGATTGGTTTTCAAAAGGTGCCCAATTAGGTTTGAGTCTGGCCGTCCTTTACTCCTCGTAAGTACCGGATTAGGTGTGAGTCTGGCCGTCCTTTTCTTTCTTTTACTATGTTCGGTTAAATAATATGTTTTGGGTATAAACTGGTTTTCTAAGGTACCCGCTTAGGTTTGAGTTGGGCCATCCTTTACTTCTCGTAAGTACCCGATTAGGTTTGAGTCCGCTTATCTTTTTCTTTTTATACTTTGTTCGGTTAGACAATATGTTTTGGGTATATATTAGTTATCAAAGGTACCCGATCAGGTTTGAGTTCGGCCGTCCTTTTACGTCTCGTAAGTACCCACTTAGGTTTGAGTTCGGTCGTCCTTTGCTTTCTTTTACTTTGTTTGGTTAGACAATATATTTTGTGTAAATATTGCTTTTCAATAGTAACTGATTATGTTTGAGTGCGGCCTATCATTTACATCTCGTAAGTACTTGATAAGGTTTAAGTGTGGTCGTCCTTTACTTTCTTTTAATTTGTTTGGTTAAACAATATGTTTTTGGTATATAATGGTTTTCAAAGTTAACCGATAAGTTTTGGGTCTGGCCGTCCTTTACGCCCCGTAACTACCTGCTTAGATTTTATTTTGGACGTCCTTTGCAACCAATAAGTACCCACTTAGGTTTTAGGTAAATGTCATACATGCTTCAAAACTTAATTCTATTGTGACCTAGCATTTTTTAAATAAATATCATACATGCAGCAAATATGACAACATTTACTAGCATTTCAACAAGTAATTCTACAATAAATGATAATTTAACCTTGCAATTTCTATGTAAATGTCATACTTGTAGCAAAACTTAATGCTAATTTAACCTAGCATTTTCTAAATAAATGTCGTACATGCAGCAAAACTTAATGCTAATGCAACCTAACATTTTCAAAATAATTTTCATACAAGAAGCAAAACTTAATGCTAATGTAACCTTGCATTTTCTAAATAAATTTCATACATGCAGCAAAATTTAATGCTAATGTAACCTTGCATTTTCTAAATAAATTTCATACATGCAGAAAAAATTAATGCTGACATAACATGACATTTTCTAAATAAATTTCATATATGCAACAAAAGTTAATGCTAATGTAACAGTGCATTTTCTAAATAAATGTCATGCATGCAGCAAAACTTAGTGCTAAGTCAAGAGCTCGACCATAAGGTCGGTCAAAGGCTCGGTCAAGGGCTCGGTTAAGTGCTCGGTCAAGGGCTCGATAGAGAGCTCGATCAAGTACTCAGTCATGGGATTGGTCATGGGCTCGGTCAATGGCTTGGTTATCGGCTTGGTCAAGTGCTCGGTCAAACGCTCGGTCATGGGCTGGTTAAGTGCTCAGCCAAGGGCTTGGTTAAGGGCTCGTTCATGGGCTCGGTTAAATGCTTGGTTAATGGCTCGGTCAAGGAATCAGTCACAAGCTTGGTCATATACTCGGTCAAGTGCTCGGTTAAGGGCTCGGTCATGGGCTTAGCTAAGTGCTTGGTCATGGACTCGGTCAAGGGCTCGGTCATGGTAAATATAATGTAGCATTTGTACTCAGCCATGGGATCATGTGCTCGGTTATATGCTTGATAAACATAATGCTAATATAATTTAACATTTATGTTAAGTCAGTCTACATTAATTTTACTTAATGAATATCTGCAAAAACTAAGCTACTACTAATATAATATAGCATTTTTTTTGTTCCATAAAGTTAATCCTACAGTAAAAATAATACTATTAACTAGCAATTCTAAAACATGTTAAATCTATCATTTTAACAATTTCTAAAAATTTATAATGCTGACGTATTTTAGCATTTGTGTTATGGTAGTCTAAATTTAATGCTAATCTAATATAGCATTGTTTTATTGCTATAAACCATAGATTTCTAAAGTAGATAACACTATTGTTCAATGCTAAATTAATCTAGTTTTTTCTAAAAGATTTCTATTTATCTTCCCCAATTAACCAATACAAAAATTTAAAATTAAGTTGTACTTACCTACTATATGCACTAAATTTAAGCATTTCTACTAAAGTTTGTGTAAATATTATTGTACCTGATCTCGTTTTCTCTTCTCTATCTCCATCGTCACTTTTGGCTTTGTCGCTGTTAGTGAAAACATTGATGAAACAACGCTAGTTTCTATTTCCGTCAACTATCATTTATCATTGCACCATAACACACATCAAACAATGTGATATATGAAAAGTCGAGCATGACTTAAGGATCTTCATATACGGATTTAAGTTGAATTGACTATGATATACTAACTTGTATAATACAATAGTTATGTAGGTAAAACTATGCTATATATAATATCTCAAAGGATAAAATCAGTAAGTAAAGACACCAGAAATTTTATACTGGTTCGGACTTCCCGTCCTACGTCTAGTCCCGAAGCTCCTCTTCGGAATTCACTAACAACGCCCTTTCTTTACTTAGAGGAATAGGTCACAATACACCCGAGCACCAACAAGGATGTCCGCGCCTGAGCACCAGCATAGGACTTCACAAATTACAAAAGAGTTTTGACTTCTGAATGTGCTCTCGTATCAACACTGAATATCCAACTGTTAAGTACACCCTTCCTATAATTTTATCCTCAAGTATGTGATGTGTATGTGAAGATTGAAGGAAGTATGTTACTTAGTAAATTAAGAGATATGAAGTAATTTCAATGATTCAATAAGTAACTTGAATATATGAGAGCTTTTTAGAATGCAAGTGTATAGAGTTGTAAATCAGAGAACAGTATAGATTAGAAAAAAATTGGTGATTTGGAAGTGAAGATTATGATGTTTATATAATAGTAGAAGAGCAACAACCTTCCACGAATAATTGCAATGAAGAGATATGGCCATTTCTATTCATAAATGAATAGAAATCTTTTCATGAAAGGAGATGTGTAACAACCTGAAAATTATGAACCAATTTAAAATTTTTATTTTAGCAATTTTAAGGGTTCTGAATATTTAAAATGATTTATTTTAAACAATAATGACTAAAAATTTATTTAAATCGAAGTTAGAATGTATAAATTTATCTTAATTATAAAACAAACTTGAAATGGCGTAGTAGTTTGAAAATTCGATTTTAAATTTCAATTGAATGTATAGGATTCAAAATAAATCGGATTTCAGTAAAACCATAAGCAATTGAATCTTTTTAATAATATATTTCTAATGAATGTGAAAAATTCAGATATCACTCTATTTATTGAAAGTTATATCAAGTTTAAAATTTAAAATAATTGCTATGGAATTTATGTATATATTTAAAATTTAAAATAATTGCTGTGGAATTTATGCATATATTTTAAATAATATATAGCCCTTAAAAATAGCCATTTTGCAAATAACCTCCATTTTTTACAAAACCGCTTTTGTTGGATCCAGAATGTCAAATTATAGATAGGTTTCAAATTTCATAATTTTTGGAATTAATATGTGAGCGCAGTGAATTTAAATGTGTTTGGTAATTTCAGTTTGAATTTAATCGACTGGAAAATGGCCATTTTTCAAACGACCTCCAAATTCGATGAAATTAGTTTTGTTAGGACCATCTCGTCAAGACATAGCTAGATTTATTTTTCTATAATTTTTGGAGTCAATATGTGGTCCTGGTAAATTAAAATGTACGTTCAGATTCAATATATTAATTTATATTTTTATTTTGATGAAAAATGATTGAAACTGTTGAATCGACTTACGGGACATATCCTATTGTGTTCGGAATAAAGATATTTAGCTAGGGACGACAGTCGTTGGGTGCGATTTGGAGTTCAGATAAAAAAGTAACTTTTTGGAAAATTAAAATAAATAAATATATATATAGGGCTTTAACCCTAATTCTCATCCACAATTTAAAACCACGCCCCCTTTTTAAGAAAACCCCCGTCGCCCTTCAGCAGCGCCATCGCCACCCCGTCTCCGGCCGCCTCAGCCTTGCCGTCGCCCCCCTGACGTCGCCGCACCTCCTTCCTCCTCCCTTCTCTCTCCTCTCTCCAATACGATCCCCAAACCCTTTCAAACCCCAAACCACGACCGCCGGCCATTGCACCACCGCGGCCGGCCAGTTGAGCCCCCCGACCTTCCAGCACCCACCGCCACCTCCCCACCACTTCAGACCGATTGTGGACCCTCTCCCTTTTAAAAATCAAAATTTTATAATTTTCAGTGTTGCGGCTAACCCCTTGACAATCTTCAGCCAATATCTTCCAAACCGAACCCCCATGGCCAAAACTCCACAATGCCAAAATCGAAGAGCACGGTTTTCTCTTCGATTTGACTATATGGAGGCCGTATTTTGTGTTACGGGGTCGTTCAGAAAAGGCGTCCAAAGTCAGTAGTCCGATTTATGTTTTTCGCAAATTCTGGCGAATTGGAGCATTTTCGGAAGAAAGTCCACTAGACGAAAGTTGTCCAGAATGGTGCGTTTATGCTAGAAAAAATGGTCGGGTGAAGATTAGAGCTCGTTTGCAAATTCTGGAATCAGAACAGCGAATTTGAGCAACAAGAATGGCTGAGTGGATCCCAATGTGAGGACTCCTTCTCACTCAAACTATTTTACAGTTAAATGTATCCTAAGTTGCAGATGGGGCTTAGTTGCTTCTGATGCTACTTTTTGTACAAACCATGGATGTTTTTTTGGATTGAATTATGGTGAAATTGATTGATTATAGTATACTGACTGTGTTGGAATGATTATTGTGTATGACGCGAGCCCGTATCAGGAGAGGGATAAGTCTAGACATTATTAAGGTTCTAATATCGCGCTGTTATAATGCCAAAATTTTCTTAAATAAATATTTTTCATTAAAAATATAATTTTTAACGTGTAACACTCCGAATTTTTAACAACATTAAGGAGGATAAATTAAATAATAATTAATTTAATATACAGAATTAGAGGAAACGGACTGCACCAATGCATCCATCTCGAAATTCTGGTCAAGATAGACTTTTGGTTTACGTAAAACGGACACGTATGAAAAAGTTATGAGGGTTTTAAGTTTGTATACGCGCTGAAATATTATGTATACACATATGAGTCAGAATTTTATCCAAAACAGTTCAAATTTGAAAAATTCGTTAGAGCGGCAAAATTCCCGCTTTAGGGGGTCGACCCCCCTAGAGGGGTGTCGACCTAGGGGTTGACCACCCTTAAGGGGTGTCGACCTATGGGTCGACCACCTACAGGGGTGTCGACACCCCTAGGACTGAGGTAGCAGTTGGTTTCAGAGGGTTCTACAGCTCAAATCTCCTATTTCTTCATTGGAAATTATGGGAGCCATATGCTGGCGGGATATAAACTGAGATAGAACCGTTTTCTACAACAACATACTTTGCAGATCAAATTCAGAAATTCAAGATCCATTCTTTCTCAATTCTCTAAACCTAACGTTGTGAGTTTCTAGATTTCTTTTAGGTTTACATAAATAAAAGTAAATTGTGAAAGACTGTGAATTGGATATGTTGTAAAGCATGATTCTATGCAAGTATTAAATCCTATACTATGTCATGATAGATCTATTTCCTAGATCTAATATAATTGTGGTTATTCTATAATGTTGTCTGTGTGGATCTTGACTTGTAATTATATTGTGGTGAATGTACATCTATTAAATTGGACAGTTGTAACATTGGCTAGATCTAGTTCTTTATGTAAATCCCTTTTTTACCTGTCATATTGTGATCAGTCTAGATATGTTGTAAACTTGACATGTGAAGCCATCATTAGATCTAAACATGTTATTATGTCACCCTAATTATGCAAGATCTAAATAGTTGGGCACCTAAATGGTTAATTTAGATCTCATTATGCTTGCTTTGACATCGAAGTTTCCACAAGTTCATCAGTTTTATGTCCACCTTGTTATGATGTTAATTACATATCCATTCACCTTGTTATCATGCTAGTTTATGCCAAGATATGTTGAAACTATCACATTTGTCATATTCCCTTTTTCATTGTTATGGCTAGGCTATTTATAGCCTAGATGCCGCCAAAATACGTGCAAATACATTAGTTAAGAAATGGAAAATGGATTTATAATTGGCATAATTTATGTAATATTTTATATGAATTGGACACATAATCCAAATGGAAAAACATAGAAATAATCACCTATAATGACATAGGTAGATTTGGATAAAATTGGAATGTTTAGTAATTATAATTAGGAATTGTAATTGTACTTATGACACAAGGTTAGGTTGCATTAGTGGTGGAAGTCTGCCCAAACCCGACCGACAAATCCAGCAACCACTAATATTGAACCTAATGTGGGAGGTCTAAGTACGTAAATGCGAATCGGGGTAAGACACGAGGTTAGACCCAACTGTGGAATAAGATTGTCTGGACCCGACCGGCATATCCAGCATCCACATGTTGTAGGCCTAATGTGGGAGGTCTGGCTCATTATAACCATAATTGGACAAGATAATGAATTGGACTACTTAACCTAATTTAATCCATAAGGGTTGTATGATTATGAACTTAAGTTAGGGTTAAGTAAAATTAGATGGGTAGTGGGTGGGTTAAGTAAATTAGAGGGGTTGGGCAATATTTACATATAGGCCCACGAACTTAACCCGATAAGGTTATGTAATTAAAGACACCTAGTGGTATACATAACCGGTGGAAAAATATAATAAAGTTATGTAATTAAAGACGCCCTTTAGGGTAAGCATAACTGATATAGGACCATGTAATTAAAGACACTTAAGGGTATACATAGTGAAAAACCTAGTGGGGATATAAGACAAAGGGGGGAGCTTGTATCATATTGTTTGGGACTCATTTCAGTCAGTAACCCAGAGCAGGAATCAAATAAAGAACTCCATACTAGGCGGAGAAGGGGCCCGTTTACTGATTAATTATAAGAGATCCAAACTAGATGGATGGTGTGGGCGGCGAAACCGACCCGGCCATGTGCGTGCATGAGCCGAGCAGAGGGGGATAAGATGATCGTGACACCAGTAGATATGGTTGTGCTCACCTTGAGGGTTGTCACTTTACAAAGCGATACCACCTACTGTAGGGCCAGCACCGGATATCTGCGGAGTAGGGAGTCGATCGATTAGGTAGTGGTTAGGATACACTCAGACGTATGCCCTAAGTCTACCAACTTATAGTGGAAGGGATCACCTCATTTTAGTTATACTAGTAATAGTGCAGAGTAATCATTAGTGAAGCACATACACCTTACCCTATCTACCTTGTCACACTTGCCATATATGTAATGATCTCTCTTATCCACTTTATATGCCTATCATGTTACTTTTATTTATTTACTGGATAAATGTAACTAGACTCACCATATTTTATGTCTGGCCCTTTTTGTTTCTTCTTCTTTCTTCCGTTCCCCTCCAAGGTTCTCAGGGAGGAAACACTCAGGCTTAGTTAGGACTCAGATATCATCTTGCTAGGAGCTACTTCTGAAGTAGGGCTCAAGTTCTTGTCTCTACTATGGCTTAACTCTTTTAATTGGGGAATTATGTTTTTCGTATTCTTATGTACTCTGATGATGCAATACAGAAGTTGTTTAGTTGTAATGGTTTTTTTGACTTATGATATTATGGACCACGACATTATGATTTATGTTTGAAATAAAAATTTAAAACTTTCCACTGCTATCTTATTTATATTTGTCTTGTAATTATTCTGTATCTGTTTACCTATAACGCTTCACGAAACTTAATGCACTTCCTTAGTGAGTGACATTAATGGACGTGGGGTGTCACTTGGTATAAGAGCTGATGGTTACCAGATTAGGCAAAAGTTTTTAAAAACATTTTCAAAATGGGTTTTAAAAGGAAGTATTTACAAAAAGAAAAGTCTGTTTCGAAAATATTCCCCAAGAAGTCATATGTGATATCCTTCGGTCCTTTATCTAAATCTCTTCCTTTTTCCTTTTTCCATCATGTCTGGGGAACAAAACAATCCTAATATCCCAGAGGGCGTCACAATACCCGGATGGTTCCGTAGGTATTTGGAGGCCACGACACCTGCCAAAGGCCAAAGAGACGTTCCTCCCCCAGCTGCACCAGTTATTCCTCCTCCTCCCCATCCAACAACAGATAACTTCGCCAAGATCTACAAGGACTTCCGTGCTATGGGAGGGAAGCCATTCCATGGGAACGAGACATTCGTAGAAGCTAGGAACTGGCTTAAGGAGGCCGAGGACTTATTCGTAATCTTTGAAGTAGAGGATAGAAGGAAGGTTCAGTTAGCCGCCCGGCTAATGAAGGACGAAGCCTGATATTGGTGGGAAATCACCCAAGCTAGACGTCCAGTGGAAACTTGGAAAGATTTTAGATAGAGGTTCAAAATGAAATTTCTTTCCCAAGCTGAGGGAAGCATACAGATGGAGAGGTTCTTAGCACTCAAACAAGGAAACTTGACGTTGAAGGAGTATGTGAACAAGTTCAACCAGCTGGCAAGGTTCGGGTTAGAGTTGGTAGATACACCGCACAAAAAGAGCTTTGTGGTTTGCTAAAGGGATGAATGAGCCTCTGCATGGTTTAACCATGTCCCATATTCCAATGGGGGCCACTTTTGAAAAGCTTGTTGATATAAACCTAATGCATGAGGAAGACAAGGGAGAAAAGAAGGGAAAAAAAGCTGAGGGGACATCGCATAATAAGAAGGTGTGGCCCAAGAAGGGGGAGCAACAACAACAACAGCAGCAGAAGAAAGGAGGGAAAGATGATAAAGGTAAGGATAAGAGAAAATGTTATAATTTTGGAAAGGAGGGTCATTTGATCAAAGACTGTAAGAGAAGGAAGAGCAATTGCTTCAATTGCGGAGAGGTCGGCCACTTCTCCAAGAGTGCCCAAAGAAACAGGGATCGCAGGGACAAGTCTAAGAGCAGGAACTTCTGGAGGGCAGGTGCATGCTCTTGGGGTCAGTGCTCCTGAAAGAGGTAGAAAAATTTCTGTCGAAAGTTTAGTTTCTCTTTCAAACCATCCAATTAGAACACTTTTTGATTCTGGCGCTTCACACTCGTTTATATCTTGTTTTGTGTTTGAATCTCTGCACTTAATTACTAGTATGGTAGTAGATCCCGTTGTTGTTTCAAACCCCATTGGTGGTTCGAATCATTTATCAATGATTTGTTGGGGTTTGAAAATATTTGTGTTAGGCATCGAATTTTAATGCGATGCATATGTGCTCGGGTTTATGGGCTATGGGTTGATTTTAGGAATGGATTTGCTTACCACGTATTGGGCCGTTCTGGATTATGAGAGGAGGGTTGTTAGACTCCTGACTTGTCATGGGAAGACCCTCGAAGTTTCTTGTGACCCCCAAGTGTCTGTCATGCTTAACTTTCTAGAGTCTCCAGATGCATCCATAGATGATTTGCAATTTGTTCCAGTGGTTCGGGATTATTCCGATGCTTTTGATGAGGTACAGGGTTTACCTCCAAGGCGTGAGATCGATTTCCGCATATATCTGGCGGACAATGCAAAGCCAGTTGCATTACCAGTGTGCCACATGGCTCCAAGGGAAAGGAGAGAGCTGAGTAAACAAGTATGGGAGATACTTGAGAAAGGGTTTATCAGACGAAGCATATCTGAATGGGGTGCTCCAGTAGTATTCACAACTAAGGCAGATGGTTCACTATGTTTGTGTGCTGACTATAGAGAATTGAATAAGCTCACCAAGAAGAATAGGCACCCGCTTCCGAGGATTGATGATTTATTTGATCAGCTTGTTGGTGCCTTGGTATTTTCTCAGTTGGACTTGGCTATGGGGTTCTATCAGCTAAGGGTGGTTGAGGACAGCATAGATAAAACTACTTTTAGAACTCCGGATGATGGTTAATTATGTTTTTTGGGTTGATAAATGCACCTGCCTATTTTGTTGATTTGATGAGTAGGGTGTTTCGAGAGTTCCTAAACAAATTTATTGTTATCTTTGTTGATGATATTTTGATCTTCTCCAAAAGTGAGGAAGAGGATGCCCAACATTTGAGAGAAATTTTGAAAACTCTCTATGAACATCAGCATAAAGCAAAGTTCTCCAAATGCCATTTTTGGAGAAAAGAGGTCAGATTCTTAGGGCATGTGGTCTCCAAAGAAGGGATAGCTATAGATCCGAACAAGGTGGTTGCAGTGCAAGATTAGCAGATTCCTGAAAATGCAACTGAGGTGAGAAGCTTTCTTGGGTTGGCAGGTTACTATAGGAAGTTCATTAAGGACTTCGCGAAGATATCAGCCCCTCTCACCAGGCTGACAAAGAAGAATTTGGCATTTTCATGGGACACAGATTGTGACGTTGCTTTCCAATGACTGAAGAGGGCTCTAACAACAGCCACAGTCTTGACCTTACCCGATGGAAGTAAATTGTTTACTGTTTACACTGATGCATGCGGTACAGGGCTTGGTGCGGTTCTGATGCAAGAAGGGAAAGTAATATGTTATGGGGGTAGACCGTTGAGAGTTCATGAGAAGAACTACGCCACCCATGATCTAGCTGCCATAGTATTCGCGTTAAAGACGTGGTGTCATTATTTACTTAGAGAGTGGTTTGATTTATACACGACCATAAATCTCTCAAGTATCCATTCTCACAGAAGGATCTCAACTTAAGGCAACAACGGTGGATGGAGTTCTTAGCTTCATATGATTTTGAGATTGCTTATACCCTTGACGAGGGTAATGTGGTGGCAGACACACTAGGTAGACAGAGGGTGGCCCTGAGTCCTCTATTTGTGGAAAGAAATAACTTGGAATTCATATAAGCTTTTGATTTTAGACCCTCCATCGAGGTTTTTCCTGATTTGTTTACATCCTTGGAGATACGACCAACCCTTATGGACCAGATAGGAGCTTCGCAACAAGGTGACCCACAGATTCTAGACATCATGGATAAGCTCAGAAGAGTGGAGACTTCTAGTCACCTCAGTAGATATTCCATAGATGAAAAGGGGTGGTTGCGACGAGATGGAAGGCTTTGTGTTCCTCAAACTGGAAGCTTGATAAAGGCAGTCCTAGAAGAAGCCCACCATTATAAGGTGACTATTCATCCAAGTGGTGACAAGATGTATAGAGACATGTAGAGGGTTTTCTTTTGGGCTAGGATGAAGAAAGATGTGGCCGAATTTGTTTCTCAATGTTTAGTTTGCCAACAAGTCAAGGCTGAGCAAAAGAAGCCCGGAGGATTACTTCATCCGTTGGAGGTTCCGTAGTGGAAATGGGAGAGCATCTCTATGGATTTCATAGATGGTTTTCCTAGGTCAAAGAAAGGCAATACCAGTGTTTGGGTAGCGGTAGATAGACTCACTAAGAGTTTTATTCCAGTTAAGAGTAAGAGGACGGCATCATGATTGGCAGCAATTTATGTTTGTGAGATAGTTCATCTTTATGGAATACCTTCCAGCATCGTGAGCGATCGTGACCCCATCTTTACTAGCGAATTTTGGAGGAGTTTGCAAGAAGCATTAGGTACACAGTTGTATTTGAGCACCGCTTATTATCCTCAGACCGATGGACAGATGGAGAGGATGAATAGAATTCTTGAAGATATTTTAATATTGTGTATCCTAGACTTTGGAGGGACTTGGGAAGAGCATCTTCCTTTAGTAGAGTTTGCCTATAATAACAGTTATCAAGCTAGCATTGGCATGGCACCATTCAAAGCATTGTACGTACGACCCTGTAGATCACCAACTTTTTGGTGGGAATCTACAGAAAGATTATTACTTGGACCAGACATGGTTAGGGAAACATATAAAAATATTGACCTTATTCGATGGCGGATGAAGACAACTCAAGATAGGCAGAAGTCATATGCAAACAGGAGAAGAACAGACATTGAATTTGAAGTAGGAGACTTAGTTTTTATCAAGGTATCATCTCTGAGGAATGTGGTTCGCTTCGGATCAGTAGGGAAGTTGGCACCTAGGTTTGTGGGACCATTTTCAATAACCGAGAAAATTGGCTAAATGGCCTATAGAGTGAAACTACAAGAAAATCTATCTGGTGTTCATGACGTTTTTCACGTCTCTTGTAACGACCCGGTGTTTTCGATGCTTGAATAGTCGACATAAGTAGTTCAGGATTTTACAGATTTATATGAAGGAGCTTGGAGCAGGAGGCTTCAGTGTAGTTATATAGAGTTTTGTTCCGCTGTATAGTAAGTGTTGTACTCTGATAATGATATGTTATACAGTTAAAATTTTGTATTTCAAAAGTTATGATATATTATATTTTGTTTCGCTACGATGTGAGATTCTGTGTTGTTATTTATGTTCTTCTTCTAAAAAAAATGATTCGTATTTTCGTGATATTTGGGTTGGATGTATGATGGATGTAGTCAACTCTGATATTACGGATTTGCAGGCCATTACAGTTGAAAAGGGATTTTACAGATTTATTCTTGGAGGAGCTTGGAGCAGGAGGTTTCAACGTTAGTTATCTAGTGTTATTTCCGCTGTATTGTAAGTGTTGTACTCTGATGATAAGGTTATGTATATACAGTCAAATTTTGTATTCCAAAAGCTGTTATATATTATATTTTATTCCACTGCGATGTGAGATTCTGATGATGTGTTGTTATTTCTGTTCTTCTTCTACCTTTTTCTTCTAAAAAAAACTGATTCGTATTTTCATGATATTTGGGTTGGATGTATGATGTATGTAGTCAACTCTGATATTACGGATTTGCGGGCCATTGAACATCTTGCAACTCGGCCACACATGACCGACCACTCATTTCGCTTGAGTGTATCGCTTCTAGAGTACACTGAGCAGAAGGTGGATCCATACCTTGTCATAGTTGGAAATCCATTACCTAAATAAGAATTCGCGGTTTTGATTGTATATTATTTATGTAGAACGTTAGATGCAAGCGTTTCTACTAGATTGATATTACTTGTGTTAGACATTATTATAATATCAGACAAGTATTGTTTTACAAATGATTTGGGTTATCGTAAGGTAAAAATCACCGTGTTTATGTGTGGATCGGTCTTATGATTATCCTTTGTTTCAAAGGGATTTTGAAAGTTAAATCAAATAATTCGAGTTTACTCACACCAGTCACATGACTAACCCGGAGTTTATTTTGTTTTGTTTTCCCTAAACTCTTGGGTGCCCAATTTTGTACAGGCAGTCAAGTAGCCGGGATTTACAGATACTTGAAGAGCTGGAGTAGGAGGCTTCAGAATTATATAGCTATGGTTTTTCCACTGTGTTGTAATTGCTGTACTTTGGAAATGATATGTATATTCAAGTACAGGTTTATATTTCAAAGTTATGTTATGAAATATATTTATTCATTCCGCTGTGAGATTCATATTTACTCTGATGTTGTATGTTCTTCTTCTTCTATTCTAAGTTTCTATCTTACCTATTCTCACCCTCTAATTTCTTTCATTAACTACCAGTATTTTCGATCCTTGGATGTTCGATATGTGTTGTATATCGGATAACCAATATCGACTTTTTCCGGGACGTTACAGTTTTACATTGGAGTTCAAGGTGGGTCCATACCTTGTCATAGTTGGAATCTATTCCCCAAATAAGAGCCTGTGGTTTTGATTGTATATTATATATGTAGAACGTTAGATGCAAGCGTTTCTACTAGATTGATATTACTTGTGTTAGACATTATTATGATATCAGAATAATATTGTTTTACCAATGATTTGGTTTATCGTAAGGTAAAAACCATCCGTGTTTATGTGTGGATCCGTCTTACGATTATTCTTTCTTTCAAAGGATCGTTAAAGTTAAAAAAATTATTTGAGTTTATTCACACCAGTCACATGACTGACCCGGAGTTTATTTTGTTTTGTTTTCCAAAAACTCTTGGGTGCCCAATTTTGTATGGGTAGTCAAGTAGTCGGGATTTACAGATACTTGAAGAACTGGAACTGGAGTCTTCAGAATTATATAGCTATGGTTTTTCCGCTGTGTTGTAAGTGATGTACTTTGGAAATGATATGTATATTCAAGTACAGATTTATATTTCAAAGTTATGTTATGAAATATATTTATTCGTTCCGTTGTGAGATTCGTGTTTACTCTGATGTTGTATGTTCTTCTTCTTCTATTCTAAGTTTCTGTCTTATCTATCCTCACCTTCTATTTTCTTTCTATTAGTTTTTTGGTTTTCCAGTGTAATGTGGGTTGGACTTGTGTTATTTGGTCAGCTCAAATTGGACTGGAATTTCGGGGCACTACAGTTGGTCTATGTCGATATCCAACATCGCAAATTCCCCGGGTCGTTACATCTCTCTTCTGCGGAAGTGCCTACATGACACCATAGAAGTTGCTGAACCGAGTATGTTGGAAGAAGTAGAAGTGGAACGGGAGGTGACAGTTAGAAAATTCCCTACCCGTATTCTTGGGTCAGAAGTTAAAAAGATGCGCAATAAGTAGATCAAGTTGCTAAAGGTTCAGTGGGGAGATAACCCAGATGTGACGGCCCGCTCCGCACCAACCGACATTTGCTCCAAAAGTGCGCTGTACACATGTCCAGTTAGCACGGAACATATCGTCAGAAGAAAAGGGAAGAAGGAAATGAACTAACAAGGAACCTATAGAATGTCTCATAGCGCATAGAACAAAATATAATAGTAACATACTTGACATAAAACAGGTGAGACAGTGCATAAGCTGAAACAACTAACATAGCAGCGGAAAATCCAAGTACAGCTTATGATCCAAATTTAACATTATTAAAACTTTTCAAACTGTCTCAAAAAGCAAAGCAAGATAAGGGAGGTACACTACTAATGACCAAGTAGCGACCACCAACGACACAGGGAGAATATCTATATATCATACGTGGAAGCCTCCTGCTCGCCTCCGAATCAGCTACTCACGCACCACCAGCTAACCTGTCTCTAGTCTGCTTGTGTGAGCACCCAGAGTAATAAGAAGAGACATAAAACTCTGGGTCAGACATAAAGCCTGGTATGAGCGATAAGCATCTAAACAGAACAATAACAGGTAGACTAAAGCATACCTGAACCTGGACCTGCAACCAAAGAGTTAGCACTACATACTGTACAACACTCTAAGGTTCCATTTCAAATGGTGTAAAGATAACGGGGGTGGGGGTGTGCATGTCATAGTGATGGCAAACAATCAAGCATAACAACCATCCTCACATCTCTCACTCAGTGCATAAAGCATACGATATTCACCACTTCGATCACCCAACATACCTTGCTATGATCACTTTGCCCCATGAAGTCATAAATGACTTCATTGCACTGATACATAGCCACTAATCCTTTGCTATGTCCACTTTGCCCCATGGAGTCGCAATGACCCCACTGCAGTGGCTCATAGCCTCACTAATCTTTTACTATGTCCACTCTGCCCCATGGAGTCACAATGACCCTACTGCACTGGCTCATAGTCTTACTACGCATCACTTTGCCCCTCGAGTCATACTGACACTACTGCACTGATAACGTAGTCTTGCTACCGTCACCTTACCCCTCGAGTCATAATGACTCTATTGCACTGATAAGTAGCCCATCATCCATTTTCAGTGGTGAATCGAAGTTATGAACGTCAACTACTCCTTAGCACACGTCCCGCAGCAAAGTCCAACCATGAAGTGAACTCATTGGTTCCCAACTGGATCCTGAGCTCTAACTTCCCATTTGGACTACCTTTGCATCTCGGGTTTTGGTCTTCTTTGGATCGGTCTTCATTTGGTTTGTAACCCATGCCTCATGTCCAAGCTTCCATCCAGTCCTGGTTCGATTCATGACTCGTGGATCGCCCCATAGCGTTAGCTCATGCTCCCTCCATTGGATCGGATCGCTGGACTTCATCGGATCGCTGGACTCCATCGGATCGCTAGATTCCATCGGATCAACTTCATCGGATCGCTGGACTTCATCGGATCGCTGGACTCCATCGGATCGCTGGACTTCATCGGATCGCTGGACTTTATCGGATTGCTAGACTTCATCGTATCGCTGGACAGGGGGCTACCCGTTTCCTGCACAATTTCCTGCAACTCTTCCAGCGATTGTTTACGCCATTCGACAGCGTTTTTGACCAATCTAACACTTCTAGACAATCACAAAGCATACCATACAGTCATAGCAACATGTATAATCATTCACAAACATCAAAACACAAATGTGATAGGATAAAACGGATCAAACATAGCCAAAATCCCATATTTTCCCTTAAACATGTTTAGGTGAAACTAATGATATGATTAGCAAAACTTAACCAAATTAACCCAAATTCATATCATAGGTCTAAAACATCATTTTGAATTTTATAAATATTTTTCCAGAATTTTATCATGTTTAAATCCGCTAATTAACACTAATTACCCTTAATTAGCCATAATTAGTGAGGAACTATGCAAATCACTCACCTTAGCCACAAATAAGACTTAGATCTGAAGTAAATCTCTGATTTGGTGCAAATCCCGATGCTAAATAGAAGCTCTAACGTTGATTTGGTGTAGATCTCCCTTGATTTGATGTTGCTAAGCTTAATCCTTGATTAGAAGATGATTTGGAGGTGATTTAGAGTTTGGAGGCCATTTTTAGGGTTTCTAAGAGGTAAGTGGAGGCTAGAAAACTGAAATGGAATGAATCTCTAACTCCTTTCAGCCTCCCCATAACCCTAATCCCGAAATGGGTTATGGGCACATTCACTAATCACTCTATTTGGCCCGGTTAAGCAGTTTTTCACCTTCCAAACCTTATTTCAGCCATATCTCCCAAACGGTAAGTCCTTTTGGCTATTATGCCCACTCTACGGAAAGGTAAACCATCAAACGAATCTAATGGAAGTGGTTTCAGGTCAAAATTCCTTTCCAGTCAAAAGTTATGGCCAAAACAAGATCAGCTAGGGGCAAAACGGTCATTTAAAAATCGACAAAAATCATGAACATGGGAAATGACTAATGGTTGTTTCCCAAAGTTACATGACCATACGACTTTATACGGGAAATAAATAAATATTCTATGATCCTCCGATGCGTAGAATGCGGGTTGTTACATTCTCCCCCCCTTAAGAAATTTCGCCCCCGAAATTCCTTAACCAAAACACACAAAGGGTCCCGCATGCCTATCAACCATAAAACAACAATCAAACATGCAAAACAAGCAAAACAAGTCTATCCTAGCATGCGGAAAAACTAAATTACAAGGTAAATCTTACCAGGCAAAGAGTTCTGGATACGTCTTTCTAATGCTCTCCTCTGTCTCCCAAGTACAGTCATTCTCGTTCTCGCCCCACTGAACCTTGACTAGCCTCACCGCCTTCCTTCGATGTTGCTTCGTATCGTGCTCGACAATATGAATCGGCTTGCGGTTCCCAACCGCCTCGGGTTCTACTTCGAAGTCCTCTAACTGATCAGGTGAAATAGTCAAATCTGGGTCATGTACGAACTTCCTTAACTGGGAAACATGAAATACGTTGTGAACTCCCGCCATCTTCTCTGGTAAGTCAACTCTATACGCCAAATTCCCAACTTGTTCGAGAACTGGGAATGGGCCAACAAATCTTGGTGCCAACTTGCCTCTCCTGCCAAATCGTTTCACGCTCTTCAACGAAGAAATCTTGAAAACACCAAGTCACCAACGGAGAATTTTAAGTCTCTTCTCCTTTTATCAGCATAACTCTTCTGCCTATCCTGGGCAGCCCTCATTCGTTGTTGAATGATCTTAATCTTATCTGAAGTTTCCCTCACCACTACTGGTCCAAGCACAAACTTCTCGCTGGTCTCTATCCAACATGATGGTGAGTTGCATGGTCTTACGTACAAAGCTTCATATGGAGCCATACCGATACTGGATTGGTAGCTATTATTATATGCAAACTCTACTAGATGCAAATGGTCATCCCATGATCCACCAAAATCCAATATACAAGCTCTCAAGAGATCTTCCAATATACGATTCACCCTCTCCGTCTGACCGTCGGTCTGAGGATGATACGCGGTACTGAGATGTAATTCTGACCCTAAAGCCTCTTGTAAGCTCTTCCAAAACCCACTAGTGAACAATGGGTCTCGGTCACTCACAATGCCTTTAGGTACTCCATGAAATCTCACTTCCCACTTCATATACAATTCTGCCAACTTAGCTGTCATTCTGGTCGATTTGACTGGTATAAATCTTGCACTCTTAGTCAATCGATCCACAATTACCCAAATGATATCATGTCCCGATCTAGTCCTTGGTAAACCATCGATGAAATCCATCGAGACTTGCTCCCATTTCCATTCGGGAATTTCTAATGGTTGCAACAACCCACTAGGCTTCTTTTGCTTGGCTTTAACTAGCTGGCAATTCATGCATTTGGATATAAACTTCCCAACGTCTCTTTTCATCCCTTCCCAGTAGTAAGTTTGCTTCATGTCTCGGTACATCTTATTACCACCGGGATGTATAGTCAGTTTTGAGTGATGACATTCTCTAAGCACTTCATCTCTCAAACCATTCACGTTGGGTACAACTAGTCTTCCATTCTTTCTAAGCCATCCATCTCGATCAAGCCCATACAAATTCATCTCCTCACCGTCGATGTCCATTTCTAACTTGGAGATGATTTCCAATAGATTAGGATCGTCCCTCTGGCTGGAACCAATCCACTCTATCAAAGTGGGTCTGATCGCCAAACTAGCTAGCATGTCTGGATCCAATTCGCACTTTGGCCTGAAATCAAACCCCGTGATATACTCCAGTTGCTTCCATTCAAGAAACAAAGCCCCCAAACTGGCATGTCTCCTACTCAAGGCATCAGCTACCGCATTACCTTTCCCAGGTGTGTATGCGATATCAAAATCATACGAAGTCAAGAACTCTAACCATCTCTGCTGACGGAGATTCAGGTCTTTCTGAGAGAAGAGATACTTTAAAGATTTATGATCGATAAACAACTCAAATCTTTCTCCCAAGAGATAGTGTCTCCACATATTTAATGCGAACACAATCACTTCCAGTTCCAAATCATGGGTAGGATACTTCTTCTCATGCGGCTTTAGCTGCCGACTAGCATAAGCTACAACCCTACCTCCTTGCATCAATACAGCACCTAGTTCGGTACCACAAGCATCCATGTATACCGTCATTTCTTCATTCCCTTTAGGAATGACTAATACTGGCGCACGCGTCAACTTTTCTTTTAGACTCTTGAATGCATTCTTACACACTCCGTCCCAGACGAAGGCCTGATTCTTCTTGGTCAACTGAGTCAACGGTGCTGCTATCTTGGAGAAGTCTTGGATAAACTTACGATAATATCCAGCTAACCCTAAGAAACTTCTTACATCTGTTGCATTCTTGGGCGTAGGCCAATCCTATACCGTAGACACCTTCGCAGGGTCCACGGCAATACCATTCTCTGAAACAACATGGCCCAAGAATCTCACTTCCCTTCTCCAAAAGTGACATTTAGAGAATTTCGCTTTCAATTGGTGTTTTCTCAACACCTCCATCACTATCCTCAAGTGTCCCTTGTGTTCCTCCTCTGTCCTTGAGTAAACAAGGATATCGTCTAAGAACACAAGAACAAACTTATTCAACTGATCTCTGAATACTCGATTCATAAGATCCACAAAGTAGGCTGGTGCATTGGTCAACCCAAATGGCATGACCAACCACTCATAGAATCCAGACGGCGTCCTAAATGCCATTTTCGGAACACTCTCACCCGCTACTCGGAGCTGATGAAATCCTGTCGCGAGGTCCAACTGGGAGAACACTCTTGCTCCTTCTAGTTGATCAAACAAATCATCTATCCGCGGTAGAGGATACTTATTCTTCCTCGTTACCTTATTCAACTCGCGATAGTCCACACATAAACGAAGGGAACCATCTGCCTTAGTGGCAAACACAACTGGTGCTCCCCACTCAGAGATACTTCTTCTAATAAATCCCTTCTTCAAAAGATTGCTGACTTGCACCCCGAGCTCTCGCTGCTCCCTTGGTTCCATACGACGAAGCGGCATCACTATAGGTCTGGCATCTTTCACTAGATCAATTCGGAACTCAATCTCTCGGTGTGGTGGAATCCCGGTCACCTCCTCGAAGACGTCCGGATACTGGCCAACCACGGGCACATCTGACAACTCATCATGCGAGATGTCGAGGGAATTTATAAAACTAGCCATTACCCCATCATTAGGTAGACTACCAAACACTACCCTCCGCCCATCATCCGCCCTAACTGTCACCAAAAAGCTCTCACAGTCTACCACCACCCCTTATCTTTGGAGCCAATCGACCCCCAATATAATGCCATACCCAGTAAATCCCAAAACAAAGCAATCACAAACAAACATACATCCATGACTCGATAAGACCAAATTTCGGCAAATCATACTAAGGCTGGTCGAACCACCAATCGAGTTCGTCACAACCAGCGGTCTATCGACTATCTCGGGTTCCAATCCCAACCTATCTACCAGGTCACTAGATATGAAGGAACGGGAAGCCCCAGTAGCAAATAAAACTCGAACTGGTACATCATAAATAGAAAGCATACCTTGAATAACAACATTATTTCCTTTCTCCGCCGCAGTTGGGGCATTTGACGAAGAAGGAACAACATCAATAGCATATGCTTTCACAATCTGCTTCTCCTTAAGAGGTTGTGGACACTTATCCTTATGATGTCCCACTTGGCCACAATTATATCACTTCCTATTCGCTGGCTTGGCCCGACATTCTTTAGCATAATGGCCATTCTTACCACAGCTGAAGCACTCAACTTCTTTCTTGTTCTTTTTTCTGGCCATCCTTAGATTGGCTCTGCTTCCTCTTATTCTGAGAGTTATTCTTGCCTCCACCGCCTGCTTGCGGCTTCGGCCCTTCTGCAGATGCAACCTCAGTCTTTGACTTAGGGTAAAGACTCTCTGATCTCAAAGCTTTCCCCACAATCGATTCAAAAGTCTCATCGATGTGGTTGATAAGCCTTTCCCCCAAGTATCCATCTAAACAAGTAATGAACTTCTCATTCTTCTTCTCAGGAGTATCGATAAGAGATAGTCCATACTTCGCCAAAGTGTCGAACTTAGCAATATAATCAGAGACTGCCCTACCATTCTGCTTGAGTTCCAAGAATCTCTTAAACAACACTGACTTCTAGGCAGCTGGAATGAACTTCTCGCTAAAGCGAGCCTTGAACTGATCCCAAGTAACCTGATCTTCTGGAGTAGCTGTTCTAATGGCATTCCACCAATTCATCGCTCGCCCTTGTAGCTGACGAGACGCTAGTCTTCTCTTCATCGCATCCTCGATACCCAAGTCGTCGAAGATACGATCACAACTATCCAACCAATCCTGAACATCTGTGGCCGACTCCGTTCCGTGGAACGGCTTCCCACCAAGGTTAGTGTAATCCTTGCACAACTTGGCGAAATCGACCCTAGGCGCCTGCACTACTGGACCACCACCAATTCCGGGATTGGGAACTGCCCCTTGCACCTCCCTAAGCATGTCTGTCCTGAGGTCAGTAAACATCGCCCTCATGTCAACAGCATTCCCATTATTAGCTCCCCTACCAGCACCTCTAGCATATCGGCTAATCGTCAATCTGTAAAAGGGGAAACGATTAACGACCCCATAGTGGTGCTAGTGCAGTACGACTTCATTCTTATACTACTAATAGTATATATATAGCTTTTGAAAACCAAAGTAATCACAAATACGTTCTCTCATATACGTACTATCTCTCCCTAGTGTCTTTCCCTAGGTTAACTACGCAACCTAGAGCTCTGATACCAAATGTGACGGCCCGCTCTGCACCAACCGACATTTACTCCAAAAGTGCGCTGTACACATGTCCAGTTAGCACGGAACGGATCGTCAGAAGAAAAGGGAAGAAGGAAATTAACTAACAAGGAACCTGTAGAATGTCTCACAGCGCATAGAACAAAATATAATAGTAACATACTTGACATAAAACAGGTGAGACAGTGCATAAGCTGAAACAACTAACATAGCAGCGGAAAATCCAAGTACAGCTTATGATCCAAAGTTAACATTATTACAACTTTTCAAACTGTCTCAAAAAGCAAAGCAAGATAAGGGAGGTACACTACTAATTCCCAAGTAACGACCACCAACGACACAGGGAGAATATCTATATATCATACGTGGAAGCCTCCTGCTCGCCTCCGAATCAGCTACTCGCGCACCACCAGCTAACCTGTCTCTAGTCTGCTTGTGTGAGCACCCAGAGTAATAAGAAGAGACATAAAACTCTGGGTCAGACATAAAGCCTGGTATGAGCGATAAGCATCTAAACAAAACAATAACAGGTAGACTAAAGCATACCTGAACCTGGACCTGCAACCAAAGAGTTAGCACTACATACTGTACAACACTCTAAGGTGCCATTTCAAATGGTGTAAAGATAACGGGGGTGTGGGTGTGCATGTCATAGTGATGGCAAACAATCAAGCATAACAACCATCCTCACATCTCTCACTCAGTGCATAAAGCATACGATATTCACCACTTCGATCACCCAACATACCTTGCTATGATCACTTTGCCCCATGAAGTCATAAATGGCTTCATTGCACTGATACATAGCCACTAATCCTTTGCTATGTCCACTTTGCCCCATGGAGTCGCAATGACCCCACTGCAGTGGCTCATAGCCTCACTAATCCTTTACTATGTCCACTCTGCCCCATGGAGTCACAATGACCCTACCGCACTGGCTCATAGTCTTACTACGCATCACTTTGCCCCTCGAGTCATACTGACTCTACTGCACTGATAACGTAGTCTTGCTACCATCACCTTGCCCCTCGAGTCATAATGACTCTACTGCACTGATAAGTAGCCCATCATCCATTTTCAGTGGTGAATCGAAGTTATGAACGTCGACAACTCCTTAGCACAAGTCCCGCAGCAAAGTCCAACCATGAAGTGAACTCATTGGTTCCCAACTGGATCCTGAGCTCTAACTTCCCATTTGGACTACCTTTGCATCTCGGGTTTTGGTCTTCTCCGGATCGGTCTTCATTTGGTTTGTAACCCATGCCTCATGTCCAAGCTTCCATCCAGTCCTGGTTCGATTCATGACTCGTGGATCACCCCATAGCGTCAGCTCATGCTCCCTCCATTGGATCGGATCGCTGGACTTCATCGGATCGCTATATTCCATCGGATCGCTAGACTTCATCGGCTGGACTTCATCGGATCGCTGGACTTCATTGGATCGCTGGACTCCATCGGATCGCTGGACTTCATCGGATCGCTGGACTTCATCGGATCGCTGGACTTTATCGGATTGCTAGGCTTCATCAGATCGCTGGACAGGGGGCTATCCGTTTCCTGCACAATTTCCTGCAACTCTTCCAGCGATTGTTTACGCCATTCAACGACGTTTTTGACCAATCAAACACTTCTAGACAATCACAAAGCATACCATACAGTCATAGCAACATGTATAATCATTCACAAACATCAAAACACAAATGTGATAGGATAAAACGGATCAAACATAGCCAAAATCCCATATTTTCCCTTAAACATGTTTAGGTGAAACTAATGATATGATAAGCAAAACTTAACCAAATTAACCCAAATTCATATCAGATGTCTAAAACATCATTTCAAATTTTATAAATATTTTTCCAGAATTTTATCATGTTTAAATCCGCTAATTAACACTAATTACCCTTAATTAGCCATAATTAGTGAGGAACTATGCAAATCACTCACCTTAGCCACAAATAAGACTTAGATCTGAAGTAAATCTCTGATTTGGTGCGAATCCCGATGCTAAACAGCAGCTCTAACGTTGATTTGGTGTAGATCTCCCTTGATTTGATGTTGCTAAGCTTAATCCTTGATTAGAAGATGATTTGGAGGTGATTTAGAGTTTGGAGGCCATTTTTAGGGTTTCTAAGAGGTAAGTGGAGGCTAGAAAACTGAAATGGAATGAATCTCTAACTCCTTTCAGCCTCCCCATAACCTTAATCCCGAAATGGGTTATGGGCCCATTCACTAATCACCCTATTTGGCCCGGTTAAGCAGTTTTTCACCTTCCAAACCTTATTTCAGTCATATCTCCCAAACGGTAAGTCCTTTTGGCTATTATGACCACTCTACGGAAAGGTAAACCATCAAACGAATCTAATGGAAGTGGTTTCAGGTCAAAATTCCTTTCCAGTCAAAAGTTATGGCAAAAACAAGATCAGTTAGGGGCAAAACGGTCATTTAAAAATCGACAAAAATCATGAACATGGGAAATGACTCTAATTGTTGTTTCCCAAAGTTACATGACCATACGACTTCATATGGGAAAGAAATAAATATTTTACGATCCTTTGATGCGTAGAATGCGGGTTGTTACACCAGAGGATGCGACTTAGGAGACCGAAGACAAGATTCGTGCTTCTTACCCTTTTCTTTTTGAGGGTATGTTCTTAACTCCTTTTTCAAAGTTTTATCAGTACTTGTTTCTGTCAATTGAGTAGGAATCCTATGGATGTAAACATGTGTTTGAAACATGTTATGTTTGATGGATGCAAGTTTGCTAGTGGTTACCTGTGGACGCATATATACACACATTAGGAACTAAGATCGGCTCAATTACTTTCGTACTACATATGTATATGTGTGCATTTTGTTTTCTTTTATGAAAGGAAATGGATGTATTAGCATATGGATGTTGCATTTGGACGAATGAGTATGCACACATATAGAGCTTACATGTTATAATTGGATAATTTGCATACATAATGGATTCATGGATCCAACATACATTGCATTAAGGAGGTCAACTGAATCAGTAGACCGCCTGATCTTCGCATTAGTGTTGGGACATATACGCACACCTTTGCATATATTCATATAAGCATTAGAAATCTTTGAGGACAATGGATGCCAGTGATTGGTGGATGAGTAGATGGATGATGGATGGTAGGATACACATTCTTCTCAACTTAGAGATTTTGGGGACGAAATCCTTTGAGTAAGGGAGAATTTAACACCCCGAATTTTAACAAGATTAAAGAAGATAAATTAAATAATAATTAATTTAATATATAGAATTAGAGGAAACAGACTGCACCATTGCGTCCGTCTCAAAATTATGGTCAAGATAGACATTTGGTTCGCATAAAACGGACACCGTATGAAGAAGTTATGAGGGATTTAAGTTTGTACGCGTAGAAATATTATGTATACACATATGAGTCAGAATTTTATCCAGAACAGTTCAAATTTGAAAAATTCTTCAGAGCGGCAAAATTCCCGCTCTAGGGGGTCGGCCTCCCTAGAGCGGTGTCGACCTAGGGGTCGACCACCCTTAAGGGGTGTCGACCTATGGGCTGACCCACCTACAGGGGTGTCGACACCCCTAGGGCTGAGGTGGTAGTCGGTTTCAGAGGGTTCTACAGCTAAAACTATGTGTTCAAATCTCCTATTTCTTCATTGGAAATTATGGGAGCCATATGCTGCCGAGATACAAACTGAGACAGAACCGTTTTCTACAACAACATACTTTGCAGATCAAATTTAGAAATTCAAGATTTGTTCTTTCTCAATTCTATAAACCTAACGCTGTGAGTTTCTAGATTGCTTTTAGGTTTAGATAAATAAAAGTAAATTGTGAAGACTGTGAATTGGATATGTTGTAAAGCATGATTCTATGCTTGTATTAAAACCTATACTATGTCATGATAGATCTATTTCCCTAGATCTAATATAATTGTGGTTATTCTATTATGTTGTCTGTGTGGTTCTTGACTTGTAACTATATTATGGTGAATGTACATCTATTAAATTGGACAGTTGTAACATTGGCTAGATCTAGTTCTTTACGTAAATCCCCTTTTTACCTGTCATATTGTGATCAATCTAGATACGTTGTATACTTGACATGTGAAGCGATCTTTAGATCTAAACATGTTACTATGTCACCTTAATTATGCTAGATCTAAATAGTTGGACACCTAAATGGTTAATTTAGATCTCATTATGCTTGCTTTGACATCGTAGTTGTAACAACCCGTATTTTAATAACATGTTAAGGTAAGAAATCGTGGTATAATTAAATTTTAAAACAAGAATCAAGGGAAACGGGTTGCGCCATTGCGTTCGTCTCGAAATTCTGCTTGGAAACGAGTCCGAGTTTTTGAAAATCGGAGTCCGTATGACTGAGTTATGACCTCTAGAAGTTTCACGAATTTTCGGAATCAAAAACAGCTCAGAAATTCGAATTCAAGACCTAGAAGTGGGCTGGGCGGGAAAATTCCAGCCCAGAGCCCAGGTCGACCAAGGGGTCGACCACCAGGGGGTCGACCTGACCAGACCAGGTCGACCTGGGGGTCGACCTGGCCAGGCCAGGTCGACCATAGGGTCGACCTGGGGGTCGACCTGCCTCCCTAATCCACTTTTTGAACCAGATGCATCCTGATGTATTTGACCTCGTTTTCTGTCCAGATTCGTCTGCCTAATCCTATATAAACAGCCTCCTAGACTCATTCTCTTTACACCATTCTTCTCTAACCTTATGCTGCTCAAACTCTTGATGATCATGGCTTCTTCTTCTTCCTCTAGATTAAATTAAGATAAATTAAAATAAAACACGAAGACTAATTCTTGAAGGCTACGACTAGGAATTGCATATTAGAGATTTTCTTCTGCAATCAAATCAGAATTCATCGATTCAACAAATCGACGACTAGTTTCTAGATTCAACTTCTGCATCTCAATTTCTTAGACCACGATCTGTAAGTTCAAGTTACTTTTAGATAAAAGCTGTAAACTTAATATCCATGTTGTAAATTGGAATTGGATCTATGTATGATAATTGATTCATATCTATTCTTTTTCATCTTGGATCTTGACTTTCGTGAATATTGCTTTGGACCTATTCATGTTGTAAATCGAATTCTTTCATGTCTATAACCTTAACATGCCTATGACGTTGAAACTATTATTAATGACCAAGGACTATGACTATGATCATAAGACTATGCCTATGCCTATGACTAAGAACATAAGACTATGCCTATGACTGTGAACATAAGACTATGCCTATGCCTATGACGGTGAACATAAGACTATTGCCTATGACCATGACAAGGACAATTGTGGCTAATCACCTATGACTCTTGACTATAGGAATTATTACCTATGATTATGAACATAAGGTTATTATCTATGACCATGACTTTGAAACTATTACCGTTAATTGCCGATGACTATTTGCCTAGAACTATTTTGGATAATTATCCATGACTATTGTGATTAGTCGCTTATGATTCATAACTATGAGGTTTCTACCTATGACTACTGGGGTTAATTGCCTAAGACTATTATAGTTGATTGTTCATGCCCATAACACTATAGTTGAAAACCATGTTGTACACCAGATTGGCATTTTGTTGGATCGTATACCTAGGGTGTGACTTGCCTAGTTTATTCGCTATTATGTACACCAAAACCATTTGATCCATTATCCTTGTATTTGGCTTGCTTTTGCATGCCTATTCTTTTATGTCAGCGTTTACCATGACTATCGCCTTATCTTGCTAGATTTGAATTCCTATATGCCAGTGATGTTGTAACCAATTATCTTAAGTTATGTCATGCTAGTCTTGTAACCCCTTTTATCGTTTTATGCTCGTCCCTTTTGCCTATCATAGTTTTGATGTTATTCCCTTTATTCTGCGATTTGGATTTATTTGTAGTATGGATTGATTCACGTTTACGTGCGATGGGAATACGATTTGGGTAGATTAGGCAAAACATGAATTGGTTATGAACATGAATTATGAACTTGATAAAAGGAAAAACTTGAAACATGAACATTGTTATAACTTGAATCTGGATGTGGGCGTGAAACTTGCCTTGAAAACTTGACACGAACTTGACATGAAACTTGAACATGGACATGACACTAGAATGAACATGAAAATGCCCAACTCGAGGTTGGGTAGAGTTTGCAGTGTAATTCTTCCCGGAACCGCCCGGCAAATCCAGTTACTGCAAACAATAGGATCCAATGTGGGTAATTGGTCATATCGCACTTGAAAACCCGAGGTCAGACAGAGTTGTGGTGTAATTCTGCCCGGAACCGCCCAGCATATCCAGTGACTACAACAACAGGTCTGATGTGAGAGGTTGGGGTGAATTAATAAATTAATGCCACATGATAGGGTTAAGTCATGAACCGCTTGAATATACTTTACCAATTTGACAGGATGATTTGATAGGGTTATGTCATGAACCTCTTGAATATACTTAACCAATTTGACACGATGATTTGATAGGGTTAATTCATGAACCGCTTGAATATACTTAACCAATTTGACACGATGATTTGATAGGGTTAAGTCATGAACCCCTTGAATATACTTAACCAATTTGACATGATGATTTGATAGGGTTAAGTCATGAATTGCTTGAATATACTCAACCAACTTGACACATGATTCGTAGGGCTAAGTCATGAACATGAACGACAACACTTAGCCAATTTGACATGACACGTTGGCGGGTTAAGTCACGAACTTGAATGACAACACTTAACCAACTTGACATGCTAGACTGATAGGGTTAAGTCTCGAATTTAAATGACAACACTTAACCTACTGGACGGAAACCCTAGTTAGGAAGTCCTTTTCAGCAATAACCCACTAGATGTATCACAGTACCCTGGAACTAGGCAGGGTAGGGCACGATTACTGGGCTGATTGTAAGCGACCAGAACGACGGCTGAGTTGGTGCGCCATTGTAGGTTCAGGAGGACCATGGTCGTGCACGTAGTCCGGAGTTGAAAAAGAAGGTATTGGGCAGCAGTACGTTTACACTGTGCATGCTTGATTCGTGTTGGTGGTTGGCACCCTAGGGCTTGATACACCCTATGGTGGACCTAGCACAGGTAACTACATTCGTGATAGGGCCGTATGACACAGACACATGACGAGCTAGAACTTGTAGGGAGCCGATCGATTAATAGATCGTTTCATGGGACCAAGTAATGGGTCATTTCATGATATTGGGCAAGGGATCATTTCATAGTTAATACATGACACGGGTTGGGTTATTAGTACAGGTGGTAAAGGCCCATTTCTGTTTCGTTTTCTTTTAGGGTGGTAAAAGCCCATTACTATTTCTGTAAAGATCACCCTGTTTCTGTTTCCGTTTCTGTTTGGACGTTAGGATAACACCTAATTCTGTTATACTAGTAATTGTGGAGAGAATGTTAAACATGCGATGCTATACGTAGTTTATCTGGTTAGCATAGTTTATCTTGTTATCTTAGTTTAACTTGCCTATCTTGTCATCATCCTTATGTTTACTTTCAGTTTATACATGTCATGTTATCTTTACTTGCTTCTATGCTGAAAGTCACTAGGACTTACCATTATTTATGACTGACCCGTTTCCTTTCGCCTCTTTTTCTTCCGTTCCCCCCCGGTTCTCAGGGAGGAAACACTACTACTTAATTTGGACTTCTTTCTGCTTCAAGGTCATCATATATGGCTTGGACCTTTCTTGGCTATGGCTACTTTACTGTTTTACTTGGGGAATGATTTATGACTATGGTTTTATGCTTCTTTACTATTGCAAGACATATTTCGATGTAATGGATTTAATGGCATTTTGATGTAAAAGGCTTTAGACCTTTCTAGATTTCAAAGCAATGAAATTTGATTCTTCTTCCGCTGTTTTATATGTTCTGTCTTGTAATATTTCTGTGTATGTTTACCTAGATAATACTCCACCAAAACGAGTGCATTCCCTTTGTCTGAGTGACCCTAGCGGAGGTGGGGTGTAACATTTGGTATCAGAGCAGAAGGTTACTAGATCTGAAAACTATTTTCAAAAACCATTTACAAAGAAGCGTTTTTCAAAAAAAGTATTGTTTTATTTAAAAGGCCATTCCGCAAAAGCCATTAGCACTATCCTTTGTTTCCTTGTTTGAATCCCTTTTCCTTTCTTTCCTCCATCTGTAGTCACATTAGTTTGATCTGCGACTAATATTATTTCAAGCTTTGTAGGATTGCCGTGCGATGGAGGTAGTTCTCGAGAGACCTGTTAACACGTTAAATAAGAGGGGATAAGAGTGGTTAAGGCGAATGAGGCTCAGAACAAGAAGGTAGAAATGTTTCTGTAGGAAAGTCTAGTTTATCTTTCTATCCTGTTCGTACCCTTTTTGATTATGGTACATCGCATCCTTTTTATTTCTGCTTCGACAGTTGAGTCTCTGCACCTTAGTACTAGCGTAGTAGAGGATCCTATTTTTTTTCTTCTCAAATCCTGTTGGGGAATCAGCTAATTTATTCATGACTTGTTTGGATTTGAAAATGTTTATGCTAAGCGTTGAGTTTAGAAGAAATGCTTATGTGTTTGGGCTACGGGTCAATTCTAGGGATGGAATGGTTATCTAGTAATGGTGTCATTCTTGGGTATGAAAAGAGGGTAGTTAGACTCTTGACTTGCCGTGGTAATACCCTCGAAGTCTAGTGTAACCCTTAGGATTCTACCATGCTTAGTTACCTAGAATCTCTTGATACATTTGTTGATCCCGAGTAGTGTTCGCCACTAAGGTGGATGGTTCATTTCGCTTATGCATGAGTTATAGGAAATCACCTTAGTAAGTACATTTGGCAACATGGTTGACATCTGTTTATTTGCAAGAGATAATTCTTCTGCGTAGAATACCCTATAGTGAGTAAACGAGATCCAGGATTCACTAGTGAATTTTGGAGAGCTTGCGTGAAACCATGAGTACGTAGTTATGTTTGAGCCGAGTATACTAGAAGGAGGATAAGGGAAAGTGGGACGAGAGGCAACAGTGAAATGAGTTCCAACTCATATTTTGGAAACAAGAATTAAGAAGCTACGAAAATTATGAAGTTAAAGACGGACAAAGAACAATGGAGTTAAGCTCAAGGAAATGCAACTTAGAAGATTGAAGACTGGATACACGCATCATATCTCTTTTTAAGAGTATATCCTTGATCCCTCTTTTCCTGTAGAGCTTACTTGCATGCTATCTTTTATGTATATCCTCTCGGTCCTATTCTCAATCTTATTTCTGTTGCAAACCCCATAAGGGGTATGACTCATCGGGTTGTGATTTGAGGGTGTCTGTTGGGTTGACTAAACTTTTTGGGCTTTATAGGATATGGGTTGGTTTTAGGAAGGTATTTCTTGCGACCTAAAAGGAGTTTATCATGCTTGGTTTCCTAGAATCATATATATTGGTTTTGGGCTAGTGTTTAGGGTACAAAGTTTTTATTTACTTGCTTTTATCATTCGGCTATACCTTTAGGTAGGAACTAATGGATGTAAACATGTGTTTGAGACATGTTATGGTTGATGGTTGCAAGTGGTTGCAAGTGGTTGCTAGTTGTTGCTCACGGATGCATGAACACACATTAGGCACTAGATCGGCTCAGTCACATCTCATATTGCATATGCATGAATGTTTATACTTGTACATGGATGGAAACTTGATATGCTATCATTTGGATGTTGCATATGAATGAATGTTTGTGCACTCATGTAGAGATTATAAAGTATGTTAGGAATTTGCATACATGTTGGACTCATTACACTAACATATTTTGCATTAATGAGGTCTACTGAATCAGTAGCCTCTTGATCTTTTGCATTAGGTAAGTACATATACACACGCTTTCTGCATATATTCATACAACACTAGAAATCTTTTAAGGACAATGGTTGCCTGTGGATGATGTTTTGAGTAGATGGATGATTGGATGGTAGGATACATTCTTCCTAACTTAGAGATTTCGGGGACGAAATCCTTTAAGGAGGGGAGAATGTAACAACCCGTATTTTAATAAAAAGTTAAGGTAAGAAATCGTGGTACACTTAAATTTTAAAACAAGAATCAAGGGAAACAGGTTGCGCCATTGCGTTCATCTCGAAATTTTGCTTGGAAACAAGTCCGAGTTTTCGAAAATCGGAGTCCGTATGACTAAGTTATGACCTCTAGAAGTTTCACGAATTTTCGAAATCAAAAACTGCTCAGAAATTCGAATTCAAATTCGAATTCAAGACCCAGAAGCGGGCTGGGCGGGAAAATTCCCGCCCAGAGCCCAGGTCGACCTGACCAGACCAGGTCGACCATAGGGTCGACCTGGGGGCCGACCTGGCCAGACCAGGTCGACCTAGGGGTCGACCTGGCCAGACCAGGTCGACCATAGGGTCGACCTGCCTCCCGAATCCACTTTTTGAACCAGATGCATCCTGATGTATTTGACCTCGTTTTCTATCCAGATTCGTCTGCCTAATCCTATATAAACAGCCTCCTAGCCTCATTCTCTTTACACCATTCTTCTCTAACCTTATGCTGCTCAAACTCTTGATGATCATGGCTTCTTCTTCTTCCTCTAGATTAAATTAAGATAAATTAAAATAAAACACGAAGACTAATTCTTGAAGACTATGACTAGGAATTGCATATTGGAGATTTGCTTCTGCGATCAAATTAGAATTCATCGATTCAACAAATCGACGACTAGTTTCTAGATTCAACTTCTGCATCTCAATTTCTTAGACCACGATCTGTAAGTTCAAGTTACTTTTAGATAAAAGCTGTAAACTTAATATTCATGTTGTAAATTGGAATTGGATCTATGTATGATAATTGATTCATATCTATTCTTGTTCATCTTGGATCTTGACTTTCATGAATATTGCTTTGGACCTATTCATGTTGTAAATCAAATTCTTTCATGTCTGTAACCTTAACATGCCTATGACGTTGAAACTATTATTAATGAACAAGGACCATGACTATGAACATAAGACTATGCCTATGCCTATGACTGAGAACATAAGACTATGCCTGTGACTGTGAACATAAGACTATGCCTATGCCTATGACGGTGAACATAAGACTATTGCCTATGACTATGACAAGGACAATTGTGGCTAATCACCTATGACTCTTGACTATGAGAATTATTACCTATGATTATGAACATAAGGTTATTATCTATGACCATGACTTTGAAACTATTACCATTAATTGCCTAGAACTATTTTGGATAATTATCCATGACTATTGTGATTAGTCTCTTATGATTCATAACTATGAGGTTTCTACCTATGACTACTGGGGTTAATTGCCTAAGACTATTATAGTTGATTTTTCATGCCCATAACACTATAGTTGAAAACCATGTTGTATACCAAATTGGCATTTTGTTGGATCGTATACCTAGGGTGTGACTTGCCTAGTTTATTCGCTATTATGTACACCAAAACCATTGGATCCATTATCCTTGTATTTGGCTTGCTTTTGCATGCCTATTCTTTTATGTCAGCGTTTACTATGACTATCGCCTTATCTTGCTAGATTTGAATTCCTATATGCCAGTGATGTTGTAACCAATTATCTTAAGTTATGTCATGCTAGTCTTGTAACCCCTTTTATCGCTTTATGCTCGTCCCTTTTGCCTATCATAGTTTTGATGTTATTCCATTTATTCTGAGATTTGGATTTATTTGTAGTATGGATCGATTCACGTTTACGTGCGATGGGAATACGATTTGGGTTGATTAGGCAAAACATGAATTGGTTATGAACATGAATTTTGAACTTGATAAAAGGCAAAACTTGAAACATGAACATTGTTATAACTTGAATCTGGATGTGTGCATGAAACTTGCCTTGAAAACTTGACACGAACTTGACATGAAACTTGAACATGGACATGACACTAGAATGAACATGAAAATGGCCAACTCGAGGTTGGGTTGAGTTTGCAGTGTAATTCTGCCCGGAACCGCCCGGCAAATCCAGTTACTGCTAACAATAGGATCCAATGTGGGTAGTTGGTCATATCGCACTTGAAAACCCGAGGTTAGATTATGTTGGGGTGTAATTCTGCCCGGAACCGCCCATCATATCCAGTGACCACAACAACAGGTCTGATGTGAGAGGTTGGGATGCATTAATGAATTAATGCTACATGATAGGGTTAAGTCATGAACCGCTTGAATATACTTTACCAATTTGACACGATGATTTGGTAGGGTAATGTCATGAACCTCTTGAATATACTTAACCAATTTGACACGATGATTTGATTGGGTTATGTCATGAACTTCTTGAATATACTTAACCAATTAGACATGATGATTTGATAGGGTTAAGTCATGAACCGCTAGAATATACTTAAACAATTTGACATGATGATTTGATAGGGTTAAGTCATGAACCGCTTGAATATACTTAACCAATTTGACACGATGATTTGATAGGGTTAAGTCATGAACCGCTTGAATATACTCAACCAACTTGACACATGATTCGTAGGGCTAAGTCATGAACTTGAACGACAACACTTAGCCAATTTGACATGACACGTAGGCGGGTTAAGTCACGAACTTGAATGACAACACTTAACCAACTTGACATGCTAGACTGATTGGGTTAAGTCTCGAATTTAAATGACAACACTTAACCTACTGGACGGAAACCCTAGTTACGCGGTCCTTTTCAGTAGTAACCCACTAGATGTATCACGGTACCCTGGAAGTAGGCAGGGTGGGGCACGATTGTTGGCTGATTGTAAGCGACCAAAACAACGGCTGAGTTAGTGCACCATTGTAGGTTCAGGCGGACCATGGTCGTGCACGTGGTCCGGAGTTGAAAAAGCAGGCATTGGGCACCAGTAGGTTTACACTGTGCGTGCTTGATTCGTGTTGGTGGTTGGCACCCTAGGGCTTGATACACCCTATGGTGGACCTAGCATAGGTAACTACATTCGTGATAGGGCCGTATGACACAGACACATGACGAGCTAGAACTTGTAGGGAGCCGATCGATTAATAGATCGTTTTGTGGGACCAAGTAATGGGTCATTTCATGATATTGGGCAAGGGATCATTTCATAATTAATACATGACATGGGTTGGGTTATTAGTACAGGTGGTAAAGGCCCATTTCTGTTTCTGTTAGGGAGGTAAAAGCCCATTACTATTTCTGTAAAGATAACCCTGTTTCTGTTTCCGTTTCTGTTTGGACATCAGGATAACACCTAATTCTGTTATACTAGTACTGGTGCAGAGAATGTTAAACATGCGATGCTATACGTAGTTTATCTAGTTAGCATAGTTTATCTTGTTATCTTAGTTTAACTTGCCTATTTTGTCATGATCCTTATGTTTACTTTCAGTTTATACATGTCATGTTATCTTTACTTGCTTCTATGCCGAAATTCACTAGGACTTACCAGTCTTTATGACAGACCCATTTTCTTTTGCCTCTTTTTCTTTCGTTCCCCCCCCCTAAGGTTCTCAGGGAGGAAGCACTACTACTTAGTTTGGACTTCTTTCTGCTTCAAGATCATCATATATGGCTTGGACCTTTCTTGGCTATGGCTGCTTTACTGTTTTACTTGGGGAATGATTTATGACTACGGTTTTATGCTTCTTTACTGTTGCAAGACAGATTTCGATGTAATGGATTTAATGGCATTTTGATGTAAAATGCTTTAGATCTTTCTAGATTTTAAAGCAATGAAATTTGGTTCTTCTTCCGCTGTTTTATATGTTCTGTCTTGTAATATTTCTGTGTATGTTTACCAAGTAATACTCCACCAAAACTAGTGCATTCCCTTTGTGAGTGACCCTAGCGGAGGTGGGGTGTTACAGTAGTTGCCACAAGTTCATCAGTTTTATGTCCACCTTGTTATGATATTAATTACATGTCCATTTACCTTGTTATCATGCTAGTTTATGCCAAGATATGTTGAAATTATCACCTTTGTTATATTCCCTTTTTCATTGTTATGGCTAGGCTACTTTATAGCCTAGATGCCGCCAAAATACATGCAAATACGTTAGTTAGGAAATGGGGAAAATGGATTTATAATTGGCATAGATTATGTAACATTTTATATGAATTGGACACATAATTCAAATGGGAAAACGTAGAAATAATCACTTATAATGACATAGGTAGATTTGAATAAATATGGAATGTTTAGTAATTATAACTAGGAATTGTAATTGTACTTATGACACGAGGTTAGGTTGCATTAGTGGTGGAAGTCTGCCTGGACCCGACCGGCATATCCAGCAGCCACTAATGTTGAACCTAATGTGGGAGGTCTAAGTACGTAAATACGAATCGGGCTAAGACACAAGGTTAGACCCAACTATGGAATAAGACTCCCTGGACCCGACAGTCATATCCAGTATCCACATGTTGTAGGCCTAATGTGGGAGGTCTAGCCCATTATAACCATAATTGGAACTGATAATGAATTGGACTACTTAATCGAATTTAATCCATTAGGGTTGTATGATTATGAACTTAAGTTAGGGTTAAGTAAAATTGGATGGGTAGTGAGTGGGTTAAGTAAATTAGAGGAAGTGGGCACTATTTACATATAGGCCCACGAACTTAACCCAATAAGGTTACGTAATTAAAGACACTTAGTGGTACACATAACCGGTGGAAAAATATAATAAAGTTATGTAAATAAAGACACGCTTTAGGGTAAGCATAACTGATATAGGGCTATGTAATTAAAGACACCTAAGGGTATACATAGTCAGTGAAAAATCTAGTAGGGATACAAGACAAAGGGGAGAGCTTGTATCATATTGTGTGGGACCCATTTCAGTCAGTACCCCAGAGTAGGTACCAAATAAAGAACTCCGTACTAGGCAGAGAAGGGGCATACTTACTGATTGATTATAAGAGATCCAAACGAGACGGACGGTGTGGGCGATGCAGACCGACTGGGCCATGTGCGTGCATGAGCTGGGCAGAGGGGGATAAAACGACCGTGACACCAGTAGATATGGTTGTGCACACCTTAAGGGTTGCCACTTTAGGAGGTGATACCTCCTACTGTGGGGCCAGCACAGGATATCTATGGAGTAGGGACCTGAGCGATTAGGGTAGTGGTTGGGGTACCCTCGAACGTATGCCCTAAGTCTTCCAACTTATGGTGGAAGGGATCATCTCATTTTAGTTATACTAGTAATAGTGCAGAGCAATCATTAGTGAAGCACATACACCTTACCTTGTCTACCTTGTCACACCTACCATTTATGTAGTAATCTCTCTTATCCACTTTATATGCCTATCATGTTACTTTTATTTATTTACTGGCTAAAAATAACTAGACTTGCCAGACTTTATGTTTGACCCATTTTTGTTTCTCCTTCTTTCTTCCATTTTCCCCTAGGTTCTCAAGGAGGAAATACTCAGGCTTTGTCAGGACTCAGATATCATCTTGCTAGGAGCTACTTCTGAAGTATGGCTCAAGTTCTTGTCTCTACTATGGCTTAACTCTTTTAATTGGGGAATTGTTTTTTTCATATTCTTATTTAATCTGATGATGCAAGACATAAGTTGTTTTATTGTAATGGTTTTTGTGACTTATGATATTATGGTCCACAACATTATGATTTTTCTTTGAAATAAAAATTTAAAAATTTCCGCTGCTATCTTATTTATATCTGTCTTGTAATTATTCTGTGTCTGTTTACCTATAATGCTTCATGAGACTTAATGCATTCCCTTAGTGAGTGACATTAACGGATGTGAGGTGTCACATAACGTATATATTATTATCGGTATAAAATTCTCCTGAAATAAATATTCGTTTACAAATCAGACAATTTATTTATGTACACCCATTTTACTGACCTTGATTGGGACGATAAATTTTACACATCACCCAACTACACAAATAATATTCAGTATTTGTTGGTTGAAACCCCACATGGGTATTGGGACGATATTTATTTATTTTAATTGTATGTCAATCGATTGATTTATTTTAATTGTATAGTTGTATGTCAATCGATTGATTGACAGACTGTTGTAAGTGTTATTTATTTATTTTAATGCTTATACAGTGTAGAATACACTTTGGATGATGATTGATTGTTTAATGACTATTTATCATTATTGTGGAATACATGCGATGTATGAAATCCATATAAATAAAATTATATGGTAATTGATTGGGTCTCATTCTAATTTGGAAATAACGAATATTTCAAAATGACTTTTCATAAAGGATTAAAATGTGAATTTGATGTCCGATTTTGGATGGACATGAAAATATTGAAATATGTGAAGCCGTGTCGAGTAGATTTGAGCCATTTTAACACGAATGATTTTTATATGGATTTTGTTCATTTTTATAATGAATACCGAGAAGGGAATGATTTCAAAATCTAATATTTTGAATATATATCATTTTAACATTATAATGGTAAGGAATATCAAATTTGATTTGAAATTGAAATGGAAGTGGGAATCATTTTAAAACAAATTTATAAAATACGTTTTGAGTGGAAATAGAATATATATATATATATATTATATATTCAATGGTTTGAATAGAATGCGCCGCATCGCGACCATTTGCGAATTTCGACCATGAAATTCGAATGGACATAATGGGAGATCCGACTATCAGATTCTCCTTAAACCAGAACCTTTGGGTTCGTATCGAAAAGATCTTTCCAAATAATATAATAGATTTAAATTTGAACGGTTAGATCTTGACATAGGTCCAAATCAATTTTAGAAAAGGTCGCCATGGATGCAATTGGTGGCCGTTATTGGAAACCAACTGTAAGGGCTTTAATAAATTTATTAAAAATATGGAAAAATTGTGTAAAATCATAATGAATGGTTTGGAAAGATTTTGGACGTAAAATTACATATTTGAAAAGATAAAAGATATTTTTATCTGAATGAACTAGTTGTTAACTAAAAAAATAATCTAATGTTTTCAAATAAATAAATTGGATTTGTAAATGGTTTTGATCTAACTAGAATTTTCCAATGTATGAATTGGAAAGGATTTGAATGGAAATAATCTTCGGAATATTTCGATATTGGATTCTGTGATTATAAGAATATTGTTGTGGAATTTTGTAATGTCTCGCCTTTTTGGTCGCTTCAAAATGGTGATTAAACCAACTTAAAACGTCCAAATCAACAGTTCATTATTTAGCTTACAGAGTTTAAAAATAGATCAACGCAGGAAAATATAGAATAAATAGAAGACACAGTATTCAACAACAAAATATCACTTTTATACATATAACCAGGATTTTTGAATACAAGGTTTTTCTGCATATAGCGAAATTTAAAATACACAGTTTGAAATACAAGGAAAATGTTTACTGGTTTAAAATCTTCAAAGCGCGCCAGCTTTGGAATCCCCAGCTTCGCCAATCTTCGAATTCTAAGTTGAAATCTTAAAATTTGTACTGCTCGGGTCTGACCCGAGCGTTCCATGCAAAAAAAATAAAACACTCGAGTCAGGATTTATCATAGTTCAAGTGAAACATTCCAATAAAACACTAAATATAATAGTTAATCAACACGACAGTTATATGCCATAAGCCAATTATACAGTTATATAGCGTATGTTCTATATAAATTATTTTTCTGAGGACTGAGATCCCAGAAGCTTGCATATACACACATGTACAGGTACATGTGTGCACTGCCTCAGCATCCCAGAAATCAAAAAAAAAAAAATACGTTCAGCGTCCAAATACAAATGCATGGGTATTTAAATACCAAAGTACTGCAGCTTCTATTTTCAAATATATGCCACAAAATCCAAGTAACAATCGAGGAAAAACTAGGTCCAGGCAAGAGATAAATTCCTAAATGGCGTGTGCTTCCAGTGTGCAAGACGTGGCCAAAATGTGTCTTAAGTTAAAATCAGCTGGATGCAAGCATATTCCAGCTCAAGAAAACACATATATATGTAGTCAGGTGTGCCATGTCTACAAATCCTCACCAGCACAACATTTCCATAAGAAACAACAAATACATGATGACATTACGAACATAGCAAGATTTTCCTTTCGAACACAGTAAATAAGTTGATCAAATGAATAAGAACAAAATGGACTCTATTGCCAAAAGGATCATGCACTTGTTACACTGTACACACACACACACACACACACACACATATATATATATATATATAAATTTGAACTCAGGGGATACTGTATGTATATATGTTCAGACTTTCCTTTCATTTCAGATTTTAGTGGTAACACATTAGAGAAATTAGCTCATGAAATAGTTCCAGCAAAAATATGTTTTCAAAGTCTACAAAATATGGCTATGTAATCCCAACAAGTGATTCCAGTTTAACTTAGTAATTTATTACTTATGGCAAACATCAGGTGACAGACATGGATTCAGTATGCAAATCAAGAAATCATAGCAATGGATACTCGACAATCAAGTGTACCTATAATGGGCATGTGCAACAGCCATGTATATGCATACATGTCTATTCTGTTAATGTTCAGCAAATTATCATGTCACAGTGAATCAAACCCATATATATTGGATCTACGGAAAGCTTAGCACAATATTGCATACAGGTCATCTATGCTTATATGTAGGCAAGTGTGAAACATGAGTAGAAAACAGTAGCTAATATGCAAGGTTCATTTATATGTATGCAGCGAATACATGCAATGTCCCTTCAAAAATATATATATATATATACAGATTTAAATGTGACAAGTCAACATATATACTGGTGTTGAATACTTCCAGGAGAATAGATATACTCATATTTATAATTCACTTTTCGAAATGGACTGATATACTTTTCATGCCTCTTAGTAAACATGTGAGTAGTTATCATATATGTTCATGCCAAGCCGACATATGTCTAGGGTCAAAATGTGTTCTGATTTTTGTTAAAACTTACTTCAGATTTCTAAAATCATTCATACATGCAAAAATATACGGGCACTTGAAATCCTTCCCTCTAAGGGTGTTTGAGTAAAGCCCTATCTCAGATGTAAATATGTTATGAAATCTTCAGGTGTACTTATGAATATACCACCAGATGTGCACAGGCAAGGTAACTATCTAGGATGTGACAATTTGGAAAGTAACCAGTATATCTTTTTCCTTGTTTCATTTAGATAGCATGTTAACGACTTTAGCATGCATATGGCAATGAGTATTATAACCATAGTATACAACTACGCTGATATGTTCTGATAAATCGTAATAAGCTATATGCAATGCAAGATCATAACTCATAAGTTTATTACGCAATGGAAGATTATTTGTGTTGAATCATTATGTATACTAGATCCAAAACAGTGGTATCAATGCAAATGAGCATAGCATGTTAACAGGTATACTTGAGTCAAAACAATATATTTTTCCTATTTGTATGCCTTGCCTAAAAATGATGTGGCCCATACCAAATATGCGACTGCATTATAAAGCATTTTTCTTCTTCTTGGTAAATCATCTCAAAGCACACTATACAGTATAACACATGGGTATCTTTAAATTCATTATTTCATTATAAATTTGCTTTGTCTGGAGCTTCTGGAATTGATATTTAGATTATCAATTACATTGCTCTTTAAAAACTAACAAACGTTGATTATTTCTCCAATCATTGTGTCTCCAAGTTTTCATCAAAAATGGGTAAACATAGATATTGGTCCCTTACAACTATGAAAAATTACAAGAGTATGATAGAAATAAAGGCCACTTAAGATTATAATAGCTGGCTCAATAACTCAGGGTATAAAAAGGATATTTCAAGACTGTATGCATCCATAAAGTTTGTCCATTATAATAAACATAGCACGATGATAATAGCGTGAGTCGGATGAACAGATAAATATGATTTGAACTGACAGAACCAACTCATGATATGCATCCGTAAGTTTTAAGGCATTTTAAAGATCTCATATTTTTCTCCTTTCTCAGTCCGTGACAGTAAAGCATCATAGCCGAGCAAACTCAAAGTCAATGAACAATCCGAATGGTTAGTAAAACCGTGGAAATAAGGTGAAAATCACACATAAATTGGACCAGTCAATAAGAGAACAAAGCTAGTGACCCCTAGCACAACAACAACAAGAAGAGTTCAAACAAATCATCCCAACAAATCATAATATTTATATCTAATTCAATTGAAATCAACTTACTTGAGCTATGATAAATCGTGAGTGAGATAACTCACCTGACGACAGCGGAAAGAAGGCGAAATCGATAGAGGGAGTAGCAGCTATGGCTCGCACGCCATTAATTTGAGGTACGGTGGAGGCTCTAGTGGAGCTGCAGCTTCGATTGGTGGCAGTGAATGATGCTGAAGTGGCTCGGTGGCTTGCGATTTGGCTTCTGGATTCAAATTGGGGATAACGATTTGATTAGAGTTTTTAGGGAAGAGAAATTCGGGTGGAAGCCATTAAAGAATGAAGAGGGCTTCAGATCTTTTTCTGAAGGAGACGGTGGAGCCATAGATTTCAGTCAGAAGAAATTAGGAGAAAAGGGTTTTTCCCAATTTTTTTTGCTGAGGGAAATGAACGGGGAAGTGATTTTATAGAATGATAATGCGAAGTTAAGAACGAAGTCCATCAATAAGGTAGAATAGCTGCGATTTTCAGTTATAGGTCGTGTAAAAACTTCCCGAGGAAGGTAAATTTGTTTGGTCCTTAGAAAAGTTAAATTCTACCGTAAATTTTGATCCTATCATTATTTACGTTTTACGTTTTATTTTTATATCATCACAAATGAATTCTAAATGCAGCGAAAATGGACTTACTGCTACGTCTCGACGTTCTGAACCTATTAAAATTTGTTTAAACGAATTCTGACTCCATTTGCATACGATGTTACTTTATTTTTAAATTATTTAACGGTTCACTAATTTAATTCCATTGTTCTCCAAATTTTGAAATGTTAAATTTAAATCTCTTTATACACACGAATACACACATACGATAGCCAAATTTTCATATATTTTAAACAAATAAAATTCTCCAACTTATTGACAATGTTTATTTTTATATTCTACCGCTTATATTTTAAATTGGATTACAATTCAAATTCAAATATCCGACCAAATTCACTTTAAATATAAAACAACAAATATTTGATTCATAACCGACCATTTTGAATTTAATATTCAATTCATTTTCCTAAACCATACATTCGATCTTTGATATTTAACTCAAGTATCAATATAAAATTGATTGTTAATAGTTAAATTTTCCATTTTAAATTATCCAATTTATTGGGACATTAAAATTTGGAAGATATAAATATCGTTATTCCCAATACGATATTTGGTTGTTTCAGAATTTGATATTGAATATAAGCCGATAAAATTTCTATTCAGAGCTTTGTATTTAATATCAAATTGGATTTTGGGTTTGTCGTGAATGGTGTCCTAAATAACGTTGTTCTTAAACCCCATCGTGAAAAGAATAAATCTTTTAATTAAGATTTAGATAAGTTACCAATAAATTATTTGGATTGAAATGGAAAACGAATTTTGGGTTTATCGTGAACTATGTTTTAAATAACATTCGTTCTTTAACCCAATTAACAATGAGATATGATTTGGATATTATAAATCTTTTTATTAAGAATTAGTGGAAATTTTCCAAAGTAAAGTTATCCAATTTAATAGATTAAATTGGAATGGAATGGAACTCGATTTGGTATTAATCGAGATGAGCTTCTGTGAATGAGATCGTTACTATATTTGGAATATAAAAGGCTTTGCTGTTATTCCATTTATATTATTAGTCTGATACAAAAATTTATATCGATTATATATTGATCTGATTTCTGTGAAGAATCCATATTTAATTGAAGATGATTTTGGGTTTTTCATGAATGATGTTTTAAAGGACATTCGTTCTTTAACCTAGTTAAAATAGGATTAATTTTCCTACAGTTGAACAATCATTAAGTAATGATTTTTGAGATTAAAACTGAAATGGATTTTTAATGAATCTTTAATTAGATTGAAAGTTAAACGGTAATTAAATTTACCAAATTCATGAAATGATCGAGAATGGAGGACCATCAGTTTTACTCTAAGCGATAGTTGAATCTTTAATTAGATTTAAACGCGAAATGGTAATTAAATTTACCGATAGCACTGTGGGTGTTAGATATGGAGTACTACCAGTTTTTCTCCATGGGATGGATAGGTTGGGATTGGGTTAATATAAATAAATGATTACTTCGGTAAGGCTCGCTAATCCCGACTAGTTGATAAACCTTAATTTGGTTTAGAATTGATAAAGAATAAAATCAAATCTTTTGAATTGATGTCCGAAGGAAGATTAAAGAACAAATTTAAAAGAATTTGTCTTTGATAAAATTAATGGGAACCTTTCCCTTAAAATGTGAATATTTAAATAAATAAATATTCTAAATTGGAATGAGGTGTATGATGTGTTTTTATAGCACTTGATTATTGATTATGAAATACATGAGTTATCCGGAAATGCTGGGTTTATCCCATTCTGAATAACTAATACGATGACTTAAAGTCGACGATAAAGGCGGTGGTTGGAGACCGGAGATCTTCACATCGTTTGGATGATTACTGATGTCTTGATTGGGCTATACACTGTAACACCCCGTAATTCTGTAACGCTAAGATTCACAAATCAAGGCAGAATTAAAAGTTAAAATCAAAATCAAGGGAAACTCGCTGCGCCATTGCGTTCGTCTCGAAATTCTGCATGAAAACGAGTCCGAGTTTGCGTAAATCGGAATCCGTATGAGGGAGACATGGCCTCCGGAAGATTAAGCGAAGTTCAAAATTCAAAACAGGTCAAATTCGAATTTCAAAAATCGGGCCGGATTGGCCAGGGCGGGAATTTTCCCGCCCAAGACACGCAGGTCGACTGGGTAGTCGACCTGGGCTACCCAGGTCGACTGGGTATTCGACCTGGGGCAACCAGGTCGACTACATAGTCGACCTAGGGGTCGACCCCCCTGTTTTTCCAGCCTTCTGCACCCTGTTCGTTCTGATGTATCTGGACGCCATTCTGACCAGGTTCGTCCGCCTAACACTATATAAACAGCCCTAGTCTTCTTCTCTATTCACAATTCTTTTCTACCCTTATGCCGCAAAGATTATTGACAAGCATGGCTTCTTCTCCTCCTCTTAAAAATAATAAATAGAATAATATATAAAATAAATCAAGACGAGGAGATGCTGCTAAAAGACTTTCAAGAAGAGGTTCAAGTCAAGCTAGGATTCAAGAGGAGGTTCAAACGACTTCAACAACTGTTCTTCTACGAATCTTAGCAACGCCATCTTTCTGTTCTGATCTAATTTCTGTAAGTCAGTTATTTCTAGATTTGAACGTTTTTCTTTGTTCGCGACATGAAATTAAAGGAATAAAAGAATATACCAATTCTCTCTCTATTCGATTCAGTGCCTATACTCTTGAACCTAATTAAGAACTGTTATGATTCAAGGACAAAATAGACCATGACTATGAAACTATGGACCTTAAAACATATGCATATGACCATGAACATTTGCCTATGACTATGAACATTTGCCTATGACTATGGACATTGCCTATGACTATGAACATTGCCTATGACTGTGACTGTGACTATGAGGATTATTTCCTTGACTAAACCTATGCCTTTGATTAGGAAGCATAAACTATTGCCTATGACAAAACAAGGACATCTGTGATTAAACACCTATGATTCATGACTAGGAAAGTGTTGCTTAAGTTCTGTGATTATGAGATTGGGTCTAAAACCCGATTATTTATTCTGCTCGTCCTTGGTTTTCTCTGGTTTTAGACCTTGGGAATTTACCTATTAAGTTAGGTCTACCCATGTTCTTGAACCTGCGTCTCTATTCTGTCTATTCTTGGTTTTAGACCTTGGGAATTTACCTATTAAGTTAGGTCTACCCATGTTCTTGAACCGACGTCGTTATTCAACCCTTTTTATGCCAGTTAGTATGTCTATCTTTTGCATAGCATCTTTGGTTCGTTCCCTAATTTCTATGAGTCTAGATTTATCAATAATCTAGATTGAATCGCAATTATAAGAACGGTGGGAATACGATTTGGGCATAATGTGAAATGGACTAAAACATAGTTGTAAAACATGGAATTTGGCATAAATTGGGAACATGTATTATGGCATGTTCATAGAAATGCAAATTGGATAAATTTGACATGAATCTAGTATTGACGTGTAAATCTAGCGTTTACATGAATAGAGAACTAGAGTAATAAGTCTAGAGAATTAGAATGTTAAATCAGGATTGGATTGGCTAATTTGGCACGGTAAGTATATTGGCATAAAAGTGAAATTGGCCATAATTGGGAATAACTGTCAGGTTTAGCAAAATCATGGTTAGTGACACTTAATTTGGTATAGTTTACATACCAAAAAGTATAACTATGATATAGAGGGGAGAATGGGCCGTAAGAATAAATGTTGACAATTCACATTAAAAGAGTAATAAGGAAATAAGTAAATTAGGATTACTTTACTTATAGAATTTGTCCTAAATGAGGAAATGTTAATTTAGACAAATTAAAGGTTTATTAACGACAATTCTTTTAATAACACGCCAGAAAGTTCTAAGGTGACAGAGAGGATAGTGTCTAGGCTTAGGTTTGGAAAATACAAGTTTCCTGCTCTCCCTGGTTATCCCTAACTGATCCGACGAACGGGATGGTTACTTTCAAAACCTGATTTGAAAATTAATCAAAACCCTTGAACTAGAAAACACGAATAGGCCTAACCCGAGGTTAGACTGAGTTGCGATGTAAATCTGCCCGGAACCAACCGGCACATCCAGTAATCGCAACAATATATGTCTAATGTGAGTGGTCGTGACTTTAATCTATTAAATTAAAGCTAGAACAAGAATGGTAGGGTTAAGTTCACTAAGACACTTAACCATTTCAACATAATAACCAAACTAGTGGGTGGGGTTAGGGCCATACAGTTAAGCTAGAAAGGGAAGGTTAAGTCCAAAGGAACACTTAACCAATTTAACACAGTTAAGCTAGGATGGGAGGGCTAAGTCCATAGGGACACTTAACCAATTTCACATGGTAACAAGACAAGATTTGTAGGGGTTAAGTAACTAAGGAAACACTTAGCCAAACTAACATGTTAACTAGACTAGAAGGTGGGGTTAAGCAAAGCTAATACACATAGCCAAATTAACATGTTAACTAGTCTAGAGGTTGGGGTTAAGTAAAATTTAATACACTTAGCCAATTTAATATGTTAGCTGGACAAGACCGTAGGGTTAAGTTAACTTGAACACTTAACCGTCAGATTGTGATAAAGGAATAGGGCTAAGTCTAAAAACATGAAGGGATAATACTTAACCATTAATAACATGTTAGTTAAAACAGATGGGCAAGGTTAAGTTAAAAAGGAACGCTTAACCGATACAGGGTAAATGGGTAGGTTAAGTAATAAATACTTAACCAGTATAACTTGGTTTGTGGTCGGGTTAAGTCAACCGATAACACTTAACCAGTTTAACAGGATGAATGAAGAGGGTTAAGTTGGCTTGAATAGACTAATGACACTTAACCAATCCAAATTGATGGGAAAGAGAACTAAGTAGTAAACCTTAGTCAAGAACAAGAAACAACGATTTTGGAAACTAAATGGTAAATCTTAGTTAATAAAACTAAGTAGTAATTCTTAGTATAACGCGGGAAGGAGCGAATGTCCGTCTGAGTAGAAAGAAGGCTCCAACGAATTGGGTTGCGAAGCCCGAGGCTTCGAGGGGACGTGAAGGTACTCTTGGTATCCCTCTGTGAGGCTGCAGATGATCCGCCTGGGCCTACAGAGGTTAAGGTCTGCGTAGAAGAACCAGGGGTATGCCTTGGTTGCAATACATGGCAACCTAAAGACTAGGATGGACCGGCATGATTCGGTGAGCAAACGGTAGCCCTATGATAGTGACTCGTCGTATACCATCCATCTTGAGTCAATCGAGATACGTGAAGCGAAAAGGCGGAGAACTCCAAAAGACCATATACTTGCTATCTAGTTATGGGTGAGGATGGCCATAGGATAGTGGGGCACCAGGGGCCGGCGTATAGTTCTCATTTTACAAGGTGTGCCTTTCATTAGTTGAGGGAGGGGTCAAGTGGGACCATAGCCACTGTAATAAAAACAGACCTTAGCATCTGCATCGGCAGATATCTGAAAGCTCCCGACTGAGTTATGTATTCCTTGATTTGCCCTGACACCGGACTCGGACCGCACATTATGGGACATGTGCATCTAGACAAGCGATAACGATTCGCGATACATGCGTGGGGAAGTATAGGAACATATACCACTCTAGGTTGTGTGTCCTAGACTTGGGGGCATCGTTCGACAAGTAGCATAATTCCTAGTTGAACTAGGTGGCATAAATCCTGAATCTGAGAAGCATTCAGCAGATAGCGTAAACTTTAGAGGAATCTAGAAAGTACTTGGTAGAAAACCCTAGATTGATTCTAGGTAACAAATAAATAAATGGATGCCTGAAGGCGATGGAAAATACAGGGATTGGGATCACGTTATCGTTACTAGTTGGGACACTAGTTAGGTGGTGCAGAGATATAAAAACCAGTATAACAAGGAAATAGCGAAGCGACGAAAGTATTAGAGCGTATCCAGTTTATCCTATCTTAGCATATCTTGTGGCTACCTTGTCTAATCTTGTTGACCCTATCGTCATGGTGTAATCTTGTATTCAGTTAATTCATGTCGTTTTGTTTTTCCATGTTCACATGCTAGAACTTACTGAACTTACTCAGGCTTTATGTCTGACTCTGTTTTCCTTTCGTCTTCTTTTCTTCCGTCCCCCCCCCCCAAGTTGTAAAGGAGGGAATAGTATAGCTCAGGTTAAGTCGAACTGTCACTCTTTCCCAGCTTGAAGATTTGCCGAAGTTTGCTTGGATTCTCTTATTAGATGCTATGGCTGGCTCTTGCTAAAATTGGGGAATATAAATGTATTTTTATGCTTCTTTATTTTGTAAGACAGATGATACTCTGATATTGTAAAGAAATCTTTGTACAAACTATTTTATCAATAAAGCAAAGTTTTATTTTCCGCTGTTTAATTTCTGTCTGTCTTGTAATTTATCTGCATCTTTTACCCTAAATGCTCCACAGAACTTAGTGCATTCCCTTTGTGAGTGACACTAACGGACGTGGGGTGTCACATACACCCAAGACAAGGTAATAAGTGGTGATCGTCCAGACGTACTTGGAGATTGACCGGATATGCGAGGATCTCTCTCCTGTATTGGACATATGGGATGAGAAATAAGGTGCCTCCTGTTTCGTTCAGACCCAGAACAGACATGTAAATGGATGTGTGTCTGACATTGGATTTTATTCTGTGTTGATTGTTTTCTATTAAATATATATCTATTTGGTGGCGGAGAATTTATTCTCTTACTTAACATCATTCTCTGAGATGTATGAGCTTAGAGATAATATATTGATAGACATCAGTTGCATGGCGTGAATTGTCAGTATGGCATGCTGAGATGCAAATGATCAAGGCTTTTATTGAAAAGCAAAGTATTGTGGTTGATGATCAAAGCACAACTTTAATTAGCATAGCTTTGTTTATAGTGTTAATTCGCGAACCTCACACCCGGTATGAGTCAAAAACGGGATCATGTGTAACGTCCCGCTTTTTATCAGTTTGTATTTGGATATCTAAATCAGTTTAAATATTAAATTCGTAATAAAAGCAAATTTATATATTAAATAAAATGAAGTTGAACGTATAAAAATATATATTAAATATAATCGAGCCCGTAATATCGCGGCAGTTCATAATTTAACGTTCTGAACTTCAACTGAGTGTACATGACTCGTTATTAGTCGGATTTCTTTGAAATAAGAAGCGTTGGAATCTGTTGAACTGTATCTTTCTAACAGAAGTGAAAAATCAAGATTTTGCATTACATATTGTGAATTACATCCAAATCAAATATTCAGAAAGTCGCCATGAAATCGTATATCGACCGTAATGGTTTATTTGAAATAACTGCATACTGGATTCGAATTTAGACAAGGTTCTTTTGAGACATAGTGATAATTTAATTTTTAGAATTTTACTGTAATTTTTAATTAACTAAATACACAACTTTTTATTTGGAGTATTCTGCACCCTTAATCAGCATTTTCGGGTCTCAAAGAATAAGTTAACCTACCAATATTATTATATTTCTGGGATCGTGACACCTCGCTGGACACGACCGTAATCTTATTTCCATCCGTAGCAGCTCAGATACGAACGTTATCTTACATAACATGGTACATTCAAATTTATAAATAAAAAACAAATATAGAACGATATTCAAAACAGACAAAGTAACTAGAAAAAACATCATGCCTACCCCATAAGCTCCATGCCCTGTATTTCTAAACGTATAGGAAAATTTGACCTACCCTACTTGCCTTAGCAAGTAAGAAAATGATACCACACTGAATTGTCACATCCGTTTTTAAAAAATATCTGTACGTTTATTTTCCTTACCAACAAAGTAAAGAAGGCCACAATATAAATTGCAGGTGTATAGACCTAGCTAAGACCATTACTCTATTCCTTAGTATAAAAGTCAAGGATGTAGATTATAATATTGGGTACGGTTCCTTCACAGCTAATTCAAAATCTAGTCCCCTACCTAATACTTAATGGCAAAGAAAACATACTAGCCTATCCACGCAGCTAAGTAAAGCCATCACCCTAAAAATCATATATACATAACGCTATAGATTCTTTCTATTCACACAGGCTTGCGTTGGAAATATAAACTAAAACTAGAGTGTCACATCCCCTATAACTTAACAGCGAAGAAATTCTCCATCTATAAGTAATACACAAATCGCGAACTCCCAAACAAAAAGGGATTCCGTGACAAAGGAGGAATGGCTGTGAACGAAGTGGATACCGGGAAGAAGATGGAGACATCTGCGAGTTTAAATGTTAAAATGAAGAATAGTGAAGGGGGTGTTGACATGAGAAGAAGAGTTAACAAAGCACAGGAGGAAGTACAGCATGGTTCACGCAAGAGGACGGTTGTAAGGAGATAGGATGCATGCGTTGGCAAATGAGGGGTGATGTGCTGCACGTGTTTTAGTGTTAATATATATATATATATATATATATACACCGTAAGGAGCTGGATAGCAGGCAAGAGTTGTGTCTTGCGTGGACTTCAACAAGGGAGAGGGTTCGATATGGAGAAACTGGAAGTGGTGGCGTGTACTGGAGCCGTGATCCGAGAAGTGGCGAACTAAAGTGACGAGTAAATGGTGTATGTGCATGGTTTTGCGTGAAGATGGTGAGGGTATTCATGGATTCGAACAGTTATATACTGGGATGGGTAGAAGGAGGCAATGGAGAGGAAGTTCGGCTTACATTGGAGTGGGGTTTTGACAATAATAGTTTGGGGAGGAGATATGCATGAAACAAAAGTATATAGTGGGAAGATGAAAGGCTATGTGACGAGAACGAATGAGGGATCAAACGGAAACACGGCAAATAAAATGAAAGCAGGCGGTTTAGTTTTGTAAGAAGAAAGTGAGGAGTTTAACATGGACGAGGCAGAGAACTGGCAGTTCAAATGGTAATGAAATGGGTGGGCTTTGCGTTATTATTGTAACTGTGTAAGTATGCTGCATGGATTCGAACTGTACGCGTGAGAAGGAGGCTGGAGAGGTGGATGAGATGTGAAGGTAGCTAAACCACTAAGGGACTGGATTTTAACATTGACAGTATTCCAAAAAGCTTAACGCAAACTGTTTTGTGCGAACCACATGCTGATTTCACTGAAAGTTCTAAGGGAAATAAATTGCACTTGTAAATCAGTTTTCTTCTTTTGATCCTTGCACTAATGCCGCATCAAGCACCTTTTTCTCCTCTCGATCATCCGCAGTTATGTGAGTTGTCAGACCAGTCAGTAAAACTCCAGTGAGTCCCACGGGAGAATGGTTTTTTAGTGATGCATGCGAGCGTGAGTTAACATTGGGTGAAGGAGGAGACAAAGAGCAGGCAAAGTATTTGTGAGGTATGGCGAATAAAATTTTCGCACTGACAGGTGTTGCTATGGTCAGGGACGCCATGACCAGAAGCACTGCAGATTGAGTGATGGAGTCGAGTAAAGGGATCGAGTGTTGTATTAATGGTTCAAGAAGAAATAGAGATCTAAGGCGAGAAACATGGTGAAGTAGCGGTGCAGGTCTAAAAGTTTGGTTGGCCCGAATTTAAATGTTTGACTAGCGGTTCGTCGCTTTGGAATCACACGGAAGCTGGCAACGCTATGAAGTCAGGTTGGAGCAATTTGAAGCACGTTGAAAGTATGGTAGATGTAAAGACCCGCAACTTCCCCGTAAAGGAAAGTGTCGGATAGTTCGAGAACAAGCCACAACAGAACACATACAGAAGAACATTTCATTGTATATTACAACAATGCATCAGATTACAAGAATATACAGAGTATAAATGAATATTACACAGAAATATCAGAGATTTAAATTACATTTAAATACATAGCAGCGGAAAATAATACAAAAGACAACTAGAAGAGATATACGGATACAAAGCTTTCCGGATATCATTCCAGCTGTAAACCAGGATCCTGTGAATATAAATCTGCAAAACCAAAACTACTAGCTGCCCGTGTCGAAAATAAGGGCACCCAGAGTTTAGGTTAAAACAATAAACTCCAGGTCAGTCATGTGACTGGTGTGAGAACTAAAACAGTTAATCTTTATTTTAAAGTTAGGTAAATCAAGGGACCACGCCGTATAACACGGAACGGGTTTCCTCCCAAGAATACCAGTGCATAAAACAAACAGCGCAATGCTAAGTAAAGAAAAATGAAGCTGTTATAAGACCCAGGTCCTATCACACAATGCAACGCAAGCCGAGGGATAGGGTTTTCCCTTATAACAGCCAAAAATGCTTGATACGTTTTAAAACAAATCATTTGATACTATTATAAGTGCATAGTGTATAAAACAACTTCAAATCATAAGTATCAATCATAGGCGGCATGGGTACCATATATCATGTCGCCATACTAGGCTCTACAAATAAAACCGCAAATGTCACGTATTTGGAAATTGGATTTCCGTCTATGAACCGAGGCAAAAGATAGTCCTCAACCGATTCGAGACGCTCTAGCCGGTGTCTCAGGATCAGAGCTCGAGTGACCCTTGGATCGTCAGGGCCGGTCCACCGATGTGGATTAAACTTAAACCCTGAACATGCATTTCCCCGCCCTATGGGGCGTAAACGAGCCAACTAAATGACTCCATCGGTTCGAGAACGACCGATCAATCCGAGGCGCCTCGCAACAGCAACAACCACATAAGTCAAACTCGTCAGGGAGTGTAAAACCACTGACGCCACTTCTAACTAGAAAGAAACGCATGCCCTCCCTGAGGTCCCCTCCCGTTTTTGGTTCATGCCGGGTGTGAAACACGCGAAGTAAACGTTACACAAAGCTACGCCACAAAGGCCTTGCTTTGATCATCACCACAAGACTTTGCTTTTCAACAGAAGCCTCGATCAATTGCCACTTAGGCATGCCACACAGGCAATTCACTCCATGCGTTTGATATCCATCAATATATAACCCCTGAGCTCGTACGTCTCAGAGAAGGGCGTTAAGCAAGAGAATAAATTCTCCGCCGCCAAACAGATATATATTTAATAGAGATCAATCACACGGACTAAAATCCAATGTCAGACACACAGTCCATTTACAAGTCCGTTCTGGGTCTGAACGAAACCGGGGGCACCTAGTACCCCGCATATCCATCGATCTCCAAGTACGTCTGGACGATCACTAACTGTTTCCATCTTCTTGGGTGTACAGCCCAATCAAGATCATCAGTTATCACCCAAACGACGTGAAGACCTCCGGTCTTCGACCACCGTCTTCATCTTCGACTTATCGTCGTATCAGTTATTCAGAATGGGATAAACCCGGTCTTTCCGAATAACTCGCGTATATTTTATAAAAGTGCTACACAAACACAACATACGCCTCATTCCAATTCATCAGTCACTAACCGCAAATTAATCAAGAGAATAGTTCCCCAAATATTAACCCCGAAGGCCGAAACCAACATCAGATCAATATCCAGAAAACCATTCTGCTTGGCTAACCGACAGTTAGTTTCTAAATTTCACATTCATAGGGAAAGATTCCCATTAATTTTATCAAAGATAAATTCCTTGAATTTATTCTTTATTCTATTTTTGAATCTCAATTCAAACTAGTCGGGATTAGCGAACCTTACCGAAGTAATCATTTATTTTAATTTCCCAATCCCAACCTATTCATCCCATGAAGTAAAACTGGTAATACTTCATATCTAACACCACAGTGTTATCGGTAAATTTAATTACCATTTCGCGTTCAAATCTAATTAAAGATTTAACTAACGCCTAGAGCAAAACTGGTGATACTCCATTTCGATTATTTCAATCTAATTAAAGATTCATTAAAACTCCACTTAGTTTTAATCTTTGACTGGGTTAAAGAATCAGTGTCATTTAAAAACACGGTTCACGACAAACCCAAAATCACATTCATTAATCATCGGGTTAAAGAACGAGTGTTATTTAAAACACTGTCCACGATAAACCCAAAAATCAATATCGATTCAATTCCAATTAAATATTATTTAATTGGTACACTTCATTAAATCTAAATAAAAAGATTTAATCTTTTCTCAACTGGGTTCAAGAACAGTGTTAGTGAAGACACCATTCATGACAAACCCAAATCACATTTGATATTCAATACAAGGCTCTGAATAGAAAATATATCGGCTTATACTCAATATCAAATTCTACGACTAACAAATGTCGTATTGGAAATAACGATATAAATATATATCTTTCAAATTTCCATAACAACACCTGTATAATCACGAATTCCATCATCGACATATTCTCAAGACAATTTCGATTCAAATCCACTCCAATGCAATCATTGGAAATTCTGGTTATTTTTAAAACCCTTTTTCAAATTCAATTTATTTCTTTAAAAATAAATAGAATTATATTTCTAGTTCAAAACTAGTTCATTTCGATAAAAATCTATTTTTATCTTTTCGAATATGGAGTTTTTCATCCCAATTCTTTCTAAATCATTTCTTATGATTTTACACAAATTATTACTATTTTTAATAATTTTATCAAGGCCCGTACAGTCGATTTCCATCAATGGCCATCGAACTGCACTTATAGCGACCTTTTTCAAATTTGATTTGGACATAATTCCAAATCCAACCGTTAGATTTCTAATTTCTAATATTCGTTAGAAAGCACTTTTCGATACGAACCCAACGGTTCCGGTTTTAGGAGAATCCGACGGTCAGATCTCCCGTAATGTCCGTTTGAAATAAATGGTCGAAATTCGCGAACTGCCGCGGCGCGGCGCGTTCTATTCAGGCCATTATATTATATATATAATATATATTTCATCGATTTCTATTTAAAACGAATTATATAAATAGTTTTGAATTCGTTTCAAAAACATTTACAACTTCCATTTCAATTCAAATCAAAATTGAATTCTTCTTTATAAATTCGTTTTAAAATCCATTTCTATTCAATTCAAATTTCAATTCAATTTGAATTCATTTCACTTCGCTTTCAATTCAATTTGAATTCGTTTTCAATTCAATTCATTTCGAAATCGTTTTCAATTCAATTCATTTCGAAATCGTTTTCAATTCAATTCATTTCGAAATCGTTTTCAATTCAATTCATTTCGAAATCGTTTTCAATTCTATTCATTTCGAAATCGTTTTCAATTCAATTCATTTCGAAATCGTTTTCAATTCAATTCATTTCGAAATCGTTTTCAATTCAATTCATTTCGAAATCGTTTTCAATTCAATTCATTTCAAAATATTCGATTTCGAAATTACTTTTCAATATTCATTTTAAAATGAATAAAATCGATATAAATATCGTTTACGTCAAAATTGCGTCAATCTAATCAACACGGCTTCATATATTCCTTTATTCTATTCAACAAATGAATATTTATTTTTGTCAACACACGACTAATCTCAACGAATGAGTACTGTCCACGTGTGACTATATTTGTTAAATTATTTCGTTCAACACATGACCAATCTCAATGGATGAGTATTGTCAACACATGAACTTTTATTTTATATCGATAAAGATGTAAATTTTATTACTAAAATATTTCGTTCAACACATGACCAATCTCAATGGATGAGTACTGTCAACACATGAACTTTTATTTTATAATATTCTTTATCTTTCAAATTGGAATGAGGCCCAATCAATTACCATATAATGTTAATTATATGGATTTTCTACAACACATGTATATATCAACAACGATGAATAATCAACCATCATCCAAAGTGCATTCTACACTGTATAAGCATCAAATATAAATATTCAACGCTTATAACAGTCTGTCAATCAATCGATCGACACACAACTAAACAATCGGGATTAGTGTACGTCAAATATCATCCCAACACCCGTGTAGGGTTTCAAACAATCAAACACAGATTTTATTTGTGCAGTTGGGCGATGTGTAAAATTTATCGACCCAATCAATGTCCTTCAAATAGGTGTACATAAACAAACCGTCTGGTTTGTAAATGAATATTTATTTATTCACATTCACGTTAAAAATTATATTTTTAACGATAAAACATTTTATTTCAACATATGAATTTCTATTCAGTTCATTTATTCACTAAAATGATATTTTTATTTTTCTAACATATTTTAGAAAATTTCGGCGGCATAACGGCACGATACTAGAAACGGGACAAGGCCTAGCCTTATCCCCGGTCTAGTGAAGGCCCACGCCATTCACACATCAATCAAAATCATTAAACAACCAAATTCAAATCAAATCATATAACTAAGCTATGCAACCAAACAAACAAGTCCATGGTCTGTGGACGATTGTGTCGGGTGCTACTAAGCACCGTCTGCATCCTAGTATATATATAATTAGAAATGAAATTGAAAGGTGAGAAATTCTCACATATTGATATCCTAGCTCCACGACACTTCTAATGCAGGAAATCTTCGCCAACTCGCCTTTTGTCGCTTTCGTTGTCCGCTTTCACTACATATGTAAAAATCAAATTTTACTTCGCTATTCAATATATAAAAATCATATTTTTAATTCGAAGTTCAATATATAAAAATCACATTTTTAATTCGAAGTTCAATATATAAAAATCACGTTTTTAATTCGAAGTTCAATATATAAAAATCACGTTCTTAATTCGAAGTTCAATATATAAAAATCACATTTTTAATTCGAAGTTCAATATATAAAAATCACATTTTTAATTCGAAGTTCAATATATAAAAATCACATTTTTAATTCGAAGTTCAATATATAAAAATCACGCCTCTTCCATTTCAAAAATCCAATCTTTTCTATTTTAAAAATCTTATCTATTCTATTTTAAAAATCTTATCTATTCTATTTTAAAAAATCTTATCTATTCTATTTTAAAAAATCTTATCTATTTTATTTTAAAAATCTTATCTATTTTATTTTAAAAATCTTATCTATTTTATTTTAAAAATCTTATCTATTCTATTTTAAAAAATCTTATCTATTTTATTTTAAACATCTTATCTATTTTATTTTAAAAATCTTAAACCATGTATAATTTTCTATTAAAGATAATGATATTCATTAGACTTTGAATTCCACACTTAAGATAATTACACTAATTAGATTGCTTAACCTTTCTTCTCTGTTGTCTTCAGTATTCAGGAACCCATTTCGTTCGACTTGAGAAACCGGCAGTACACCGCCACCAACGCCGCCGGACTCCCATCAGGACCACCCACATCGAGCGCCTACATGGTGTGCACCTCCTCCCCTGACCCAGTCAAACTCGGTTGCCTCGAGCGGCGTGAAAACTGGTGAGAACGGACAGCCTTTGAGCCGTTGATTTGGCCCTCCCAGGTCGAGATATCTGATCTCGACTGTTGGTCTTATAAAGCTCGAAGAGCTCTTCAGTTTTCCAGTCAAATGTTTTCAGAAACCATTGTTTGATTTGAAGAAAAATTAGGAAGAACAATCGAATACCGTGGCCATTGATATGTAAGTTGGCGGCTGCGTATGTAGAATTAGGGTTAGGGGAATATACGGTGGAGTATATACGTGTATTTATACGTATTCTTTTATTTATTTTATTTTTAATCCCTTATAATTCGAATAATATCTGTTTATCCCCACAAACTCCAAATTAAACTCAACGAGTGTCGCCCCTAGCTAAATACCCCCGTTTCGGACACAATGGAATATGTCCGGTAAGCCAATTCGACTGTTTCGATAGGTTTTTGCCAAAATTAAAATATAAAACAATATATATTTAATTTAAACGTACCTTTTGAATTAACGGGGCCACATACTAACTCTAAAAATTATAGAAAAATTATTTCTGGCTATGTTTTGACGATACGGTCCTAACAAAACTAGTTTCGTCGAATCCTGAGACCGTTAGAAAAATGGCCATTTTCCAGTCGATTAAAATCAACTGAAACTGGTCAAACGCGTTTTCCTTCGCCACGCTCACATATTGATTCGAAAAATTATGAAATTTGAAACCTAGCAATAACTTGACACTGCGGATCCAACAAAACTGGTTTCGTCGAAATCCGAGGTCATTTGCAAAATGTCCATTTTTAAGGGCCTGAATTCCATAGCGACTATTCAGAATTTTCAACTGGACATATCTTTTGATTCCCGATATGAAATCTTGATTTTTCGGATTCGTTGGGAAGATATTATCAATTAGATCCCATTATTTTTGGTTTCACTAAAATCCGGATTGTTTTGCACCCGGTACCTTCAATTGAAGTTAGAAATCGAATTATCGAACTACCGCGCCATTTTCAATTCTTTTTATAATTATATATAATTATTTATATTCTAACGACGACGCGTATAATATATACGTTCGAATTATATTCAAAATAAATTTCCCGTTGATATTATTTAAAATAATTCATTTTAAATAATCAAAATTCGCTAAAATTGCCAAAATAAAAATTTTAAACTGGCCCAGATTTTCGGGTTGTTACAATCTCCCCCACTTAAAACTTTTCATCCCCGAAAAGGAACAAAGTCGAAAGTGGTTTGATCATTCAACAATACGCTCGATCTGGCTTCCATTCTCCAGCTCTTTAGTTTCTGAGAATTTTCAAAATTTCAAAAATTTGGCTAACACCCTAAATTTTTGAAAAATTTCGCCATAACCTCCCCTGCACCGGGAGCATCGGGGGATTTCAAATAGCTTCCCCGGTCCTTCAGATCTCAAAAAGAAAAAGAAAAAGCCAAGCGGCTAGCCAATAGGCTCACAAAATCATCATCACCCAAACAAAACAGTAAATTATGTAGTAAACATGTACCTATTTGTCGGGCAAACAAATTTTATTCTTCGGCTCTAGCCTCCTTGCTATGACCTGTTCAATGATATACATGTATATGTAAGAAAATGCGACCAATTTTCAATATAGTTCAATATTTGATTCAGTTAGGCATAATGGTTCAAAATTATCAAACAATTAAACAAACAACACAAACATCAATCAATTAGTGGATTAGAGTTTCAAATTCATAACTTTGATATATAGTCAAAAATCAGATTTTGGATGCCAAATCACAACAATAGGCCCTATCTAATTTTGGTTCTCACACCAATCAATAGGAAATATATAGGAAGTCCACTTTCGTCACTCGAATATAAACACTGATGATGAGGCCTCATCATCTGAATCATCTCCGGGCGACTAGAGTGTGATTCTATATCTATCCAGTATATTAAAATTTCGAATACACGCGGATCAAACGTATACGCAAAATCTATATATACTGGATTGTCCACATCAATATAAATAGATAATCAAATACGAATAATTGATTTAAATTTTCAAAACAAAAATTTGTTTTCACTTTAAAAATTTACTCTTTACACTCGTTCTAGGATACTACTGATCCCATCTCTAACGAGTCATCCCCATTGGATATTACTAATCCAATATCTGATGAATTCTTTCGTATGGTCCTAATGTGCCTTGTTCTCTAAGCTTTGTAAACCAAAGCTCTGATACCACGTGTAAAGACCCGCAACTTCCCCGTAAAGGAAAGTGTCGGATAGTTCGAGAACAAGCCACAACAGAACACATACAGAAGAACATTTCATTGTATATTACAACAATGCATCAGATTACAAGAATATACAGAGTATAAATGAATATTACACAGAAATATCAGAGATTTAAATTACATTTAAATACATAGCAGCGGAAAATAATACAAAAGACAACTAGAAGAGATATACGGATACAAAGCTTTCCGGATATCATTCCAGCTGTAAACCAGGATCCTGTGAATATAAATCTGCAAAACCAAAACTACTAGCTGCCCGTGTCGAAAATAAGGGCACCCAGAGTTTAGGTTAAAACAATAAACTCCAGGTCAGTCATGTGACTGGTGTGAGAACTAAAACAGTTAATCTTTATTTTAAAGTTAGGTAAATCAAGGGACCACGCCGTATAACACGGAACGGGTTTCCTCCCAAGAATACCAGTGCATAAAACAAACAACGCAATGCTAAGTAAAGAAAAATGAAGCTGTTATAAGACCCAGGTCCTATCACACAATGCAACGCAAGCCGAGGGATAGGGTTTTCCCTTATAACAGCCATAAATGCTTGATACGTTTTAAAACAAATCATTTGATACTATTATAAGTGCATAGTGTATAAAACAACTTCAAATCATAAGTATCAATCATAGGCGGCATGGGTACCATATATCATGTCGCCATACTAGGCTCTACAAATAAAACCGCAAATGTCACGTATTTGGAAATTGGATTTCCGTCTATGAACCGAGGCAAAAGATAGTCCTCAACCGATTCGAGACGCTCTAGCCCGTGTCTCAGGATCAGAGCTCGAGTGACCCTTGGATCGTCAGGGCCGGTCCACCGATGTGGATTAAACTTAAACCCTGAACATGCATTTCCCCGCCCTATGGGGCGTAAACGAGCCAACTAAATGACTCCATCGGTTCGAGAACGACCGATCAATCCGAGGCGCCTCGCAACAGCAACAACCACATAAGTCAAACTCGTCGGGGCGTGTAAAACCACTGACGCCACTTCTAACTAGAAAGAAACGCATGCCCTCCCTGAGGTCCTCTCCCGTTTTTGGTTCATACCGGGTGTGAAACACGCGAAGTAAACGTTACACAAAGCTACGCCACAAAGGCCTTGCTTTGATCATCACCACAAGACTTTGCTTTTCAACAGAAGCCTCGATCAATTGCCACTTAGGCATGCCACACAGGCAATTCACTCCATGCGTTTGATATCCATCAATATATAACCCCTGAGCTCGTACGTCTCAGAGAAGGGCGTTAAGCAAGAGAATAAATTCTCCGCCGCCAAACAGATATATATTTAATAGAGATCAATCACATGGACTAAAATCCAATGTCAGACACACAGTCCATTTACAAGTCCGTTCTGGGTCTGAACGAAACCGGGGGCACCTAGTACCCCGCATATCCATCGATCTCCAAGTACGTCTGGACGATCACTAACTGTTTCCATCTTCTTGGGTGTACAACCCTATCAAGATCATCAGTTATCACCCAAACGACGTGAAGACCTCCGGTCTTCGACCACCGTCTTCATCTTCGACTTATCGTCGTATCAGTTATTCAGAATGGGATAAACCCGGTCTTTCCGAATAACTCGCGTATATTTTATAAAAGTGCTACACAAACACAACATACGCCTCATTCCAATTCATCAGTCACTAACCGCAAATTAATCAAGAGAATAGTTCCCCAAATATTAACCCCGAAGGCCGAAACCAACATCAGATCAATATCCAGAAAACCATTCTGCTTGGCTAACCGACAGTTAGTTTCTAAATTTCACATTCATAGGGAAAGATTCCCATTAATTTTATCAAAGATAAATTCCTTGAATTTATTCTTTATTCTATTTTTGAATCTCAATTCAAACTAGTCGGGATTAGCGAACCTTACCGAAGTAATCATTTATTTTAATTTCCCAATCCCAACCTATTCATCCCATGAAGTAAAACTGGTAATACTTCATATCTAACACCACAGTGTTATCGGTAAATTTAATTACCATTTCGCGTTCAAATCTAATTAAAGATTTAACTAACGCCTGGAGCAAAACTGGTGATACTCCATTTCGATTATTTCAATCTAATTAAAGATTCATTAAAACTCCACTTAGTTTTAATCTTTGACTGGGTTAAAGAATCAGTGTCATTTAAAAACACGGTTCACGACAAACCCAAAATCACATTCATTAATCATCGGGTTAAAGAACGAGTGTTATTTAAAACACTGTCCACGATAAACCCAAAAATCAATATCGATTCAATTCCAATTAAATATTATTTAATTGGTACACTTCATTAAATCTAAATAAAAAGATTTAATCTTTTCTCAACTGGATTCAAGAACAGTGTTAGTGAAGACACCATTCCCGACAAACCCAAATCACATTTGATATTCAATACAAGGCTCTGAATAGAAAATATATCGGCTTATACTCAATATCAAATTCTACGACTAACAAATGTCGTATTGGAAATAACGATATAAATATATATCTTTCAAATTTCCATAACAACACCTGTATAATCACGAATTCCATCATCGACATATTCCGAAGACAATTTCGATTCAAATCCACTCCAATGCAATCATTGGAAATTCTGGTTATTTTTAAAACCCTTTTTCAAATTCAATTTATTTCTTTAAAAATAAATAGAATTATATTTCTAGTTCAAAACTAGTTCATTTCGATAAAAATCTATTTTTATCTTTTCGAATATGGAGTTTTTCATCCCAATTCTTTCTAAATCATTTCTTATGATTTTACACAAATTATTACTATTTTTAAAAATTTTATCAAGGCCCGTACAGTCGATTTCCATCAATGGCCATCGAACTGCACTTATAGCGACCTTTTTCAAATTTGATTTGGACATAATTCCAAATCCAACCGTTAGATTTCTAATTTCTAATATTCGTTAGAAAGCTCTTTTCGATACGAACCCAACGGTTCCGGTTTTAGGAGAATCCGACGGTCGGATCTCCCGTAATGTCCGTTTGAAATAAATGGTCGAAATTCGCGAACTGCCGCGGCGCGGCGCGTTCTATTCAGGCCATTATATTATATATATAATATATATAATATATATTTCGTCGATTTCTATTTAAAACGAATTATATAAATAGTTTTGAATTCGTTTCAAAAACATTTACAACTTCCATTTCAATTCAAATCAAAATTGAATTCTTCTTTATAAATTCGTTTTAAAATCCATTTCTATTCAATTCAAATTTCAATTCAATTTGAATTCATTTCACTTCGCTTTCAATTCAATTTGAATTCGTTTTCAATTCATTTCGAAATCGTTTTCAATTCAATTCATTTCGAAATCGTTTTCAATTCAATTCATTTCGAAATCGTTTTCAATTCAATTCATCTCGAAATCGTTTTCAATTCAATTCATTTCGAAATCGTTTTCAATTCAATTCATTTCGAAATCGTTTTCAATTCAATTCATTTCGAAATCGTTTTCAATTCAATTCATTTCGAAATCGTTTTCAATTCAATTCATTTTGAAATCGTTTTCAATTCAATTCAATTCGAAATCGTTTTCAATTCAATTCATTTCGAAATCGTTTTCAATTCAATTCATTTCGAAATCGTTTTCAATTCAACTCATTTCGAAATCGTTTTCAATTCAATTCATTTCGAAATCGTTTTCAATTCAATTCATTTCGAAATCGTTTTCAATTCAATTCATTTCAAAATATTCGATTTCGAAATTACTTTTCAATATTTTAAAATGAATAAAATCGATATAAATATCGTTTACGTCAAAATGGCGTCAATCTAATCAACACGGCTTCATATATTCCTTTATTCTATTCAACAAATGAATATTTATTTTTGTCAACACACGACTAATCTCAACGAATGAGTACTGTCCACGTGTGACTATATTTGTTAAATTATTTCGTTCAACACATGACCAATCTCAATGGATGAGTATTGTCAACACATGAACTTTTATTTTATATCGATAAAGATGTAAATTTTATTACTAAAATATTTCGTTCAACACATGACCAATCTCAATGGATGAGTACTGTCAACACATGAACTTTTATTTTATAATATTCTTTATCTTTCAAATTGGAATGAGGCCCAATCAATTACCATATAATGTTAATTATATGGATTTTCTACAACACATGTATATATCAACAACGATGAATAATCAACCATCATCCAAAGTGCATTCTACACTGTATAAGCATCAAATATAAATATTCAACGCTTATAACAGTCTGTCAATCAATCGATCGACACACAACTAAACAATCGGGATTAGTGTACGTCAAATATCATCCCAACACCCGTGTAGGGTTTCAAACAATCAAACACAGATTTTATTTGTGCAGTTGGGCGATGTGTAAAATTTATCGACCCAATCAATGTCCTTCAAATAGGTGTACATAAACAAACCGTCTGGTTTGTAAATGAATATTTATTTATTCACATTCACGTTAAAAATTATATTTTTAACGATAAAACATTTTATTTCAACATATGAATTTCTATTCAGTTCATTTATTCACTAAAATGATATTTTTATTTTTCTAACATATTTTAGAAAATTTCGGCGGCATAACGGCACGATACTAGAAACGGGACAAGGCCTAGCCTTATCCCCGGTCTAGTGAAGGCCCACGCCATTCACACATCAATCAAAATCATTAAACAACCAAATTCAAATCAAATCATATAACTAAGCTATGCAACCAAACAAACAAGTCCATGGTCTGTGGACGATTGTGTCGGGTGCTACTAAGCACCGTCTGCATCCTAGTATATATATATAATTAGAAATGAAATTGAAAGGTGAGAAATTCTCACATATTGATATCCTAGCTCCACGACACTTCTAATGCAGGAAATCTTCGCCAACTCGCCTTTTGTCGCTTTCGTTGTCCGCTTTCACTACATATGTAAAAATCAAATTTTACTTCGCTATTCAATATATAAAAATCATATTTTTAATTCGAAGTTCAATATATAAAAATCACATTTTTAATTTGAAGTTCAATATATAAAAATCACGTTTTTAATTCGAAGTTCAATATATAAAAATCACGTTCTTAATTCGAAGTTCAATATATAAAAATCACATTTTTAATTCGAAGTTCAATATATAAAAATCACATTTTTAATTCGAAGTTCAATATATAAAAATCACGCCTCTTCCATTTCAAAAATCCAATCTTTTCTATTTTAAAAATCTTATCTATTCTATTTTAAAAATCTTATCTATTCTATTTTAAAAAATCTTATCTATTCTATTTTAAAAAATCTTATCTATTTTATTTTAAAAATCTTATCTATTTTATTTTAAAAATCTTATCTATTTTATTTTAAAAATCTTATCTATTCTATTTTAAAAAATCTTATCTATTTTATTTTAAACATCTTATCTATTCTATTTTAAAAAATCTTATCTATTTTATTTTAAACATCTTATCTATTTTATTTTAAAAATCTTAAACCATGTATAATTTTCTATTAAAGATAATGATATTCATTAGACTTTGAATTCCACACTTAAGATAATTACACTAATTAGATTGCTTAACCTTTCTTCTCTGTTGTCTTCAGTATTCAGGAACCCATTTCGTTCGACTTGAGAAACCGGCAGTACACCGCCACCAACGCCGCCGGACTCCCATCAGGACCACCCACATCGAGCGCCTACATGGTGCGCACCTCCTCCCCTGACCCAGTCAAACTCGGTTGCCTCGAGCGGCGTGAAAACTGGTGAGAACGGACGGCCTTTGAGCCGTTGATTTGGCCCTCCAAGGTCGAGATATCTGATCTCGACTGTTGGTCTTATAAAGCTCGAAGAGCTCTTCAGTTTTCCAGTCAAATGTTTTCAGAAACCATTGTTTGATTTGAAGAAAAATTAGGAAGAACAATCGAATACCGTGGCCATTGATATGTAAGTTGGCGGCTGCGTATGTAGAATTAGGGTTAGGGGAATATACGGTGGAGTATATACGTGTATTTATACGTATTCTTTTATTTATTTTATTTTTAATCCCTTATAATTCGAATAATATCTGTTTATCCCCACAAACTCCAAATTAAACTCAACGAGTGTCGCCCCTAGCTAAATACCCCCGTTCCGGACACAATGGAATATGTCCGGTAAGCCAATTCGACTGTTTCGATAGGTTTTTGCCAAAATTAAAATATAAAACAATATATATTTAATTTAAACGTACCTTTTGAATTAACGGGGCCACATACTAACTCTAAAAATTATAGAAAAATTATTTCTGGCTATGTTTTGACGATACGGTCCTAACAAAACTAGTTTCGTCGAATCCTGAGACCGTTAGAAAAATGGCCATTTTCCAGTCGATTAAAATCAACTGAAACTGGTCAAACGCGTTTTCCTTCGCCACGCTCACATATTGATTCGAAAAATTATGAAATTTGAAACCCAGCAATAACTTGACACTGCGGATCCAACAAAACTGGTTTCGTCGAAATCCGAGGTCATTTGCAAAATGTCCATTTTTAAGGGCCTGAATTCCATAGCGACTATTCAGAATTTTCAACTGGACATATCTTTTGATTCCCGATATGAAATCTTGATTTTTCGGATTCGTTGGGAAGATATTATCAATTAGATCCCATTATTTTTGGTTTCACTAAAATCCGGATTGTTTTGCACCCGGTACCTTCAATTGAAGTTTGAAATCGAATTATCGAACTACCGCGCCATTTTCAATTCTTTTTATAATTATATATAATTATTTATATTCTAACGACGACGCGTATAATATATACGTTCGAATTATATTCAAAATAAATTTCCCGTTGATATTATTTAAAATAATTCATTTTAAATAATCAAAATTCGCTAAAATTGCCAAAATAAAAATTTTAAACTGGCCCAGATTTTCGGGTTGTTACAGCAGAATTGAATGCCGGGTTTAATCGGCTGACGCAAATCGTTATTTAATGATTAATGCGCAAATGTGAGTAAATTCACTCACTCTGATCTATTTTAAATTATTATAATTATATTTTAATATTTGGTTGAATGCTGTGTGATGGTCGTTTAGATAGATTACCAATAAATTGGCTGAAATATTATATATTGTTGCATAGGTTGGATACTGATTCCACCGATTATAATATTCCCTAGTATGAAATTAGTGTTAATTGTGTTGACTAACATCTGTGGATGCGGGAAACCGGTTGGAGGAATCCGACCGGATTCCTCAATATTTATATGTACTATTTGTTTTATATGCACTGTTTGAACCCGAATTACATGTAAAAACCCCGTGTGAATATTGATGTTGAATGAAAATTCAACATTTGCTTCGATAAATAAATAAATGATATCGATTAGGAAAGTGGTAACAGTCGACTGTAAACCCATCGTTTTGTTAAGAAGTTGACTGGCCGTCAGGAAAATCAACGAAGTTAATTAGAAAAATTATATTTTTATAATTAAAGTGAAGTTTTAAATTTGTAATAGAAGTTCTATTATAAACCAGTATTTTAGAATTCGTTTTATAAAGTAAATAAAAACGATTGTTGACATTTAAATAAGTTTATAAAGTAGAAATTATCCTACGATTAAATATTTGGATAATTATTTTAAGACAAACAATTTAGAATTATTATTAGATTAATATAATTAATCTAATGGTAAGAAATAATTAAAGTCAGTTAACGAATTTACTGATGGAATGAAGTTGATTTAAATCAACTGTTTAAGTGAAAATGATCATTAGATTAAATGGGTCCTTGTAAAGAAGTTATAAATATAACTGTGGAATGAAGTTAAAGTGAAGAGTTAATGTTTAAAATAAATAATCATAAACAACGAAGATTTCAAGGTATGAATATGGTGTTATAAAACCATATTCCAAAATAAAACAAGGAAATACGATTTGATGTATATTATAAGTAGTAGGGGATTAGAGTACAGACTTATATCTGTTCTAAGGTAAGGACGTTGTCGATCAAGGTCTGAGAGGTAAATAGAATACCCCAACTTGAACGGCTTCACTATTATCGAGAAATGATATCAGTTTGTAATGGAAAGAGATGTCATGATTAGTAAAAGGGAATATAGCAGCGCATTACAAGTCTTAGAACCATAGCGATAAAATAACGATGTTGAATAGGCTTAAGCGTGACTGTTTGTAATAACCCGGAAATCCGAGCCAATTTAAAAATTTTATTTTGGCAATTTTAGTGAATTTTGATTATTTAAAATGAATTATTTTAAATAATAACGTTGAAAAAATTATTTTGAATAGAATTCGAACGTATATATTTATATAGATCGTCGTTAGAATATAAATATTTATTTATATATATAAAAGGAATTGAAAATGGCGCGGTAGTTCGATAATTCGATTTCAAATTTCAATTGAATGTACCGGGTGCAAAATAAACCGGATTTTGGGGAAACCAAAAATAATAGAATATAATTGAGAATATCTTTCCAATGAATCTGAGAATTTAAAATTTCATAGCGGGAATCAAAAGATATGCCCAAATGAAAATTCAGAATAGTCGCTATGGAATTCTGGCCCTTAAAAATGGAAATTTTGCAAACGACCTCGGTTTTCGATGAAACCACTTTTGTTGGATCCGCGATGTCAAGATATTGCTAGATTCCAAATTTCATAATTTTTCGATTCAATTTGTGAGCGTGGCGAAGTTAAACGTGTTTTGACAGTTTTAGTTAATTTCGATCGACCTGAAAATGGCCATTTTTCAAACGGTCTCAGAATTTGACGAAATTAGTTTTGTTAGGACTGTATCGTCAATAAGAAGCTAGAAATAATTTTTTTGGAATTTTTCAAGTTAGTATGTGGCCCCGGTAAATGGAAATGCGCGTTCAAATTGAATATATAAAAGATTTATATTTTAAATTTGACTGAAACTGATCGAAACAGTCGAATTGGCCTACGATACATATCCCATTGTGTTCGGAATAGGAGTATTACGCTAGGGACGACAGTCGGTGGGTTCAATTTCGAGTTCGAAATAAAAAGTTGTTTTTTTTGGAATTTAAAAATAATAAATATATATATATATATATATATATATATATATATATATATATTAACTAACTCCCTTACCCTCACTTCTCTCCCTCACTTCCAGCTCATAAAATTGATCAAAAAAAAGAAAAAAAAAGTGGAAGAACGCTGCGCGAGATCGAAGGCCGCCTCCCATCGCATCTCGCCGCCGGCCTGCCAACGCCGATCTTCCCCAGCTCCGTCCTCCCCTCGCGTCCTCCCTCTCCCAATCGCGAGCTCCTCCGCCCAGTCGAACTCTTCCCCTCTGAACAACGCGCCCCCTCCTCCATTTGAAGACCGTCGCGAGACCCTACCCCGATTCGAAGCCAATCTGAACCCTAGCCAACGAGTTCAGCCACCTCAGCATCTCCTCTACCCTTCTCCATCCTTAAATGTAAGTTCACTTGATTTATTTTACATCGATTTTTATTTTTAGTTCTTTTTATTTATGAAAAGCATATATTTTTATTTCTGAAAGATATAATTTTTATATAGTACAAATAATAAAGATAAAATTTTTATATAGTAGAAATAATAAAGATATAATTTTTATATAGTAGAAATAATAAAGATGCAATTTTTATATAGTAGAAATAATAAAGATGCAATTTTTATATAGAAGAAATAATAAAGATGCAATTTTTTTTATAGTAGCTATGTAAAAATAGAATTTTTATCGATATAGTAGCTATGTAAAAATAGAATTTTTATCGATATAGTAGCTATGTAAAAATAGAATTTTTATCGATATAGTAGCTATGTAAAAATAGAATTTTTATCGATATAGTAGCTATATAAAAATAGAATTTTTATCGATATAGAAGCTATATAAAAATAGAATTTTTATCTATATAGTAGCGGTGTAAAAATGTGATTTTCATATAACATAGCAACAATATAAAAATGTGATTTTTATATATGTAGTGGCTACGAACAACGAAAGTGACAAAAGGCGGGAGCGGCGAAGATCTTCTGCATTTGAAGAGTCGTGGCGTTCAGTTTAGCTAGTCGGTGAGAACTTCTCACTTTTAAATTTATTTCTAGTTAAAATATATACTAGGATGCAGACGGTGTTTAGTAGCACCCGACACCCGTCGTCCACAGACCATGGACGGCTTGTATGCTTGTTTGTTTGATTTTGATGTGTAGTTGATTGTGTGATGTGTTGTGAAATGAAATATTTAATAGTGGAAAATATTTTATAGTTAAAAATATAATTTTTAACGTATATATAAAATAAATATTTATAAACGAATTGGACGATTTGTTTATATACACACATTTGACTGATATTGATTGGGACGATAAATTTTACACATCGCCCAACTGCACAAATAAAATCTGTGTTTGATTATTTGAAAACCCCACATGGGTATTGGGGTGATATATGACATACACTAATCCCAATAATTAGTTATATGTCGATCGATTGATTGAAAGACTGTCATAAGCATTAAATATTTATATTTGATGCTTATACAGTGTAGAATGCACTTTGGATGCTGGTTGATTATTTGTCGTTGTTGATATATAGATGTGTTGTAGAAAATCCATATAATTAACATTATATGGTAATTGATTGGGCCTCATTCCAGTTTCGAAATAGAATATTTGAAGAGAACTATTTAAATAAAATATTTGAATAGAAATATTTGAAATAGAATATTTGAAAAAAGAAATATATGAAGCCGTGTTGATTAGATTGACGCCATTTTGACGCGAACGATATTTATATCGATTTTATTCATTTTACAATGAAAATCGAAAGTGATTTCAAAATCTGATATTTTGAATAGAATTGAAATTCGAATTGAAATTGAATAGAAATGAATTTGAATTGAAATTTAATTGAAATTGAATTGAAAACGAAATGAAATTGAATTAGAAATCAATTTGAATTGAAATCAATTTGGAATGAATTTAAAACGAATTTATAGTGAAAAATTCAATCTTGATTTGAATTTGAAAATGAAGTTGAAATCGTTTCGAAAACGAATTTAAAACGATTTATAAAATACGTTTTAAAAGGAAATCGACGAAGTATATATTATATATATTATATATATAATGGCCTGAATAGAACGCGCCGCGCTGCGGTAGTTCGTGAATTTCGACCATTGACTTCAAATGAATATTGCGGGAGATCCTACCGTCGGATTCTCCTAAAACCGAAACCGTTGGGTTCGTATCGAAAAGAACTTTCTATTGAATATTAGAAATTTGAAATCTAACGGTTGGATTTGGAATTATGTACAAATCAAATTTGGAAAAGGTCGTTGTAAGTGTAGTTCGATGGCCGCAGATAGAAATCGACTGTACGGGCCTTGATAAAATTATTAAAAATAGTAGTAATTTGTGTAAAATAATAAGAAATGATTTGCGAAGAATCGGGATGAAAAACTCCATATTTGAAAAGATAAAAATAGATTTTTATCGAAATGAACTAGTTTTGAACTAGAATTACAATTCTATTTATTTTTAAATAAATAAATTGGATTTGAAACGGGTTTTTAAAGTAACCGGAATTTCCAATAATTGAATTGGAATGGATTTGAATCGAAATTGTCTTCGGAATATTTCGATGTTCGGTTTCGTGATTATACAGTTATTGTTATGGAAATTTGAAAGATATATATATATATATATATATATATATCGTTATTTCCAATACGATATTTGTTGGTCGAAGAATTTGATATTGATTATAAGCCAATATATTTTCTATTCAGAGCCTTGAATTTAATATCAAATGTGATTTGGGTTTGTCGTGAATGGTGTCTTCATTAACACTGTTCTTAAGCCCAGATGAGAAAAAGATTAAATCTTTTTATTTTTAGATTTAATGAAGTGTACCAATTAAATGATATTTAATTGGAATTGAATAATGAATTGATTTTTGGGTTTATCGTGAACAGTTTATTAAATGACACTTGTTCTTTAACCCGATAATTAATGGAATGTGATTTTGGGTTGTCGTGAATGGTATCTTCAATAATACTGTTCTTAGACCCAAAGGAGTTAAGAAAATCAGAAACTAACTGGAGATTAGTTAAGTTGAATGGTTTCTGAGGTATTGATCTGATGTTGGTTTCGGCCTTCGGGGTTAATACTTAGGGAATTGCTCACTTGCTAATTTATGGTTAGGGTCTGATTGAAATGGAATGTGATTTTGGGTTTATCGTGAACCGTGTTTTAAATGACACTGATTCTTTAACCCAGTCAAAGATTAAAACTAAGTGGAGTTTTAATGAATCTTTAATTAGATTGATAAGATCGAGAATGGAGTATCACCAGTTTTGCTCCAGGCGATAGTTAAATCTTTAATTAGATTTAAACGTGAAATGGTAATTGAATTTACCGATAACACCGTGGTGTTAGATATGAAGTATAACCAGTTTTACTTCATGGGATGAATAGGTTGGGGTTGGGAAATTAAAACAAATGATTACTTCGGTAAGGTTCGTTAATCCCGACTAGTTTGAAGTGATATTCAAAAGGAATATTAAATAATAAATTCGAAAGAATTTATCTTTGATAAAATTAATGGGAACCTTTCCCTAAGAATGTGAAATTTAGAAACTAACTGTAGGTTGGCTAAGCAGAGTGATTTCCTGGGTATTGATCTGATGTTGGTTTCGGCCTTTGGGATTAATATTTGGGGGATTATTCTCCTGATTAATTTACGGTTAGTGACTGATGAATTGGAATGAGGCGTATGTTGTGTTTGTGTAACACTTGTTTATTATATATGCGAGTTATTCGGAAAGACCGGGTTTATCCCATTCTGAATAACTGATACGACGATAAGTCGAAGGTGAAGACAGTGGTTGAAGACAGGAGGTCTTCACGTCATTTGGATACTTACTGATGATCTTGATTGGGCTGTACACCTAAGAGGAGGGAAACAGTTGGTGATCGTCCAGACGTACTTGGAGATCAATAGATATGCGGGGTACTAGGTGCCTCCGGTTTCGTTCAGACCCAAAACGAACTTGTAAATGCATTGTGTGCCTGACATTGGATTTCAGTCTGTGTGATTGATTTCTATTAAATATATATCTGTTTGGCGACGGAGAATTTATTCTCTTGCTTAACGCCCTTCTCTGAGACGTACGAGCTCAGGGGTTATATATTGGTGGATATCCATCGCATGGAATGAATTTCCTGTGTGGCATGCCTAAGTGGCAAATGATCAAGGCTTTTGTTGAAAAGCAAAGTCTTGTGGTTGATGATCAAAGCATGGCCTTTGAGGCATAGCTTTGTGTAACGTTTAATTCGCGAGTTTCACACCCGGTATGAACCAGAAACGGGAGAAGAACCTCAGGGAGGGCATGCGTTTCTTTCTAGTTAGAAGTGAGATCAGTGGTTTTACACGCCCTGACGAGTTTGACTTATGTGGTTGTTGGTTTGCGAGCCGCCTCGGATATATCGGTGACTATGTGAAGCCGATGGAGTCATTCGTTGGCTCATTTACGCCCCACAGGGCAGGGAAACGCATGTTCAGGCATTTTAATCCACTCCGTGTGGACCGGCCCTGACGATCCAAGAGCCCACCTGAGTCTGGGTCCTGAGGCTCGGGCTAGACAGTCTCGAATCGGTGAAGACGATCCCTAGCCTCGGTTCATACCATAAATGATAACCCAACTTCCAATACGTGATTTTGCGGTTTTAATTGTAGAACTAGTATGGCAACATGTTATATGGCACCCATGCCGTCTATGATTGATACTTATGATTTGAAGTTGTTTTATACACTATACACTTATAATAGTATCCAATGATTTGTTTTAAACGTACTAAGCATGTTTGGCTATTATAAGGGAAAACCCTATCCCCCGGCTTGCGTTGCATTGTGTGATAGGACCTGGGTCTTATAATAGCTTCATTTTTCTTTATTTAGCATTGCGCTGTTGTTTTATGCACTGGTATTCTTGGGAGGAAACCCGTTCCGTGTTATACGGCGTGGTCCCTTGATTTACTTAACTTTAAAATAAAGATTAATAACTGTTTTAGTTCTCACACCAGTCCCATGACTGACCTGGAGTTTATTGTTTTAACCTAAACTCTGGGTGCCCTTATTTTGACACGGGCAGCTAGTGGTTTTGGTCTGGAAGATTTATATTCACAGGATCCTGGTTACAGCTGGAATGATATCCGGAAAGCTTTGTATCCGTATATCTCCTTCAATTGTGTATTGTATTATTTTCTGTTGCTATGTAATTTATTGTAATCTCTGATATTTTCTGTTGTGTAATATTTATTTATACGCTATATATTCTTGTAATTTGATGAATTGTTGTAATATACAATGAAATGTTCTTCCGTCTGCGTTCTATTTTGTCGTGTTCTCAAAACAATCAGGCGTTTCGAACGGTCTGGGTCGGTTTAGCGACTGATTCGGATCGAGCGAAACTCCTTGTTGTCACATTTGGTATCAGAGCTTTGGTTTACCAAGCTCAGAGAACAAGACACATTAGAACCATATGAAAGAATTCATCAGATATTGGATTAGTAATATCTAATGAGAATGACTCGTTAGAGATGGGATCAGTAGTATCCTAGAACGAGTGTGAAGAGTACATTTTTGAAAGTAAAAACAAGTTTTATTTTGAAATTTAAATCACTTATTCGTATTTGATTATTTATTATATATTAATTTGGACAATCCAATATATAAAGATTTTGCATATATGTCTTGCAAACGTGTATTCGAAGTTTTAATGTATTGGATGGTTATAGAATCACACTCTAGTGCCCGGGGATAATTCTGGTGATGGGGCACCATCGCCAGTATTTATTTTCGAGTGACGAAAGTGAGATTTCTATATATTTCCAATTGACTAGTGTGAGAACTAAAATTAGATAGGGCTTATTGTTGTGATTTGGCATCAAAAATCTGATTTTTTGACTATGTATCAAAGTATGAATTTGAAAAGCTAATCAACTAATTGATTGATGGTTGTGTTGATGATTATTGGTTGATTAATTAAAATTTGTACCATATAGCCAAATTGAATCAAATAGTGAATTGTATGGAAAATTTATCGCATTTGCTTGCATATACATGTACTTACATTGAACAGGTCATAGCAAAGAGGCTAGAGCAGAAGAATAAAATTGTTTGCTCGACAAATAGATACATGTTTACCATAATTTACTATTTTGTTTGGGTGATGATGATTTTATGAGCCGATTGGCTAGCCGCTTGGCTTTTTCTTTTTCTTTTTGAGATTAGAGGGCCTATATGGAAATTTCGGGATTTTCCCGGTGCCCCCGGTGCAGGGGAGGTTATGGCGAAATTTTTCGAAAATTTAGGGTGTTAGCCAAATTTTTGAAAATTTTGAAAAGTTCTTAGAAACTGAAAAGTTAAAGAACTTAAGCCGTAGTCAAAATAATGGAAGTTGATTTGATTTGTAAAAAAACTTTCGGCATTGTTCCTTTTCGGGGTCGAAAAGTTTTAAGTGGGAGAGATTGTAATAACCCGGAAATCTGAGCCAATTTAAAATTTTTATTTTGGCAATTTTAGTGAATTTTGATTCTTTAAAATGAATTATTTTAAATAATAACGATGAAAAATTTATTTTGAATAGAATTCGAACGTATATATTTATATAGATCGTCGTTAGAATATAAATATTTATTTATATATATAAAAGGAATTGAAAATGGCGCGGTAGTTCGATAATTCGATTTCAAATTTCAATTGAATGTACCAGGTGCAAAATAAACCGGATTTTAGTGAAACCAAAAATAATAGAATCTAATTGAGAATATCTTTCCAATGAATCCGAGAAATCGAAATTTCATAGCGGGAATCAAAAGATATGCCCAAATGAAAATTCAGAATAGTCGTTATGGAATTCTGGCCCTTAAAAATGGAAATTTTGCAAACGACCTCGGTTTTTGATGAAACCACTTTTGTTGGATCCGCGATATCAAGTTATTACTAGATTCCAAATTTCATAATTTTTCGATTCAATTTGTGAGCGTGGCGAAGTTAAACGTGTTTTGATAGTTTCAATTAATTCCGATCGACCTGAAAATGGCCATTCTTCAAACGGTCTCAGAATTTGACGAAATTAGTTTTGTTAGGATCGTATCGTCAATAAGAAGCTAGAAATAATTTTTTTGGAATTTTTCAAGTTTGTATGTGGCCCCGGTAAATGGAAATGCGCGTTCAAATTGAATATATAAAAGATTTATATTTTAAATTTGACAGAAACTGAACGAAACAGTCGAATTGGCCTATGATACATATCCCATTGTGTTCGAAATGGGGGTATTACGCTAGGAACGACAGTCGGTGAGTTTGATTTCGAGTTCAAAATAAAAAGTTGTTTTTTTTGGAATTTAAAAATAATAATAAAAATATATATATTAACTAACTCCCTTACCCTCATTTCTCTCCCTCACTTCCAGCTCAGAAAATCGATCAAAAAAAAAGAAAAAAAAGAAAAAAAAGAGGAAGAACGCTGCGCGAGATCGAAGGCCGCCTCCCATCGCATCTCGCCGCCGGCCTGCCAACGCCGATCTTCCCCAGCTCCGACCTCCCCTCGCGTCCTCCCTCTCCCAATCGCGAGCTCCTCCGCCCAGTCGAACTCCTCCCCTCTGAACAACGCGCCCCCTCCTCCGTTTGAAGACCGTCGCGAGACCCTACCCCGATTCGAAGCCAATCTAAACCCTAGCCAACGAGTTCAGCTACCTCAGCCTCTCCTCTACCCTTCTCCATCCTTAAATGTAAGTTCTCTTGATTTATTTTACATCGATTTTTATTTTCAGTTCTTTTTATTTATGAAAAGCATATATTTTTATTTCTGAAAGATATAATTTTTATATAGTAGAAATAATAAAGATATAATTTTTATATAGTAGAAATAATAAAGATATAATTTTTATATAGTAGAAATAATAAAGATGCAATTTTTATATAGTAGTAATAATAAAGATGCAATTTTTATATAGTAGCTACGTAAAAATAGATTTTTTTATCGATATAGTAGCTATGTTTTTATATAGTAAAAATAATAAAGATGCAATTTTTATATAGTAGCTACGTAAAAATAGATTTTTTTATCGATATAGTAGCTATGTAAAAATAAAAATTTTATCGATATAGTAGCCATGTAAAAATAGAATTTTTATCGATATAGTAGCCATGTAAAAATAGAATTTTTATCGATATAGTAGCTATGTAAAAATAGAATTTTTATCGATATAGTAGCTATATAAAAATAGAATTTTTATCGATATAGAAGCTATATAAAAATAGAATTTTTATCTATATAGTAGCGGTGTAAAAATGTGATTTTCATATAACATAGCAACAATATAAAAATGTGATTTTTATATATGTAGTGGCTACGAACAACGAAAGTGACAAAAGGCGGGAGCGGCGAAGATCTTCTGCATTTGAAGAGTCGTGGCGTTCGGTTTAGCTAGTCGGTGAGAACTTCTCACTTTTAAATTTATTTCTAGTTAAAATATATACTAGGATGCAGACGGTGTTTAGTAGCACCCGACACCCGTCGTCTACAGACCATGGACGGCTTGTATGCTTGTTTGTTTGATTTTGATGTGTAGTTGATTGTGTGATGTGTTGTGAAATGAAATGAAATATTTTATAGTGGAAAATATTTTGTAGTTAAAAATATAATTTTTAACGTATATATAAAATAAATATTTATAAACGAATCGGACGATTTGTTTATATACACACATTTGACTGATATTGATTGGGACGATAAATTTTACACATCGCCCAACTGCACAAATAAAATCTGTATTTGATTATCTGAAAACCACACACGGGTATTGGGGTGATATATGGCATACACTAATCCCAATAATTAGTTATATGTCGACCGATTGATTGACAGACTGTCATAAGCGTTAAATATTTATATTTGATGCTTATACAGTTTAGAATGCACTTTGGATGCTGGTTGATTATTTGTCGTTGTTGATATATACATGTGTTGTAGAAAATCCATATAATTAACATTATATGGTAATTGATTGGGCCTTATTCCAGTTTCGAAATAGAATATTTGAAGAGAACTATTTGAATAAAATATTTGAATAGAAATATTTGAAATAGAATATTTGAAAATAGAAATATATGAAGCCGTGTTGATTAGATTGAAGCCATTTTGACGCGAACGATATTTATATCGATTTTATTCATTTTAAAATGAATATGGAATGTGATTTCAAAATCTGATATTTTGTATAGAACTGAAATTCGAATTGAAATTGAATAGAAATGAATTCGAATTGAAATTGAATTGAATTGAAAACGAACTGAAATTGAATTAGAAATCAATTTGAATTGAAATCAATTTGGAATGAATTTAAAACGAATTTATAGTGAAAAATTCAATCTTGATTTGAATTTGAAAATGAAGTTGAAATCGTTTCGAAAACGAATTTAAAACGATTTATAAAATACGTTTTAAAAGGAAATTGACGAAGTATATATTATATATATTATATATATAATATAATGGCCTGAATAGAACGCGCCGCGCTGCGGTAGTTTGTGAATTTCGACCATTGACTTCAAATGAATATTGCGGGAGATCCGACCATCGGATTCTCCTAAAACCGGAACCGTTGGGTTCGTATCGAAAAGAGCTTTCTACTGAATATTAGAAACTTTAAATCTAACGGTTGGATATGGAATTATGTCCAAATCAAATTTGGAAAAGGTCGCTGTAAGTGCAGTTCGATGGCCGCAGATGGAAATCGACTGTACGGGCCTTGATAAAATTATTAAAAATAGTAGTAATTTGTGTGAAATAATAAGAAATGATTTGCGAAGAATCGGGATGAAAAACTCCATATTTGAAAAGATAAAAATAGATTTTTATCGAAATGAACTAGTTTTGAACTAGAATTATAATTCTATTTATTTTTAAATAAATAAATTGGATTTGAAACGGGTTTTTAAAGTAACCGGAATTTCCAATAATTGAATTGGAATGGATTTGAATCGAAATTGTCTTCGGAATATTTCGATGTTGGGTTTCGTGATTATACAGTTATTGTTATGGAAATTTGAAAGATATATATATATACCGTTATTTCCAATACGATATTTGTTGGTCGTAGAATTTGATATTGATTATAAGCCGATATATTTTCTATTCAGAGCCTTGTATTTAATATCAAATGTGATTTGGGTTTGTCGTGAATGGTGTCTTCATTAACACTGTTCTTAAGCCCAGATGAGAAAAAGATTAAATCTTTTTATTTTTAGATTTAATGAAGTGTACCAATTAAATGATATTTAGTTGGAAATGAATAATGAATTGATTTTTGGGTTTATCGTGAACAGTTTTTTAAATGACACTTGTTCTTTAACCCGATAATTAATGGAATGTGATTTTGGGTTGTCGTGAATGGTATCTTCAATAATACTGTTCTTAGACCCAAAGGAGTTAAGAAAATCAGAAACTAACTGGAGATTAGTTAAGTTGAATGGTTTCTGAGGGATTGATCTGATGTTGGTTTCGGCCTTCGGGGTTAATACTTAGGGAATTTCTCACTTGCTAATTTATGGTTAGGGTCTGATTGAAATGGAATGTGATTTTGGGTTTATCGTGAATCGTGTTTTAAATGACACTGATTCTTTAACCCAGTCAAAGATTAAAACTAAGTGGAGTTTTAATGAATCTTTAATTAGATTGATAAGATCGAGAATGGAGTATCACCAGTTTTGCTCCAGGCGATAGTTAAATCTTTAATTAGATTTAAACGTGAAATGGTAATTGAATTTACCGATCACACCGTGGTGTTAGATATGAAGTATAACCAGTTTTACTTCATGGGATGAATAGGTTGGGGTTGGGAAATTAAAACAAATGATTACTTCGGTAAGGTTCGTTAATCCCGACTAGTTTGAAGTGATATTCAAAAGGAAGATTAAAGAATAAATTTGAAAGAATTTATCTTTGATAAAATTAATGGGAACCTTTCCCTAAGAATGTGAAATTTAGAAACTAACTGTAGGTTGGCTAAGCAGAGTGATTTCCTGGGTATTAATCTGATGTTGGTTTCGGCCTTCGGGGTTAATATTTGGGGGATTATTCTCTTGATTAATTTACGGTTAGTGACTGATGAATTGGAATGAGGCGTATATTGTGTTTGTGTAACACTTGTTTATTAGATACGCGAGTTATACGGAAAGACCGGGTTTATCCCATTATGAATAACTGATATGACGATAAGTTGAAGGTGAAGATGGTGGTTGAAGACCGGAGGTCTTCACGTCGTTTGGATAATTACTGATGATTTTGATTGGGCTGTACACCTAAGAGGAGGGAAACCATTGGTGATCGTCCAGACGTACTTGGAGATCAATGGATATGCGGGGTACTAGGTGCCTCCGGTTTCGTTCAGACCCAGAACGAACTTGTAAATGGATTGTGTGTCTGACATTGGATTTCAGTCTGTGTGATTGATTTCTATTAAATATATATCTGTTTGGTGGCGGAGAATTTATTCTCTTGCTTAACGCCCTTCTCTGAGACGTACGAGCTCAGGGGTTATATATTGGTGGATATCCATCGCATGGAATGAATTGCCTGTGTGGCATGACTAAGTGGCAAATGATCAAGGCTTCTGTTGAAAAGCAAAGTCTTTTAGTTGATGATCAAAGCATGGCCTTTGAGGCATAGCTTTGTGTAACGTTTAATTCGCGAGTTTCACACCCGGTATGAACCAGAAACGGGAGAAGGACCTCAGGGAGGGCATGCATTTCTTTCTAGTTAGAAGTGACGTCAGTGGTTTTACACGCCCTGACGAGTTTGACTTATGTGGTTGTTGGTTTGCGAGGCGCCTCAGATATATCGATGACTATGTGAAGCCGATGGAGTCATTCGTTGGCTCGTTTACATCCCATAGTGCGGGGAAACGCATGTTCAGGCATTTTAATCCACTCCGTGTGGACCGGCCCTGACGATCCAAGGGCCCACCTGAGTCTGGGTCCTGAGGCTCGGGCTAGACAGTCTCGAATCGGTGAGGACGATCCCTAGCCTCGGTTCATACCATAAATGATAACCCAACTTCCAATACGTGATTTTGCGGTTTTAATTGTAGAACTAGTATGGCGACATGATATATGGTACCCATGCCGTCTATGATTGATACTTATGATTTGAAGTTGTTTTATACACTATACACTTATAATAGTATCAAATGATTTGTTTTAAACATACTAAGCATGTTTGGCTATTATAAGGGAAAACCCTATCCCCCGGCTTGCGTTGCATTGTGTGATAGGACCTGGGTCTTATAATAGCTTCATTTTTCTTTATTTAGCATTGCACAGTGTTTTATGCACCGGTATTCTTGGGAGGAAACCCGTTCCGTGTTATACGGCGTGGTCCCTTGATTTACCTAACTTTAAAATAAAGATTAATAACTGTTTTAGTTCTCACACCAGTCCCATGACTGACCTAGAGTTTATTGTTTTAACCTAAACTCTGGGTGCCCTTATTTTAACACGGGCAGCTAGTAGTTTTGGTTTTGTAGATTTATATTCACAGGATCCTGGTTACAGCTGGAATGATATCCGGAAAGATTTGTATGCGTATATCTCCTTCAGTTGTGTATTGTATTATTTTCCGCTGCTATGTAATTTATTGTAATCTCTGATATTTTCTATTGTGTAATATTTGTTTATACTCTGTATATTCTTGTAATCTGATGAATTGTTGTAATATACAATGGAATGTTCTTCCGTTTGTGTTCTATTTTGTCGTGTTCTCAAAACAATCAGGCGTTTCGAACGGTCTGGGTCGGTTTAATGACTGATTCGGATCGGGCAAAACTCCTTGTTGTCACACTGTTATTTCGAGATTAGTTATAAAGAGGAATATTACAGCGTATGACAAGTTTTTGAACTATAACAATAAATTAGCGCTGTTGACCAAACTTAAGCGTGATTTTTATATATAGCACTACTCCCTAGGTAATGTAAACAGTTTGGTTTGACATCCACTTATTCGGAAGTAATAAATAACGATGTTTGTCCAAAGAAAATATAAGAATAAGTTTAGAAAGAGAAATTGGAGAATCGTGTTAGAAAACGATAGCAGCATTTCGATGTTCGAAATGTGATTAGAATTAAACCATTAGGATTTGGAACTAAAATTCGACGATGTCGAATGTATTAAAGTAAATAATTTTTAGGAATTATAATCTGATAGGATAATTAACATTTAGTTTTAAACAAATAAATGTTAATTGGATGGGAATCAATATTTAGTTATAACTTGATATTGATTTGATAAGAAGTTGACTTAGAAACAGAGTTTATAAAGTGGAATAGGAATATAAAAGTAGGAAAGAGATTTCGGTAAACAACATAAGGAAAATTATTACGTGAATAAAGAGTTATATGATAAAGGTGTTCAGATTTCTATAATAAGAGGTGGTATTCACATTTCAAAGTGAATGTTGGGCCGATTAAAAGGTTAAAATGAGATTGGAAATATTTTCCAATGTCCTTTAGGTAGATTATCCAAGAATAGAAACAAAGAGTGTGAAATTAATGGAAATGGTTCGAAAGTTAATAACGTATATTTTCCGGAACATGAAAGAATAAGAGTCTATAATAACTGGAAATGTTTTCCAAGAAGTGTAAAAAGGCTAAAACGGGATTTGAGAAATATCTGGTAAGATATGGGAATTCGAATAATAAAAATGAATGTTAAATAAAAAGTACCCGTGTCTATGTGATGCCTAAGTATACATTTAAATGAATGTTTGTTTTTGCTTCGATGGTTAAATAACCGACTATCGAAGTGTTTTGACCATCGTTGCCAATATGGAGAGATCGGTTAGATATATTATCCGGAAGCCACTCCGTATAGGCATAAGCACTGCCAATTATATTATGCTGAAGACAGTTGAAGACAGAGCAAAATGCAAGGGTCGTCCAATTCCAGAATGGTGCTTTCTGTTTTTTTAGTCCCAGGACAACTTGTATGGACGAGTGTCTGACAGAGTATTTCCAATGGTCACACCATTGATTTTTACGAATATACCAAGTTGGTGGGAGAAGGTAACTTCTCTTTATTCTACACCCAGCGTGCATTTGTGTAATCAATATGTGATTAAGGATTTGACGATGTGACATTCAAAGTGAATGGTGATCAGATGTTCTGAAGATAGACGTAGCCTCTAGCCTCACAACCAGGAAATAACAAAAGTTGGGCTGGGCAGCATGGCTAGTCGGGTCATACCCAAGCAGGGTGTATTGTCACCGATCTAGAGAAAACTCATATTTGTTCTTCTTTTCGATTCTGTACCTTCGGATGACGGTTGGATGGCCAACAACCGTAGGTGGCAATATATTCGATACACTCAAGCTAAATGAGTGGTCGGTCATGTGTGGCCGGGTTGCAAGACGTTCTTGTGGAACCCCAGTGTATACCCTCGAGAGTACACTGATCGGAAGGTGCTCCCATACCTTTTCTGTTGGATTCCATTCTCCAATAAGTGCCCTGCGGTTTATGATTGTATACTATATAAATGTGGAGCATGAGATGCAAGCATTCTGCTACTTGGATACTTATTTGGTTAGACATTATTATAATATCACTGGAATTTGATATCAAAATATTTCGGGTTATAGTAAGGTAAAAACCGTCCATGTTTATGTGTGGGCTGGTCTTACTATTATCTTTTGTTTGAAAAGGATTTTCAAAGTTAAACAGTACGTTTGGAATTTACTCTCACCAGTCCCATGACTGACCCAGAGTTTATTTTGTTTGTTTTCCCTAAACTCTTGGGTGCCTAAATTTGTATGGGCAATTAAGTGTTTTAGGCTTTGCAGATTCACCTGGAGAAGCTGGAAACAGAAGGCTTCACCATTAGTTAGTTAAAGATTATTTCCGCTGTAATATATATGAGTTGTACTCTGATATGGTATGTATATGCAAATTCAGTTTGTGTATTTCAAAGTTATGTTATAATACACGTTATTCGTTCCGCTGTGAGATTCGTATTTACTCTGATTTTGATGTTCTTCTTCTTCTATTCTATTAGTTCTACCTTATCTTTCTCACCCTCTAATTTCTTTCTATTAGTGATTTGAATTTTCATGCACTTTGAGTTGAATGTATAGGATATTGGTCAGCTCAAATTGGTACAGATTTTCGGGCCATCACAGTTGGTATCAGAGCCAGGTTAAGTGATTAACTTGGCTCTGTGGCGTAACGCAATAAAGATGGAGTTAGTGATAATCTAGATTGAGTTTAAGTGTATATATATGAGCGCGTATTTGTGAATTGATATAAAAACTGTTTTATATTGTGTTGGTTGGTTTGTCGAGTGGTTTAAAAATTCTTGTCAATATGGTAGTGCATACTGCATCGAAAAGTTTTTCTAAACTCTTGAACAGGGCAATTCGACATGGTGTCGTTTTGAAAAAGGGTAAATGAAATAATTTTACCCAAAATATATTTTGATATAAAAGAAGTATATATCTTGATACTATTATAATATATATTGGATATGTGATCATTATTATAATCGAATAAGATCATAATTGAGTTGGTTATGTAAATAACCAATCGAAATTAATATAAGAATAATATACAAAATCAGATGAATTGAATCTGATGACAAACCAGAATTGGAGTTAAAACTCTAGAAATTTGAGAAGTCGTTGTAAATGGATTTCAATTAAATAATTGGAATTTTGAAATCCTGGGAGATTTAAAAATGTTTTTCTTAGCATTTTGAAAGATATTTTGATGTAATTTCAAAATGAAGTGTTTAAAAATGAGTTTTTGAAAGTAATATAGTATTGAACTCACTTCGATGGCTGGAAAATAAATTCTGATGATGATCCGAACATCATCGGTGTTCATTTTCGACTTCTAAGTGACGAATTACTACCGATGATTTTGTTTTGAATTATTTTCAAATGATTTGAATTGTTATTGCTATGTGTATATATATATAAATATATATTATTTCAAACTGATTTGAAATAAAATCCAGGAAATTAAATTCTGAAATTTAAATTTAACTTATGAAGTTAAATATAGTGAAAGGAGATAAGTACATAAATAAAATTGGAATTGAACTGAATCCAGTTAAGGGGAATCGTATTGGATTAGAATTTAACTTGGTAAAGGAATTGGATAAGAATAAAATAATGATGAGTGAAATTGGATTGGATTAGAAATACTTTAGAATGAGATTAGATTGCTAGGTATTAATTTAGAATTGAGTTTGGAACTGGAAATGAAATGAAATTTGGCTTGGAAAATAATGAATGATTAGTTTAAGGATGACTTGGTTGGGGATCATTTGGAGATGCATGGATACATGCCAAAGTGATAGCAAGTTGATGGGAATTGAAGACGAACTGATTGGAGATCAACTGGAAATGAATTTGTATATGCTAAAGTGGTGGCAAATCGAAGAGGTAGAATTAAATGCCAACAAAAAGTACATGTTTAATTATATTGAGTATGAGATAATAAGCCTATCGAGCAAGCCGCTTGGCTGTTTATTTTCTTTTGGACTAGAGAAGTCCCAAAGTGGCGAAGTGTAGTAGTACTGATTAAGCCATGCATAGGAGATGCCGGCAAAAAAGAAATTTTTTAAGGCATTCGAAATTTTTTAAAATTTCTGAAAATATTCGAAAATAAGAAGTGAAACAAAGATTTTTAATCTAGTTAAAATAGGATTCGTATCATTTTTCTACCTCAGTAATTTCGGGGAAAAATTCTTTTAAGGGGGAAGGAATGTAACGTCCCGCTTTTTATCGGTTAGTATTTGGATATCTAAATCATTTTAAATATTAAATTCATAATGAAAGTGGATTAATTGAATGTATAAATATATATATTAAATATAATCGAGCCCGTAATATCGCGGCAGTTCATAATTAACGTTCTGAACTTCAACTGAGCGTACAAGACTCGTTATTAGTCGGATTTCTTCGAAACAAGAAGCATTGGAATCTGTTGAACTGTATCTTTCTAACAGAAGTGAAAAACCAAGATTTCGCGTTATAGATTGTGAATTATATCCAAATCAAATATTCAGAAAGTCACTATGAAATCGTATATCGACTGTAATAGTTTATTTGAAATAACTGCATATTGGATTCGAATTTAGACAAGGTTCTTTTGAGACATAGTGATAATTTAATTTTTAGAATTTCACTGTAATTTTTAACTAATTAAATACAAAACTTTTTATTTGGAGTATTTGGTACCCTTAATCAGCATTTCCGGGTCTCACAGAATAAGTTAACCTACCGATATTATTATATTTCTGGGATCGTGACACCTCGCTGGACGTGACCGTAATCTTATTTCTATCCGTAGCAGCTCAGATACGAATGTTATCTTACATAACATGGTACAATCAAATTTACAAATAAAAAACAAATATAGAACGATATTCAGAACAGACAAAGTAACTAGAAAAACATCATGCCTACTCCATAAGCTCCATGCCCTATGTTCTTAAACGTATATGAAAATTTGACCTACCCTACTTGCCTTAGCAAGTAAGAAAATGATACAACGTTGAATTGTCACATCCATTTTTCAAAAATATCTGTATGGTTATTTTCCTTACCAACAAAGTAAAGAAGGCCACAATAGAAATTGTAGGTGTATAGACCTAGCTAAGACCATTACTCTATTCCTTAGTTTAAAAGTCAAGGATGTAGATTATAATATTGGGTACGGTTCCTTCACAGCTAATTCAAAATCTAGTCCCCTTCCTAATACTTAATGGCAAAGAAAACATACTAGCCTATCCGCGCAGCTAAGTAAAGCAATCACCCTAAAAATCTTATATACATAATGCTACAGGTTCTTTCTATTCACACATGCTTGCGTTGGAAATATAAACTAAAACTAGAGTGCCACATCCCCTATAACTTAACAGCGAAGAAATTCTCCATCTATAAGTAATACACAAATCGCGAACTCCCAAACAAAAAGGGATTCTGTGACAAAGGAGGAATGGCTGTGAACGCAGTGGATACCGGGAAGAAGATGGAGACGTCTATGAGTTTAAATGTTAAAATGAAGAATAGTGAAGGGGGTGCTGACATGAGAAGAAGAGTTAGCGAAGCACAGGTGGAAGTACAGCATGGTTCACACAAGAGGACGGTTGTAAGGGGACAGGATGAATGCGTTGGCAAATGAGGGGTGATGTGCTGCACGTGTTTTAGTGTTAATATATAAATATATATACCGTATGGAGATGGATAGCAGGCTAGAGCTGTGTCTTGCGTGGACCTCAGCAACAGAGAGGGTTCGATATGGAGAAACTGGAAGTGGTGGCGTGTACTAGAGCGGTGATCCGAGAAGTGGCGAACTAAAGTGACGAGTAGATGGTGTATGGGCATGGTTTTGCGTGAAGATGGGGAGGGTATTCAGGGATTCGAACAGTCATATACTGAGATGGGTAGAAGGAGGCAATGAGGAGGAAGTTCGGCTTACATTGGAGTGGGTTTTGACGATAATAGTTTGGGGAGGAGATATGCATGAAACAGAAGTATATAGTGGGAAGATGAAAGACTATGTGATGAGAACGAATGAGGGATCAAAGGGAAACACGACAAATAAAATGAAAGCAAGCGTTTTAGTTTTGTAAGAAGAAAGTGGGGAGTTTAACATGGACAAGGCAGAGAACTGCTTTTCAAATGGTAAAGAAATGGGTGGGCTTTGCGTTATTGGTGTAACTATGTAAGTATGCTTCATGGATTCGAACTGTACGCGTGATAAGGAGGCTGGAGTGGTGGATGAGATGTGAAGGTAGCTAAACCACTAAGGGACTGGATTTTAACATTGACAGTATTCCAGAAAGCTTAACGAAAACTGTTTTGCGTGAACCACATGCTGATTTCACTGAACGTTCTAAGGGAAAGAAATTGCACTTGTAAATCAGTTTTCTTCTTTTGATCCGCGCACTACTGCCGCATCAAGCACCTTTTCCTCCCCTTGATCATCCGCAGTTATGTGAGTTGTCAGACCAGTCAGTAAAACTCCAGTGAGTTCCACGGAAGAATGGTTTTTTAGTGATGCATGCGAGCGTGAGTTAACAATGGGTGAAGGAGGAGACAAAGAGCAGGAAAAGTATTTGTGAGGTCTGGCGAATAAAGTTTTCGCACTGACAGGTGCTGCTATGGTCAGGGACGCCATGACTAGAAGCACTGCAGACTGAGTGATGGAGCCGAGTGAAGGGATCGAGCGTTATATTAATGGTTCAAGAAAAAATAGAGATCGAAGGCGAGAAACACGGTGAAGTAGCGGTGCGGGTCTAAAAGTTTGGTTGGGCCGAATTTAAATGTTTGTCTAGCGGTTCGTCACTTTGGAATCACACGGAAGGTGGCAACGCTATGAAGTCGGGTTGGAGCAATTTGAAGCACGTTGAAAGTATGGAAGAATTGAACGTCGGGTTTAATCGGCTGACGCAAATCATTATTTAACGGTTAACGCGCAAAGGTGAGTAAATTCACTCACTCTGATCTATTTTAAATTATTATAACTATATTTTGATATTTGGTTGAATGCTGTGTGATGGTCGTTTAGGTAGTTACCATTAAATTGGTTGAAATATTATATATTGTTGCATAGGTTGGATATTGATTCCACCGATTATAATATTCCCTAGTATGAAGTTAGTGTTAATTGTGTTGACTAACATCTGTGGATGCGGGAAACCGGTTAGAGGAATCCAACCAGATTCCTCAATATTTATATATACTGTTTGTTTTATATGCACTGTTTGAACCCGAATTACATTTAAAAACCCCGTGTGAATATTGATGTTGAATGAAAATCCAACATTTTCTTCGATAAATAAATAAACGATATTGATTAGGAAAGTGGTAACAGTCGACTGTAAACCCATCGTTTTGTTAAGAAGTTGATTGGCCGTCAGGCAAATCAATGAAGTTAATTAGAAAAATTATATTTTTATAATTAAAGTGAAGTTTTAAATTTATAATAGAAGTTCTATTATAAACCAGTATTTTAGAATTCGTTTTATAAAGTAAATAAAAACGATTGTTGACATTTAAATAAGTTTATAAAGTAGAAATTATCCTACGATTAAATATTTGGATAATTATTTTAAGACAAACAATTTAGAAATATTATTAGATTAAATAGGTTAATCTAATGGTATGAAATAATTAAAGTCAGTTAACGAATTTATTGATGGAATGAAGTTGATTTAAAACAACTTTTTAAGTGAAAATTATTATTAGATTAAATGGGTCCTTGTAAAGAAGTTATAAATAGAACTGTGGAATGAAGTTAAAGCGAAGAGTTAATGTTTAAACAAAATAATCATAAACAACGAAGATTTCAAAGTATAAATATGGTGTTAAAAAACCATATTCCAAAATAAAACAAGGAAATACGATTTGATGTATATTATAAGTAATAAGGGATTAGAGTACAGATTTATATCTGTTTTAAGGTAAGAACGTTGTCGATCAAGGTCTGAGAGGTAAATAGAATACCCAAACTTGAACGGTTTCACTATTATCAAGAAACGATATCAGTTTTTAACGGAAAGAGATGTCAAGATTAGTATAAAGGGAATATAGCAGCTTATTGCAAGTCTTAGAACTATAGCGATAAAATAACGTTGTTGACTAGGCTTAAGCGTGACTGTTGTGTCGAGATTAGTTATAAAGAGGAATATTACAGCGTATGACAAGTTTTTGAACTATAACGATAAATTAACGTTGTTGACCAAACTTAAGCGTGATTTTCATATATAGCATTACTCCCTAAGAAACGTAAAAAGTTTGGTTTGGAATCCACTTATTCGGAAGTAATAAATAACAATGTTTGTCCAAAGAAAATATAAGAATAAGTTTAGAAAGAGAAATTGGAGAATCGTGTTAGAAAACGATAGCAGCATTTCGATGTTCGAAATGTGATTATAATTAAACCATTAGGATTTGAGAACTAGAATTCGACAATGTCGAATGTATTAAAGTAAATAATTTTTAGGAATTATATTCTGATAGGATAATTAACATTTATTTTTTTAAAAATAAATGTTAATAGGATGGGAATTAGTATTTAGTTATAACTTGATATTGATTTGACAAGAAGTTGACTTAGAGACAGAGTTTATAAAGTGGAATAGGAATATAAAAGTATGAAAGAGATTTCAGCAAACAAGATAAGGGAAATTATTACGTGAATAAAGAGTTATATGATAAAGGTGTTCAGATTTCTGTAATAAGAGGTGGTATTCACATTTTAAAGTGAATAATGTTTTTAAATGCGAATGTTGGGCCGATTAAAAGGTTACAATGAGATTGGAAATATTTTCCAATGTCGTTTAGGTAGATTATCCAAGAATAGAAACAAAGAGTGTGAAATTAATGGAAATGGTTCGAACATTAATAACGTATATTTTCCAGAACATGAAAGAATAAGAGTCTATAATAACTGGAAATGTTTTCCAAGAAGTGTAAAAAGGCTAAAACGGGATTTGAGAAATATCTGGTAAGATATGGGAATTCGAATAATAAAAATGAATGTTGAATAAAAAGTACCCGTGTTTATGTGATGTCTAAGTATACATTTGAATGAATGTTTGTTTTAGCTTCGATGGTTAAATAACCGACTTTCGAAGTGTTTTGACCATCGTTGTCAATACGGAGAGACCGGTTAGATATATTATCCGGAAACCACTACGTATAGGCATAAGCACTGCGAATTATATTATGCTGAAGACAGTTGAAGACGGAGTGAAATGCAAGGCTCGTCAAGTTCCAGAATGGTGCTTTCTGTTTTTCCAGTCCTAGGACAACTTATATGGATAAGTGTCTGATAGAGTATTTCCAACGGTCACACCGTTGATTTTTATGAATATTCCATGTTGGTGGGGAGAAGGTAACTTCTCTTTATTCTACACCCAACGTGCATTTGTGTAATCAATATGTGAATAAAGATTTGACGATGTGACATTCAAAGTGAATGGTGATCAAATGTTTTGAAAATAGACGTAGCCTCTAGCCTCACTACCAGGAAATAACAAAAGTTGGGCTGGGCAGCATGGCTTGTCGGGTCATACCCAAGCAGGGTGTATTATCACCGATCTAGAGAAAATTCATATTTGTTCTTTTCGATTCTGTATCTTCGGATGATGGTTGGATGGCCAACAACCGTAGGTGGCAATATATTCGATACACTCAAGTTAAATGAGTGGTCGGTCATGTGTGGCCGGGTTGCAAGACGTTCTTGTTGAACCCCAGTGTATACCCTCTAGAGTACACAGATCGGAAGGTGCTCCCATACCTTGTCTGTTGGATTCCATTCTCCAATAAGTGCTCTGCGGTTTATGATTTTGTACTATATATATGTGGAGCGTGAGATGTAAGCGTTCTGCTACTTGGATACTTATTTGGTTAGACAATATTATAATTTCACTGGATTTTGATATCAAAGTATTTCGGGTTATAGTAAGGTAAAAACCGTCCATGTTTATGTGTGGGTTGGTCTTACTATTATCTTTTGTTTGAAAAGGATTTTCAAAGTTAAACATTATGTTCGGAATTTACTCACACAAGTCCCATGACTGACCCAGAGTTTATTTTGTTTGTTTTCCCTAAACTCTTGGGTGCCTAAGTTTGTACGGGCAGTCAAGTGTTTCAGGCTTTGCAGATTCACTTGGAGAAGCTGGAAACAGAAGGCTTCACCATTAGTTAGTTAAAGATTATTTCCGTTGTAATATGTATGAGTTGTACTCTAATATGGTATGTATATACAAATTCAGTTTGTGTATTTCAAAGTTATGTTACAATAAATGATTGTACTTGCACCATTCTGGAACCACTATAAATCAAAGATATAATAAAGTGGATGTAGGCTAGTTAATGTCGAACCACTAAAATCTGGTGTGTTCTCAGTATTTTCTTTCATTTCTAGTCATTAATCTCTGCAAATTCAGACAATTTGGGTGTTAGAGCCATAATTTGGTCTAACATTTTAGTGCTTTCACTAAGAATTGAAGTCTCAACATATCGGATTATTGCTCTACTATTTGGATATTCAAGTTCGAAGAAAATAGTCTATGTCTCCACTGTTTCAGCTTTTGAAGATTTTAGCAAAGTCAGCGCATTATAGCTGGAAAGAAATCCAAGGATGTACGAGCTTTACAAGAAAACCAATCTGCAAACAAAGCTAACGAAGAAAGAATTCATGAGCAGGCCGAGGTGGAGTCTGCGGTTCGTGAAGATGAGGGGGCGATCCGACACGCAGTGGGCGTCATGACCCGATCCCAAGATAACATCACGAGCCACCCTGCTCACACTACCACAAACCGCCTCCAGGGAGCCACCATGAGCTAACATCAGGAAGGAACCACAAGCCATCAACATGATGGGGGCACGAACCTCCCTGACCACAGGACCACAACTCGACCTAGAAAGGAAATTATGGCCCGTTCTGCTTGTGCCGGTACTTCTGCTCGGCCTGGCTTGGGTTCTCTACGTATAAGAGTGAATGTTGATGATCGGTTCAACCCTTCTACCCCAGCTACTGAAGGAGATCTTTCTCGCATCCTCGATATGTTAGAGAGGACGAATGATGAGTTGGCAGCCCATAGGCAAGAAAGATCCTTGTTACGACAAAACATTACGGCATTGGACAGAAGAATTAATGATCTTCAGAGGCAGAGGACATCTCTACCAGCCTGTCCTCTAACTCCAGAGTACTCGTCTTCGTTTGGGGAATCTCCAAGACCTCCATGACCGCCATTGTAAAGGGTTGAAAATATAGCATAACTTCGATTTGGATCGCTTCCTTCTCGAGAAGATGCGGCAATCAACTTGGGTTCCATCGACCGCAATTTGTATAATTCTGCAACATTTCCCAGAGTCCAAGTTATTGATGATCCTGTTGAGCATCAACCATTGCAACCCCCTCATCACGTGATTGATCATGGAAACATAGGGCAAGGAAGTTCTGCTCAAGCCCCAGACTTCGCAGCAATACGTCGAAGGGACGTTGGAGGGCCCCGCAGGGCAAAGAGTGTTGATCCCGAATCTACGCTGACTCATGCTAATGTTGAAGCAATGATTAGGCAGATCATGGTGGATAGCTGTGGACAGAGAGATGAAGATTGGGGTATAAGCCACAGTCATACGCCCTTTACTGATGATGTATTGGATGTCCGCTTTCCGAGACGATTCACTATGCCCACCATGAATCGTTATGCAGGAAGGATAGATCCAGTTCAACATCTGATGAGGTATTCATGGTACATGAATGCTGCTGCGCTCCAGACGCAGTAAAATTCAAAGCGTTCCCGATATTCCTGGAGGATGTGGCATTGATGTGGTTTACTCGTTTGCCTGCACGGTCCATCGCCAGCTTCCAAGAACTAAGCGAAAAGTTCATAAACGAGTTCCGACTTTACGCTCAAAGGTCCAAAAATGTCATCAAGCTATCGCTCATCAAACAACATCCCGACGAAACTCTTAGGTCATATTTGGACCACTTCAATTTGGCAGTTACAGAAGTTAAAGATCCACACGAGCAATCTGTCCTGATGGCCTTGATTGACGGAGTAGATAAAGACACGGAATTTGGTCGATATTTGGTAGGAAAGCCATCGCTAACTAGAGAAGTATTTTACAAAAAAGTTGACATTCGTTTGTAATAAGAAGAGATATATGCCAATCGGAAAAGGAAGGCTACCGACAAAGAGGATATACCGAGCAATGTGGCCGTCAAACAATCTGGGGACAAATCTGGAAAGGTAGATGTCAACGTTGGAAACAAAAACCAGGGGAATGCTCGCCAGCCCGGGAACGACAACAAGAGAAGAAATCGTGGAAACGACTTACAGAGGAGGCCTCGATTCAAGCCCATTGAAAATTTCACGCCATTGAATGATGCATTAGAAAACATCTCCCTGGATACCTATAACGTTCTTAAGTATAAGAGACCTCCACCTAGAGATTAAACAGGAAAAAAACGTGAGATAAGAAAGTTTTGTCTTTTTCATCAGACCCATGGCCATTATACCAATGAATGCGATCATTTGAGAGACATCGTCGAAAAATTGCTCCATGAAGGAAAGTTGGACGAATACATGGTTGCACCAAGAGATAGGGGGCAAGCCCGAAACCAAAATTAACCCGCAACTAGGCCAACCGCTCAGCAGAAAGGAAAGAACATTGTCATCAATACTATAGCAGGAGGACCTCATCCTGCTGGGCACAACTTTAGGGCAATGGATTAGTATGTGAATGTGGCTAAACATCTTGAAGTAGGAGAATGCAACAATCCTGAAATTGCAGCCCCGATAAAGCATCATAAGACGATGTTTGACGATATCGTCTTTTGTGATAGAGACTGTATTGGAGTTCACGCCCCCATTGAAAATCCTTTAGTGATCACGACAACCATCGGTACCGCTTTGGTCCATAAGGTGTTTGATAGATAATGGAAGTTTTGTAAACATCCTGCTTAAGAAGGCCTTTGACCAGATGAAGCTTGAGGCGAAAGATTTGAAGCCCTGTAAGGGATGGATAGAAGGATACGTGGCTTCAATGGAGCCTTAACAGCCCCAACTAGATATGTGGAATTATCAGTAACTTTGGGAGAAGGGGATCGCTGGAGAGTGAGAATTCTTCCATTTGTGGTATTGGACATTGAGTCACCGTATAACGCCTTTTTGGGCCGACCGGCTCTAGCAGAATTCAGAGCTTTTATTGCACCTTGGTGCTTATTATTAAAGTTCCCGACGGATGCAGGAGTGGGAGTAGTTAGAGGCAATCAGGTTGTCAGACGAGCTTGCTACATAGCTGAGTTAATGTTGTTGCTCAAAGGATTAAATATAGAACCAAAGGGTACTCCTTCACCCGCAAAGGAGGACACGACATAGCAATTAAAGATGGCCTCGTAGGAGCTGCCCAGAGAACTGGCAGACCCCAGAGAGGACGAGGAACCTAGGGGTAGAATGGTGACTCCTAACGAAACGACTGTGGATATTCCAATCGACGATAATGACCCAGCGAAGGTCATGAAAATTGGATCCCAGTTAGACCCCCTTTGTGCAAAGGAATTAACTGATTTCTTAAAAACCAACGTGGATGTGATTGCATGGACCCATGCTGACATGTGTAGGATATCCCCATCAATCATGAGCCACTCGTTGAGTATCAACCCGAAATATCCAGCTGTCAAGCAGAAAAGGCGAATGCTAGGCCCAGAAAGGTCAGCTACCTTAAAGGAAGAAGTTGAGAAGTTGAAGTGCAATGGATTCATTAGAGATTCAACTAACCCGGAATGGATTTCGAATCCGGTTTTGGTGAAGAAGGCTAACGAGAAATGGCACACCTGCATTGCTTTTTCAGTTTTGAACAATCCTTCCCCGAAGGATAGTTTCCCACTTCCTAGAATCGATCAATTGGTGGATTCAACCGTGGGTCATGAACTTTTGTCCTTTATGGATGCGTATTTTGTAGACAATCAAATCCCAATGCATGTGCCAGATCAGGAGCATACCAGTTTCATTACAGATTTGGGTCCATACTGCTATGTAGCGATACCTTTTGGCTTGAAGAACGCTGGAGCAACATATCAACGAATAGTAAACCCAATGTTCTACAGTCAGATTGGGAAGACGACGGAAATATATGTCGATGATATGCTTGTGAAGTCCAGACAATCATCCAACCATACCACTGATTTAGCAGAAATATTTGGCATCCTTAGGCGATACGGGATGAAGCTCAACCCACTAAAATGTTCATTCGGAGTAGCCTCTGGAAAGTTCTTGGGTTTTATCGTCAGCTCACGTGGAATTGAAATCAATCCGGACCAGATCGCGACAATCAGGAACATTCAAGAACCAAGGCAAATTAAAGATGTGCAAAGCCTCGCTGGAAAGTAGCCGCATTAAGTAAATTCATCTCCAAAGCTACAGATAAGTGCATTTCATTTTTCGATTCGATAAAGTGAAAGAAGCGCAATTTTAAGTGGACTCCTAATTGTGTAGAAGCGTTCCAAAACCTCTTGAATCATCTGGAAAAACCTCCAATATTACCCAAACCAGTAGATCACGAAGATTTGTTCGTGTACTTGGCAGTATTGTCTCACGCAATAAGTTCAGCCCTGGTAAGGGAAGGAGATAAAGTCAAGAGATCGGTGTACTATGTAAGTAAGAAATTAGTGGTGGCGGAATGGAACTACCCAAAGATAGAAAAGCTTGCGTACAGTTTGCTGGTCACATCTAGAAAGATCCGCCACTATTTTCAGGCTCATCCTATCACTGTGTACACCGATCACCCGTTACGGCAAGTGTTGCAAAGACCAGAGGCATCGGAAAGGCTACTCAAGTGGAATATTGAGTTGAGTCAGTTCGACCTGAACTTTCAGCCTCGAAGATCAATAAGGGGGTAAGTACTGGAAGATTTTATAGCAGAGTTTACTATCCCGGAGGAGGATATGATGAGTGAGGAAGTTAAGCCTCCGAAACAACTTGTTGACCCTAACGCCTGGAAACTGTACGCTGACGGAGCCAGGAATGACAAGCGATCTGGTGCTGGAGTGGTACTTGTAACTCCCAAAGAACGATCACTATATTATGCCTTGAAATTAGATTTCCACGCCACCAACAACGACTCATAGTTTGAAGCCCTGATTGCAAGGCTTAAGCTTGCGAGGGTGCTAGGAATGACGAAGTTAGATATCTTTTGCGATTCGAAGATAGTTGTGAACTAGGTCAATGAAGGGTTTCAAGCCAAAGGACCAAGACTTGTATTATACTTGAGGGAAGTAAGAAAATTTCTGGGTGGCTTGGAACACTACAGCATATCACACATCCATCGATCAGAGAACCAGAGGGCAGATAAGTTAGCCGATGTGGCAAGCTCCGATAACTCTGAGGACACAAAGAGAGTCCCGATAGAGATACTGCAGTCTCCGAGTATTGATCAGATGGAAGTTGATCTTATACTGGAGACTGAGCCAGAAAGGGAGTCATGGATGGCACCCATAAAGAACTTCCTGATAAATGGGACTCTTCCCACCAAAAAGAAAGAAAGGCGTGCTGTTATTTGTAAAGCCTCCAGATATGTCATGCAAGGTGAAGTTTTATACCAATAAGGATTCTCGATGCCGCTCCTCCGGTGTATAGCCCATGACGACTTCGAAAGAGTGTTAAGGGAAGTTCATGAAGGTTAACGTGGCGACCACACTGGAGGCTAGACATTGGCGAAGAAGATACTGCGATACGACTATTTTTGACCCACCGTGAACAAAGATGCAGCTAAACATGCGGCGTTGCGATAACTGCCAGAAATTCTCCAAGATCCCCAGAGCGCCTCCTAACCAGTTAACAACAATGACGAGCCTGTGGCCCTTCTCCCTATGGGGAATTGATATTATTGGAAGCCTCCCTATTTCTAAAGGTGGAGCTAAGTATGCCATCGTAGCCATAGATTACTTGATGAAGTGGGTCGAAGAAGAACCGTTAACCACAATCACAACTGAGAGGCTGATCAACTTCATCGTGAGAAATATTATCTGTCGATTTGGAATTCCAAAAGCCATCAAAAAAGATAATGGGACCCAATTTGACAGTACCTTGTTCCATGATTTTTGCCAGAGATATTATATCGAGAAGAGATTCACAGCCGTGGCGCATCCACAGTCAAATGGATAGGTAGAAGCGGCAAACAAAGTAATTAAGTCCATTTTGAAAAAACAATTGAAGCGGGCCAAAGCCATCTGGGTTGATGAACTACATGGCATTATGGGCCTACAGGACAACCTTTAAATCAGCCACCGGGCATACCCCCTTTTCCCTTGCTTTTGGAACTGAAGCAGTCATCCCAGTTGAGTTAGAAGTACCATCTCACAGAGTCACTTACTACGACCCAATGACTAACAATAAACTGCTTCTTCTTGAATCCCTAGATATGGTAGAAGAGAAAAGGGACGAGGCAGATCTACGTGCCTTGAGACACAAACAACAAGTGAAAGTGTGTACGCGTGTGCTTGCCGAGTATAATACACACAAGGATCGTGTAATATGACAAACAATATTCAAGTATAAAGTAATAACTATTCGCAGATAAGTAAATATAGTAAATGCAGTAAAATAGATAAATCACACCAGGGATTTTTATACTGGTTCGGAGCACCGTCCTACGTCCAGTCCCAGACCTCTCTCTGGATTTTCACTAATCAACAACCTCGCTTCACCTGGAGGAACAAGTTCACAACACTACTTGATTTCACGGGCTACAAGCTTACCCACTTGATTTCACGGGCTACAAGCTTACCCACACAGGACAATTACAAGAGTTTGACTTTTGAATGTGTTCTTGCTTCAACACTGATTAGTCAATAATTGAGTACACCCTTCCTATAATCTTATCCTCAAATGTAATTTGATGTTTGCGAAGATTCAGAAGTGGATTATCTTTGAATCACAAGTGTATTAAATATGCTTGGAGACTCAAACGATAATATAATGATTTTGAGTGCTTTTTGAATGCCAAGTAATAATGCAAGATAGATCAGAGAATAGAGAGTGAAATTCGGTGATTTGGATGAATGAATCACGATGTATTTATAGTGATTGAAAAGTTATAATCATTAGTGAAAAGTTGCAATCAAAAGAGATGACTCCTGATGAAGAGAAATGGATGCAACATTTCATGAAAGAAGATGACTCTTCAAAGATATGCTTTGTTATTCAAAAAGCTGTCGACAGTTAAAATGTACAGGTAGACAGGTTTTTGACCGTTGCCTTTAAAAAGCTGTTGACAGGTTAATTTTTACAGGTAGACAGGTTTCATTTGAAATCCTGTTGGCAAATTAAAAATAACCTATTGACATGTTTTTGTCAACTTGCTACAGAAAAGAGTTTTCATGAATATTTTTAAAAGCAATGAGAAGTATGATTATTTGAGGATAGATTTTAACATTTATAACTCTAAATAACCAACTTCTAACCTATAAAAAAACATCAATTCTTCTTTTTGTCATCGATTCTTCTTTTTGTCGATCATGAAGTCCTTCTTGTCATTAATCAAAATTAAGCATTGAAACCGTTGACTCAACATTCTCCCCATTTTTGATTGATGACAATATTGCTTGATATTTCAATCTCCATTGCTATCTCCCCCTGTTTATATGCTCCCCCTGAATTATATAACTAAATCTCTGCAAGAAGGAATGTTAGTAACATTTTCTCCCCCTTTGTCATCGACAAAAAAGGTACACAACAGTGAATGAGATTATAGTCATAACAACATTATGTAGTTAAAACGTAGAACATCACACATAGATTGTAACACATATTACAGACCATACCAGACCAAACATACCAAACTAAGTTATGTAGCATACATACTTAATTAAAACACAGCACTAATTATGTACAAGTGCTGATATAAGTGTTTGAAATTAAAAGCATAACATCACAAAATATAGATAGAAGGAACTACTCGGATGGTCAGTCCGAATCGGTTTCTTCTTCTTCTGTGTCTCCTTCTTCTTCACTTTCTTCCTCGTCTCTGTCTTGTTCTTCCTCTTCCTCATTTCCACCTTCTTCAATATGTGACGTTCCACGACCACGACCATGTTGGGTACTTGCTCCAGAACTAGTGCCCTCCTCCGAAGTTGACCATGTGAATGTAGGAGGCATTAGACGTTTTCCCGGATCTTGAGCAAGTGTGTTAGAGGATGAGGCACAAGAAATTGCTTTCCAAATTATACCGAAGAAAGACTAGAGTTTATTAAACCGCTTATCGAGTTTTGTGTCCAAACGATCAAGCTTATTATCGGTTCTTTTAAGTCTTGCTTCTAGTAAAAATTGATTTCTTGCAATTTTCTCTTGAAATTCTTTTGTTGACGAAGTAGGTGGAGGAATTCTAACGTCTTCCGGTCTTTGCGTAGTAATTTGTGAGGAAGAAGCCTCTAAAGGACCTTGGCGTACATATTGCTCAAAAGGAATAATGTTTAAGTATGGCTCGGGAAGTTTCATTCTCTTCTTTGATGCTTTATTAATACACTTAGGTTTTGAAATTTTGGACTCGGGAGATGGAGTTCCGCAATCCATTAGGAGGCGCATAATATATTCGTTGTAAAACAAATGTGGTCGAGAAAGTTTGTTTACCATTGAAATCTCATCAAAAATCATTTCAACCCAATTAACGTTGATATCTCCATAAATAGCGTATAATGACTTAAAATTTTCTTTATAAACGACATCGAAATTTCCGGTCCTTGGCAACAAGGAATGCGTGATACAGAGATGAAGAATTCTAGCCGGGAGTCTTAAATTGATTCCTTTTGTACTTGACTTACGATCTTCAATGAACAAGTGACTAATTTTATCTCTAATATGAATAGGACAGAAATCACTAGAGAATTTAATACCATTATTTGGAGAATGAAGAACTTGTCCCATTCTATCTTTGGAGATAAAAACATGTTGTCCACAAACTACTGACCATAAACAATCAGACGGGTTATCCGGTTTAAATTTCTCTAGGTTGAGAATAGCGTAGAACAACTTAATCATTATATGATTAATTTCTACGTTGTTGTCATCAAAATTAAGGAGCGAATCAATACCTGCTCTATTCGCTATATTTTTAACATCATAGAGAAAGAAATCAGAGAACTTTATGAAAGATCCTTGATGAATGGTGTAATCCTTCATCTTATTCCACCTTTTCACAACAATAGGATCCATTAACCAGTGTTTAATGTGTGAATCGATAGGTTGGAGATGTGAGGAAGAAGAAGATGTTTTTGTTTTCTTATGTTTTGGAGCCATTGGAATATGATTTGAATTGAAATTGAAGAGATTAGGGCTGATAGGAATGGGTATTTTGAGTTTAAAGGGAGTTGAAAACGAAATGGTGTGTTGGATTTGATTGTGAACCGATGTTTGTAAATATAAAAACAGATTTATTCGCGACTGGTCGATAGGGAATAATTCACATGTCGACAGGTAAAGTTTCTGGTTTGAAATTGAAAACAGAAATCGGTCGACAGGAGGGAATAGGGCGGTCGACAGGAAATGTTTCTGGTTTGAAAAAAAAAACAGTTTTAATATAAATCGGTCGATAGGAAATTCTCAACCGGTCGACCTAACTTTTCTCTGGTTTTAATTTTATGAACAACGGTCGATAGGTGTAATGCAGGCGGTCGACAGGAAAACTCTCTGGACTGCAATTGAATAAAACATGTTGACAGAAAAGAGATGATTCCTGATGAAGAGAAATGGATGCAACCTTTCATGAAAGAAGATGATTCTTCAAAGATATGCTTTGTTATTCAAAAAGCTGTTGACAGTTAAAATGTACAGGTAGACAGGTTTTTGACCGTTACCTTTAAAAAGCTGTTGACAGGTTAATTTTTATAGGTAGACAGGTTTCATTTGAAATCCTGTTAACAAGTTAAAAATAACCTGTTGACATGTTTTTGTCAACTTGCTACAAAAAAGAGTATTCATGAATATTTTTAAAAGCAATGAGAAGTATGATTATTTGAGGATAGATTTTAACATTTATAACTCTAAATAACCAACTTCTAACCTATGAAAAAACATCAATTCTTCTTTTTGTCATCGATTCTTCTTTTTGTCGATCATGAAGTCCTTCTTGTCATTAATCAAAATTAAGCATTGAAACCATTGACTCAACAATAAGTTGCTCAGTACTACAAATAAAGGGTCCGAGTGCGAACATTTGAACCTGGAGACTTGGTTCTAAAGTGCGTATTTCCTCCCCCAGTACACTTATGTAATGACCTGGATTTTTAGCGACATTGGTTATCGACATAAACTCGATGTCGATAACCAAAACATTGAAAAATACCGGTCATTAGTGAAAGAAATTAGAGGGTGAGGATAGATAAGATAGAAACTTAGAATAGAAGAAGAAGAAGAAGAACACAACATCATAGTAACGCGAACCTCACAACGGAACGAATAACATATAATATATATAACAAAACTTGAAATATACATCTGTACTTGAATATACACATCATTATCAAAGTACAACATTTACAACACAGTGGAATAATAATAGCGATATAATTCTGAAGCCTCCTGCTCCAGCTCTTCAATGTATCTGTAAATTCCGACTACTTGACTGCCCATACAATATAGGCACCCAAGAGTTTAGGGAAAACAACAAAGTAAACTCCGGGTCAGTCATGGGACTGGTATGAGTAAAACAGTTTAAAACAGTTTGAACAAGTAAACGATATCTCATAAGACCACGCCGTATAACGGAACGAGTTTTTCCCTTATGAGAATCCAATATATCTTTATATCAAAACCTTTTGATATTATAGTAATGTCTATCAACACAATATAATAATCATCTAGCAGAACGCTTTCATCTCACGTTCTACATATACAGTATACAATCAAGACCGCAAGCACGTATTGGGTAATGGATTTCCAACTATGACAAGGTATGGAACCACCTTTCGCTAGTGTACCTCTAGAGAGGAATACACTGGGTTCAACAAGAACATCTTGCAACCCGGCCGCACATGACCGACCTCTCATTTCGCTTGAGTGTATCGAATGTATATCACCAACGGTTGGGATCAGCAACCGTTTCCCAAATGGGATAGCATCAACAATAGATTTTTAGAAATAAATGAAACTCTAGATCAGGTGATTATACACCCTACTTCGGTGCGACCGACTTAGCCATGTTGCCAGCCCGATTTCTGTCATTTACCGGTTGATGAGGCTAAGCTACGCTTTATCATCACACCAGATTCACTTTGAATGCCACATCGACAAATCCATCAAATCACCGATTTGCGTCCTCAACTATACATTATGTGTTAGCTAAAAGAAGTTTCCTTCTCCGCTTCCACTCTTGGTACGGTTGGAGAAATCAATATACGTGATCGTCTGGAAATACTTTGTCAGACATCCGTCCATACAAGTCATCCAGGAACAGGATGAACCGAAGGCACTATTCTGTAAATAGGATGGCCCTTGCATAACTCCGTCTTCAATTTCCTTTGGCATATATGATTCGCAACGCTTATGCCAATACAGAGTGGTTCTTTGGATAATAATCCAACCGGTCTCTCCATATTAACAACGTTAAAATGGTCAAAAACTTCGATAGTCTGTGAATTAACTATCGAAGAAAAACAGGTGTGCAAACAACGATATTATTTCCAAATGGAAATTTATATCGATCAAACATCATTCAACATTTATCTCTTTATTTCATTAATTTACTTATCTCCTGTTTCCCTATATTCAACATTTCTTATTTTCTAAATTTGGAAAATATACGTTATTAACAATGGAAAACATTTCCATTTCTTGTTTCCTTTATTAGAAAACATTTCTGGTTTCTTATTTGGAAAACATTTCCAAGCTTCTTCATTGGACTTAGACAGATGTTTAAACAAACATCGCTATGCCAACTCAAACCGTTTCCTTTGCTGCCGAACCTTAACTATTCCTTAGTTAAAAACGAAGCCAATCAAGTTGGGGTAGAACTACCTCTCAGACCATAACTGAACAACATTTCTAACTTTGAAATAGGCAAATTTCACTTTATATTTCTTTAACTAACTTCCTTACTTAACTCTCGTTCGAATAAATCTCTATTCGATTTATTCTATTTGATTTACTCTATTTGATTTACTCTATTCACTTAACCACTTTCGAATAAACTATATTCGATAACTCCTCTAACTTTATTCAAATAAACTATATTCTATTAACTCCTTTATTCTATTCGAATAAACTATATTCGATAACTACTTTTAATTAACAAGATTTGATAACTCCTTTCGAATAATTAATTCGATAAACTCCTTTTCTTTAACTCTATTCGAATAAACTATATTCGATTACTCTATTTAAATAACTCTAGTTCGATTTAACTCTATTCAATAAATTCTAGTTCGATATAACACTATCGATTTACTTTAACTGATTAACACTAACTGTTTAACTCTAATGGTTTTACCCTAACTGGTTTAACATAATTCGAATAACTAATATTCTATTAACTCTATTCAACTAACTCGACTCGACTATCCCCTTTCGAATAACTAATTCGATTTACTAACTTTGGAATACCATATTCGTTTTAACTCCTTTATCTCTATTTGAATAAACTATATATGATAAACTCCTTTATTCTATTCGAATAACTAATTCGATTAACTCCTTTTCGAATAAACTATTCATTTATAAAGATTTACTTTTAGTAACGGTTCTTCACTTTACAAATGATTTCCTTTTATTCTACTTATCCTTTTATTTTTATAAATATTTCTTTTATAAAAACCCTTTTCCTTTTCTATATAAAATCCATTGATTTTATATAAATAATTCATTTTCAAAATACACTTTGAAAATCCTCTTTCCCATATCCAGTATTTCTTATGGTATTTAACATACCATATAACAACGATAAATATCGTCCAAACACACACAATCAACAACATATTATATATCACATCATATATCACAATATATGAATCACAGTAAAATAAATGTCGAGGAATCCAGTTGGATTCCTCTAACCTATTTCCCTGCATCACAGATGTTAAACAATATAGATAACATCACTTTCAATTCCATATGATATATTCTGTTAAACAGAATCAATATAGAAATTCAACTAACTGACTAGCAGTTCAATCAAACAGTCAACACACAGTCAATCAGCCAATATCTAACAGTTCTAAAAATACAACAAGAAATTATAGACTGTTTAGAGTTAGTGAGATTTACTCACATTAGACGATCATCGTTGATAACGATAACCATCGCTTGATTTGATTTAGACGGACAATTTATTTCGCCATAAATTGTAACGAGCTCAGATTCTCTCCCAGTCAGCTTCATTGTGAAGCTCTCGTCCATACGATCCCAACGCGACCAGTTTCGCTGAATTTTGTTATCGTATGACAAAGTTATGTCAATTTGAAGTCAATGCATATTTAAATTGAATTTAAAACATGAATTTAAATCAAACGGGCTTTACCCTTTAACTAAGGCCCATTCTCCCTTGTTGAACACCCAACCTGCATTTAAACCCAACCGCATACCCTTCTCCTTCACCAAGTAAATGCTCCAGGGAACTCAAATAAACCCAAATGGCAAACTGTTGACCGCTATTCTCTCCTTCAATACTCCATGGATTCCCACTCCCAACCCTCCGAGCAACTCCTCTCCGCGACCTCCTTCATCTGACCACCACCAACACGAGTCCAAATCCATCAAGCAAATTGCGTCGAAACCCAAAATAGCCGCACCCAGTAAAACAATCCGAACCAAAATTCCGTCGATCACCTCAAAAAATCTTGAGCAACCCCTATTCGATATCAGCAACTTGAATCCAAACTCAGATCGAGCCAATCCCTCTTTGTTTTGATCAAATCCTTAACCCTAATTCACTGCTCATAAAACGAGCATCCCAAAAATGTATCGCATACTATAAAAATCCCACCAGCATGTAGAGGATTGTTTCAGGACCCAATATATCTCAGTTTGAGGATTTATTGATTTTTCTTTGTTTAAATATGTGATTTTCTTTTGAGGATTTCTTGTTGCGTTCTTGGGTTAATGCGGTTATATAGAGCTGTGTGTGGTAGGTAACATTGGTGGTTGAGAAACGGTGAGGCGTGGCCTGCTGTGGATCCAAAGAAAAATAGGGGGGATATTTTTAATTTGATTTTTATATTTATTTTATCGATTTTCTCCTTGTATCTACCTTCTAAAAATCCCAGCGATTACATACGATACCTAAAAATCACCAAACTGGACATGTAGCTAGAGCTCGACATTACGGTCCCAACGAAACTGATTTCGTCGAATTCCGACTTCGTATGCTCACACAGTGTATTTTTAACTGTCAAAATACTGATTGTTTTACACTCTAAAAATCCGTACGGCCACACAGTGACTCTAAAAATTACAAAACTGGTAATCTAACAACTATTTGACATTGCGGATCCAACAAAATTAGTTTCGTCGAATTCCGACTTCGTTTGCAAAAGTGGCTATTTTTAAAGCTCTGGATGACCCATTTAAATATATAAATATAATTAAATATAATTAATTTTAATATTTATATAAATAAATATTATCGTATATATCCACATACGATATCGTTCACCTCTAGAATATTCCTATATGAATTTCTAACTTGATATTCACTTCTGGGTCAACCCGATATTCATTTTATATGGAAATTCCTTTTTTTTAAAATATAAATAATTCCTTTATAAATTATAAAGGAATTCCACATCGACTTTTCTAAAATTTGATTTGGACATATCTCAAAATCTACACGACAAAATCCCGATTTTTCTCTTCCACTAGAAAGATATACTCCACCAGCTCCACACGTTTCTCGTTTCATAGAAATCCGATTTAAAACGGACCATGTACATCCAGTTGAAGTTCAAATCGCCAATTTATGAACTGCAACGCCATTTCGAGCTCGTTTATAATTATATTATAAACTATATGTTCAAACTGTCGTTATTTAAATATATTCGTTATTCAAATTCAATCCCAGGCCGAATTAAATATCACAGATGATCCGGTTCACACCATATCGTCATTTCAGCCAATTCTGATTATTTCAGAATTAAATATATTATTTAATTTATTATTTTAATTAAATATTCCCCATTATTTAATTCCACGACCATTAAATTCTCTAAACCACCATTTTAATAATTAAATAAATTAATCATAATACCTCTGCCAATGCGGGTCATTACAATTTTCCCCACTTAAAATAATTTCGTCCTCGAAATTGCTAAAAGGTAGAGAACGACCCTATCGACTGGTTAGAACATATTTGTTCACTTCTTAACTTCATTTTCAACTGAACCAATTTAATTTCAATTAAATTATTTATTCATTCTTATCAATGAAAATTTTCAAAAATCCTGAAAATTTCTAACTCCTTAACTTTTCGAAACATTTCGCCAGCACCTCCTTTGTATTGGTCAATACGTCAAACTCCAACTCGTCTCTCTGGGCCGTCTCCATCCCAAAAGAAAATTAAACAGCCAAGCGGCTTGCCAATTCGGCTCATAAATCTTATATCCTATAGAAATATAAACTTGTACCTTTTGTCGGCATATCATTATATCTCTTCCACCTGTTATTAATTCAGTAGATACAAGGGTCATCCCAATCAAATTCCAATCCGCTTTTATCCACGACACAACCATTTGCTTATATTCCAGCCAAATATCATTTCATCTCGAGTTTCTTCTCGATTCCCAACTCTTAACTCGATTATCACATTACACTTCAAATTTGAATCTCACAATCCAATTTGTCTTGATATCAATCTAATTCAATCTCAGTTACCACTTTACTGGCTTTATTTTAATTCAAATTTGCCTTCACAAATTTCTGTTAAATTTTCATTTAATTCAAACAGTCTTTCCCTGGGAGTTTTTAAACAGTTTACTCTTTTCAAAAATCAAATTTTCCTTTTGAACTTGTCACTGAGCCCTTAATTAATATTCCATTAGTTAAATCACCTCTCTATTTCTTTATCAATATTTGTTAACTAAATATTTTCAATAACCATATTGGCTTTTTACGTTATTTGCAAAACATTTCCGAATATCGCCCTCCTTTATTTTCTAAACTTTAGAAAATATGTGCTATTTATAATTGGAAAATATTCCAGTTACTTATCTATTTTCCGATCTCGTTTATTTCTATACTTAGGAAATATTCTTTATTATATTTCCAAGCTTACACTTATTTGGGTTAAAACGGATGTTGTGTAAAACATCGTTACGACAACCCAAATACTATATTCAACTAACTCTTATCCAACATTGATCTTCGGGCCTGAAATCTTACTATTTATTTGTTAATAATGAAATCAATCAAGTTGGGGTATAACTACCTCTCAGACCTTGACTGAATAACATTTATAACATCAAAACAGATATGACTACTTACTCGAATAATCAATAACATACAACTACTTATTCACTTTTAAACACATACACTTTCCTCTCTCTATTTTTACTAGATTATATTCTTAGTCTTCCTTTTTGATTTCACTATTCTATTTCTAAGTTCGTTTCCTTATCGACTTATATATATATATATATATATATATATATATATATATCGATACGTTGATTTCTAACTATCAAATTATCTTAAAAATATTCTAACTCCTTAAATTCTCGGAAAAATTTGCCATAACCTCCTTTGTACTAGGAGCATCGGGATATTTCAAATAGCCTCCCATGGCCCTCACCAATCCAAAAGAAAAAGAAAAAGCCAAGCAGCTAGCCGATACGGCGCATAAAATCTCATATATGAATTAAATACATACCTTTTCGTCGAGCATTCTATCTATATACCTTCATACCTTATCCATACCTATCTCATGTATATTTATACCTGCCCAATCTATTTTAACTATACCTGATCGTTTTAACTCAATTCGTTAATTAATTTGTTAATTAACTCTTTAGTCTAATTCACTTTTATATTTGAACATGACATGTTCTAATATATTTTAACTTGCTTATTAACTAATTTGAATCCAAATTTCAAATTTCAGTTCTATATTCGATTTCGAATGTCCATTTACAAATCCAATTCACCTTTCAAAGTTAAACTTCAAATTCAAACTCGATTAACTAATTCCTCTTCGACTTAGTAAATTCTATTCAATTTCTATTCAAATTTTATATCACTTCTATTATTCAAATCTGTATATCAAATTTTATTTGAATTATATATATTCAAAATCTATAGTTTAAATTCCATTTGAATTTCTATATTTCAATTCTATTTCAATTTCATTGAATTTCATATATTCAAACTCCCTTTGAATTTCTATATTCAAATTTCATTATTACTCTATATGAATCCTGTATTCCATTTTCCATTATTTAAATCTTCTTTATTCAAATCTCATTTGAATTTCTATATTCAAATCCCCTTTGAATTTTCTATATTCAAATCCCCTTTGAATTTTCTTATTTACATTCTATGTTTGAACTTCCTTTATTCAAATTCCTTTAAATAAGTCTCGATTTCAATTCCTTTTGAAATCGATATTTCTACCTTTTGAAAATAGATATCCCTTTCAATTTCACACTTGTATTTTTATTTCTGAATTATCCAATGATAATTCTTTTCACTTCATTTATGAACTTCGTTTATAAAAGAACTATTTATAAACTTTGTTTATAAAGGAACTTCTCGTTTTATTTCTTTTAAAACAAGTTAATATTTCAAATCTATTTCAAAATTCAAATTCTATATTATAAATCCCATTTTGAAATTCAACACAACTTGTCTTTCCCAAAACAAATTCAAAACAGTATCTCTGGTAGTAATTCGTCACTTACAACTCGAAAATGAATACTGATGATGCAGTTGTCATGATCAGAATCTATTTTCCAGCGATCGAAGTGAGTTCAATACTATAAAACCATTTCTAAACATTTCCACCTTGAAATTCATTTCAAAATATAATTCACACTGCTTGTAAAACAATTTAAAAATCTCCGAGGATCTTAAATTTTCCTTACTTTTAATCCAAATCCATTTACAAACACTTGTCCAATTCCCCAGAGTTTTAACTCAATTTCTGGTTTAAAATTTCAGATTTAACTCATCTGATTTCACGTATTTCACTTATATGAATTCTGATTGGTTATTTACATAACCATTTCACTTTATAATCATACTCGATTATAATAACAATCAATGTATCCACTATATTATAATCATTCCAATATAAATCCTTTATATCAAAATATAATTTAGGGCAAAATTTATTTCGTTTACCCTCTTTTCAAAACATACCATGACGGTTCATCATATTCAAGTGTTTAGTAACTCCTACCGATACAGTGGATCAAACTGATCGACCAGAACTCATAAATAACTCAACCAATGAATCTCCACAATATAAAACCAATTTTTATATAAATAACAAATACGCTCACTCGTATATATACACTCAAACTCAATCTAGGGTATTACTAACCCTATCTCTACCGAGTCACGCCACAGAGCCAAGGTAATTCACTTAACTTAAGCTCTGATACCAATTGTAATGACCCGGATTTTTAGCGACTTTGGTTATCGACGTAAACTCGATGTTGATAACCAAAACATCGAAAAATACCGGTCATTAGTGAAAGATATTAGAGGGTGAGGATAGATAAGATAGAAACTTAGAATAGAAGAAGAAGAAGAACACAACATCAGAGTAACGTGAACCTCACAACGGAATGAATAACATATAATATATATAACATAACTTGAAATATACATCTATACTTGAATATACACATCATTATCAAAGTACAACACTTACAACACAGCGGAATAATAATAGCGATATAATTCTGAAGCCTCCTGCTCCAACTCTTCAATGTATCTGTAAATCCCGACTACTTGAATGCCCATACAAATATAGGCACCCAAGAGTTTAGGGAAAACAACAAAGTAAACTCCGGGTCAGTCATGGGACTGGTATGAGTGAAACAGTTTAAAACAGTTTGAACAAGTAAACGATATCTCATAAGACCACGCCGTATAACGGAACGGTTTTTCCCTTATGAGAATCCAAAATATCTTTATATCAAAACCTTTTGATATTATAGTAATGTATATCAACACAATATAATAATCATCTAGCAGAACGCTTTCATCTCACGTTCTACATATATAGTATACAATCAAGACCGCAAGCACGTATTGGGTAATGGATTTCCAACTATGACAAGGTATGGAACCACCTTTCGCTAGTGTACCTCTAAAGAGGAATACACTGGGTTCAACAAGAACATCTTGCAACCCGACCACATATGACCGACCACTCATTTCGCTTGAGTGTATCGAATATATATCACCACCGGTTGGGATCAGCAACCATTTCCTGAATGGGATAGCATCAACAATAGATTTTTAGAAATAAATGAAACTCTAGATCAGGTGATTATACACCCTACTTCGGTGCGACCGACTTAGCCATGCTGCCAGCCCGATTTCTGTCATTTACCGATTGATGAGGCTAGAAGCTACGCTTTATCATCACACCAGATTCACTTTGAATGCCACATCGACAAATCCATCAAATCACCGATTTGCGTCCTCAACTATACATTATGTGTTAGCTAAAAGAAGTTTCCTTCTCCGCTTCCACTCTTGTTACGGTTGGAGAAATCAATATACGTGATCGTCTGGAAATACTCTGTCAGACATCCGTCTATACAAGTCATCCAGGAACAGGATGAACCGAAGGCACTATTCTGTATACAGGATAGCCCTTGTATAACTCCGTCTTCAATTTCCTTTGGCATATATGATTCGCAACGCTTATGCCAATACAGAGTGGTTCTTTGGATAATAATCCAACCGGTCTCTCCATATTAACAACGTTAAAATGGTCAAAAACTTCGATAGTCTGTGATTTAACTATCGAAGAAAAATAGGTGTGCAAACAATGATATTATTTCCAAATGGAAATTTATATTGATCAAACATCATTCAACATTTATCTCTTTATTTCATTAATTTACTTATCTCCTGTTTCCCTATATTCAACATTTCTTATTTTCTAAATTTGGAAAATATACGTTATTAACAATGGAAAACATTTCCATTTCTTGTTTCCTTTATTAGAAAACATTTTTGGTTTCTTATTTGGAAAACATTTCCAAGCTTCTTCAGTGGACTTAGACAGATGTTTAAACAAACATCGCTATGCCAACTCAAACCATTTCCTTTACTGCCGAACCTTAACTATTCCTTAGTTCAAACGAAGCCAATCAAGTTGGGGTAGAACTACCTCTCAGACATTAACTGAACAACATTTCTAACTTTGAAATAGGCAAATTTCACTTTATATTTCTTTAACTAACTTCCTTACTTAACTCTCGTTCGAATAAATCTCTATTCGATTTATTCTATTTGATTTACTCTATTTGATTTACTCTATTCACTTAACCACTTTCGAATAAACTATATTCGATAACTCCTCTAACTTTATTCAAATAAACTATATTCTATTAACTCCTTTATTCTATTCGAATAAACTATATTCGATAACTACTTTTAATTAACAAGATTTGATAACTCCTTTCGAATAATTAAATCGATTAACTCCTTTTCTTTAACTCTATTCGAATAAACTATATTCGATTACTCTATTTAAATAACTCTAGTTCGATTTAACTCTATTCAATAAATTCTAGTTCGATATAACACTATCGATTTACTTTAACTGATTAACACTAACTGTTTAACTCTAATGGTTTTACCCTAACTGGTTTAACCTAATTCGAATAACTAGTATTCGATTAACTCTATTCAACTAACTCGACTCGACTAACCCCTTTCGAATAACTAATTCGATTTACTAACTTTCGAATACCATATTCGTTTTAACTCCTTTATCTCTATTTGAATAAACTATATATGATAAACTCCTTTATTCTATTCGAATAACTAATTCGATTAACTCCTTTTCGAATAAACTATTCATTTATAAAGATTTACTTTTAGTAACGGTTCTTCACTTTACAAATGATTTCCTTTTATTCTACTTATCCTTTTATTTTTATAAATATTTCTTTTATAAAAACCCTTTTCCTTTTCTATATAAAATCCATTGATTTTATATAAATAATTCATTTTCAAAATACACTTTGAAAATCCTCTTTCCCATATCCAGTATTTCTTATGGTATTTAACATACCATATAACAACGATAAATATCGTCCAAACACACACAATCAACAACAGATTATATATCACATCATATATCACAATATATGAATCACAGTAAAATAAATGTAGAGGAATCCAGTTGGATTCCTCCAACCTATTTCCCTGCATCACAGATGTTAAACAATATAGATAACATCACTTTCAGTTCCATTTGATATATTCTGTTAAACAGAATCAATATAGAAATTCAACTAACTGACTAGCAGTTCAATCAAACAGTCAACACACAGTCAATCAGCCAATATCTAACAGTTCTAAAAATACAACAAGAAATTATAGACTGTTTAGAGTTAGTGAGATTTACTCACATTGGACGATCATCGTTGATAACGATAACCATCGCTCGATTTGATTCAGACGGACAATTTATTTCGCCATAAATTGTAATGAGCTCAGATTCGCTCCCAGTCAGCTTCATTGTGAAGCTCTCCTCCATACGATCCCAACGCGACCAGTTTCGCTGAATTTCGTTATCGTATGACAAAATTATTTCAATTTGAAGTCAACGCATATTTAAATTGAATTTAAAACATGAATTTAAATCAAACGGGCTTTACCCTTTAACTAAGGCCCATTATCCCTTGTTGAACACCCAACCTGCATTTAAACCCAACCGCATACCCTTCTCCTTCACTAAGTAAATGCTCCAGGGAACTCAAATAAAGCCAAATGGCAAACTGTTGACCGCTATTCTCTCCTTCAATACTCCATGGATTCCAACTCCCAACCCTCCGAGCAACTCCTCTCCGCGACCTCCTTCATCTGACCACCACCAACACGAGTCTGAATCCATCAAGCAAATTGCGTCGAAACCCAAAATAGCCGCACCCAGTAAAACAATCCGAACCAAAATTCTGTCGATCACCTCGAAAAACTTGAGCAACCCCTATTCGATATCAGCAACTTGAATCCAAACTCAGATCGAGCCAATCCCTCTTTGTTTTAATCAAACCCTTAACCCTAATTCACTGCTCATAAAACGAGCATCCCAAAAATGTATCGCATACTGTAAAAATCCCACCAGCATGTTGAGGATTGTTTCAGGACCCAATATATCTCAGTTTGAGGATTTATCAAATTTTCTTTGTTTAAATTTGTGATTTTCTTTTGAGGATTTCTTGCTGCGTTCTTGGGTTAATGCGGTTATATAGAGCTGTGGGTGGTAGGTAACATTGGTGGTTGAGAAACGGTGAGGAGTGGCCTGCTGTGGATCCAAAGAAAAATAGGGGGATATTTTTAATTTGATTTTTATATTTATTTTATCGATTTTCTCCTTGTATCTACCTTCTAAAAATCCCAGTGATTACATACGATACCTAAAAATCACCAAACTGGACATGTAGCTAGAGCTCCACATTACGGTCCCAATGAAACTGGTTTCGTCGAATTCCGACTTCGTATGCTCACACAGTGTATTTTTAACTGTCAAAATACTGATTGTTTTCCACTCTAAAAATCCTTACGGCCACACAGTGACTATAAAAATTACGAAACTGGAAATCTAACAACTATTTGACATTGCGGATCCAACAAAATTAGTTTCGTCGAATTCCGATTTCGTTTGCAAAAGTGGCTATTTTTAAAGCTCTGGATGACCCATTTAAATATATAAATATATATAAATATAATTAATTTTAATATTTATATAAATAAATATTATCGTATATATCCACATACGATATCGTTCAGCTCTAGAATATTCCTATATGAATTTCTAACTTGATATTCACTTCTGGGTCAACCCGATATTTATTTTATATGGAAATTCCTTTTTTTTAAAATATAAATAATTCCTTTATAAATTATAAAGGAATTCCACAGCGACTTTTCTGAAATTTGATTTGGACATAGCTCAAAATCTACACGACAAAATCCCGATTTTTCTCTTCCACTAGAAAGATATACTCCACCAGCTCCACACGTTTCTCGTTTCATAGAAATCCGATTTAAAACGGACCATGTACATCCAGTTGAAGTTCAAATCACCAATTTACGAACTGCAGCGCCATTTCGAGCTCGTTTATAATTATATTATAAACTATATGTTCAAACTGTCGTTATTTAAATATATTCGTTATTCAAATTCAATCCCAGGCCGAATTAAATATCACAGATGATCCGGTTCACACCATATCGTCATTTCAGCCAATTCTGAGTATTTCAGAATTAAATATATTATTTAATTTATTATTTTAATTAAATATTCCCCATTATTTAATTCCACGACCATTAAATTCTCTAAACCACCATTTTAATAATTAAATAAATTAATCATAATACCTCTGCCAATGCGGGTCATTACAACTTAGGTCCGAAATGGTAAGGACCTTATGCCATCCTACGGAGGCTTGACAATGGAGCCTTCAAGCTAGCAACCGTGGATGGAGGTGAAATCCCCAGAGTGTGGAATGCTCAGCATTTGCAGCATTACCCGACACAAAATTGTTAGTTCTATTCTTTTATTTTTAGGACCATGTAAAAAGGCATGACTTGCCTAGAATAGTCCGATTATATAAGCAGAAGATTATAAAGTGGACATAGGTCATGATTCGATCGAACCACTATAAAATATCCTATGTCATTTACTTTTACTAAACGATTTCTTACCTATTCTGTCATTCTTTACTCACATGAATCGTTATAATCTTTAAAATTTGCTATGATCTTTGCAACAATCTCAAAACACGTAATTTAAAGTTCCTTCTATCAGATTAGAAGGTTAATAGCATTCAGGATGTCGAGGATGCAATAAAGCAAATGACATAACAACCGACAAACTATTTCTCTTGACCTGAGAAAGAGTACAAAAGACAAGGACATGGATTGTCCATGAGACGTGAAGGTGCACCATGATTCAAAAGACTGTCTCAACAACACTCTACCCTTGGTATTCGACGGGAGAGTATAAAGGCGCCAGAGACTGGATGCCCCGAAAGCACTCCTACCCCGCTGAAGGAACATGGGGCAAATTGAAAGCTGAGTTCGAACTCTATCCTAGGATATGATAGGAGAGTATAAAGCCATATAGACTAAATGCCATTAACAGGCTTCTACCTCGTCGTCGTATCGGGGGCAAGATTGAAAGCTGAGCCCGAACCCTTCATGTCCGCGCATGGGGGGCAACATATATGTGACTCTAATCAATCCTCAACAAGCCCTGGCCAGGCATCATATTAATGATTGATTGGGGGCATACTCATACACATTACACATTTATGTACAGTGCAGGAACTTTGTAATGTTCATCACATATGATCCTAACTTAGATGATTATATTCATAATGAACTTGCAAGTACGCAATGATGTAAAAGAAATGGATTTTCATCTACCAAAATGCAGGTTTACAAAACAAGACTAGACGAAAGGCGAGGGCCATACTCGCAATTACATCATGAGGCCAGTGGAATAACTAAAATGATAAAAAAACATAAGCTAGCTGGATCTACTTGGGCTTCAGGGATGAACTTGGCCTCTTCTCCTTTTTCTTCTTCTCTGATTCCTCCTTGTCGGCATCGGATCGGTCCTGCTTTCTCTTCTTCTTCTTATCGGAAGGAAGATCTTATGAAAGATCAGAAAATTAAGTTGCAAGGTGCATGGTTATTTATTTACTAGACAGCTTTATGATCAATCCAGTCTTAGGGTTAGCTGCAGTAATAGGTACCACATTTACAGGCTCTTGCTCCTCCATTTTTAAGGCCAGCTGTTTATCCCTCTTTGCCTTCATATCAGCCAGAGTCACGCTATCATCATCCTTGTTCTCTCCCATGATGTCTACTTCCTCTTCTTCATCCTCGTGATCCTCATCAGTATCTTGCAAAGCTCTAACGATTTCATCAATTTTTTGGGACTTCTATGCATGATACCTCGATGGTCTCCTTAGTTGTCTCAACCTCAGTACCTTAGGAGCTTCAGGGATGACCTCAGTGATCGGAGGCACGCTGGCTTTCTCAACCTCATCCTGCTTTTCCACAACCTCTTCGGTAGACTTGACACCTATATTACGAGAAGCAACTGCTATTAGTTTGGGAGATAACGTGGTTTTTTCGACTGTTTGATCCATAGTGCTACGACAAGTTACGACAGCTTCGACAAATTGTAAGGAAAATATGGAGATACCTTCCGTTGACTCTTCGGCTGAAGTTGCAGCAGAAACCCCGACAACAGGGGGAACCGAAATCCCAGGGATCAGTGGATCATCTGGACTATACTCTTCAACCCCAAAAGTGTGGGGCTCCGATGCCAAGCTCGAACCTTCACCAATTTTGTTTTTACCCTTGAGCTCCATCTTTTCCTTCTCCATGGCTTCTTGAATCTAACGCCTGCCCTCTGCTAAAGCCTCGGGCTCTCCACCCCTAAGGAAAGTCTACATAAGTTGGCCCTCGTCGATTTCCTCAACCTTTAAGCGCTGCTTTTCTCCCTCGACAATTATATCCTATACATTGACCAAGGTGGTGTGATAGTCTTTAATCCAAGAGATGTCTCGAGTTCGAATGAATTGAGTAAAGAAGTCCATTAGTAGCTCCTCGAACCCTTCTATTTCCTTTTCTGTCGCGGCAAGGTTAGCGGTGGCAGTAGAGGCTGACTCAAGAGCAGCATTGGCATTACTCTCGACAAGAGCTGCCTGTTCCTCATATGAGCAAGTTTGTTGTTCAAGTCAGCATTTTCCTTTTTAATACGAGCGAGATCGTCCTTTAAGCTTGCTTTTTTCCTTCTCCCAAGCAGCCTTCTCCATCGCAAGACGGTCCTCCGATGCCTTTAACTCAGTATTAGCTATCCTGAGATCCTCTATCTCTTTATTCAAAGTTACGCGTTATTGGCTGTGTGAGTCGAGCTCGAGGTGGAAGCGTTTCTTGGCATCGTCCAGTTCAGTTTTGTAATTTTAGCATCCTACCGAGCTAAGACGTGTTGGGCTTGCGCATACTCAAGATCTTTCTCTGCCTTACTTCTAGCCTTAGCATCGTGATCGATCTTCACTCTGGCCTTGGCAGCATCCACTTCAAGACGGCGTATAACGTCTGACAAATTCTTGGCATTCTTTTTCATCGCCTTATATTGTTTAGCCACGTGGCCGATCTATCCTACAATCTCTACATCCCATTCATCAGAAACTAGTTCGAAATCTGGGATAAAATGCATCCTCTCAAAATAGATATCGGGAAATTCCTTCCGTAAGCACTCCAGCTTTGCCTGATTAACAGAAGTAACGACACCCTCCTGTACCCTGTAGTACCCAAACTATGCTGATTAGAGGGAACAAGAGCTTCTTTTTCTTTCTCTTTATCTTTGCTCTGCTCCTTTTGTTTATCTTTGGGTTTGTGACGCCTTTTAGAGGTTTTCTTAGGGGAGGTAAGCCTTTCGGGGGAGTTGGAGCCTTGGGAAGTTCTTTACCCCACATGTGTGGTACTTGGCGACTGTGAGACTTCCCGAGATCCTGTTTTAAGGTAGAGTGAGAACACGTAGAGTGAGGCTGATAAGAATAATGGCGCCATTGGCTATCCCTTCCTCGACTATCACTGCGATCATGTTCAGACACAGAAGACAACCTAGGTGTGTTATCGCGAAGATCGAGGTAAGAATAAGAGTAACGACGAGGCACTTTTACTGTAGAAAATAACAAACAGGTGTCAGGATCGTGAATACAAATAGCGTATAAGTGTTGTGAAAGTGGTGCATGTGATTTGTGTGCCCGTGTAATCCCCCTAATAGACCATGGCCCGAAGTTTGGCTCGTCCGTGTAGTATCTTTATCTTTGGAAGGAGAGGTCTCTCCCACGGAGATAGGGAAGAATGGTTCCTCTCTGAAATCTCCAGAGGTATAAATGTCATCTGGAAGGGGGATCTTTTCTAAATCCCCGAAAATCTACTCCTCTGTTAATGTAGGCTCTACAGGTGGTGGGGTCTTCAGGGGAGACTGTCTTTTAGAGGATGGAGCATCCTTCAGCTCATTAACCCGAGTTTTGTCTCCTTTATATACATTAAAATCCTCATTATCTTGATAAATCATTGGTGAAGGACTTTTACGAAACTCGGTTGTTTTCGTGCCCCCTGAAGTACCTTCTCCCTCAACCAGGGACACATACTTGTAAGGTCTGCCATCTGTACCAAGCCCGAATCTTATATCCAGAAGGTGGTGTTTATGAAGGCTTTCATTGGTAATGCACTTCCTAATTCTAAAAAAATCCGATTTTCTTGCTAAGAGGTAAGATAATCAATCATCATAATTGAATCCTCTGTTTTCTCAAAATTGTGAGCTGTACAGAAAAAAATACATTAGATCTTCGAATATGCAATAGGAATATGCATTGCAGGATTTTAAACCTACTTGACTGTAGCCATTTCCTTGCACATCTTGCCCGATGTTTTATGTAAAACCAATCGGATCTCTCACCCCCTAAGTTGCTATGGCCATCCGACAAAACCTTTCTGCCAGGAATCGATTCAAAGAAAGAGAAGCTCGGGGTCCCTATGGAATGATGTTCGAAATGATAATAGAACTTCAATTCTTTGAAGGTGAGCTCGGTCTTTAAAATTTAAGCATACGCGATATACAAGGTATACATTGCTGTGTAAGAATTGGGTTGGAGTTGCATGGGAGCGATATGTAGCTATCTCAGAAGATCAACGACAATCGGAGGAAACAGAGGGATAACGCCTACCCAACACATGAGTCTACTGATAGCTATGTATCCTTCCGAAGTAGAATGAGGCCTATCTCCCACCTATGGAGTTTTTTCATCATCCCAAGGATTCCCGTGCCTTAAACAGACTTTCTCCAATTTCAACTTGTCCAATTTAGAAGCCATGGAATCACTCAGCTTCTCTTTCTCTACTTCTTTAACACCTGGAATTTCGTCAGGAGCTCGATCATCTTCTTCTTCTTCTTCCTTGAGTGATGTATCCTCGAAAGATGTTGATTCACTATCAAAATCTGTCTCATAATCAGATCCAGAATTTTCCCACTCTGGCTCAGACGGAAGCACATTAGGATTGTCATATTTTGACGATTCTAGATCCGCCCTCATTTCTGATATTCTCGATGAATGTCTATCAGACATGGCTGTGTTGGCTAGTAAACATGACATATTAGAATGCAGTTACCCACAAACCCCGTGCATGTGCAAGTGCAAGTGCGTGCAAGTGTGTATAGTACTAAAAAAGAAAAGCATAAAGTTAATCAGATGGGAGCGATATTTGTCACTGTCTGCTGTTAAGTTATGAAATCGTCTAGTTCAGAAAGTTCATCTTGAAGGCTCTATCCTAACTGTCCATTAAAATGTTAAGATTGCATCAAGATTTAATCAAAGAATACGTCGAGTTGCTAGCTAGATTGGTCAGTTAAGTCCTAAGACACTGACTCGTGACATAGAATTGGTTCGTAACCGAGGGTTCGGCTCATGATCAAGGTGTGGTTCGTGATGGGATGACTACATGAGCATGGCATCAACTTACTCAAACAGCGGTCCCTGATATAGAATGGCTCCTGATTACATAAGGTTCGTGCCAGAGCACTCATCTATGAGCCATGATGACTTACGAGATGCTGCCGCGACCCATCTCATCTGCTCCCTTCTACGAACCGATACCCAGCTCCTCAACACAATTCAATCTGACATATAACCCTTCTTCACGACCCACCTTGTAGTCCCTACTCACGAATTGTAACCTCCTTTTCGTCTATGAACTGATACTTTGCCTTCATCCATAGCTCGCTTCATTTCCTCCATCTCACTTTGGTCACGAGCCGAGTCATCCACCATCCATGAACTGACCTGCTAAAGCTCGTCTTCTTCCTCGTTAAATCTCTCCTCTACTTATAAATCCACACTCTCCATCTGAACCAAACCCATTACATCATTGCCACTTTCAAGCCTCAACGCCATAAACTCCGCCACTATCACCGCTCGCAGTAGCGATGGCTTCAAGACTGTTGGAAATTCATGCAAATCGAAGGAGATCAAAAGGAACGACACGAAAATCTAGGCAATATAAAAACTAGAGACCATCTAACATCATTACCTTTCTAGTTTAGATTATGGAATGTTGTTGATTTCTGGAAATCGCAAATTAGGGTTTTGGACTGGGAAGAACTGGACGACGACAACGAAAATGAAAGAGGAGACAAAGAGTAGAAGAGAGAGAAGGAACACTTTATATAGCCCTGATGGAGGCTTTTGTGCTTCCCATTTTTGTTTCATTAGGGGTTACCGAGTCCGCTGGACCGTGAAGGCCTAAACGAGCCCACTGATCGCTCGCGCAACAACCCAATTTACTACCTGTTTGTTATGTACACCCTGGAGGCATGAACCATGATATAATTTGGCGACCCAGATTTCAAAATAACGTTTGAATTGAAAAGTTGGAGCTTCTTGCTTATAGAAACAATGTAACTATTTAAGGTTATCCTAGCAAAAGTTCAAGGACTCGCCTGGAAAATTGGTTGCGATATGCTCTGGGATTCACAAGATGGAAGTCAACTAACAAACGGAAGAATAATGGAAAATTCAACCTTGTATCTGTACTCATCAAAGGACGTGACGATTTGATATATCGCAACCATTCGAATAGATGCAACAGTTGGTTCACGCTCTTTCGGGAAAAGGTACTCTGACAGCTTCTAAGCACGTTCCACCTCTGATAAAACGTACTTCGAGGGGGCAAAATGTTGGCTAGCTTTTGAACCAAGCCAACAGGAACACAAGTATTCATAGTCAAACAAGAAGGGGAATTACATAATCAACCTCAAGGCGAATACACCATCACCCAAGAAGCCCAGGATCCTGCTCGTGACAAGCCAAGGACTGACCCGCTCATGAGGATCATCACGACCCGTTCGTGATGAGCTATCACGACTCGCTCACGACTAGCTGTCACGACCTGCTCATGGTTAGCTATCACGACTCGACCCCACGTCCAAAGAATGATGGCCACGACCAAGTCTTCTACGATCCGAAAGATCAGGATCTGATGACACCTGTCCGTAACTGCCATATTGACCACTTCTTCATCAAGCCACGAACCAATCCGAGATCCTCGGGATCCGTGCCACATGTTATCACAAACCGCCTGCAAATATTGCCTATAAATAGCCCTATACTTGGCATTTTTAAGGATCTTTTGGCAATTCTCAGTGTGATTTTCACCATTACTGTTCTTCTGTTATTTCTTATCAGTATTATCTCAAAATTACTGAGTGAGTTATCATTGTAAAAGTTATATTGAGAAACCGCTGATTGTACTTGCACTACGTATAATCAAAGATATATAAAGTGGACGTAGGCTCGTTAATGCCGAAACACTATAAACCTGGCGTGTTCTCGGTATTTTCTTTCATTTCTAGTCATTAATCTCTGCAAATTCAGACAATTTGGGTGTTAGAGCCATAATTTGGTCTAATAGTCATGAATCGAAAATATCGCGAATCAACAATATATTCAACTATAACTATGTTAACCTATATTTTTCAATAATGTATTCAACTATAACTATGTTAGCATATATCTTTATTTTCGTAGCTATTCATCTAACTTTTGTCTATCATCTTCCAACTACAACTATGTTAGCCTATATCTTTATTTCCGTAGCTATTCATCAAACTTTTGTCTATCATCTTCCAAACACTAAATGCTATGTTTGTCTATCATTTATTATCCACTATAGTACACACAACAAAAAAACTGACATATTCAACTATAACTATGCTATGCTATAATTATTTATCTTCTTTTTTCAATGTTATATTTACTTATTATTCCACAGTTATCATATGATATTTCAGTATGAAGCATGCAACTAATAAGATGATATATTGAACTATCATTTTAAATTATTCTTTATTCAAACAATATCATGACTAATATTGTTTTTCACACCGAACGGGCTTTGTGTTTACATTTCTACATTAAACAATGTTTTTCATGTTGTAATCTTGTTACTGAACTTCAGGACTAAAATGCTACGTTATACTTTCATTTTTCTATTTTTTCATGCATGATTCTATGCAACATACCTATGATATATTGAACCATCATTATACTTTTTAAATTCTATGTTCAGAATATGCTACTATATTTTTAATATGTTAAATGGTATACTAGTCCTCCCTTTAAGCATATTTAACACAGTTTATTATAATAAAATACATAATGCTATGCCTGACTATCATTATGATTTGTAATTCACGCATGTTGTTTTTCGATTAAAAAATAATTTCTAACAAACAATATTTAAACAAGATCTAATACCATTGAAATCCTAACAACAATGCTTGAGTCCATAATGTTTTGTATTTCTTCTTCATCAATGTATTGCTGTTCGAGTTGTCTTTTTTCCCTCAATTTTGCTACTCTAGCCTTTAATCTTCCATCTTCAGGAGATTCGTCTTCCGATTGAGGAGCAGATGATGTTCTTTTTCGTTTCGGAGTCTTAGGCAAGAATACCCAAGTCGATATCAGCAAATAGTCTCTGATGTTGATGAAATCGTCAACATTAATGATTTTTCTTATTCTGTAGTGTTTGTTAAAAATATATAGTGTGTCATAGTTTATTATAATTTTTTATGTATGTTTAGCAATTTATGATGTATGGATAGAACTAGACATTCTTCATTACCGTCGATTTGAATTTTTTACTTTTTAATTTTTTTTAATGCTATATGGATTTGTATATTGTGTCAACCTGAACATTTAATATAGCAAATTAATTAAAATATTAATAAAGTAAATATTAATCATAAAAAATCAAGAAATAGGCAATGGGGGTTTCACCATTGAGTCCGTTATGAAATTCGGGCTAAGATAGATTTTTGGTTTATTAAAATCGAACTTAAAACGAAGAAAATTCGAAGGAGACAAGTTTGACATTCAAATTTAAAAGCAGAATAAACATTCAAATAAATCAAAGCATAAATCACATGTAACTAGCGACCCAACCATCAACTGGGTCGACTAAGGGGCCGACCCATACATCATGTAGGTCGACCTAGGTGTCGACCCACCAAGGACATGGGTCAGCCCTCCTGATGCCCCGGGCAACTCTGTGCGGATGTTATTAATCGTTTCGGTTTGTTTTTGGCGTTTTCTAGACAGTTTAGAGATCTAGTGGCCTAAAATCTTAACCCAAAATCTAATGTATCCAAATGACCTAGCTTTATTATAAATATCCTTCAAAACCTAGCCTAAAATGTCATTACTCCATTTCTCTACCTCCCTCTCAAATAACCCTCTTCCCAAATAAATTTCTAATGGAGTATTGATGTAACGACCCGGGGGTTTCGCGATCCTGAGTACCCGACGTAAACTCAATGTCGACTATTCAAGCATCGGAAATACCGGATAGTCCAAGAAAGAAATTAGAGGGTGAGGATAGATAAGATAGAACTAATAGAATAGAAGAAGAAGAAGACCACAACATCAGAGTAACATGAATCTCACAGCGGAACGAATAAAATATAATATACAACATAACTTGAAATCAAAAGCAGTATAGGTATACGACACCATTATCAGAGTACAATACTTACATCACAGCGGAATAAACAATAGCTACATAAATCCTGAAGCCTCCTGCTCCAAGCTCTCCAAGTATATCTGTAAAATCCTGACTACTTGACTGCCCGTATGAATTTGGGCACCCAAGAGTTTAGGGAAAACAAAACAAAATAAACTCTGGGTCAGTCATGGGACTGGTGTGAGTAAACTCAAATCACTTGGTTTAACTTTTCAAAATCTTTTCGAAAGAAATGATAATCGTAAGACCAATCCACACATAAACACGGACGGTTTTTACCTTACGATAACCCAAAACACTTTGGAAATCATATCTTATCTGATATTATAATAATGTCTAATCACAAGTAAATAAAATCTAGTAGAACGCTTGCATCTCACGTTCCACATATATAATATAAAATCAAACTCGTGGGCACTTATTGGGGATTGGATTCCAACTTGACAAGGTATGGGACCACCTTCCGAACGTGTATCTCTAGAGGCAAATACACTGGGTTCAACAAGAACATCTTGCATCCCGGCCCACACATGACCGACCACACATTTCGCTTGAGTGTATCGAATGTATATCACCAACGGTTGGGATCAACAACCGTCTCCCGATAAGGGACAGCATCGATAGATTTAAGAACAAAAGGAATTTCTCTAGATAGGTGATCATACATCCTAATGGGTGCGACCCACATAGCCATGCTGCCTGCCCGATTTTTGTCATTTCCCGGTTGATGAGGCTAGAGGTCATAGCGTATATTTTGGCAGATCACACCTCCATTACTTTGAATGCCACATCGTCATACCCGCCAAATCACAAATTGATTTCCCCAAAAATACAACGGGTATACAGCTAAGAGAAACGAATTCCTCCGCCACCAAACGTAAGTACGTTTGAAGAGATCAACTTACGCGATTTATTGAATATACTCTGTCAGACACTCGTCCATTCACGTTTGTCCTGGGGCTGAACAAAACGAAGGCACTATTCTGTAAACAGGATAGCCCTTGCATAACTCCGTCTTCAATATATTCAGCATACTTGATTCGCAATGCTTATGCCAATACGGAGTGGTTCTCTGGATACTAATCCAACCGGTCTCTCCATATTAACAACGTTAAATGGTCAAAACTTTGATAGTCGATGATTTAACTATCAAATGAAAACATGTCGGTGTGCAAACAACGATATTATTTCCCGAAGGAAATTCTATCGAACAATCATCATTTCATTCATTCGTTTATTTCCCTATTCCTGTTGTTTAATGTTTCTTATTCACTATATTTAGAAAATATACGTTATTAACCTTGGAAAACATTTCCATTCCTTGTGTTTTTCTATATTCAGAAAACATTTCTGATCTTCTTTGGAAAACATTTCCAAATCTCCTTCACTGGATTAAATGGATGTTTAACAACATCACGACGTCAAATCTCCTTAATTTGGTTTCCACTTAAACACCTTTCACTATCGAACCTTAACCATTTTTTAGTTAAAAACGAAGCCAATCAAGTTGGGGTATAATTACCTCTCAGACCTTAACTGAACAACCTTTCTAACCCCGAAAATAAGCTAAGTTATCCTTTTAAACTTTTACACCTCTTTACACAACTCTCGGACTATATATACAAATCCGCTTCTTGTACGGGAACACTTGATTATAACAATGGTGCTATAATTCCCTACATCCGAATATAATAACTTCAATTTGACTTTTACTGTCTAACTCGAATATATAACGAACTACTAGTTATCGACACCTATTTGGTTAACTCTAATCTATAACCTTTATTCTATTAACTCTTACTGGATTAACTCTTATTAGGATAACTCAGGTTGATTAACTCATTTTGACCAACTTACTTGATTAGTTCAATTTGACTAACTTAACTTAACTAACTCGACTTATCTAACTCAACTTGACAACTCGACTTAATTACTTCTATTAATTAACTAATATTTGATTTAACACCATTCGCTCGACTCTAGATCGCAGCGATCACAATGGTTACGCCTGATTCCCTCAGGAAACATCTGTCTGCCTTAGGTTATCTGCAGCCCTGCGAATTACGCTAGCAGTCGTGCTTACTGATAACTTATCTTAAATGACTGCTTCTGTTTAACTCTATCTCGAATAACTAAATTCGAGCAAATCTAATTGAATAACTAATATTCAATCATCCCTTATTCGATTACTATATTTGGATGACTCTAGTTCGATTAGACTATAATCGATTAACTCTAACTGATTAACTTTAATTGGTTAACTCTAACTAACTAACTCTAAATGTTTACTCCAACAGTTTAACTTTACGGTTTAACCCTAACGGTTTAACTCTAACAGTTCAACTCTAACAGTTTAACTCTAACAGTTTAACTCTAACGGTTGATCTCAATAAATCTATTCTATTGGATTAACTCTATTTGATCAACCCATTTCGAATAACTAATATTTAATAAACTTCCTTTTGAATAAACTGATATTCGATAACTTTACTCCGAATAACTCTTATTCGATAAATTCTCCTTCGTCCTTATTCAGTTTCAAACATCGATGTGGAAATCGATTTTTACTTCTCTATATAAATCTTGACTTATATACTCTATTTATCCCAAAGATAAATAACTAAATTAATTTATAAAACTTTATTTATAAATTAACCTTCTCACTTTATCTGTTAAAACAGATCTCTCTTAAATTCTCACTTTGAATTCATATTCTGTTTACCCGTGTGCGAAGCACGGGCCTAAATTCTTCCTAGTGTAAAATTCTCCTTTATTACACTTTTATCCATTTTCAAGTACTTCATTATTCTATTAAATTTCTAAATAAACAATTACTTTTCATAACTCAGTTTATTTTCTAGATAAATATCTCTTTTTTCTATTTCATTTGAAAATGTTTTACAAAGATTCTCTTATTATTTCTATTTGTAATTGTTTTATACATATTCCTCTTTCTATTTTATTTGTAAATGATTTACAAATATTTCCCCTTTTCTTTTCTATTTATCCTGTTTGCAAAATGATTTGCAAATATCTCCCTTTTTCCTTATTTTGCCAATATTTGTCCTTATATTTGTTTTTACAAATATTTTTCCTTTACTCAAATTCTTCGATTCTATAATTATTTCCTTTATGAAATTCCTTTCCTTTTATATATAAAATCTATTGATTTTACATGAACAATTTATTTTCAAAATAAACTTTGAAAACCCCTTTTTCACCTTTCAGTATCACTTATGATATTTTTATACCAAATCAAAAGGATCGGTTATCCTTTAAACACACAGAATTAACATCAGATGATATAACACATCATATATCAGGATATATGAAAAACAGTAGAATAAGTGTTGAGGAACCCAGTTGGGTCCCTCCAACCTGTTTCCCTGCATCCACAGATATCAGTCAACATAAATAACATGAGTATAAAATATTCTGATAAACAGAATCAATATTTCGATACGATTTATATATATCGTTATCGATAATTTCAATCAACTGACTAGCAGTTCAACCAAACAACCAATACACAGCAAATCAGCCAATATTTATCAATTCTAAAAATACTTTATAAAAATATAAAGCGTTCAGAGTTAGTGAGATTTACTCACATTGGTCGGTTATCGTTGAACAACGATAATTGGTCACTGATTTGGTTCAGACGTTTATTTTCATCATAAATCCAAACGGGCTCCAATCGACTCTCAGTCAGTTTAGTGCGTAGTGTCCGTCCATACGGTCCCAACACGACTGACGGTTCGTGATTCTGATTTCATATGATCGAGATATGATGATTACAAGTTATGCAATATTTAGATTAAATTAAAACTAAAAATTCAAATAGTAGTTGGGCCTTAACCTTTGTTTTCTTTCTCTTGGCCCATACGTGGATACCCAACCCATCTCATACCCCTTCTTCCCCAACTGTCGATCCCCAGGAACCCAAACACAGCACATTTCCCCATTTTCAAACCCACAACCGCACATTACTTCCTCAACGATTTCGAGCACCAATACCACCATTGACATCCCCTTCGATTTCTCATCTTTCCCATACCCTCAACGCAGAAGTCAAGGACCCTGGCAATTTCTATTCACTCACGGTTCCTCACGCAGTACAAGAAACCACCGAACAAAAACCTCACGCAAATCCTCCAAACTACCCCAAACGAAACCGAATCCAACCCCTTACTCAAATTTAACACCCGTTCTTCAATCCGAGGTTCCATACATCAATAGATTCGAACCCTAGCATCACCGATTTTAAACTGGAGCGACATTAGGAAGTTCGAACTACTCAAAAGCAGTACTAGACTTAACATAAACGACATACGAATTCACCTATATGTAAAATAGGATTTTTAGGAATTGATTTTGATTTTCTATATATTTTTGAAGTTCGGCTTTTGCTTGAGGATGAAAAGAAATTACTGACGGCGGAAAATTGAATTGGTTGACCCCAGAATCAATTTTCTTTAGGGTTTAGAGTTGATGACATTATATAGGGAAATTATATTAATTTTATATTCTATTTTAATATTTTATTTTAAGCCATCGCGAATTTTATTCGTCCTCCAAAATTCCTGTGACCACATACGATACCCAAAAATTATGAAAATTGACAAGCAGCTACAGTTTGACATTACGGACCCAACGAAACTTGTTTCGTCGAATTCCGACTCCGTATGCTCACACAGCGTATTTTTAACCGTCCAAATACTGACTGTTTCTCACTCTTAAAATCCGTACGGCCACACACTGACTCTAAAAATCACGAAACTTGGAATCTAACAATAATTTGACATTGCGAATCCAACAAAATTAGTTTCGTCAAAAACGGAGGTCGTATGAAAAACTGGCTATTTTTCAAGCGCTGAACAGACTGTTTAAATATATAAATATATTTAAATATAATTAAATAAAATATTAATAAATTAATATTATCGTATATATTCGTATATGATATCATCCAGCTCCAGAATATCACATCAGATTTTATAACACGATATTTCAGAATTCCAGATTATCCCGATATTCAATTTATATTGAAAATCGATTTATAACGTAATTAAAGCGTCGCAAATTATAAAGGAATTCCATAGCGACTTTTCTGAAATTTGATTTAGACGTACATCAAAATCTATCCAATGAAATCTCGATTTTTCTTTTCCCCTAGAAAAATATACTCTACCAGCTCCACGCGTTTCTTGTTTCACAGAAATCCAGCTTAAAACGGACCCTGTATGCTCTTTCAAAGTTCGAATCACCAAATAGCGAACTACAGCGCCATTTCAAGCTTGATTTTAATTATATTATAATTATATGTTCAAATTGACGTCGATTGAATATATTCGTCAATATAGTTCAACTCTAAGCTGAATTACACCTAAGGGACGACCCAGTTCACAGAATATTGTGATTTCTCCTATTTTGATTATTCCTGAATTAAATATATTATTCTATTAATTAATTTAATTAAATATTCCATATAATTTAATAAACGACCATTCAATTCTCTAAACCATTATTTAAATAATTAAATAAATTAATTATATCATCGAAAAATGCGGGTCGTTACATTCTTCCCCCCTTAAAATAATTTCGTCATCGAAATTGCTAAGGTACAAAAATGAACTCTATTACTAGGATAAATTATTTGTTTACTCCGGTTTCACTAAACCAATTTATTTTAATTAGTTTATTAATTTATTTCTATAACTGAAAATTTTCAAAAAGTCAGAAAATTTTCTAACACCCGAAATTTCTGAAAAATTTCGCCAGCAACTCCTTTGTACCGGGAGCATCGGGAAAATCCCCAAACCGCCACACAGGCCTCTCCAATCCAAAAGAAAATCAAACAGCCAAGCGGCTTGCCAAACAGGCTCATAAAACTCATCAAACTCATATGAATATAAATGTGTACCTTTTTGTCGGGCATTCAACTCTGCTATCCAATTTAGCATATACCAATATCATCCCAATCAATCTCCAATCACCTTTTTATCTCCAACACAGCCATTTGCTTAACCAAGCCAAATTCCAATCAAACTGCAATTCCAAACCCAATTCAAAATTCTCACTCAATAATTCATTTCTATTCCAGAATATCTCTAATCCAGTCCAATTCTACTTGATACCATTCTATTTCAATCCAATTTCCACTGAACTGGTTTCCATTTCAATTTCAAATTTGCTTTTACAAATTTCTATTTGATTTGTGTTATTCCAAATAATCCTTTTTCTGGGAGTTTCTAAACAGCTTAGCTTTTTTTCAAAAATCAAATTATTTGTTTGGAATATCAAAACAACTCGTTTCCTCAAGACAATTCAAAAACAAAATCTTTGGTAGTAATCCGTCACTTACAAACTCGAAAATGAACACCGATGATGTCCAGATCATCCTCGGAATGTATTTTCCAGCTATCGAAGTGAGTTCAATACTATGTCACCTTCAAAACTGTTTCTAAACACTTTCATATTGAAATCCATTTCACAATATTCCTTTCAATGCTTGTAACAAATTTAAAATCTCACAGGATTTTAAAATTCACATATATTTAACCCAGATTCATTTACACCCACTTTTTCACATTTCCAGAATTTTGATTTCATTTCTGATTCAAATTCAGATTTAATTCATTTGATTCCATATATTCCACTTGTATGAATTCTGATTGGTTATCTACATAACCATTTCACATTTTATAATCTTATCCGATTACAATCACAACCAACACATCCAATATACTATAATACTTCCAATATCTGTACTTTGCTTATATTAAAATACAATTTGGGTAAAATTATTTCATTTACCCTTTTTCAAAACAAACTGTGTCGGTCCATCGTATTCAAGCGTTTAGAAACCCCTATCGATACAGTGGATCAAACTGATCGACCAGAATTCATAAACAACTCAACCAATAAATCTCCACGGTATAAAATCATTTTATATCAAATAACAAATACGTTCACTCGTATATATACACTCAAACTCAGTCTAGGGTATTACTAACCCCATCTCTACTGAATCACGCCACAGAGCCAAGGTATATCACTTAACCTTCAGCTCTGATACCACTGTAACGACCCGGGGGTTTCGCGATCCTGAGTACCGGACATAAACTCAATGTCGACTATTCAAGCATCGGAAATACCGGATAGTCCAAGAAAGAAATTAGAGGGTGAGGATAGATAAGATAGAACTAATAGAATAGAAGAAGAAGAAGAAGAAGAAGAAGACAACATCAGAGTAACACGAATCTCACAGCGGAATGAATAAAATATAATATACAACATAACTTGAAATCAAAAGCAGTATAGGTATACGACACCATTATCAGAGTACAATACTTACATCACAGCGGAATAAACAATAGCTACATAAATCCTGAAGCCTCCTGCTCCAAGCTCTCCAAGTATATCTGTAAAATCCTGACTACTTGACTGCCCGTACGAATTTGGGCACCCAAGAGTTTAGGGAAAACAAAACAAAATAAACTCTGGGTCAGTCATGGGACTGGTGTGAGTAAACTCAAATCACTTGGTTTAACTTTTCAAAATCTTTTCGAAAGAAATGATAATCGTAAGACCAATCCACACATAAACACGGACGGTTTTTACCTTACGATAACCCAAAACACTTTGGAAATCATATCTGATATTATAATAATGTCTAATCACAAGTAAATAAAATCTAGTAGAACGCTTGCATCTCACGTTCCACATATATAATATAAAATCAAACTCGCGGGCACTTATTGGGGATTGGATTCCAACTTGACAAGGTATGGGACCACCTTCCGAAAGTGTATCTCTAGAGGCAAATACACTGGGTTCAACAAGAACATCTTGCAACCCGGCCCACACATGACCGACCACTCATTTCGCTTGAGTGTATCGAATGTATATCACCAACGGTTGGGATCAGCAACCGTCTCCCGATAAGGGACAGCATCGATAGATTTAAGAACAAAAGGAATTTCTCTAGATAGGTGATCATACATCCTAATGGGTGCGACCCACATAGCCATGCTGCCTGCCCGATTTTTGTCATTTCCCGGTTGATGAGGCTAGAGGTCATAGCTTATCTTTTGGCAGATCACACCTCCATTACTTTGAATGCCACATCGTCATACCCGCCAAATCACAAATTGATTTCCCCAAAAATACAATGGGTATACAGCTAAGAGAAACGAATTCCTCCGCCACCAAACGTAAGTACGTTTGAAGAGATCAACTTACGCGATTTATTGAATATACTCTGTCAGACACTCGTCCATTCACGTTTGTCCTGGGGCTGAACAAAACGAAGGCACTATTCTGTAAACAGGATAGCCCTTGCATAACTCCGTCTTCAATATATTCAGCATACTTGATTCGCAATGCTTATGCCAATACGGAGTGGTTCTCTGGATACTAATCCAACCGGTCTCTCCATATTAACAACGTTAAATGGTCAAAACTTTGATAGTCGATGATTTAACTATCAAATGAAAACATGTCGGTGTGCAAACAACGATATTATTTCCCGAAGGAAATTCTATCGAACAATCATCATTTCATTCATTCGTTCATTTCCCTATTCCTGTTGTTTAATGTTTCTTATTCACTATAATTAGAAAATATACGTTATTAACCTTGGAAAACATTTCCATTCCTTGTGTTTTTCTATATTCAGAAAACATTTCTTATCTTCTTTGGAAAACATTTCCAAATCTCCTTCACTGGATTAAACGGATGTTTAACAACATCACAACGTCAAATCTCCTTAATTTGGTTTCCACTTAAGCACCTTTCACTATCGAACCTTAACCATTTCTTAGTTAAGAACGAAGCCAATCAAGTTGGGGTATAATTACCTCTCAGACCTTAACTGAACAACCTTTCTAACCTCAAAAATACGCTAAGTTATCCTTTTAAACTTTAACACCTCTTTACACAACTCTCGGACTATATATACAAATCCGCTTCTTGTACGGGAACACTTGATTATAACAATGGTGCTATAATTCCCTACATCCGAATATAATAACTTCAATTTGACTTTTACTTTCTAACTCGAATATATAACGAACTACTAGTTATCGACACCTATTTGGTTAACTCTAATCTATAACCTTTATTCTATTAACTCTTACTGGATTAACTCTTATTCGGATAACTCAGGTTGATTAACTCATTTTGACCAACTTACTTGATTAGTTCAATTTGACTAACTTAACTTAACTAACTCGACTTATCTAACTCAACTTGACAACTCGACTTAATTACTTCTATTAATTAACTAATATTTGATTTAACACCATTCGCTCGACTCTAGATCGCAGCGATCTCAATGGTTACGCCTGATTCCCTCAGGAAACATCTGTCCGCCTTAGGCTATCTGCAGCCCTGCGAATTACGCTAGCAGTCGTGCTTACTGATAACTTATCTTAAATGACTGCTTCTGTTTAACTCTATCTCGAATAACTAAATTCGAGCAAATCTAATTGAATAACTAATATTCAATCATCCCTTATTCGATTACTATATTTGGATGACTCTAGTTCGATTAGACTCTAATCGATTAACTCTAACTGGTTAACTTTAATTGGTTAACTCTAACTAACTAACTCTAAATGTTTACTCTAACGGTTTAACTCTACGGTTTAACCCTAACAGTTTAACTGTAACAGTTCAACTCTAACAGTTTAACTCTAACAGTTTAACTCTAACGGTTGATCTCAATAAATCTATTCTATTGGATTAACTCTATTTGATCAACCCATTTCGAATAACTAATATTCAATAAACTTCCTTTCGAATATACTGATATTCGATAATTTTACTCCGAATAACTCTTATTTGATAAATTCTCCTTCGTCCTTATTCAGTTTCAAACATCGATGTGGAAATCGATTTTTACTTCTCTATATAAGTCTTGACTTATATACTCTATTTATCCCAAAGATAAATAACTAAATTAATTTATAAAACTTTATTTATAAATTAACCTTCTCACTTTATCTGTTAAAACAGATCTCTCTTAAATTCTCACTTTGAATTCATATTCTGTTTACCCGTGTGCGAAGCACGGGCCTAAATTCTTCCTAGTGTAAAATTCTCCTTTATTACACTTTTATCCATTTTCAAGTACTTCATTATTCTATTAAATTTCTAAATAAACAATTACTTTTCATAACTCAGTTTATTTTCTAGATAAATATCTCTTTTTTCTATTTCATTTGAAAATGTTTTACAAAGATTCTCTTATTATTTCTATTTGTAATTGTTTTATACATATTCCTCTTTCTATTTTATTTGTAAATGATTTACAAATATTTCCCCTTTTCTTTTCTATTTATCCTGTTTGCAAAATGATTTGCAAATATCTCCCTTTTTCCTTATTTTGCCAATATTTGTCCTTATATTTGTTTTTACAAATATTTTTCCTTTACTCAAATTCTTCGATTCTATAATTATTTCCTTTATGAAATTCCTTTCCTTTTATATATAAAATCTATTGATTTTACATGAACAATTTATTTTCAAAATAAACTTTGAAAACCCCTTTTTCACCTTTCAGTATCACTTATGATATTTTTATACCAAATCAAAAGGATCGGTTATCCTTTAAACACACAGAATTAACATCAGATGATATAACACATCATATATCAGGATATATGAAAAACAGTAGAATAAGTGTTGAGGAACCCAGTTGGGTCCCTCCAACCTGTTTCCCTGCATCCACAGATATCAGTCAACATAAATAACATGAGTATAAAATATTCTGATAAACAGAATCAATATTTCGATACGATTTATATATATCGTTATCGATAATTTCAATCAACTGACTAGCAGTTCAACCAAACAACCAATACACAGCAAATCAGCCAATATTTATCAATTCTAAAAATACTTTATAAAAATATAAAGCGTTCAGAGTTAGTGAGATTTACTCACATTGGTTGGTTATCGTTGAACAACGATAATTGGTCACTGATTTGGTTCAGACGTTTATTTTCATCATAAATCCAAATGGGCTCCAATCGACTCTCGGTCAGTTCAGTGCGTAGTGTCCGTCCATACGGTCCCAACGCGACTGACGCTTCGTGATTCTGATTTCATATGACCGAGATATGATGATTACAAGTTATACAATATTTAGATTAAATTAAAACTAAAAATTCAAATAGTAGTTGGGCCTTAACCTTTGTTTTCTTTCTCTTGGCCCATACGTGGATAACCAACCCATCTCTTACCCCTTCTTCCCCAACTGTCTATCCCCAGGAACCCAAACACAGTACATTTCCCCATTTTCAAACCCCCAACCGCACATTACTTCCTCAACATTTTCGAGCACCAATACCACCATTGACATCCCCTTCGATTTCTCATCTTTCCCATACCCTCAACGCAGAAGTCAAGGACCCTGGCAATTTCCGTTCGCTCACGGTTCCTCACGCAGTACAAGAAACCACCGAACAAAAACCCCACGCAAATCCTCCAAACTACCCCAAACGAAACCGAATCCAACCCCTTACTCAAATTTAACACCCGTTCTTCAATCCGAGGTTCCATACATCAACAGATTCGAACCCTAGCATCACCGATTTTAAACTGGAGCGACATCAGGAAGTTCGAACTACTCAAAAGCGGTACTAGACTGAAGATAAACGACATACGAATTCACCTATATGTAAAATAGGATTTTTAGGAATTGATTTTGATTTTCTATACATTTTTGAAGTTTGGCTTTTGCTTGAGGATGAAAAGAAATTACTGACGGCGGAAAAATGTATTGGTTGACCCCAGAATCAATTTTCTTTAGGGTTTAGAGTTGATGACATTATATAGGGAAATTATATTAATTTTATATTCTATTTTAAGCCATCGCGAATTTTATTCGTCCTCCAAAATTCCTGTGACCACATACGATACCCAAAAATTATGAAAATTGACACGCAGCTACAGTTTGACATTACGGACCCAACGAAACTTGTTTCGTCGAATTCCGACTCCATATGCTCAACAGTGTATTTTTAACCGTCCAAATACTGACTGTTTCTCACTCTTAAAATCCGTACGGCCACACACTGACTCTAAAAATCACGAAACTTGGTATCTAACAATAATTTGACATTGCGGATCCAACAAAATTAGTTTCGTCGAAAACGGAGGTCGTTTGAAAAACTGGCTATTTTTCAAGCGCTGAACAGACTATTTAAATATATAAATATATTTAAATATAATTAAGTAAAATATTAATAAATTAATATTATCGTATATATTCGTATACGATATCATCTAGCTCCAGAATATCACATCAGATTTTATAAAACGATATTTCAGAATTCCAGATTATCCCGATATTCAATTTATATTGAAAATCGATTTATAACTTAATTAAAGCGTCGCAAATTATAAAGGAATTCCATAGCGACTTTTCTGAAATTTGATTTAGACGTACATCAAAATCTTGTTGTATATAACGGTGTTGTATACACAATTATATGATTTTTTGTTTGATGATAACAACCAAATAAATATTATTTTAATGTGTTTGATATTGTACTGTTATTATACATCACAGACTAGAATATAATATTTATATTTGAATAAAATACGACTGTACAGAAATTTAAATATTCACACAGTATTTTATTTAAATATAATATTTTATTTCACCATCAAAACAGTACAAATTTATAAACTCTACTGTTTATCCATTTCTCTTATATTCACTACATCACAACACATTCACAAACTCATTTACATATTTTTTTTCTATACATTCATTGTTACAAACACTTCTTATACTGACACTGTTGTATACACACAGTCTTCATTTTCTGTCTTCTGCTTCAGTCTGTCCAGTCACTGTCAGTTCACTCATCATCTTCATACCTGTCATTCACAGAAACACACACAGTACACTGCAACAGAAATAAAACAGAATTCATGCAAATATAAATTTTATTTTTAAAATTTTATCTGCCTCAGAATTACGGTGTGTTTCTCATCATTTTTCATGACTTGATCTGATATGTTTCTTGTACCCACTGATCAGCCTCGACATAACCATACTAGTTTGCTGATCAGAACCAGCATTAAACTCAGCTGATTCTGACCAGCCCCAACACAGTACAGTTAGTCTGCTGGTTTTTTTTCCAGTATACAAGACAGGTCAAAAATCAAAAGAAAAATGGAAGTGCAAAATTTCAGATCAGCAAACACAAGATGGAAATCATAACTGATCAACAATGCAGCATATACAGCACAAGGCAGAGTAGCCAAGTATTGACAAAGAACTCCAAAAGTCAAAGTCAACATGCAAGATTAATATGGCAGATCAACATGAGGAAATCAAATGGTACACAAGCAGTTTCAAGTATCACAGCATATACAAAAGAGCACATGCCAAATCTGGTGGAACAATGGTTCAGCATGAAATGGTGCAAGAGTGGTCGAGCTACAAATGGAGGAACAAGTAGTATGCTATTCAGGCTACACAAGTCAAGCATTAACATTGTGGATGCAAACTAGTGATGTACAAAGACGCAAAGCATCCCAACATGGTCCAATTTCAAAGATCAACCAGCAAAGAAATGATCAAGAAAATGGTTCAGCACAGCATGCCAAAGTGGTGAGACAACTACAAAAAGCTCACAAACAAGTGCTCGAGCACAAGCCAGTGTGTGTAAATGAACATATGCAGCATGTGTACAAGTAGTGGCTAAAAGGTATGATGTTTCATTATGTCATGTTTTTTGATCAAAACAGTTTTTCAAGCCTGCATAGTGTACAAAGCAAGAGTGCAAGTGGTCGAGGCATAATTCCAGATTTCACAGTGGTCAAGCATGGTGGAGTCAACATTTGTTTTCAAAATGCACAGTGAATGTTTCTGCATCGAGTGATTCAACAGTGAATAACAAACCAGCCATGCAAGTGTACAAAGTCAAAAATGGTCGAGCCTACATAAATGGAGCTTGAAAGCATGTGCAGATTCAAATGTGAAACAACATGCAAAGTGGTGAAGCATTTCTAGTGCACACAGGATGACACAATGTAGGAACTCAGATATACGAGTGTCACAATTACAAATGTACTAGCATATATGGACAGAGATGGGATACTGAGCTAACAATATGTATATGCAATATCATGGTGCATGTGATTCGACACAACAATGCAATTATGCAAGTATAATAATGGTACAGCACGCGTTCTGCAAGATGAAGTCCCCAAAATTCAAGCAAGTGACAAAAATCAGTGGGATAAAGATTCATTAAAGTCAGGTATGCAAGGTAATGTGGTGCTCAGCAGAAAAACAGGGGTTTGTGTAACATGGAAAAACTGTGTGTATACAGTTTTTTATGTGGAAATATATACACGCATATATATATATATATATATATATATATATATATATATAGCAAAAGCATGGGTGCAAGGATTTACTTTCCAGTTATCACATGAACAAAGCCAGGTTCAAGCATGTAGTTTTTGGCATAAAATCAATTTTCCAGCAATCTGTTTACAAAATTGATATGCATGCATCAGAGAATTAAGGAAAAGCAGATATCACGCAAGGAATCCAAGATGGCAAGTAATAAAATTACAAACCGAAATATGGATTTGGTTTTTTAGTGATTTCCAGTATTAAATATATCATGAAACAGATATGGCAAGGTTTTTTTTTTCAGAGAATTTCAAATCAGGAAAGTTTTCTAAGCCAAGGAATTTTACCAGGTCCAAATACACGCAAGCAATTTAAACCAGAGGGACCAAAAAGAGGTAATCTTGTATTCAATCAAATCCAGAAATCAAAAGAGGAAACCAGCCAATTCAGATCAGTTTAAATTGGAAGCTTACACAAATTCACGCACAAGCCAAAAGGGGAAATCAACGAATTTCATCAATTAAATTGATCAATTCAAAAGCAGAAACCAGATCAAGTCAACACGTGAAATCAGAGGGTTTCTAGGGTTTTCTAAATCCCTATTTAATCACCATTTTCATCATTGGCAATGTAATCGAATCCACACGCAACAGTCAAGAAATCGAAACCCACAAAATAGTTCAATTTTTTCAAAGCAACAAATTTCAGAGAACTCACTGATTCGATCGAGCCAGAGAGCAACTCCAAGTCAGACGAGGAAAGCCATCAAAGAATCAAGCTTCAGAATTATCACAACGTCAACAATCAAGCATCGATTTGGTCTGGAGCAATTGAAGAAACCCTAGTTTCTAATCGCCGCCGCCATTTTTGAGTTTCAGAGCAAAAGAGAACGGGCTGAACTAATTTTAAAAGGGCCGGCCAAGAAATGAAATGAAGGATAGTTTTTTTAAAAAAAAAGGGGATGACCCCCTTATTTTAACTCCTTACATCTAGGGTTTTAAAAGTTTCTTTTGTTTTTTTTTTTGTTTTTTAATTTTTTGTGTTGTAAAATCAAACGATTCAAACAGTTGTCTAGAGTCTGTAAAAATTCTAGATTCAGTCAGTGTGTTGGCTGTCAGTTACAGAGTCTGTAAAATTCTGGGATACGGATTACGGGGTTGTAATTTGGGGAATCTGATCGAGAGGACATCGTTCAGTCTAGGGTTTTGAGCGTAGGGTTAGAATAGGAGCAGGGGTTTGCGAGTGTACATGGTCTTGTATGCGGGAACTGTTCTATCACCTAGTAGAAACCTTAGAAATGCAGCAGTAGGCAGGGTTTTGCCGAAGCTGGGTATATCTGTGTGTGATTTATTTTCTGCATTTCAGTTTCTGCTATTTTCTGTGATCAGTTTATTATTATATATCTCGTTAAGTTTTTAATTCAGTTAAAAACTGTGAAAAACCCTATTCACCCCCCCCTCTAGGGTTATTCTAGATCCAACAAGTGGTATCAGAGCCAGGTTATTTCATTAACCCTAGAAACATGGATCCTAGTTGTCAGTCTTATGAGAGTCAGTCCAGTAATATTCCAATTATTTTTAAGGGAACAGATTTTTCAATTTGGAAATCAAATTTCGAATCATATTTAAAATCTGTTAATCTTGATTATTGGAATATTATTGAAAATATGGAAGATATGTCAAATAAGACGAATAAGGTTTTAAATGCTCAAGCTATGCATATTTTATATTCTTATCTTGATAATAATCAGCTTGACTTTATCTCTCATTGTTTAACTGCGCAGGACATCTGGAAAACTCTTAACGCGCGGTATGGAAATTCTGACAACTCCTCAAAACCCTCAACTGCCAACTCAAATTCAGATCTGTGCTTAACTGGAACTATTCATGTGGTTTCAGACGATGGGGACTTATCATATGACGATCTGGTATCTCTTTGTAATAATTTAACAAGAACTGTTGATCGTCTCAAACGGAAAAACAAGTCTTTGAAATCTGAAAATTCTGAGTTGACCCACAATAACAATTTGTTGAAATTAAAATTTGAAAACTCTGACTGCAAAAACTGTATGGTTGTGAAAACTGATTTAGCTCAACTTGATGAACATTCTGGAAAGCTCGAAAATAAAATTTTGTTTTTGAAAAATCTCGAAGAGGAGTTGACTCATAAAAATAACGCTTTGCAGAAGGAGTTGGATAAGATTAATTTAGAACATGAAATTGCTGAAAATGAAAATTTGGTGAAAAGTGGTTTGATCTTGAAAGAACTTGAAAATGAGATTGAAAAATACAAGAATTTTGAGTCTGAAAAACAAAAACGATTTGAACTTGAAATTTCTGAATCCCAAGTCAAAATTAAATTGCTTGAAAATGAGAATTTGGTTTTGAAACAGTTCAATGCTGAACAAAAGATCGCTATAAATAATTGCTCAAATTTATTAAAAGAAAATAGCGATCTGAAATCCAAAATCCAACGATTAGAATCAACATTGGATAAATTTTCTAATGGGGAAAAATCGTTGAATATGCTGTTACAAAACCAAGTTTATAGTGGAAATAAATCTGGTCTTGGATTCGGGAAAAATGATGTTTTTAGAAATCAAAATTCTTGTGATTTTAAACATCCCTCAAATCACTTTAGAAATGTTTGTTTTGAAAGTTTTAAATCTGAAAACTTCAAAGGATTTGTAAATCACAATCGAGATGAGATTTTGCTTTATAACAAACCATTTAAACATTCTTGGATCTCAAATGGAAATAAAATGGGTTTTGTTAAATTTAAAACGATTAGGGTTCCTAAAGGCACAAAGGTAAATTCGGGTGGTTTGTTATATAAACAGGTCTGGGTACCAAAACGAACAAATACAACTGTGAGTGGTTTTACTGCTTTTGTTAGACCACTCAATCCTCTAAACAGTTAGCTACTAAAGGAGGCTGAGGAACAACTGTGTTGAAAAGAGAAACTGATTCAAACTGCTTCACATCATTGAATCATCTACTGTTCCTTAGCCAAGTCTGATGAGTTAGAGATCCACAACGTCTTCTGTGAATCAGGTATGATTTCTAACTTCATCCTTGTAAATATATTTTTTCTCCTTCTTCTACCTTTTTCTATTTTGTTTTTCCTTCTGTTTGTTTTTCTTTGATTAGTCACTAACATATCTCTGTGTTTATTTTGTGCTTCTTAAACTTCCAATTGTAGTTCTCATGACTTTCTGGAAATTCATTTTATTTGAATAGAACCCTCTTGTTTATAATCATTTCCGGATCCTGAATTTAATCTTGTAATTATTTGCAATTGTTTAGAAGTTTATTTTATTCTTGAATTCAGAACAGTGCTGAAGAATTCATGTCATATCTTGAACATTGTTAATTTGAATTCTAAATTTTTGAAGATCTGAATATTTAATGAAATGTCACACACCTTTGCTGTTCTGAGTTTATTCTAATTCATTTTAGAAAAGCTCAAAATATTACTCATTACAGCACTCTGTTATTTATCAGTTGTGATAATTTCATTGATTTTCAGATTGGCTTGTATCAGTGATACATCTTGGAATTCATCTTTATTCATGACCATTATATTGAAATATGTTTGTTTGAAATCATCTGAAATTCTAGATATTTTGAATATCACACACCTCTTATTTTTTGAAATTGTCAATCTTGTGTGACTGATTCATTATATCCCAAAACTTAACATTGATTCATGTGATTTCAAATAAATTATCCCGATCATGAATATTTTCAAATTTGATGTAAATGACCTGAAATTTCTCTTGGGCTTGTCAGAAATAGTTTTGAGAAATTCTTGAAAATGTTCTTTTTGAAAATGTTTTTTGAAAATCATTGTTATTTCATGATTATTTGATTTGAATATATGTTTGTTTAAAACCATTTGAAATTATTGATTTATTGGATCTCACACATATCTTGAATCTGAAATATAACCTGGTGTGATTGATTCATCAAGTCCTAATACTTCCACATTTCTTCAAATGATTTAAAATAGAGTATATTTGCAAATCTTGGATCATGAACCACCTTATGTGACCAACATCTTGACAAGTTTGTTGTGATACTGATCTCTCTGTGCTGCTCTGATACTGTTTTTGAAAATTGTTTGTTTTGGAATCATGTTGCTCTGATTATAAGAAATTGATTTGTAAATATGTTTTTAGGACTGCTTGATTTGGTGTCAAAGATTTATCGTGCTCTGATAAATGAAATTTGTGTGCTTGAGTTGCTTGCTTTGTAATTAAGTCTTTTCTGTTGACTGAGGTACCACTGTTTGCCACCGGGGTGTCATTAAAATCCCCGAGAAAGCGAGAACATTTGGTATCAGAAGCGCCTTATATTTGTCTCATCCATCTGTACTGAGATTCAAATCTTCACCTTGCATAGATCCACACATATTTTTTCCTTATACAAATAAATGTGCTAAATTTGTCTGGCTGAATTTGTGTTTAAATTTCTTTGGTCTGAGATGTCCATGTTTGTCCATCATGCTGTAATTAAATTCCTCGATAAGGGAGACTACAATTGGTATCAGCTTTTTCATCCATCTGTTCTGAATTTTCACTTTGTAGAGACACCATGTGGTATCAGTTTAAAAGTACTGCATATTTTTTTTTTTGCTGTATATATATATATATATTTTTCCTCTTGTCATGTATAGATCAACATATTCCTCTTGTAATTGATTTTCAATTTTAAAATTATTTATTGATTATTCTTTCAGAAATTGAAATCAATATCCAAATTAAACTGTATTTATAATTCATCAAAATTATAACCAGATTTAGAAATTGTGATGAATTGTGACTGCAGTATATTTCACAACAAGAGGAGAATTTTATTTAGATTTTCATGATGGTTGAATATTTATTATAATATCTTTGAACTGGCAATTATTTCACGGCCATCTTCATTACTTATCATCCTTCTACCATCCGTTATGATTTTATATAAATGTGGAGAGTTTAATTTTTCTTAAAATCATTTTAAATAAACAGAGAAAATATTTGTGATGGAATTGTGGTTATATTATTATTCAGAATTAGTGATAATTGAAAATTTTCAATAATCCCGGTACAGTTGGTCATATTTCATAATATAATTAATTTAGAAATTTATTTCACAGTCCATTTCTGTACCTACCACATTTTCTATCATCCATATATTGGTTTTATACCAAGGAGTTTTTTCTTTTTAAAAGCTAAAATGATAAATATATATAATAAATATATAAGTGTGTCTCTAACCTCATTTAAAAATCCAAGCTCTGGTCATGCATGGTTAAGAGACAACTTATAATTTAAGCTGCGACTGACCTCATTTAAAAATCCAAGCTCTGGTTATGCGTGGTCAGTGTGCTCTTAAATAAATAAAAAAAATGTGCTAAAAAATTGAAATAAAATTGAAATTCTCCTTGGTGTGTAAAAACCAGCCTATCAATCCATCTCTCTAATCTGTGAAATGTGTTAATACCTTATGAAATATTATGTTTTGTTGATTGATAGCTACTGGGATTTGAGACTATCTGATTTTATCACTTAAATTGAATTATTAATTATAACCCAAATCCATCACTGTTTTTGTGCCTCATTTTTATAAAAATCCTTTGAAAATAATTGGAAATGAGTTTTTTTTTTTTTACTCTCTCCATTTTATATAAAATCCATCGTATATCCGTCATTCTCCAAAATGTGAAATATGCCACCTGTTCCTAGAATATTATGATTTTTTGTTTGACTGATTGAAATTAATGATGATCGTTCTTCCTCTTAAGCTGAAATTATATTTTTAGTCAATTTTCATCTGTATTTTAAATCTGTATCCTTTTGATGATAACAAAGGGGGAGAATGGATTAGATTTTGATTTACGAGTGAATATTTTATAAATATTTTTTAATTTTGAAAATTTATTATTATTCATACATTGCTCTCATGCACGGTTATAGGGGGAGTTGTCTGTTATAGGGGGAGCTATAAATAAGGGGAGTTCAATATTCACTGTCAAACACATCTATTGTATACAAAATCTTTTATTTGTTTGTCATCATCAAAAGGGGGAGATTGTTGTATATAACGGTGTTGTATACACAATTATATGATTTTTTGTTTGATGATAACAACCAAATAAATATTATTTTAATGTGTTTGATATTGTACTGTTATTATACATCACAGACTAGAATATAATATTTATATTTGAATAAAATACGACTGTACAGAAATTTAAATATTCACACAGTATTTTATTTAAATATAATATTTTATTTCACCATCAAAACAGTACAAATTTATGAACTCTACTGTTTATACATTTCTCTTATATTCACTACATCACAACACATTCACAGACTCATTTACAGATTTTTTTCTATACATTCATTGTTACAAACACTTCTTATACTGACACTGTTGTATACACACAGTCTTCATTTTCTGTCTTCTGCTTCAGTCTGTCCAGTCACTGTCAGTTCACTCATCATCTTCATACCTGTCATTCACAGAAACACACACACAGTACACTGCAATAGAAATAAAACAGAATTCATGCAAATATAAATTTTATTTTTAAAATTTTATCTGCCTCAGAATTATGGTGTGTTTCTCATCATTTTTCATGACTTGATCTGATATGTTTCTTGTACCCACTGATCAGCCTCGACATAACCATACTGGTTTGCTGATCAGAACCAGCATTAAACTCAGCTGATTCTGACCAGCCCCAACACAGTATAGTTAGTCTGCTGGTTTTTTTTCCAGTATACAAGACAGGTCAAAAATCAAAAGAAAAATGGAAGTGCAAAATTTCAGATCAGCAAACACAAGATGGAAATCATAACTGATCAACAATGCAGCATATACAGCACAAGGCAGAGTAGCCAAGTATTGACAAAGAACTCCAAAAGTCAAAGTCAACATGCAAGATTAATATGGCAGATCAACATGAGGAAATCAAATGGTACACAAGCAGTTTCAAGTATCACAGCATATACAAAAGAGCACATGCCAAATCTGGTGGAACAATGGTTCAGCATGAAATGGTGCAAGAGTGGTCGAGCTACAAATGGAGGAACAAGTAGTATGCTATTCAGGCTACACAAGTCAAGCATTAACATTGTGGATGCAAACTAGTGATGTACAAAGACGCAAAGCAGCCCAACATGGTCCAGTTTCAAAGATCAACCAGCAAAGAAATGATCAAGAAAATGGTTCAGCACAGCATGCCAAAGTGGTGAGACAACTACAAAAAGCTCACAAACAAGTGCTCGAGCACAAGCCAGTGTGTGTAAATGAACATATGCAACATGTGTACAAGTAGTGGCTAAAAGGTATGATGTTTCATTATGTCATGTTTTTTGATCAAAACAGTTTTTCAAGCCTGCATAGTGTACAAAGCAAGAGTGCAAGTGGTCGAGGCATAATTCCAGATTTCACAGTGGTCAAGCATGGTGGAGTCAACATTTGTTTTCAAAATGCACAGTGAATGTTTCTGCATCGAGTGATTCAACAGTGAATAACAAACCAGCCATGCAAGTGTACAAAGTCAAAAATGGTCGAGCCTACATAAATGGAGCTTGAAAGCATGCGCAGATTCAAATGTGAAACAGCATGCAAAGTGGTGAAGCATTTCTAGTGCACACAGGATGACACAATGGAGGAACTCAGATATACGAGTGTCACCAGTACAAATGTACTAGCATATATGGACAGAGATGGGATACTGAGCCAACAATATGTATATGCAATATCATGGTGCATGTGATTCGACACAACAATGCAATTATGCAAGTATAATAATGGTACAGCACGCGTTCTGCAAGATGAAGTCCCCAAAATTCAAGCAAGTGACAAAACTCAGTGGGATAAAGATTCATTAAAGTCAGGTATGCAAGGTAATGTGGTGCTCAGCAGAAAAACAGGGGTTTGTGTAACATGGAAAAACTGTGTGTATACAGTTTTTTATGTGGAAATATATACACGCATATATATATATATAGCAAAAGCATGGGTGCAAGGATTTACTTTCCAGTTATCACATGAACAAAGCCAGGTTCAAGCATGTAGTTTTTGGCATAAAATCAATTTTCCAGCAATCTGTTTACAAAATTGATATGCATGCATCAGAGAATTAAGGAAAAGCAGATATCACGCAAGGAATCCAAGATGGCAAGTAATAAAAATACAAACCGAAATATGGATTTGGTTTTTTAGTGATTTCCAGTATTAAATATATCATGAAACAGATATGGCAAGGTTTTTTTTTCAGAGAATTTCAAATCAGGAAAGTTTTCTAAGCCAAGGAATTTTACCAGGTCCAAATACACGCAAGCAATTTAAACCAGAGGGACCAAAAAGCGGTAATCTTGTATTCAATCAAATCCAGAAATCAAAAGAGGAAACCAGCCAATTCAGATCAGTTTAAATTGGAAGCTTACACAAATTCACGCACAAGCCAAAAGGGGAAATCAACGAATTTCATCAATTAAATTGATCAATTCAAAAGCAGAAACCAGATCAAGTCAACACGTGAAATCAGAGGGTTTCTAGGGTTTTCTAAATCCCTATTTAATCACCATTTTCATCATTGGCAATGTAATCGAATCCACACGCAACAGTCAAGAAATCGAAACCCACAAAATAGTTCAATTTTTTCAAAGCAACAAATTTCAGAGAACTCACTGATTCGATCGAGCCAGAGAGCAACTCCAAGTCAGACGAGGAAAGCCATCGAAGAATCAAGCTTCAGAATTATCACAACGTCAACAATCAAGCATCGATTTGGTCTGGAGCAATTGAAGAAACCCTAGTTTCTAATCGCCGCCGCCATTTTTGAGTTTCAGAGCAAAAGAGAACGGGCTGAACTAATTTTAAAAGGGCCGGCCAAGAAATGAAATGAAGGATAGTTTTTTTTTTAAAAAAAAGGGGATGACCCCCTTATTTTAACTCCTTACATCTAGGGTTTTAAAAGTTTCTTTTGTTTTTTTTTTGTTTTTTAATTTTTTGTGTTGTAAAATCAAACGATTCAAACAATTGTCTAGAGTCTGTAAAAATTCTAGATTCAGTCAGTGTGTTGGCTGTCAGTTACAGAGTCTGTAAAATTCTGGGATACGGATTACGGGGTTGTAATTTGGGGAATCTGATCGAGAGGACATCGTTCAGTCTAGGGTTTTGAGCGTAGGGTTAGAATAGGAGCAGGGGTTTGCGAGTGTACATGGTCTTGTATGCGGGAACTGTTCTATCACCTAGCAGAAACCTTAGAAATGCAGCAGTAGGCAGGGTTTTGCCGAAGCTGGGTATATCTGTGTGTGATTTATTTTCTGCATTTCAGTTTCTGCTATTTTCTGTGATCAGTTTATTATTATATATCTCGTTAAGTTTTTAATTCAGTTAAAAACTGTGAAAAACCCTATTCACCCCCCCCCCCCCCAGGGTTATTCTAGATCCAACAAATCTATCCAACGAAATCTCGATTTTTCTTTTCCCCTAGAAAAATATACTCTACCAGCTCCACGCGTTTCTTGTTTCACAGAAATCCAGCTTAAAACGGACCCTGTATGCTCTTTCAAAGTTCGAATCGCCAAATAGCGAACTGCAGCGCCATTTCAAGCTTGATTTTAATTATATTATAATTATACGTTCAAATTGACGTCGATTGAATATATTCGTCAGTATAGTTCAACTCTAAGCTGAATTACACCTAAGGGACGACCCAGTTCACAGAATATTGTGATTTCCCCTATTTTGATTATTCCTGAATTAAATATATTATTCTATTAATTAATTTAATTAAATATTCCATATAATTTAATAAACGACCATTCAATTCTCTAAACCATTATTTAAATAATTAAATAAATTAATTATATCGTCGAAAAATGCGGGTCGTTACAATTGAGGCTTGATTCTGCATATATTTTGATAGAAATTCATAGATGGAGACTATCTACCGGGTATTGATTTGGATTGCTTAAAATTTATTAGTATATTTCAGTAATTGCAAGATTCAGTAGAATTTGACGTTTTTTCTTGACATTATAATAAGTTATAGATTTCTTCTGATTTCTATTCTCTTTTCTGTCTGTAATCTCTATAAATCTGAATCTTCTTATATCTTCCTTCTGTTTAATTTTAGTAAATCTGTTACTGTAGTTTTATTCAGTTGTTTATACCCCTTTCTTATCATATGTAATTTTATTACAGTGCTGTATCAGCTTTATCTTATTTCAGGTTTACTTTTGTTTATCTGATTCTAAGCCATGCTAGAGCCTAGGACATTTTTCTTTTTATTTTTGATGTTGAGTTCAGGCCTTTTTGAGCCTAAACCATTTATTCTTTCTTGTTATGTGCAAATATGGTTAAAGCATGGAATTTGAAAACAATAGCACAATTGGCAAATAATAAGAAATAGGTATGAAAAGGATAAACCAAGCTTAATTGAAATTGCACAATAAAGGGAAAATTAAACTGTAACTTTGATAACTGGATAAATAATATTTGGATAGATGCAAGTCAAAAAATTACAAAAAGGAAAGTAGGCTTATTAATAAACTTAAGATTGGCGTTAAGTTTAATTAAATAAATTAATAAGTAGGTGTAGTTGGAGTCTGTTTCGATAGCGATGGATGATTAGGGATAATAAGAGGCTCGTAGTATTGGTCCGTTCCGGTAGAGAGATTAGACTGATTAGGGAAAATGATAGGCCAATTAAAATTGGGGACAAAGTTTAGGGGTGACTTATGTCAAATTGCATATTTTTGGTTGGGATCCATATCAGTTTGTATTCCTTTTTATCACACTACACCGAGGTATCATGAGGAAGCGAAGGCACACATATACATGATTGGGCAATAAGTGGTCCAAACGTGGTGGATACGGGCATGTTCCGGCGGAGCATTGAGCATGCATCGCACCAATTGGGGAAGATAAGAAGTTGTGACGCCAGTGATATTCTTTATGTCCTTAGAGCTAATGGGTCGGGTCTGATAAACCTGGGGACATACTCGGTAGTGAAATCAAATAATTTGACAATCACATATCTTGTGGAAATGTATTTTTGTTCTTAATTACTATGTTGATCTTTAATTTATTATTTTTTCTAGATTTTCGCATCATCACTCATGCTAGTAATTACTAAACTCACCAGGTTTTATGTATGACTATTTTGTTTTCCGTTATTCTACCTTTCCCCCCAAAGCTCTCAAGGTGGAGGATCCAACACTTGAGAGAGCTTTGACCTAACTAATTCCTTTGAAGATTATTATATGTCTTGTTCTTTATGCTTACATGGACCTTTCCACATTTTATTTACTCTCTGTACTTGATGATGAAGGGGATTCTTTTTATTTTGGTACTTTGATTCGTCGTTGTTCATGAGATAGTTGTGGTTTTATGAATTACGATGTAATGACACTTTTTATTTTGTTTTAATTGAAAATTTTAAATTCCACTGTGTTTATTTATCATTGTCTTGTGAATTTTAGCTTCTACAATGATATTTTATACCTATACTCTTCAATTTCTTTATGAAATATTCATATAGGTCTTGTTAAGAAACGTGGGTGTTATATTTGATATCGGAGCCTAAGGTTACAAGATACGTAAAAAGTTTTTGTTTTAAAAAAATACTTTTAAAGAAAAGTATTTTCAAATAAAAAGTTGTTTTTGAAAAACATCCCCTCAAGTCAGTTACAATGTTCCCTTGATTATGTTCTTGAATCCTTCTCTCTTTTCTGATAGCCGCATGTCTAAGGCTCCTAATTTTTCGAGGGAGTCCTCACTCCTACTTGGTTCCATAGGCATGTAGAATCTACGACACCCACTGAAGGGCAAGGAAATGACTAAGCTCCTCCTCCAGTCGTGGTGATTCCTCGTAATCCACTACCGGCGACTTACTTTTCTAAGCTTTGTAAAGAATTTACTTCTCTTGGTGGCCAAACTTTTCATGGTAAAGAGAATTTTGTTGAGGCTCGAGCATGACTCCAGAACATCAAGCGTATATTTGGACTCTTGGATATTAAGGATGTAAGGAGAGTGCGGTTGGCTGTATGGAAATTAAATCATAAGGTTCTATTCTAGTGGGAAGTGGCTGAGGTGGAGCGTCGCTTTAAGACTTGGAATGACTTTAAAGAGAGGTACGGGGGAAAGTTTCTATCTCGGGAAGAGGAGGGAACGCATTTGGGAAAGTTTCTAGTGCTGAAACAGGGCAATCTTTCAACTAAGGAGTATGTCAGTTAGTGTAATGAGCTAGCGAGATTTCAGATGGATTTATTGAATATGGCCCACGAGAAAGCAGTGAGGTTTGCTAGAGGTCTGAACCAACCTCTACAGTGGCTATGACACATATTTCGATGGGTGCTACATTTGAGAATCTTGTGGAGATGACACTCATGCACGAGGAGGGAAAGAATGATCTTATGGAAAAAAAAGCTGAGGTGGCTAAGGAAAATGTTGAGAAAAAGAAGTATTAGCTCCAGAAGGTTAACAAGAAGAAAGATGAGAAATCGGAGAAAGCTAAGATGAAGAAGGATGTTAGATCCCATGGTTGTTGCATGACAGGACACTTTTGCGGGACTTCAAGAGGACCCTTAGGAAGGCGAGCTGCTATCATTGTCGACAACTGGGTGACTACAGTGAGCTATTTCCTTGGAAGCAACGACAAGGAGCTGGTTCATCTGGAGCGCAGATACATGCACTAGAGGCTACTATGGCTAGTGTTGATCAGGACAAGGGAAGGAAGGTCACAGTCGAAGGTTTGATCTCTCTTTATGACTTTCCAGTTAGGATCTTATTTGGTTCTAGCGCTTCGCATTCATTCACTTCTACTTCATTAGTTAATTGTCTACACATTAGTATCTCTTATGTTTCCGATTCAGTAGTAGTTTCAAAACCAATAGATGGTTTGACTCATTTATTTTTAATGTGTAAGGGTTTGAGGCTTTCTATTCTAGGTGTTGAGTTTGATGTGACCTCTACGTACTGGGGTTTTCTGGGTATGGTATTATTCTAGGTATGGATTGGATGGCCATGTATGGTGCAATTCTTGATTGCAAGAGAAGGGTAGTAAGGTTGATGAATTGTCATGGTAGGACCCTTGAGATATCTTGCGACCCGCCAGGGTTAGTCATGTTGAGCTTCTTAGAGTCCCTAGACATATCTATTAACGATCTTAGCTTGGTACCATGGTGAGGGATTTTCCAGATGTATTTGAGGAGGTGATAGGACTACCGCTGATATGAGAGATTGACTTTTAGATTTATCTGACATAATGCTAGGCCCATTGCATTTCATATAGATCCGAGGGAAAGGAAATAATTGAGTAGGCAAGTAGGTGAGCAGTTGGAGAAAGGCTTTATTTGGTAGAGTATATCTGAGTGGGGAGAACCAATCGTATTTTCTACTATGGCAGATGGCTTCTCTGTCTATTTGTGGATTACAGAGAATTAAACAAGCTCACAAAGAAGAATCGACACCCACTCTCTCGGATAGATGATTTATTTGACCATTTAATGGGTGCATCCATTTTCTCTCAGTTAGATTTAGCGACTGGGTTTCATCAGCTTCGGAAGGCAAATGATAGTATGGAAAAGAAAGCTTTAAGGACTCCACACGGATTCTTTGAGTGGCTGGTTATGCCTTTTAGGATAACCAATGCACTGATATTTTTTTGATCTGATGAGCCGAGTGTTTATAGAGTTCCTAAATAAGTTTGTAGTGGTGTTTATGGGGTAGCAGTGGATCTCGCTAATGTGGTTGCAGTACAAGATTGGAGGGTACCCAAGAATGTGACCGAGATTGTGATGACCCAGCCTTTTGGTACATGGGATAGCGGCATTCCAAGTGCTCGAAAGGACAGATTGCCTTTAGAGCACATTACATTACATAACAACGAAAATAAACATTGTATTACGACATCATAATGTACAACATATTTCACTAGGAATACATCAGAGTTAATGCAACAGACAAGGTTCAATAATACAGAACATCAAAAATAAGAAATAAGTACATAACGAAAATAATAACATGATAAAGTCTTCAGAGAGAATCCAAATATACATCCAGCTTCTTCTCTTGCATCAAATCCGAAACCAGCTTCCACAGATAGATTCAATACATAGCTTCCAAAATGAACTTAACCACTAATCTGAATACTACATTGTCCGTGCGGAAATAAGGACACCGGAGTTTGCAAGGGAAAAACAAAACTACGGGTTAGTCATGGGACTAGTGTGAGAAACCAAAAGTAGTTGCGAAAAAAGGTAGTAAGTTAAATCATAAGACCACATCGCTTATGTTTCCCCTTATGAATACCAGTGCACAAAATTTTGCAATGCTTTTTGAAAATGAAGCTACCATAAGACACACATACCATCACACAATGCAAACAAATAACATTAGGAGTAAGTTTTACCTTATGATAACCAAATATGTTTGATAAGCAAAAATCATTTGATATTCTCATCAATGTCTACCTATGAAAACCTTTTCAAATAAATGTATAGATCTTAGTAGACATAGGTACCATATATTACATCTACATACATAGCTTAATACTAAAGCTGCAAAAGTTCGTATTGAAAGTTGGGTTCCATCAATGAGCAAGGCAAAGGATCTTCCTTAACTGCAATTCGGCCACGCCTCTAGCAGGATGTCCCAGGATCAACAAATGCTTCTTCTGTATCGGCAAAGCTGGCCCACCTATACTAGGTGTAGTTCGGGTTTCTCCTGAACATAAAGTCCCCCGGTCGTTATCGACCAGTATCTGTGGCGCCTTGTTCCATCATCCACATAAGTAAATTTCCTAGGCTCTATACCATGGCATCACTTCTTAACTAGAACTAAACGCCAGTCCTTGTCTCTACTGTACTTCATCCTTTTTCGGCTGATTACTGTTTGTAAGGTCATGAAGTCACGTTCCACAATGCTCTGCTTTTCAACAAAAGCTTTGATCTATCTATCGTCAGAACTTAGCATGCCACACCGTCAATTCACAACATATAATTGGTGTCTATTAATATATAACTCTCTGAACACATAAGTCTCAAAGAAGGGTGTTAAGATAAAAGAATAAATCCTTTGCCACCAACTGATATATCATCAACAGAAACCAATTGTTTATGTCGTAAAATACAATTTCACACATACATCCAATACAAGTTCGTTCTGGGTTGTAAACGAAAATGAAGACACTTTATTCCTCATCTAATAAAGGAGAGAGGCCCTTGCATATCCAGACAATCAACAAGTACGTCCAGACTACTGCCACTTATAACTTTATAATGGAAGCTACCCATGGTATCAGCAAGTAGTTCACTTGATGTGGAGATTCCCGGTCTTCCACTGTCTTCAATATCTTTGACTTCTAACTCATCATATAATTACTCGAAATGGGTTGGACCTAGTCATTTGGAAATAATCAACATCAAAACAAAATCCTTTTTGGATTACCAACTATCCAATTAAGTCTCTTTTAATTGGAAAACATTTTATAAGATTATATCTTATTCTTAAATTCGGTTAAGCTGTTGGGCTTCCGAAATCATCTTTGAAACTCTTTTATTAACCATATAAAAGGTTCACAAAGTTTTATATTCAATTTGGGAACTTAAAACCTTTGATCTCAAAATTTCTTAAAACCATTACAAAATACATTGCGAAATAGCCTATTTCTGGTCAATTGGTTTTTATCATTTAAAACCACATATATTTAATCCAAAAATCTTTCAAATCAATTAGTATTATTTATCATAGTTTTTCCCTATTTTTAATCATTTAAAAATAGTCCATTTCAATAAGATCCCTTTTCGGGTTCCGAACTGTATTGGCGTGTTTTTATTCAAATTTGTTTTGAACTTATTTTAAGATCCAACCATTAGATTATAAATATTTTTTATACTGGAAAACTTTTCCATTTTGACACAAACGTTTTTTGTTTTGGGAAAATCCGACGGTCGGATATCCCAATATGTCAGTTTGAAGTCAATGGTCGAACTTTGTGAACTACTGGTGCGCGACTAGTCTTATACAGACCAAACTTCGACTTATATGTATAATCAAGTCGAATTGCTTCAAAAAGAATTTATTAATTATATATATATAATAATTTTTGAAAGCTATACTTTCAATATTTAACTTTATATTCAAATATTCCATTATTTAGATATTATAATATTTTTTAAATTATTGAAATAATATTATTTTTCAGAATTCGTCTTTTGAAATTCAAACTTTCCTAAAGCCCATTGTAAAAGTAAATAAGACAGTTTGGAAATAAAAATTCAGTTAAATCATTTCTCATATATCCAAACCACTCTTCACTTTTCAAAGTTACTATTCATTTTTAATTTAAAACCCGAAAATGACTTAATTACTTGAAAGCCATTTCAAATTAATTTCTTTTCTTTAGTTTATCATAAATAAACTTTGTTTCTATTAAAAGTCAGATATCAAATTCGAACTTTTATCTTCACTTGTTATTTTATTAATAATATATAAGATTAAATAATTTTTATTAAACAGAGACTTAACCGTTAATCCAATAATCCAACTTTTTGGGTATAATTAATTACGGTGTCGTATACCGTGTCAAAACAACCTTTATAACATTCAACACCAACCAAACAAGGTGTTATTAACTTAGCTAGGCAATATCTATTAACCAACTACTATTTAAAATAGTATTTAGTCAACTCAATAAGGTTTATATTCACAATCAACATCCAATATCAACGCAGTCATCATCATATGGTGTCATTTACTTATGTGTCATATGTTAATTGCTTTAAAATATCAGATTAACTAATCGTTATTAAACACAAACATGATTTAAGATTTTAACCCTATACTACTTAACCTTTTAAGTATGTAGTTTCTCACCGAATTATCCACTCCTTCGTAAATTCGAACATAGGATTCCTCTGTTATTCTGGTCAAATCTGGCAGCCTTTTGGCGTCACCGTGCAATACTAGTTTTCAAACGGACATGGTTTCAACGCGTATGGGTTTTAGGGATTTCACTTGAACATATGTTGGTATATATTGGTTTTGGAGACAAAAGGTCGAATCTTTTTCAACGACCTTCCATTTTGACCGTGCCGAATCGACAAAAACATGTCAACTCGAAACGTTCAAAACAACAGATTGTTATTAGCTTCTAGGGTAAATAGAATAAATCACAAAACAACAGATCACAAACATAGATACAGAGCAATATAATACCTCGCAGCGGAAATTACAAAATACAATAGTAGTTCATGAAGCTACTAAATAATTTTTTACATCAGAGTTTACATAAATAATACAATGGAAGACTTAAACAATGAATTTCAGATACATAAATAAATGATAACAATTTGAAACAGAAACGACAGAAATAGCTGGATGACTGGAACAATAGAATGAGTAGATACAAGTGAGCAAATGCCAATATAAACTTCAACTTCAATAGTGAATCTCGAAGGCTAAAATACTCGATCTGACCCAAGTAATAATGCAAAACAAAACAACTCGGATCAGCACTAACATTCTCATGGGAGTAAATCAACTCAAATTAAATGTTCGATGAAATGCAATCAGTAACTTAGAGGATGTTTGGGATCACCATCCTCTAAGGATTCGTCAAACTAATACTGTATATTATAATATGCTATATACAATAGTGTCTATCAGTAAAGTAATATATCAAAATAGTGTAAGAGGGATTACCATGATTACCCTTACACCGTTTATATATTCCCACAGTATATAAAGTACCGTAATTCCTCCGTAAACTGGAGGGCTATCCGTGGGCACTCCATATAGAACAATATAAAACAAAGTAGTAGTGGGCTTGCATAAGGCATGTGACAAGGCACACAAGGAATGCCAAGGTGGATTCACCATTTGCATAGCCGGACTAGTGGTAAAGCATAGCAGCTACTACCGCCCACCTCAATACACACTTCCATAATGAAAAGTGCCCAAATCAAATCTCAGCAGTAATAGAATAGTATCGAAGAAGTGTGCTCGATAGGAGATATGACCTCACTTGGTCCATGTGTAGCTCCTGTTTTAGTCACATCAAGCTGATTCAAGGTAGTCAGGGTCTCGTAATTGATAAGAAACAACAAAATAGAGTCGTTCGCCAAATCATCACTTTCATTCTAGAACTCCACTGCGTACACAGTTGTTAGTGGTTTTGGGTATGGCGGGGAGTATGACAATAGCCGATTTCAGTCTCTTTAACAACTAATCGTTTACATTTTTCACACCGTGGTCATTATTTTATAAATCACTTTATAAAATAGTTTATACGTAATCTCATTAACATAGATCGTACAATCAAACTGTAAGTTCAACCGACACAAAATTTGATATCCTAATATATTTCATTAACATAGATCGAATGAAACTGGTTTCATCGAATTCGGAGACCATCTGAAAAATGACCTTTTTCTAAGCGTTTATTAAAGTGGCAATTAGGGACGCGTCCTCCTTTACAGGTTTCATGTAAAGCGGCTCTCTCCCTAAAGTTTCATTTGAAGTGGTCCCCTTTTTTGCCGGCAATGTGTTTTTCAACAATATTGGTGCTGCTATATAACTTTTTTTACAAATATTCACAGAATTAATCTAAAAAAAAAAACTGCAAAATCATTAATTATAGTGAATAATTTCTGATATATCTGCAATTATTCATCCATAATTTTAGTTGAAAATCGGATGAATAATCGCTGACATATCAGCAATTTTACATATATACTTGCCGATATATCAATAATTATGCGTAATTTTTTTTGCAGGGCATATGAATTATTGTTGATATATCAACAATTATTGTATATAACTGCTGATATATCATCAATTGTGTTAAAGGTGATGAAAGGCTTATAAATAATTGTTGATATATCAACAATTATTATATATATTTGCTGACAAATTAGCAACTATTTTATACTTTATGAAAAACTGACTTAATATAAGGCAGAATAAAAATTGTAGCAAAATCAGCAAGTATTACTATATATTGTCGATATATCAGCGATTGTTTTGTAGTTGATGCAAATATTTGGAAAAGCTGCAAAAGTATCAGCAAGAATCCCAGATAGTTGCTGTTGACGTCAAAAGTTGGTTACTAGTGACGATCAATCCCCAATCATGTGTAGATCACATGAATACTGATTATAAAATGCAGACAAAGTAAAGGAAATGGGGAAAACACACAGAATTTTTATAGTGGTTTGGCAAAGATGGTGCCTACGTCCACTTTATGTATATTACTTTTGCTTTTGATTACAAGTACAATGCTTTTTCTATTTGGAGAAAAGAGGTAAAGCGACTATTTTCTCTTCCAGATAATGTTTTTTTGGGAAGAAGAAGAAGTATGAGCCAAAAAAAGAAAGGTCAAAAAATCCTCCTTAAGCTTTGAGGTATTTACAGGCGGGGATAACAGCTTGGGCTGCTGTGACATGGCCCTGCCTTTCCGGGAAAGCTCGGACACGTGGAGTCCGTTACTTGGTTAGAATAGTGGCTGAAGACTAATTCCACTATTCATGAATAGTATCCTCGGGAGTTGTGGCCGACGTGGCATCCACGGTGAGGTATCTCAAAAGTAGAGCTTTGCCCGGATATGGTTGACCGCTTTTTCTTCCTTGAGAGTTGGGCCAAGTATTTGAACAACTCCGCTGGGTATTTCATGTAGATCCGAAATACTCGGTCGATACGCCTTATGCGAGAGCGGTTCTCTCGGTTGACTGGGAGAGCTAGTCTTCTGGGGTGATATATCGACTTGATTGGCCCGATATGCGGCTACTTCGGGCCGAGCTTCTACGGGCCTTCCTGGAATGCGATCTGTCTAACTCGATTGGTTTCGCGTTTGGGCTTCGATTTGGCCCGTTTCTTCTTTTACCAAAAAGAGGGTTAACACTTTACCCCCTCAGAATGCATCTTCTTCGATAGAGGGAGGTGTGCTCTGAAATATGAATTGAAGCACAATTTCTCGAGCAGCTATGTTTGCGCCAGACCATATTAAGGCCAGAAATCTGACGGTTCCGATGTTGTATTAAGGCCAGAAAACCGACGACCGAACTGGGTCGTATTAAGGCCGGAAAACTGACAACTATCGGAAACCGTATTAAGGCCGATATGATGATCACCTTCATGAGAGTTAGTTCCTGCAAAGACAAAAATAAACCTTTCTTGGCTTAGAGAAGGATAATGGGTCGAGCATTTTATTTCACTTAGCTTTGAGAGGCGGCGGGTATTAACCATACTCGGCTTAGTGGCGGAACCATACTCGGCTTACTGGCGAGTATTAACCATACTCGGCTTAGTGGTGAGTATTAACCATACTCGGCTTAGAGAGGGCAAGTATTAACCATACTTGTTACACCCCACGTCCGTTAATGTCACTCACTAAGTGAATGCATTAGGTTCTGTGAAGCGTTATAGGTAATCAGACACAGAATAATTACAAGACAAAAATAAATAAGATAGCAACGGAAATTTAAATTTTTATTTCAATAAAATACCATGGTCCATAATTTCATAAGTCAAAAAAACCATTACAAAATAACTTCAGTCTTGCATCATAAAAGTACATAAGTAAATAAAAAGCATAATTCCCAAAATGAAAGAGTTAAGCCATAGCAGAGACAAGAACTTGATCCATACTTTAGCAATAGCTCCTAGCAAGATGATATCTGAATCCTGACTAAGCTTAGGTGTTTCCTCCCTGTGAACTTGGGGAGGTGGGGGGGGGGGGAGGGAACGGAAGAAAGAAGGAGAAACAAAAAGGGTCAGACAATAAGTCTGGCGAGTCCAGTTACTTTTAGTCAGTAGATAAATAAAAGTAATGTGATAGGCATATAAAGTCGATAAGGAGATCACTACATAAATGGCAGGTGTGACAAGGTAAGCAAGATAAATTGTACATGCCTGACTAATGATTTATCCGCACTGTTACTAGTATATATAGAAAGAAATGATCCCTCTAACTATAAGGTGGTAGATTTAGGTATACGTCCAAATTTATCCTAACTACTACCCTGATCGATCGGCTCCCTAACCCTCGTAGATACCTTGTGCTGGCCCCACAGTAAGCGGTATCACTTCTAAATAGGCAACCCCTCGTTAATAATGTGCACAACCATATCTATAGGTGTCACGGTCGTCCTAGCCACCTCTAGCCAGCCTATGCACGCACATGTCCCCGGCCGGTTTGCGCCGCCCACACCATCCTCCTCGTTTGGATCTCTTATAATCAGTCCAGTAAGCGTGCCCCTTCTTCGTCCTAGCTCGGAGTATATACTTGATACCAACTCCGGGTTACTGACTGAAACGGGTCCCACACAATATGATACAAGCCCTCCCCTTTGTCTTGTATCCCCTACTTGGTTTTTCACTGACTATGTATACCCTTAGGTGCCTTTTATTACATAGCCCTATGTCAGTTATGCTTACCTATAGGTGTCTCTAATACATAACCCTCAATCTTTCTACTGGTTATGCTTACCAATAGGTGTCTTTAATAAATAACCCTACCATTTCTATAATTTATGCTAACCCTAAAAGGTGTCTTTAATTACATAACTTTATTATTTCCCTCGGTTATGTATACCACTTGGTGTCTTTAATTACATAACCTTATCGGGTTAAGTTTGTTGGGCCTATAAATACTAATATTACCACCTACCCAAGATTTACTTAACCCTCCCACTGATTCAAGCATGTTTATTTAACGGTTAAGTTTGTTAGCCTATATATAATAATATTACCCACCTACCCAAGATTTACTTAACCCACCCCTTTTGTTCAACCAAGTTTATTTAACCCCCAACTTCAATTTAAGTTCATATAATCTCTATGGATTGACTTAGGTTAAGTAGTCCAATTCATTACCATGTCCATTTATGGTTTATAATGGGCCAGACCTCCCACATTAGGCCTACAACATGTGGATCCTGGATATGCCGGTCAGGTCCGGGCAGACTTACTCCACAGTTGGGCCTAACATTGTGTCATAGCTTGATTTGTATTTACGTACTTAGACCTCCCACATTAGGTTTACCATTACTGGCTGCTGGATATGCCGGTCGGGTCCAGGCAGACTTCCACCACTAATGCAATCTAACCTCGTGTCATAAGTACAATTACAATCCCTAGTTGTAACTACTAGACATTCCATTTTTAGTTAATTAATCAATTAATTAACCCTTTCCTTTTATAGGTGCCAACACTTATTTTGCCTAATAATTTGAATTACATGTCCATAAATATTCATATTCAAATTATGCCATTTTTAATTAATTTACCAATTAATTAATCCTTTCCTTTTATAGGTGTCAATACCTATTTTGCCCAATAATTTGAATTACATGTCCATAAATGTTCATATTCAAATTATGCCATTTTTAATTAATTTACTAATTAATTAATCCTTTCCTTTTATAGGTGTCAATACATATTTTCCCAATAATTTGAATTACATGTCCATAAATGCTCATATTCAAATTATGCCATTTTTACCCCTTTCCCCCATTCTTTAACTAGCGCCATCACAAAATTGACAACATTCCTAGGCTAGACAATTGCCTAGTCATAAATGATAATAGGGAAAATAACAAGAATATACTAAAATGACCATCTTGGCATAAACATAAACTTGTATGATAAAAGGTGAACATACAACTAGCATGGACATGAAATTTTTATCATAACAAGGCGGATATAAAACCGATGAACTATGATGTTACAATATCTAAATTAGCCATTTTAGATGTCCAATCGATTTAAATCTAACATGATAACATAGGGTGACAATTTAGATCACATAGTATAGATCTAACATAAATTATAATGTGACAATTTTAGATCACATAGGATAGATCTAACATGAATCATAAGGTGACAATTTTAGATCACATAAGATAGATCTAACATGAATCTTAAGGTGACAATTTTAGATCACTTAGGGTAGACCTAACATGAATCATAAGGTGACAATTTTAGATCACATAGGATAGATCTAACATAACAATTTTAGATCACATAGGATAGATCTAACATGAATCATAAGGTGGCAATTTTAGATCACATAGGATAGATCTAACATGAATCATAAGGTGACAATTTTAGATCACATAGGATAGATCTAACATGAATCATAAGGTGACAATTTTAGATCACATAGGATAGATCTAACTTAATAATTTTAGATCACATAGTATATATCTAACATGGATCATAAGGTGGAAATTTTATATCACATAGGATAGATCTAACATAATAATTTTAGATCGCATAGAATAGATCTACATACATCCGCATCATAGCATATCATAAAAGTTACAACTTAAGATCCATAATAATAACGTAGTTGAACAATTGAATTGGATCCAAAGAAATAGATCTATCATAATATAGCATGAGATCTACCAATAACATAGATTTAAAGTCTACAATCGTATCCACATCACAGTCTTTCATAGTTTCACTATTATTTATCTAAACCTAAAAGCAACTAGAGCTCACTGTGATTGGACTGCTAAAATGATAGAAAAGGAGCTGAGTCTATGTTTGAATCTCAGAATTTGATAAGCTTTAGAAGAAAATGAGAGATCCTAATTTGGTCCAGAATCCAGTAGAGTCCGACCACCATTGCTTTTCTTTGAAGAAAACAAAGGATATGAGATATATTTATAGCTGCTGGGTTACAGAATTCGGATGCCACCTCAGCCCTAATGAAATTGGGTCAGGTCACGGGTCGTCACTCACTCGAAAAAGGCCCGAACACCCAGAAACTGTTCCGAGCGCACTTGGTAGGTGCGCCAGTGCAAATATACATTGGCGCACATGTCAAGTGCGCCAGTGCATTCTGTTTTCATCGCAAAACTTTAATCGTCTATAACTTCTTCATATGTCATCCGTTTTACGCAAACTCGGACGCTATCTCAAGCAGAATTCCGAGACGAACGCAATGGCGTAACCCATTTCACTTAATTCTGAATATTAAATTAATTATTCTTTAATTTATCCTCTTTAATGTCGTTAAAAATTCCGGGTGTTACATTCTCCCCTACTCAAAGGATTTCGTCCCCGTAATCTCCAAGTTGAGAAGAATGCATACCTACCATCCATCATCCATCTACTCAACCATCAATCACTGGCATACATTTTCTTAAGGATTTCTAATGCTTTCATGAAAATATGCAAAAGTGTGTGTATATGTCCCAACACTAATGTGGAAATCAGGCGGTCTACTGATTCAGTTGGCCTCCTTAGTGCAATGTATGTTAGTGCCATGAATCCAATATATATGCAAATAAGCCTATTATAACATATAAGCTCTACATGCATGCACACTCATTCGTCCAAATGCAACATCCATATGTAAGTTCATCCATTTCCATCCATAGAAGAAAAGAAAATGCACACACATCAATAGCAGTATGAGAGTGATTGAGCCGATCTTGTGCCTAATGTTTGTGTATATGCGTCCACAAGCAACCACTAGCAAACACTTGCATCCACTTGCATCTATCAAACATAACATGTCTCAAATACATGTTTACAATCATGGGATTTCCTACCTAAAGGTCGAAGATTCGATTGATAGGATATACTCAGATGATAGAAGAAAATGCCAATAAAGGCTTTTGGAAGAGAAGTTAAGAACATTCCCTTAAAAAGAAAAGGGTATGAAGCACAAAAATCTTGGTTTCGGTCTCCCAAGTTGCATCTTCTTTGTTGTCTCCCCACTGGACCTTTACCAACTTGACTTCTCATTTGCGTAGCTTTTAAACCTTCGATCCAAGTAAAAGTCTTTCTGTAGATCTCATCCCAAAAGAAAGCCCGTTTTCAAGTAGCTCCCCCACTTGTTTACTGAGATCCCTTCTTTCTCTTGGACCCATATGGTGCACGGGCAATGCAACTGGCTTTGCATTTTCCACCAGATATATGTGGAAATTGATCTTGTGCCTTGGGGGGTAAACCCCAAACCTCATTAAAGGCATCAGGATACTCACGGACTACTAGAACAGATTTTAGATCATCGATAGATGCGTCAAGTGACTCTAGGAAACTTAACATAACAGACCCCTTGGGGTCTTAAGAAATCTCGAGGGTCCTCCTTTGGCAAGTCATTAGTCTAACGACCCTCCTCTTACAATCTAGAATGGCACCATATATGGCTAGCTAACCTATCCGAGAATCAAACCACAACCCATGAAACAAGATGTGCGTCGCACTCAAATTCGACGCCTAACACAGTTATTCTCAAACCCGGACTAATCATAGATAAATGCGCCAAACCACCAATAGGGTTTGAAAACAACTACGGGATCCACTACCATACTAGTAATTAAGTGCAAAGATTCAACTACAGAACTTGATATAAACGATTGCGTAGCACCAGAATCGAAAAGAGTTCTATTTGGATAATTTGAGAAGGGGAAATTAAAAATTCAATGGAAACTTTACTACCTCTATCTGGTACACTGACCATGAGAACATACACCTGCTTTTCATAAGATCATGCCCTTTGGTCCTGTCCATGTTTCTTCAGGTATTCCCTCGTATAGTGTCTGACCTCACCACAGTTGAAGCAAGCATTCTTTCTTTTCCGGCAGTCTTTTACCAAATGGCCTGTGCGCCCACAACTATGACACTTCCTCTTTTCTTAGGTTTTGCAATCTTTGGCCAACTGGCCCTTACGTCTACAACCATTAAATTTCTTCTTAAAGAGACCACCTACTTGCGATGGTGGAGGAACTATGGCTGTATTTGGGGGAGGGACGTCTCCTCGGCTCCCGGTTGGTGTCGTAGCCTTAAGATACCTATGGAACCAATCCGACATTTGAACGCCCTCGAAAATATTTGGTTCCCCAGACATACTAAAAATATAAAGGAAGAACTTAGATAAGGGACCGAAGGATACTACATATGGCTTTTTGGGGAATGCTTTTCAAAACAGATTCTTCTTTTTGAAAATGCTTTCTTTTAAAATCTTTTTTGAAAATAATTTTCAAAAACTTTTATCTAATCTGGTAACCTTCAGCTCTGATACCAAGTGTGACACCTCACGCCATTAGTGTCACTCACTAAGGGAATGCATTAAGTTCCGTGAAGCATTGTAGGTAATCAGACAAGAATATTTACAAGACAGAAATAAATAAGACAGCAACGGAAATTTAAATTTTTATTTTAATAAAACACCGTGGTCCATAATTTCATAAGTCACAAAAACCATTACAAAATAACTTCTGTCGGGCATCATCAGAGTACATAAGTAAATAAAAAGTATAATTCCCCAAATGAAAGAGTTAAGCCATAGTAGAGAAAAGAACTTGAGCCATACTTTAACAATAGCTCCTAGCAAGGTGATATCTGAATCCTGACTAAGCTTGGGTGTTTCCTCCCTGTGAACCTGGAAGAGGGGGGGGGGACGGAAGAAAGAAGGAGAAACAAAAAGGGTCAGACAATAAGTCTGGCGAGTCTAGTTACTTTTAGCTAGTAGATAAATAAAAGTAACATGACAGGCATATAAAGTCGATAAGGGAGATCACTACACAAATGGCAGGTGTGACAAGGTAAGCAAGATAAAGTGAACATGCCACACTAATGTTTTCTCCACACTGTTACTAATATATCTAGAAAGAGATGATCCCTCCAACTGTAAGGTGGTAGATTTATGTATACGTCTAAATGTATCTTAGCTACTACCCTGATCGATCGGCTCCCTAACCCTCGTAGATATCATGTGCTGGCCCCACAGTAGGAGGTATCACTTCCTAAAGTGGCAACCCTCGTTAATAATGTGCACAACCATATCTACAGGTGTCACGGTCGTCTTATCCCCCTCTACCTGGCTCATGCACGCACATGTCCCCGGTCGGTTTGCACCGCCCACATCGTCCTCCTCGTTTGGATCTCTTATAATCAGTCCAGTAAGCATGCCCCTTCTCCGACCTAGCTCGGAGTATATACTTAATACCAACTCCGGGTTATTGGCTGAAACGGGTCCCACAAAATATGATACAAGCCCTCCCCTTTGTCTTGCATCCCCCACTAGATTTTTCACTGACTATGTGTACCCTTAGGTGACTTTAATTACATCGCCCTTTGTCAGTTATGCTTAACTATAAGTGTCTTTAATACATAACCCTACCATTTCTATAGGTTATGCTTACCCAAAAAGGTGTCTTTAGTTACATAACTTTATTATTTCCCTTGGTTATATATACCACTTGGTGTCTTTAATTACATAACCTTATCAGGTTAAGTTTGTTGGGCCTACATATACTAATATTACCCACCTACCCAAAATTTACTTAACCCTCCCACTGATTCAAGCATGTTTATTTAACTGTTAAGTTTGTGGGCCTATATATAATAATATTACCCACCTACCCAAGATTTACTTAACCCACCCCTTTTGTTAAACATAGTATACTTAACGCCCAACTTCAATTTAAGTTCATACAATCTCTATGGATGAACTTAGGTTAAGTAGTCCAATCCTTTACCATGTCCGTTTATGGTTTATAATGGACCAGACCTCCCACATTAGGCCTACAACATGTTGATGCTGAATACGGCGGTCGGGTTCGGGCAGACTTATTCCACAGTTGGGCATAACCTCGTGTCATAGCCCGATTCGTATTTACGTACTTAGACCTCCAACATTAGGTTTACCATTAGTGGCTGCTGGATATGCCGGTCGGGTCCGGGCAGACTTCCACCACTAATGCAACCTAACCTCTGTCATAAGTACAATTACAATTCCTAGTTGTAATTACTAGACATTCCAATTTTAATTAATTAATCAATTAATTAACCCTTTCCTTTTATAGGTGCAAAAAGCTATTTTGCCCAATAATTTGAATTAAACGTCCATAAATGTTCATATTCAAATTATGACATTATTAATTAATTTACCAATTAATTAGTCCTTTCCTTTTATAGGTGTCAATACCTATTTTGCCCAATAATTTGGATTACATGTCCATAAATGTTCGTATTCAAATTATGCCATTTTTAATTAATTTACTAATTAATTAATCCTTTCCTTCTATAGGTGTCAATACCTATTTTGCCCAATAATTTGAATTACATGTCCATAAATGTTCATATTCAAATTATGCCATTTTTATCCCTTTCACCCGTTCTTTAACTAGCGCCCGCACAAAATTGACAACATGCCTAGGCTAGACAATAGCCTAGTCATAAACGATAATAGGGAAAATAACGGGAATATACTAAAATGACCATCTTGGCATAAACATAAACTTGTATGATAAAAGGTGAACATACATACTAGCATGGACATGAAATTTTCATCATAACAAGGTGGACATAAAACTGATGAACTAAGATGTCACAATATCTAAATTAGCCATTTTAGATGTCTAATCGATTTAAATCTAACATGATAACATATGGTTACAATTTAGATCACATAGGATAATTATAACATAAATCGTAAGGTGACAATTTTAGATCACATAGGATAGATCTAACATGAATCATAAGATGACAAATTTAGATCACATAGGATAGATCTAACATGAATCATAAGGTGACAACTTTAGATCACATAGGATAGATCTAACATGAATCATAAGGGGACAATTTTAGATCACGTAGGATAGATCTAAAATAATAATTTTAGATCACATAGAATAGATCTAATATGAATCATAAGGTGGCAATTTTAGATCACATAGGATAGATCTAACATGAATCATAAGGTGACAATTTTAGATCACATAGGATAGATCTAACATGAAACATAAGGTGACAATTTTAGATCATATAGGGTAGATCTAACATAATAATTTTAGATCACATAGGATAAATCTAACATGAATCATAAGGTGTCAATTTTAGATCACATAAGATAGATCTAACATAATTATTTTAGATCACATAGAATAGATCTACATACATCCGCCTCATAGCATATCATAAAAATTACAACCCAAGATCCATAATGATAACATAGAAGAACAATTGAATTGGATCCAAAGAAATAGATCTATCATAATATAGCATGAGATCTACCAATAACATAGATTTAAAGTCTACAATCGTATCCACATCACATTATTTCGTAGTTTAACTATTATTTATCTAAACCTAAAAGCGACTAGAACTCACTGTGATTGGATTGCTAAAATGATAGAAAAGGTGTTGAGTCTATGTTTGAATCTCAGAATTTGATAAGCTTTAGAAGAAGATGAGAGATCCTAATTCAATCCAAAATCCAGTAGAGTCCGACCACCATTGCTTTTCTTTGAAGAAAACAAAGGATATGAGATATATATTTATGGCTGCTGGGTTACAGAATTTGGATACCACCTCAGCCCTAATGAAATTGGGTCAGGTCACAGGTCGTCACTCAATCGAAAAAGGCCCGAACACCCAGAAACTGTTCTGGGTGCACGTGGCAGGTGCGCCATTGCAAAAATACATTGGTGCACTTGTCAGGTGCGCCAGTGCATTTTGTTTTCATCGCAAAACTTTAACCGTTTATAACTTCTTCATACGTTATTCGTTTTACGCAAACTCGGACTCTGTCTCAAGCAGAATTCCGAGACGAACGCAATGGAATAACCTATTTCACTTAATTATTAATATTAAATTAATTATTCTTTATTAATGTCGTTGAAAATTCGAGTTGTCACAATACTCGGCTTAGAGATGGTGAGTATTAACCATACTCGGCTTAGGGCAAGTGTTCTCCGTGCTCCACTCATGTTAGATTAGTGCATCTATTGAGCGGTAGAAGCTCGTGGTGTAGAGAAAGAAGAGGTGAGTATCATCCATACTCATCTTAAAGAATTATACCACACTCGGCTAGGGGAGTAAGTGTTAAGATATGGCGGTAGGCTTTCGCGTTGACCACATTAAAAGAGGGGGGGGGCGAGCATTATCCATGCTCGGTTCTAGAATTTCCCAAACATTATCCATATTTGAAAAAGAACATCCATAGCAACTAATGAATTATTACAATGAAATTCTAAGAGGATATCAATTGATTCCAGAGCATGCCTAGGAGCTAAATCCTAACCCCATACATGTGTACATCAAGGTGTCCTTTTTCTTGGAAGAAATACATTAGAAAAATCTAATTAATGATAATACCGCGAGTGCTAGTCTCAGGGTCCATTCCGTTTCTAGGAGCTCGTGGATTGACTTGATGAGCTTGGGCAGAAGGCCATGGCGGCAAGGCCGGGGCACAACTCTTGACATATTCGGGAAGCTCACCTTTTCTGGCTCGATCCTCAATGAGATCGCATAGATGGCGACATTCATCGGTGCTATGTCTAGCTATGTTGTGCAACACACAATGTTTGCTAGAATCGAGCTCCGTCTGGGTTGGTTCTCGTCGAGGTGGTCTTGGAGTGGGCAGGGACCCTCTTATATCAATGTAGATATCGAGCAGAGAGGAATTGAGTTTGGTATACTGGTCATACTTACTTTCGATCTAAGGTCGTACATGATGCTCGCTCTTTTCCAGGGCCTTTCCTCTTCCTTTATTCTGGCCGTTGTTGTTGAGTTGACCTTGCTGTTTGGCGGCTAGGACCTCAAGGCTTTCCATCTCATGTTGGCGTCTTCTTGTCGGAGGAATCACTTGGCCTTGGAATAGAAGTCCTCTATTTCCTTAGGGGGATCTCTGGTTAAAGAGATTGAGACGTCTGACTGGTTCTGAACTCCTGCAATGGCGGCCATAAGTACCATCGATGGCTCGGGCCAATCGACCGACGCTACTGCCGTGTTGAACCTTTCGAGGCAGGATCTGAGCATTTCTCATGATCGCTACTTGATGGTGGATAAGAATATAACGCTCTTCGGTCGACAGATATGTACTCTGAGTTGCTCGATGAAGCGGGTGACCAGAGTGTTCCAGCTGCTGATCGACTCTGTTGTCAACTGTCGAAACCACATTCCGGCTATATCAGTGAGAAAGAGCGAGAAGCACTTAGCCATGATGTTGGTCGATGTGCCGAGTACTTCCATATGTCGCATGTATCGCATGAGGTTGATGGTTGGATCAGTGCGACCGTTGTATGGCTCGATAACTAGGAACTTGAAATTCGGAGGGTTTCGGGAGATTCTGATTTCACTAGTGAAAGGCTTGCGATTGACATTATCTATGTCTTGCTGCGAGGAAGTGCCCCGAGTAAAGCGTCGAATGATGCTTGCTAGCTGGCTTCCATCTCCGAGGAGTCGTTGCCATGAATTTAGCTCAGTATCTGGGGAAGCTTCAGTGCGAGGATCTGGAAAAAGCATGCTCGAAACGACGACCGTTGGCTGGGCCCGTCTTCCGAGAGTTGAGTGAAGGTGTGAGGGAAGGCAAGCTCTGGTAGGTGGTTCTGGGCAGAATGGCCCCTCTTGAACCTGAGGAGTAATGGGTCGAGCCGTACCCGCAACGGAGGGCCGAGGCTGATCCAGCATAGCATGTGATGTTCGGAGCTCAAAGGCGCCCCTGGTGTGAGCGAGGTTAGTAGGGCCTACGGTAGCGTTTTCTTCTGCCGCTGTGAGGACCAGTATGGCGGGTTGGCTTCCATGGTTCGAAGGGAAGGCCGAACCAGCTCTTCGTTGAGGGTGAAGAGTGGTTAGACTGGTCTATGGTAAGATTCCGGGTTGTAATGGCAATGACGTTGATTCTGAGGGACCCGGTGGCCGCTTGACTAGTTCGATAGGTCGAGCTATTCCCAAGAGTGGATGCAAAGTATTTGATCGATCTAGATCTTGATCACGAGCCTCTTAAGGTTCTGCTACCACAACTGCGATGGTCGCCGGAAGCGATACTTCCGGCTGGGACTGATCAATTGGTGGGATCAAACCAGGATGAAATATAGGTGTAGCCTGATCAGTGGCCTGATTCTGTGCAAACCGAAGATCAGTTGTTGCCCAGTCTCGACTGGTGTAGGAATTGATGTTGAAGCATTCAATCCTGTCTCTAGTCGACCGAGAAGGTCATCCATCAACTGCTGCTATCGTTCGAGGAGTTTATCCTGAGATGTCATATGGTCTTTGAACTCAACCATGATTTTATCCATGTCTTCCCGGGTAAGAAATCGAGACATATCTTCATGAGAGGAAACTTCGTGACTGGCTTGTGTAACATTAGTATCGGCTACATCGTGTTTGCGGTACGAGAGGATGTTGTATCTTTCGTTCGTTTGTTTGCCATGGATTAAGGCAAATCCACCCCTTCCAGGCGCGCCAAAGTGTTGACATCAAAAGTTGGTCACTAGTGACGACCAACCCCCAATCGTGTGTAGATCACATGAATACTGATTATAAAATGCAAAAAAAGTAAAGAAAACAGGGAAAACAAACAGAATTTTTATAGTGGTTCGGCAAAGATGGTGCCTACGTCCACTTTATATATATTACTTTTGCTTTTGATTACAAGTACAATGCTTTTTCTATTTGGAGAAAAGAGAGAAGGTGGCTATTTTATCTTCCAGATATTTTTTTTTAGAAGAAGAAGTATGAGCCAAAAAAAGAAAGGTCGAAAAATCCTCCTTATCCTCCTTAAGCTTTGAGGTATTTATAGGCAGGGATAGAAGCTTAGGCTATTTTGACGTGGCCCGACCTTTACGGGAATGCTCGGACATGTGGAGTCCATCACTTGGTTAGAATAGCGGCTGAACACTGATTCCACTATTCATAAATAGTATCATCGGGAGTTGTGGCCGACGTGGCATCCACGGTGAGGTATCTCAAAAGTAGAGCTTTGTCTGGGTATGGTTGACTGCTTTTTCTTCCTTGAGAGTCGGGCCAAGTATTTGAACAACTCAGCTGGATATTTCATGTAGATCTGAAATACTCGGTCGATACGACTTGTGCGAGAGTGGTTCTCTCGGTTGACTGGGAGAGTGAGTCTTCAGGGGTGATATATCGACTTGATTGGCCCGATATGCGGCTATTTCGAGCAGAGCTTCTACGGGGCTTCCTGAAATGTGATCTGTCTAACTCGATTGGTTGCGCGTTTGGGCTTCTATTTGGCCTATTGCTTCTTTTACCAAAAAGAGGGTAACAGTTGCATTAATTGCTGGAATATACTAGAGCGTGTATGTTTTTTATTTTTTATTTTGAATCATAATTTTTGTAGTTTCAATGCATGAATATGATGATGATTATGTGTTGAAATTAATGTTGACTTTTTGCAATTTTTTAGTTGATTTTTCTGACGATTTTCGAAAAATAGGGACCTAATTTAAAAAGTTTTAGACAAGAGTTTTTTTTGTATTTTGAAACATAATAAGAACCTAAGCCAAACTGTCCCTTTATTAAATTTCAATAAACTTTTCAATAGGCATTTATATTGCACACACTTACATACTAACTCTGATTGATATGAAATTTGACATCTTATGATAATTTAAAATTCCAGATCCGATGAAACTAGTTTCATCGAATTCCGAGATAATTTGTAAAATGATTATTTTTCAGGCTTTTGAAATAATGATAATTTGTAAAATGATTATTTTTCAGGCTTTTGAAATAATGTTTAATTATCAAATTTCAACATATCTACTCAAATTCTTATTTTTAAATTGGCTCAAATTTCAGGTCACTACAATCTCCTCTGCTTAAAGAATTTCTCCCTTGAAATCGAAATGAAGCAGATACTTAATAGAAATGGCCTTCAAGAAATGAGCTTACCTCGAACATGAGCTATTCCGAGATATCCATTCTATAATAGAAATAATACTTTTATATATTATCCTTCATTTCCCAAGTGCATTCCCTCGGATCACTGCATGACTACACTTTGAATAACTTCACCATTTTGTTTCTTAGTTTTTCTTTGCATCCTTGCCAATAATCTTTAAAGTCTCTCTTGAAACTGTCAACTCTGGTGTGATCTCTAAGGCTTATTGTGCAGCTTCCTCAATGATCAAATCAGGATCATGAACATACTTTTGAAGTTGGTAAATATAAAAACATCATGTACACCCAACAACCATTTAGGCATCTAAATTCGGTAATCCACGGCTCCAATCCTTTCTAACACAGGGAATGGTCCAATATATATGGGTGATAACTTCCCAGTCTTTCCAAATTTGATGACTCCCCTTAATGGAGAATTTTCTAGAAATACGTGGTCAACTATAGAGAATTGCAAGTCACTTCTCCATTGATCAACATAACTCTTCTGCTTCTTTGAGCTACTTTCAATTTCTTTCTAATGAAGTCCACTTTCTCAGTTGCTTCACGGATCATATCTGGAACCAATACAAGTCTATCTCCCAACTGAATCCAACATGCTGGCGATTTATATAGTCGAACATACAATGCCTCGAAAGGTGACATACCTATACTTTATTGATAACTTTTGTTGTTGTAGGATTTAGATTAACCCTAGAGGAGGGTGAATAGGGTTTATTGGATTTTTTAAAAGATATTAAAAATATCACAACATAGATTTCAGGAGAGAAAATAAATGCATAAAATAAATGGCCCAGATTTTACCTAGTTCGGCAAACCCTTGCCTACTGCTGCATTCCCAAGACTTCTACTAGGTATTAAAACAGATCCTCGCTTACAAAACCCTTTAAACTCGCAAATCCTGCTACTACTCAAACCCAATGCTCAAAATCCTGGACTGATCTTTATCCCTAAGATAAGGTTTTCCCCGAATTACAAACCCGTAACTCGTAGACCCTAGTTTACAGAAAACTAGAAAACTATTGATCGATTACAAAAGAAATTAAAATAACTTAAAACAAAAAATAACTCAAAACCCTAGTCAAAAAATAAACAATTAGAATAAAATTGACCGGCCCCTTTTAATTGATTTTGGTTACTCAAAGCTTTGACCCTCTTTTTCTTCAATGGACACCTAGGTTTTTTCTCCCAAATATTTTCACGACTTCAAATATTCTGATTGAAATCAGTCTTTTATGGCTCAAATGATATTGCTGTTTGTTGAATGATTTGGGGAATTTGGCTTGCAATCAAAAAATGGGAGTATTCTGATTTGATATTTCTTTCTGCCTCTCGAATTTATATTGCTTGATTCTGATGCTTGCCTGTGATGAAATAGGTGTGAATATATAGGGTTCAAAACCCTTTTAAATCTTTAATTTATTTGCAATGATTCGACCTGATGCTTGCATGATTTTTTTCATGATTAAAACGTGAATCCTTTGATTGTTTTCTGGAAACATTTGAAATGATTTTCTTAGCCATAAACAAATAACACTTCAGATTCTGGAATGCTTTGTTGCCAAATTGTGTAATCAATCATGAATTGATTACTGCACCTTTCCAAAATAACAAATATCCCCTATTTTGAATTTTGTTATTTCTGGAAACATCGATTTATACTTCACTGTGCATTCTGAATTGATTTCATTTGGCAATTTGTTCTGAATAACCACCTGCTGATTATATCATCTTGTAATTTGAAATATTCTTGCCAAATATTACATTTTCCAAGAATTCATAATAGATTCTTTCTCGTTTTCTAGCATGCCGATTATAACATATCAAATCTGGAAATCTAAGATATTATTTTGCCAAAAAATACATTTTCCAGTAGTGCAGATTTGTAACTATTTCCTCATTTAAAACAGAAGGCATGCCATTTCTTTTGAAAATATTTGAACTGATTCAACTATGATTGTTCACTTAATTTTTTTTTTTTAAAATCTAATGTACATTTTTGCATGTTCATTTGCTGCTATGGTGTAAGAAAACCTGAGATGTGTGTTATTATTTTTGCCCTTCCTGGTTGCCTTTACTACTTGTTTGCATGTATTCATATCAACATATGCTTTGATGAGTTACACATACACACACACACACACACACACATATATATATATACACACACATATATGTATGTATATACACACTTACATACATGTATATATATATATATATATATATATATATATATATATATATATTTGTGTGTCTTGGCATTGGTATATTCACTGACTCTTGTTGTAACTACACCATGTGTTATATTGATGTGTATGCTAGCTTGAATTTGTGCTAATTCCATGTGCACCTGTGTGTGTGCATGCTGCACCTTATATTTTTTAACGTCACCTTAACTTGTTCTTTGTTTTCTATAATATGAGCTTGTACTTCATTTTGTGTACTCCTATGTACATTTAGTATGCTGCCATGTTTGTGCTTACACCCTTTCTTTCTAACTAACTGCTTTGTGCATATGTACACTTGAGTTATTTCTTGTTAGCACATATGTCATGATCTTTTTCTTAGTTGTCCAGAATTGTTGTACTTTGTTATTTTGGGTTGTGCTCAAGAGTTGGGCTAGACCATATGTTGCTCTTGTCTGATCTGATCTTGTACTGATCTGATGCATGTTCATATGCAGCTCCATGTTGTTCATATGATTGTTCAGTGATCCATTTGCTATAACCCATCCATCTGAACCTTGCATGCATACTTGAAACTGTGCTTTTACTCCTCTGACATGTATCATGTCCTCTTGCTATGTTATACACTATTTGTATTTGCACATACATTTGTGCATGTTGTTCCATGCATATACATACATACATACATACATATACAAACATGTATATATGTGTATGTCTTGATCTCTTTGTTCTATACTACATGCATGCGTGTTAATCTTCCATGTCATTGTACTTAGTCCTGTGTGCATACTGCCTTTTTATCATGTCCAGTCCTTGTTGCATGTTTCTTGCTTCACATGCCATGTTGACTTATGCCATGTATCTGCTCCTTGTACATTTTCCACTTTTCTCGCTTGCTAATTTGGACTTATGAGTTTGCCACTTTTACTGCTGCCTTGATATTGTATTAGTCTTGATCATATGCATGACTTATGCACCTGCACATTTCATATACATATGTGTATATACATACACATATATGTGTATATATGTAACATGCATGTGTAGATATATTGTTTATTTACATTAGTAGACTACTATACGTGAGTTGTGGCTGTTCAGAGTGAGTAAATTTTAAATGTTGGTTCTGATCAGCAAACCAATATAGATGTGCCGGGTTTATCTTTAGCACTAGATATATAGTCTACCTTGTGGTATTTACAGTGAATCACTTTAAATATCACTAGCAGTCTAGATGCAGATAAATATACATATCAGACCAAGTCAAGAAATATGATGAGAAACACACAAAAATTCTGAGACAAATAAAATTTAAAATAAATTTATATTTACTAGAATCTAAATCTGTTTTGTTCTAGTTTACTAAATGTGTTTCTGTTATAGGTATGTAGGTAACTCAACTGATTCTGAAGAAGACTAAAGATAAGTGTGCTAGTGAGTGTAAATGAGAAAGCAGAGTGAAATGTATATGTGTTTGTATGTATGTACAACTGTGTGAAATGTAGTGAGGAACAATGTATAAGAAATGAATTAAATGTTTGAAATAAAATATTTATTTAAATAAACATTGTTCAAATATTTAAATTCTTGTGAAATTGTATTGCATTCTCAATTAAATATTTATTTTTGTCTATGATGTAGCAGAATAGTAAAATTACAAACACGTTTATAATTATATATATACATATATGTTTTTTATCATCGAAAAAAATCATATTGTTATATAAAACAATCTCTCCCTTCTGATGACAATAAACATATAATAAGATTTTGAATATGATAAATATGTTTGACAGTGAAGTGTAAAACTCCCCCTCTATTTGTGCTCTCCCTACAATAAAACTTCCCATAAATATGTTTATATGAGTGAAGAGAAATATTAATTGAATTTCCAATATTAAAATATTCATGAAATATTCACTCATCAATCAAAATCTTAACCATTCTCCTCCTTTTGTTATCATCAAAAGATATAGAAATGGAAATAATGATGAAATATAGACTAGAAATAGAAGATCAGATCAGGAAAGAGAGAATGTATATCATAAATCTCATTCAATCAAAAAAAAATCAGAATATTCCTCAAACTGGTGACAAATTTCATATTGTAGAATGATGGATTTACGATGAATTTTATAAAATGGAGAGAGTTTTAAAACTTATGAATTCCAATTATTTTCAATTTTTTTAAAAAAATGGGCATAAAACAGTGAAGGATTTGGACTATGGTTATAAATTCAAGTCAAGTGACAAAATCAAATAATCTCAAATCCTAATGACTATCAATCAGAAAATCATAATATATCATAAAATGGAATCACATTTCATAATTCAGAAAATGGATTGATAGGTTGGTTTTTACATAACAAGGAGGACTTCATATATTTAAATTTTTGTTTGTTTCCTTTTTCTTTTCATTTTATTTTATGAGAACACTAATCACGCGTAGCCTATGAGGACTTTTAAATGTGATCAATCGCAACTTAAGTTATAAGTAATCTCTAACCGTGCATGATCATATCTTGTGTTTTTCAAATGAGATTAGAGAAACACTTATTATACAAAATCTCCTCAGTATATAAAACCAAAATGGATGATAAAAATATGGTGGAAATAGAGATGGTAGTGAAATAATTTTTTAAATTAATTTTATTATGAAATAAAGCAATCAATTGAATTTCTAATTTGATTTAATTAGTTTCAGCCATGGCGTCCTCATTGTCCCCCTCCTCCATACCCTCTCTTCCTCCTCTTCTCGTTCACATTCCAGCTAGATACAAACCTTTCCTCCTTTCCCGTTCATCGTTCCGTCTTCTTCTTGATCGTATCGATCTCGATCTTCTCATCGTCCCTCCCTTCAGCCCATTTCTCCTCGTTCTGCTCCTCCCGCATCCCATCCAGTCTCAATTCATCATAGTCAGTCAAATTCTGCTGGCTATGGTCGTCTTTGTCCATCTGTCCACCCTAATCATTATCTTTCTTTCCTTCCAGTTTCTTCGAATCGTTTCTCTGCTCTTTCTGAGTTTCCAACTGAGCCTTCTCCTCCTCCCCTCTCCAATCCGGTTAGGTCCTATGCCCAGGTGGCCAAAAATCCCTCTGCCTGCTGCTCCACCCAAGCCACCTCCAAGGAGACCCAGAAACCCGTTACCAAATCCATTTTTCAAACAGTCAATTTTTTGAGAAATGAAAAACATTGCTTGCGATATGCATGCAAGGGACACGTGGCAATAATTTGTCGGGAGCCAACAATATGTTATTATTGTGGTTTTTTTGGTCATGCAGCTCCACGTTGTCCAAACAAAAATAGACGTTCGCATGCTTCGACTTCTGCACAACATCAAGGCAGCAGGAATAATGACATGAAAGTACACTGGGTACCTAGAAAAGCTGCTCAAAACACAGAGCCGTTACATCACCTCGAAAAGCCACCTATCATTATAATTACCACAACATTTAAAATAATAACCCCAAAGCAGTCTTTAGTCATCTTTTTCCACCCATTTCTCCACAAAACCTGAAACTTCTAATCACTAGCGAATGGTGGATTCTTCCAAATGCATCATAGCTATTACCCTCAATGGCAAATGGAGCATTGAATCTCTCCGTTACGTACTACAAAAGACTTTGAATCATGACTGCTGGCCAATGATGATGATTAGCAATAATTCCTTCCTTGTTTACTGCCCACATGCCTAACACATGACCACGTTCTTTACCTAAAGATTTTAACCAAACCTGGAGCTACAATCAGTTTGGATGCTTGGGATGACAGCATAAGTGAGCCAGAACCAATTTTAGAGGTTGAATTCTGGGCTAAAGTTGAATGTATACTTGAATTCTTAAAACAAAATGAAGATGCAGTGGCAGAGATTCTAAAGCACATGAGACGAGTCTTGGCTTTTGATGATTGTGACTGGTACCACGTGGAACATCGCCAATTTCTAGTCAAAATTCAATTTTTGAAGGCATTGGTGCAACAAGCTCTTTTTCTGCACACTTCAATAATAATACCACATTATCAAAGTGAAACGAAGTAGCCACTCGCATCTTGGAACAAGGCCTGAAACACTGTTCATGGGAAATGAAGATAAACAAATTGTCCCATGCATACATGAAAACCACTTGCTAATGAACACTGAAGAAATATTTGATGCTATGATCAACGAAGCAGCCATGCTCCTCCCTCTTCCACCAATTTTCAATGAAAATGTGTTCAATGATTATCCTAACCCTAACCCTAACCCTCCTGATTTTGAAAACCATGAAGTCAACCAATCTGAACCTATTAAAGTTGACCAAACGATGAATGACAATCTAAATGTGATTGAACCAACTTATCCCCTTCGAATCTGACATTTATCCTCCGCCATTCAATTTAGTTGTAGTCCCATCCAATCCCTTCCACCAGTTGATATTCCTCCTCCTCAGTCTCCACCGCAACAACAATGGATGGATGGTCAGGACTGGCCATAGTATCTTTCACTAATCTTCGTTCGCTGAAGTGACAGACACAACAACCCCAACTCCACTGGTAGCTTTCTAACCCCTGTTGTTGTAACACCCCACCTCCGTTAAGGTCACTCACAAATGGAATGCCTTAACTTTGGTGGAGCATTTTAGTAAACAGAACAGAAACTTACAAGACAGATAAAATAGTACTTGAAAAATTTATAACTTTATTTCAACAGAAACCGAAATAAACCTGGTTACATCCTTTCAAATCACATTATCGGAATTCAAGTACAAAATATCAGTCTTGTACAAAAGCCTTCAGAATGCATAGTTTAAAATCATAATCCCCATAGAACGGAAGCTATACAGAGCCAAGCCATACTTTAAGCACTTCAAGCAGAAGAAATCCGGATCAAGCTAAAGTGTTCCCTCCTTGGATAACCTGGGGGGAAACGGAAGAAAGGAGGCGAAACAACAAGGGTCAGACAAAAAGTCTGGCAAGTCCAGTGATTTTCAGTTATGAACAAATAATAATTACATGACATGAACATAAAACTGGGTGAGGGATAGCTGTAACTGGTGTAGCAGATATAACAGAAGAACAGAATGATATAAGCTATTTCTTTATACTTCTCTGCACTAATACTAGTATAACAGAATTAAGTGTCACCCTAATGTCTAAACTGAAAACAGAAACAGGTACAGAATAATTTCCACAGAAACAGAAGAGAGTGCTAGTAATGGGCCTTTACCACCCGAACAGAAACAGACAGAAGCAGAATGCTAATATTGGGCCTTTACCACCCGAACAGAAACAGACAGAAACAGAAACAGATTAATCCCTACGGAAACAGAATGTAGAATTAGGTGTACACTAGTAATGGGCCTTAACCACCCGAACAAACAGTACCACGCAGAAACAGATAGGTGTTACCACCCAATAGAAACAGACGGTACCAACAGAAACAGACAGAACTAAGTGTACCCTAAAACCCTACCCCAAGCGATCGGCTCCATAATACATAAATATCCTGTGTCGGCCCCACAGTAGGGTGTATTACTCCCTAAAGTGACAACTAATTGGCACAGACCTATTTACAGATGTCACGGCGTCTTACATTCTCAGAGGCAGACCGAGATCAATGCACGCACATGACCCGGTTGGAACGCACCATCAACACCCCTCGCCATTATCAGAATGAACCGCTTATAATTAGTTCAGTAAGCGTGCCCGGACCCTACTTACTGTTGGGTCAAAGTTTTGATACCAGAAAGGGTTACTGACAAATATGGATCCCAAAAAACAGATGACACAAGTAATTCCCCTCCTAACCTTGTGTCCCCAGACTAACAGATTTCGGCTTAACTTGTCTATAAATTTCAGACATACAAAGTTTAGATTAACTAGTTCACAGATCAGACAATCAAGTTAACAGGTTTTCAGACTAACGGATCAGATGTTCGGATTAACAGGCTTACAGATTAACTGGTTACAGATTAACAGACTTACAGATTAACTGGTTACAGATTATCTAACTTTGTATTGGGCCTACGGATTCACGAAACAGGTTTATCAGATTCATTGGTCCAATTGGTTTAACCTTACCCAACACGTTTTAGACATCATAATTATCTCAGATTTTCATTAATTAAATATTAATGTCCAAACCTCTCACATTAGACTGACAGTTTGCGGCTACTGCTTAGGCCGGTTGGTTCCAGGCAGGTTTCTGTCGCAAACTGAGTCTAACCTCGGGTTTCAAGCACGTTATGACTAACTTCTCACATTAGAACCTATTGTTTGTGACCACTGGAATATGCCGGGCGGTTCCGGGCAGAATTACGCCACAAACTCATTCTAACCTCGAGTTAGCCATGTTTATCTTTGCGGCCAATTAATTAATGATTTACCATTTATACCCACGCCTAATATACATGTCAGTTATTCATAACTACAGCCAATTCAGATTATGTCAGTAGCGGACTAATTATACCAACTCAACAGATATAGAAGATAACAGATTTTTCAGATTAGGCGACTTAACGGATTTAGCAGATTAAGCAAACTAGCAGATTTAGCATTTTCAACAGACTTAGCAGATGACAGATTTGGCAGATGAACAGATCTAGCAGACTAGGCAGTAGAGCAGAACTAGCAGATTAAGCAATATAACAGAACTAGCAGATTAGGCAATGTAACAAAACTAGCAAATTAGGCAAATATAACAGATTTAATCATTTCTTAAAGTTTCACAAACATATCTTGCCTAATTATAAATCTTGCCTAAGTTCACATGCATAAATACTAGTCTTGATTCACAATATTATCATATACCCCATGTTTGTGTTAAATTTACATAGCACAGATTATGGTCATAAATTTACCATATATCATATGTTTCAATTTTTATTAAACTTGCATAGTACAGAAGATCCCTATATAAATTATACCAAATATAGCCATCGATTACTATGCATATCATATATCCCAAAGATCCCTTACTTAGGTGTTTGTTTACATTAATAGATACCCTACTCTCATGTAAATCTTTATGCCTATGCCATATTCTCTTTATCTCAAATCATATGTTCAATACAATTTATATTATAAATATAACAGGTCTAGTCATATGTCTCAGATTTTGTTCTAGCTATAGTCCATGTTCTTTCCTCAAATCAGTCACCTATTGGTCATGCCCAATTTATGCATCATTCATTTTACTGTCCCAAACATTTTAGCGTAGGTAAATCTCTTATGAGATTGGCTCAAGCTCGTGGTATCCTGGCTATAGAACAGAAAGAGGAAAGAGATACAAAATAAGATAGATCTAAACAGAATAGAACAGTTACAACCTCAGATTCAGATTTACAATTCATGTCACAATTAGAATTAACGTTTATATTGGAAAATAACTGTACTTGCCTTGATTGGATTAAAGAAAGAACTTTAGTTGTTGTAGAATCGTTGCAGAAGCTTTAATCTCTAATTTGAATTGAGTTGCTTAGGTTGATGTTGATTAGCTTCTAGTTTTGATTCCAGCAGAGTAGTGATGCCATTTTTATTTTTATTTAGAACAGAGGCAGAGAAGAAGCAGAATAGAATTGTGTGTAGAGAAGGCTAGGTCTTAGGTTGTTTTTATAGGTGTAGCAATTCATTTCAGCCACCAGATTAACCCTAAAACCAATCAGGACCATCAAAAATCGTCCCTGGGCTTCAAAAACATGTTCTGGACCGAAACAGGCCGACCAGGTCGACCTGTAGGGGGAAAGGTCGACACTATAGTCGACCCTCATGGGGGAGGTCGACTCCCAGGTCGACCCCCTGGTCGACCTGGCCCCCAGGTCGACCCCCTGGTCGACCTGGCCCCCAGGTCGACCCCCTGGTCGACCTGGCCCCCAGGTCGACCCCCAGGTCGACCTGGCCAGTTCTGTGCTGACCGAAACCTTCTGAATCTTCTACAGGTCATAACTTCTTCATCCGGACTCCGATTTTCGAAAACTCGGACTCTATTTCATATAAAATTTCGAGAGGAACGCAATGGTGATGTCCATTTTACCTAATTCCTGATTCTTAAATTAATTATCCTCATTTTACTATCTTTTCCGTAACACACACCGTTATCGAACTAATTTTTCTTCTCTTTCATGTATTAATTAATTCTTCTTATGCATCACCATTATTTACCTATCATATGCATATTTTCATATATTTTATTTCATTCTTAATTATACTTAAAAATGTGGGGTGTTACATTCTCCCCTCCTTAAAGGATTTCGTCCCCGAAATCTTCAAGTTAAGAAGAATGTGTCCTACCATCCAATCATCCATCTACTCAATCACCAATCACAGACATTCATTGTCCTTAAGAGATTTCTAATGCTGTATGAACATATGCAAGAAGTGTGTGTATATGTTACTTGTCTAATGCAAAGATCAGGCGGTCCACTGATTCAGTTGACCTCCTTAATGCGAATTATGCCAGTGCCATGAGTCCAACATGTATGCAATTTTCGTACTCGATACATACCATTTCTATATGGGTGCACAACCATTCAGTCATATGCAGCATCCATGTGCTGAGTCAATCATTTTGCATCCACAAAAATTAAAAATGCTCACACATCCATATGCAGTATGAGAGTGTTTTCGAGCCGATCCAGTGCCTAGTGTGTGTTTATGCATCCACGGGCAACCACTAGCAACCACTTTCATCCACTTGCAACCATCAAACATAGCATGTCTCAAACACATGTTTACACCCATGAGTTTCTACCTAAAGTTCGAAGATTCGATCGATAGGATACAGTCGAATGATGGAAACGAGTACAAATAAAACAAAAACTTGGTTTCCATTAGACATAGGTCCTAAGTATCGGCCCCAAAGACCGAAACCAACATCAAATTGACACTAAGAGGATTACCCACTTTAGACAATGTCAAAACTGGAAATCTTAACCTTATCAGAAATATTCAGATATTTACAGATTACTGGTACAGATCAGATTATCGAATGATTCTTAGGAAACTAAGCATGATAAAACCCAGAATGTATGCGTCCTACTTGACGCCTAACACAGATATCTCTCAAACCCCAACCTATCACCAGCAGATGAGTCGTAACCCCTATGGTGTTTGAGACTATAACCAGATCAGAAACAAGACTAGTATTAAAGTGCAGAGACTCGACTACGGAATCAGAATGCCATAATCGGAAAGAGTTCTAACTCAATAATCAGATAAGGAAACTAAACTCTCTACAGAAATTTTCTTACTTCTATCCTATCCACCAACTATGAGAGCATTCGCCTGCCTTCCCGAAGTAGGTCATGGCCTCTGTCCTTCCTCTTGAGTCAAGCTTCCATAAGTAAAGCACTTTTCTCCTCCTTTATCTTTAGACTTTTCTTCCTTCTTTTGTGTTTCCTTTTTGCCTCCTTTTTGAACCAAGTTCATATCCGTGGGTTTCTTATCTTTGGGTTGTGCTCCTTAGCCAAACTCCCTCATTCTCATCTTTACTATCCGTGTGTAACACATTGACAAGTCCCTCGAAAGCGGCTTCCATCGCACGGAAAATCCTACAAAGCTCGAAAGAAAATTAGCCGTAGGGGTGACTACTGCGGCTACAGATGGAAGTCGGGCGCTTATTTGCCCTTTGACCGGTGTCGTAGTCTTATCAAGCCTACGGAACCATGCCGCGATGAGGTTACCTCCCAGAAAGCCAGGAGCCCAGGAGACTCAGAAAAAGAAGGAAACAAGGATTCAGACAGAGAATCAAAAGATAGATATATGGCTTTGGGGATTATGTTTTTCAAAATAAACTTTCCTTTTGAAAATACTTTCTTTTTAAGCCTTTTTGAAAATAGTTTTCAAAAACTTTACCCAATCTGGTAACCTTCAGCTCTGATACCAAGTGTAACACCCTACCTCCGTTAAGGTCACTCACAAAGGGAATGCCTTAACATTGGTGGAGCATTTTAGTAAATAGAACAGAAACTTACAAGACAGATAAAATAGTACTTGAAAAATTTATAACTTTATTTCAACAGAAACCGAAATAAACTTGGTTACATCCTTTCAAATCACATTATCAGAATTCAAGTACAAAATATCAGTCTTGTACAAAAGCCTTCAGAATGCATAGTTTAAAATCATAATCCCCATAGAACGGAAGCTATACAGAGCCAAGCCATACTTTAAGCACTTCAAGCAGAAGAAATCCGGATCCAGCTAAAGTATTCCCTCCTTGGATAACCTGGGGAGGAAACGTAAGAAAGGAGGCGAAACAACAAGGGTCGGACAAAAAGTCTAGCAAGTCCAGTGATTTTCAGTTATGAACAGATAATAGTTACATGACATGAACATAAAACTGGGTGAGGGATAGCTGTAACAGGTGTAGCAGATATAACAGAAGAACAGAATGATATAAGCTATTTCTTTATACTTCTTTGCAGTAATACTAGTATAACAGAATTAGGTGTCACCCTAATGTCTAAACTGAAACAGAAACGGGTACAGAATAATTTCCACAGAAACAGAAGAGAGTGCTAGTAATGGGCCTTTACCACCCGAATAGAAACAGACAGAAGCAGAATGCTAATATTGGGCCTTTACCACCCGAACAGAAACAGACAGAAACAGAAACGATTAATCCCTACGGAAACAGAATGTAGAATTAGGTATACACTAGTAATGGGGCTTTACCACCCGAACAGATGGCACCACGCAAAAACAGACAGGTGTTACCACCCAATAGAAACAGACGGTACCAACAGAACTAAGTGTACCCTAAAACCCTACCCCAAGCGATCGGCTCCCTAATACATAAATATCCTGTGTCGTCCCCACAGTAGGGTGTATCACTCCCTAAAGTGACAACCAATTGGCACAGACCTATTTACAGATGTCACGGCGTCTTACATCCTCAGAGGCAGACCGGGATCCATGCACGCACATGACCCGGTTGGAACGCACCATCAACACCCCTCGCCATTATCAGAATGAACCGCTTATAATTAGTTCAGTAAGCGTGCCCGGACCCTACTTACTGTTGGGTCAAAGTTTTGATACCAGAAAGGGTTACTGACTAATATGGGTCCCAAACAACAGATGACACAATTAATTCCCCTCCTAACCTTGTGTCCACAGACTAACAGATTTCAGCTTAACTTGTCTATAAGTTTCATACATACAAAGTTTAGATTAACTAGTTCATAGATCAGACAATCAAGTTAACAGGTTTTCAGACTAACGGATCAGATGTTCAGATTAACAGGCTTACAGATTAACTGGTTACAGATTAACAGACTTACAGATTAACTGGTTACAGATTATCTAACTTTGTATTGGGCCTACGGATTCACGAAATGGGTTTATCAGATTCATTGGTCCAATTGGTTTAACCTTACCCAACACGTTTTAGACATCATAATTATCTCAGATTTTCATTAATTAAATATTAATGCCCAAACCTCTCACATTAGACTGACAGTTTGCGGCTACTGCTTAGGCCGGTTGGTTCCAGGCAGGTTTCTGTCGCAAACTGAGTCTAACCTCGGGTTTTAAGCATGTTATGACTAACTTCTCACATTAGAACCTATTGTTTGCGACCACTGGAATATGCCGGGCGGTTCCGGGCAGAATTACGCCGCAAACTCATTTTAACCTCGAGTTAGCCATGTTTGTCTTTGCGGCCAATTAATCAATGATTTACCATTTATACCCACGCCTAATATACATGTCAATTATTCATAACTATAGCCAATTCAGATTATGTCAATAGCGGACTAATTATACCAACTCAACAGATATAGCAGATAACAGATTTTTCAGATTAGGCGACTTAACGGATTCAGAAAATTAAGCAAACTAGCAGATTTAGCATTTTCAACAGACTTAGCAGATGACAGATTTGGCAGATGAACAGATCTAGTAGACTAGGCAGTAGAGCAGAACTAGCAGATTAAGCAATATAACAGAACTAGCAGATTAGGCAATGTAACAAAACGAGCAAATTAGGCAAATATAACAGATTTAATCATTTCTTAAAGTTTCACAAACATATCTTGCCTAATTATAAATCTTGCCTAAGTTCGCATGCATAAATACTAGTCTTGATTCACAATATTATCATATACCCCATGTTTGTATTAAATTTACATAGCACAGATTATGGTCATAAATTTACCATATATCATATGTTTCAATTTTTATTAAACTGGCATAGTACAGAAGATCCCTATATAAATTATACCAAATCTAGCCATCGATTACTATGCATATCATATATCCCAAAGATCCCTTACTTAGGTGTTTGTTTACATTAATAGATACCCTACTCTCATGTAAATCTTTATGCCTAAGCCATATTCTCTTTATCTCAAATCATATGTTCAATACAATTTATATTATAAATATAACATGTCCAGTCATATGTCTCAGATTTTGTTCTAGCTACAGTCCATGTTCTTTCCTCAAATCTGTCACCTATTGGTCATGCCCAATTTATGCATCATTCATTTTGCTGTCCCAAACATTTTAGCGTAGGTAAATCTCTTATGAGATTGGCTCAGGCTCGTGGTAGCCTGGCTATAGAACAGAAAGAGGAAAGAGATACAAAATAAGATAGATCTAAACAGAACAGAACAGATACAACCTCAGATTCAGATTTACAATTCATGTCACAATTAGAATTAATGTTTATATCGGAAAATAACTGTACTTGCCTTGATTGGATTAAAGAAAGAACTTTAGTTGTTGTAGAATCGTTGCAGAAGCTTTAATCTCTAATTTGAATTGAGTTGCTTAGGTTGATGTTGATTAGCTTCTAGTTTTGATTCCAGCAGATTAGCGACGCCATTTTTATTTTTATTTAGAACAGAGGCAGAGAAGAAGAAGAATAGAATTGTGTGTAGAGAAGGCTAGGTCTTAGGTTGTTTTTATAGGTGTAGCAATTCATTTCAGCCATCAGATTAACCCTAAAACCAATCCGGACCATCAAAAATCGTCCCTGGGCTTCAAAAACGTGTTCTGGACTGAAACAGGCCGACCAGGTCGACCTGTAGAGGGGAAGGTCGACACTGTAGTCGACCCCCATGGGGGAGGTCGACTCCCAGGTCGACCCCCTGGTCGACCTGGCCCCCAGGTCGACCTGCCCAGTTCTGTGCTGACCGAAACCTTCTGAATCTTCTACAGGCCATAACTTCTTCATTCAGACTCCGATTTTTGAAAACTCGGACTCTATTTCATGTAAAATTTCAAGAGGAACGCAATGTTGATGTCCATTTTACCTAATTCCTGATTCTTAAATTAATTATCCTCATTTTACTATCTTTTCCGTTACACACACCGTTATCGAACTAATTTTTCTTCTCTTTCATGTATTAATTAATTCTTCTTATGCATCACCATTATTTACCTATCATGAGCATATTTTCATATATTATATTTCATTCTTAATTATACTTAAAAATGCGGGGTGTTATAGTTGTTTTCTCATCATCCAATAAACATTTAAATATGAGAATTGCTGGTTGCATGGGTGTGAGTTTGTGTGACTCACATTATGATGCCATGCATGCATTAGAACAGGAGCGTATTAACAAACACCGGTGGAATTAGTCACGTGGAATGTACGTCCGGATCAGGGATAATAAATAAAATAGTAACTAGAAAAAATCGTATATCGAAACGTGGTTTGAGCGACCACTCAAAATGCCATGCAATTAATCTTGTTTTATCCCCGCTTAATTTAGATATTTTAATGCTTCAAGAAACCAAATTAGTTGATCCCACCAATTATCACTTCAGACTTATCGGTGAATCCTTCTTATCTGGGGCGACCTTTGTTAATGCCATTGAATCAGAGGGGGTCTTATAACATTATGGAATGAATCTGTTTGGTCCCTTCATCAATCTTTCTCAAATCAATCTGCCGTACATGTTTCCCTCAAACATATTGCTTCGAACACTATTTATTACTTTTCAAATATTTATGGTCCTCAAAACACACAGGAGAGAATAAATCTTTGGAAATATTGTAAGCATCTTGCAAACCAATTTACTAGGCCATGGATCATTGGTGGGGATTTTAACACCACAAGATCAATGTTTGAAAGAAATACTAGCAATATTTCAACAGACTCTAAAGCTTTCAACGCATTCATATTTGATTATGGTCCAATTGACCCCCCAATTAGCAATCGCTCATTCACTTGGTCTAGCCATAGATCTGAAGCCGCTCTTGTTAAGCTTGATCGCTTCCTGTTCAATGCATTATGGGAGAATCAATTCCCTCTATCAATGGTCCATGGTCTAGCCACCATTATCTCTGATCATTGTTCCATTGTGCTAGATACTGGCTCACTTAATATGTCCAATCGTCCTTTCAAATTTGAGCATTTTTTGCTCCTTGAACCATGCTTTTCAGATTTTGTCAAAACAGTTTGGGCCCAACCTGTTCTGGCCCAATCTACGGCCAATCGTATTGTTTTAAAACTGAGATCATTGAGGAAATTAATAAAATCTTGGGCTAAGCACATTTGGGGATCTATTCGATCACGCATCTATGGTATCCAGGATGCGATCCTTGACCTCAATATCACTGAAGAATCTCACCCCTTGAACAATGATGAAAGAAATTAATTGAAAAATCTAGAAAATGAATTAGATAGACTCTTTAAACAATAAGAAATTGGATGGAAGCAATGATCAAAAGACAAATGGATTGATGAAGAGATCGGAGTACAACTTACTTTCATCGTTTAGCCAATGGTAGGAAGAGACCATCCATCATCTCTGAAATCATTCATAATGATCAATCGATTACTGATCATCCTGATATTCTTCATCTCTTTACAAGCTACGATCGATCAATCTTTGGCAGCTATCCTCCTCTATTTTCAATTATTCACTGGTAAAAATTATACCGTAATCCCTCCTTGCTTCCTATTGATCAACCATTTTCTGAAGACGAAATTTGGGCCGCAGTTAAGGAAATGGATGGTGATAAGGCTCCTAGGCCTGATGGTTTTGGGCCATCCTTTTTAAACATTTTTGGTCCTTCATTAAACACAATAACATTGAAATGTGCATGGAATTCTATGAAAATCTTAAACATATCTCCAGATTAAACTATGCTAACATTGTTCTTATTCCTGAATCTACTGGTGCTAACTCTCTTTCATCTTTCCGCCCTATTAGCTTGCTTAACACTACCTTCAAAATCATCACCGAAGTACTTGCCAATTGTCTTCAATCTATCATCTCTCCCCTTATCGGTCCTGAACAATCTGCTTTCATCCATGGTCGAAACATTTTAGATTGCATTGCAGCCACATAAGAGGTTATTTCCTTATGCCATAACACTTCAACCCCTGGAGTTCTTTTGAAAATGGTTTTTTCCAAAGCTTTTGATTCTATCAATTGGGATTTCATTATGCAGATGATGAAACATAGAGGCTTCCCACTTAGATGGTGCAATTGGATAGAAAATATTTTTAAAACAAGCTTCTCATCCATCACAATCAATGGTAGTTCAAGTGGTTTAATCAAATCATCCAGAGGACTTAGACAAGGAGATCCATTATCCCCACTCATATTTGTTCTTATTGCTGATGTCTTTAATCAAATGGTGTAAAAAGCCACATTTAATAACCTTCTCGATGGTATTCATCTCCCAAATTCAATAATTTCAATCTCCAATTTGCAGTTTGTTGATGATAACATCATCATTTCCTCACCTGATCCCAATCACATTCATTGCCTCAAGGTCCTATTGTATGTTTTTGAATTGGTCTCTGGACTATCCATTAACTTTTCTAAAAGTTCTATCATTATGTTGGGCAATTCTGATCATCTGGGTCCTGCTATTTCTTCTCTCCTTAACTTCCCCATTGTGCAATTCCCCATTGTTTACCTTGGCATCCCCCTTAGACCCTCAAAATTATTGAAAAATTATTGGTATACTCTCATTCACAAGATTGAATCTAGAATATCTGCATGGAAGGCCAAATCCTTATCTTATGTTGGACGTCTTGTACTTGTAAAATTGGTGCTTTCTGCAATCCCTACTTATTGGTTGTCTTCCCATAAGTTACCAAAATGGGTGATTAACAAAATTGATTCGATCAGAAGTTCTTTCTTTTGGAATGGTAGTAATACCAAGACACTTGTTAATTGGCGAATAGTATGCTTACATAGCAAAACGAGAGGACTAGGCATTGTTGATCTTTCAAATTTGAACATAGCATTACTCTCAAAATGGATATGGCATCTAATTTCTAGTGGGTCTTTTATTTGGAAAGAGTGGATCCTTTCTCTTCATTATTTCTCTAATCCTCACTTTGTTTCTCATTTTCCTCCTTCTTCCAAACCCTCCCATTTTTGGTCAGGTGTTATTTCAGCTTTACCTCGAATCAAAAACTTGTTTCATGTCAAATTTGGCAATAGTTCTTCGTGTCTCTTTTGGTTTGACATTTGGCATGATGAGCTTCCTTTCTCTCAATTTTTCTTGCTCTTTTCTCTTCTTCCAATCACTTGTTCGACTCCATTGCTATTATCTTGTCCTCTAGCCCCTTCAGCCTTTCCCCCTCTTCTATCTTTGATATTCCTATTTTCCTTGATCTTCTTGCTGTGTCTAATTTACTTCGCCATATTCACATATCTGACTCCCCTGACTGTTATACTTGGGCCTTGTCCCCCTCTAAAGGTTTTTCTGTTGCATCCTTATATCAATTCCTCAATTTTGCTTGGAGATCTTTTAATTTTGCAAGTATTTGGAAATGTAAACTGCCTCCAGGAGTTATCTTCTTTCAATGGTGCCTCATTCATGAAAGGATCCACACTAGAGCTAGACTCTATCGGCATAACCTTATATCAAACCCTGATTGTGCCCTATGTTGCAACCATAAGGAAACTTTGTATCACTTATTCTTCGACTGTGATGTATCTTACCCTATTATTGTTGCATCTAGTGCCCATTTACTCGGATATATCCCTGTAATTTCATCAGTTTTTGATTACTGGCAATATAATCCGGTTGATCCTTCTCTGGATTCCTTTTTAGCCATTTATTGTTGGTGCATATGGAAAGAGAGAAATGCTTCAGCATTTGATAAGCCTCATAAACATTTTGATGGAATTTGCAGACTTATTATTCATCTATATCATACTTGGACATGTTCGGCATCTCAGGCTCACTCAAACTTGTTGTGCCATTACCAATTAGCTCTGCTGAATTTGTAGGATCGAATCATGGAAGCTCCAGCCCTGACTTGCACTGACTGGATGAATCAGTACAGCTTGGAAGAATTATGATGTTTTATGTTGCGCAATTTATCTATGTAAATTATGTTATGTATATAAATTGTGAGTAGGCTTTTGTGGGATTGTAATGCTTTGAATATCGCTCGTATAACTTGAACTGCCACCAGTTGGGCTTGTTAACTAGCTTATCTAATATATATATATATATATATATATATATATAAATCGGTTAGATAGCTCTACACTACTCATCCGTCTTCCTCAAAAAAAAATTATTGTGAAATATGCTCAACTATTTCGAGATTTTTGAATATTTTCAATTATCTCTTTTACTGAAAAAATATTGTAATCGCATTTCCATCACAAATTTTGAAACTGTACATTTAAGATGATAAAAAAATAAACTCACCACATTAATATAAAATCATGATGGATGACAGAAACATGATAGGAAAAGAAGATCTCCGTGAAATAAGCATCAATACAAAGATATTATAAGAACCGTTTAATCATCATGAAAATTTAAATAAAATCTCCACTTGCTGTGAAATACACTATAGTCACAACTCATCACAATTTCAAAATTCTGATAATAATTTTTATGAGCTCCAAATATAGTTCAATTTGGTCAATGATTTAAATTTCTTGAACAATTAGCCAAAAATGATTTTAAAATTGAAAAAATCAATTACAAAAGGGATTCTGAAAGATCTATACGAGATGAGAATCAGTTTAAAATAATTCAATCAATTGAATAAGAGGATTTTTTTCCAACACTTCTAGAAACGATACCACTTAGAGCTCCTAATTGCCGTTTACAATGTATCTCAAACAAAAATATCCAATCACCAAGCCTAACCAAACAAATCTAGCAATTCAGTTCCTTTTACTAGAGCAGTAGAAAAATCAATTTCATAATAGAGATTTACAAGAAAAATTTTCACAATTATTTGTAACAAGCACAAGAATTATTCCATGATCCAAGATTAAAACTATTCATTTTGGAATTACTTGAAAAGATACGTAAATTTCAAGATTCAATAAATCGATCACACAAGATTATAATTTCAAATCCAAGAAGCATGTGAGATTCAAGATATCAACAATTTCAATTGATTTCAAATTAAGCCAAATGATAATGATTTAAAAAATGAGTTTCAAGATGTAACACAACAATCCGTATCAAATAATTTCAAATTAGAATAGTCAGTCGCATCAAAAAACCAATGAAACTATCACAACATAAAAAATAATAATATGCTATAGTGAGTGTGATTTTTCAAGACTTTCCAAAATGAATTAGAAGAAACTCAAAACAGCAAAGTTGTGTGAATCTTCATTATCTTTTCAGAACTTCAAGCAAATTAAAATTTCTTGGAACAATGTTCAAGGTATATACAAGATACTGCAACACTGTTAGAAATTCACGAAGCTTTCAAGAAATTAAACTTCAAAAGGATTGTAAAATATTTAAAATTTTAAATTCAAGATCTAGAAATCATCAAAACATGGAAGTTTTTGATAAATGAATCTAATTTCCAGAAAATCATGAGTTTTGCAAATTGAAGTTAAGAAGAATCAAGGAGTGGAAAAAATATTGTAGCAGTGTCAATATGAATCAAAAATAAAAGAATAAAAGAAATAAAATAGAAGTAAGAATAGAAAGAAAGAATAAAAACAAAGAATATACACAAAAAGTGTGAGTCCAGAGATCATACCTGATTTATAGTAAATGTTGTGGATCTCCAACTCGACAACCATGGCTAAGGAAATCTAAATAATTCAATGGTATGAAACAACTGGAGTTCAATTCCTCTATTGCAAAGCAGTTCCTCAGCCTCCTCTAGCACTAAGTGTTTAGGGGATCGAGTGGTCTAACAAAATTTGTAAAGCCAGTCCGAGCTGTGCTCGTGACTTTAGGTACCCAAACTTGTTTATACAACAATCCATTAGTGTCCACTAATGTACACTTAGGAACCCAAATACGTTTAATCTTGTTCGAATTCATCTTTTTATCTTTTGGGGTCCAAAATCGTTTAAATGGATTGTTACAAAACAAGTTCTTATCTCGTTTGTGATTTGAAAGCCATTTGAAACCATTAGAGTTCAAACTTTTAATTCATTCTTTTCCAAACCATTTTGAAAGATCTTTTGAGACACTTGAATTTCATTTTTCTAAACCATCAATTTTTCCAAAACCAAAATTATTTTTGTTTCCAATAGAGAATTGATTTTTTCAATAACATATTTAAAGATTTTTCTCCAATTGAAAAACTGTCCAAACTCATCTCAAGGTCATTGATTTTGAATTTCAAAGATCATTCTCGTTTATTAGCTCTAAACATCGATTCATAGCAAATTCTCTTTTCCCGGCATCATTTTGTTTCAAAATCGAATTTTAATTTTCAAGAAATTTGATTTTATCCTTGAATTCAGAAATCTTAGATTCAAATCGTATATGTTTTTTTCATTTCATCCTTTTCAAACTCTTTAAGCTTTTCAATCTCCTTTTCAAAAGCAACATTTTTGCTCAAAAACTCATTCTCGTTATTCTTTAAGATAGAAAGCTCGTTTTTCATAGTCTAAAAATTATTTGAAGATTAAATCAATTCTTGATTCAATAAATTGCATTTTTCACGTTCACGATTCTGATGTTTATTACATTTTCAAGCTTGGTTTCTAACTTGTTATTTTCTTGAACTAATTTTAATTTACCCGATTTCAATTTCTTAACTTTTAGCTCAAGAGAATTAATAATTTTTGTGAGGTCACAACACATTAAAAGTAAATCTTTGTAAGTATAGTTGTGCTTCTCACTGCAGTCTTCTTCACTGCTTTCTGAATCAAACTATGCCATAAGACATGTATTATCTTCCTCGTCATTACATGTAGCTGCAAAGGCAAGTCACTATTCTTTCACTTAAGATGTTCCTTCATGTTTGACCTCCAGAGTATGCCAAATTTCCTGCGCGGTCAAACAATAGGAGACAAGAATAAATAATATGCAAAGCATGAGTATTGATAACTTTACTCTTTTTATCTAACATATCTCCTCCATTGATAATAATATTCCAATATTTAATATTAACATATTTTAAATAAGATTCCATTTCGGATTTCTAATTTAAAAAATCTGTACCATAAAAATTAGTTGGAATACGACTACACTGACTCTCACTGGATTGACAACTAGGGAAAACCATGACTCTAGAGTTAATGAAATAACTGCTCTAATACCACTTATAGGATCTAGACTAACCTCAGAGGAGGGTAAATAGGGTTTATTAGAGTTTTACAAGATATTAAAAATATCACTACACAGATTTCAGCAGAGAAAATAAATGCCAAAAGTAAATGACATAGATTTTATCTAGCTTTGGCAAACCCCCACCTATTACAGCATTCCCAAGATTTCTACTAAGTACTAAAAAAAATTCCCGCTTATAAAACCCTGTAAACTCCCAAACCTTACTATTGCCCTAATCCTATGCTCAAAACTCTGGACTGATCTTTATCTCCCAAGATCAGATTTCCCCAGAATTACAAACTCGTAACTTGTAGACCCTAGTTTACAGAAAACTAGAAAATTGTTGATTGGTTACAAATGAAATTAAAACAAATTAAAACAAAAAATAACTCAAAACCCTAGTTATAAAAAATAAACAACTAGAATGAAAATGATCGACCCCTTTTAATTGAGTTTGGTTACTCAAAACTTCGACCCTCTTTTTCTTCAATGGTCACCTAGGGATTTTCCTCCCAAATCAATTTGCGATTTCAAATATTCTGATTGAAATCAGTCTCTGATGGCTCGAATGATATTTTTGCTTATGGAATGATTTAGGGAATTTGTCTTACAATCGGAACACATTAGTATTCTAATCTGATATTTCTTTTTTCTCTCGAGTTTGGGTTTCTTGATTTCGGTGCTTGCATGTGATAAAATAGGTGTGAATATATACGGTTCAAAACCCTTTTCAATCTCTGATTTCTTTGCTATCATTTAGCTTAATGCTTGCGTGATTTTTGCATGACTAAAATATGAATCCTTTGATTGTTTTCTGGAAACATTTGAAATGATTTTCTTATCCCCGAACAAATAGCACTTGAGATCCTGGAATGCTTTGTTATTGAATTGTGAAATCAGTCATGAATTGATCACTGTACCCTTCCAAAATAACAAATATTTCTTGTTTTGATTTTTGTTATTATGGAAATATTGATATACACTTCACTGTGCATTCTGAATTGATTTCATTTGGCAATTTGTTGTGAATAACCTACTATCGATTATGTAACATCCCACGTCCATTAATGTCACTCTCAAAGGGAATGCATTAACTTTCATGGAGTATTATTGATGTATAGAACAAAATATAACAAGACTGATACATATATTGATATTTGAAAATTTTAAAACAACTTTTGTTGCAGCGGAGAAATAGTTTGATTACAACAACATCATAAACCAAAATTAAAACAAAGTACATTTAGTATCCATCTTGACAAATTGTTTTCTGAGTACATAAAGTAAAAAGCATAACCCCAACATAAGTAGCCATAAAAGAGATGAGCTGAAATTTACTTTCAGCAATCCATGCACTTCCAAAAGAGAGAGAAAGTCCAAATCAAGCTCCACTAGCACTAGTCCTACCCTGAGAACCTGGGGGGAAGGAAGAAAAGAGGCAAAAACAAGGAGGTCAGACATAAAGTCTGGCGAGTCTAATAACTTTAACAATATAATTATTAAATTAATTAGGATAAGGCATAAACTGGTAAAACAAGGAATGACTGTGAAACAAGTGGGCAAGATAAATAAACAAGAGGAATATTCTGGCGTTAATCCCGCTCCTAATCACTATAGGATAATTACTATACTGCACCGTTACTAGTCACCCTAAAAGTTAATCCCGCCTACTGAACATAATAATCATAATGGCAGTTTCGTGTACCCCTAGCTGTCTTCATAGGTGCCGCCTGCCCCTATCTCCACTAGTTGTACCCACTACTCCCATGCGATCGGCTCCCTAACTCGTAGATACCCATGCTGGTCCCACAGTGGGGTGTATCACTCCCCAAAGTGGCAACCCAATACCACGAAAGATGCACGGCTTATATCTACATGATGCAACAACGTCTTTCCTACCAGCCCGGGCCCACACACGCACATGACCCTGTTGGACTTGCGTTGCCACCGTTAACCCGTTTTTACCTCTTACAATCAAACCCAGTAAGCGTGCCCCGTCCTCGATCTAACTCAAGCTCACAAAGATACCTAATGTGTTACTGGTTTGAAAAGGGTCCCCCATGCTTGACACAAGCTTTCCACCTATGCTTGGTCCCCACTTAGGATTTCCCACTTAACCCCTCTTATTCATGTCTTCTTACATGTTTCAATTTGGTAAAGTGTTTCTAATCGTATTTCACATGTCACCCATGTCACCCACTTAACCCCCATGTCCCACCACATGTTTGTCTTGTTTAAGTGTTACCTAATTCATTATAATCGTAACCTTGTAAGCTAGACCTCCCACAATAGACTACCGTTTGCGGTTGTTGGATTTGCCGGGCGGGTCCAGACAGTCTTATACCGCAAACGAGTCTAACCTCGTGTCTTTACAATTGTTACACATTTAGTTTATGCCTTCGACCTCTCACTTTAGACCACCATTTGTGGTTGCTGGATTTGTCGGGCAGTTCCGGGTAGTCTTATACCACAAACGAGTCTAACCTCGTGTCTTCGGCGTTTATTATTACAAATTATTTCACCCCAATATGAATTAATTATCCCTATTCAAATTGTCAATAATTTCCAAATTAAACTATGTCCATAATTGTCACCTAAATTATGTCCATATTTTTAGGTATATAAATTATACCAATTAATGTCTCAAATTAATTATATGCCTTTAAAGCCATTTTATGCCAATTCACAATTTGCATAATTAATATTTTCCCATTGTCCTCACGCTATTCGTACGTTCTAATATGAAATATGTTAGACTCGCAAATAGTCTAACTTATAAAAAGAAAAGAAACATCACAACTTGCATAACACATAAAATAGATCTAACTTGGAAATAAGAATTGTAACATAAATTTGCATAGCCAACAACTTTCATAGGCAATGGACATATAGAACATAAATTTGCATCAACTACCATGGATCTAAATATAGATCTAAACAAGAAATTGTGAACTTGCATATATGAATTATGGGTCTCACCTAAACTTGCATATGTGAATATAATTTTCACCTAAAAACGTGAATATAGTTTTCACCTAAACTTGCATATGGATTCCTACAACTTGCATATGAATTTATCACATGTTTTGCATATAAACTAGCATATGTATATACTTGATTCACATATAAACTTGTATATAATTCGCATACAGACTTGCATAAGATTCACATTCAAACTAGCATATGATTAAACATCCCAAACTTGCATAAGATTCACACACGAACTAGCATATGTAAAAACAGACTTGCATAAGATTCACATACAAACTAGCATATGATTTAACATCCCAAACTTGCATAAGATTCACATACGAACTAGCATATGATTTCAACATCCCAAACTTGCATATAAACTGATGTCATAAAATAAGTCAAGTTAAACATATGTGATTGGACATATGAAATAGATCTACCAACATAAAATAACAAAACTGTCATATGTTCACCAACAGACGATAACAAAGTTAAATAACATCACATGATTCAACAGACATGTTCTCATAATCCAAATTATAACTTATCATAATTAATTTATTAATTATTTTGTGAAAGAAATTGTACTCACAAAGACAGGTTAGAGAAGAGAATAATTCTTTCGTCTTTTGTATTAGAATTCTGATTTGCCAATCCCTAAGGTTTTGGAAGAAGAACTATTCTAGCAGCAGCATGGTGGCCAAGAGACTAAATTAGGATTAGGGTTTGAGTCTATGCATGCTTATATAGAAGTTTAAATCAACCTAAGCCGTTAGATTATCATAGGAGCAATCCCAACCGTCCAGACTAGATTGAGTTATCTAGAATTGCCACCTCTGCCCTAGTGACTCAGCAACAGGTCAAGTAAGACTCAACAACAAATCAGGATCGTCAAATTTCAGATCTGCTCCGGGGGGTAGGTCGACCCCCAGGTCGACCTGGTCGACCTGTATATGGGAGGTCGACCCACTGGTCGACCTGGCCTTAGGCGGGAGAAATCCCGCCCAGCCCGTTTCCCTGTTTGAATTTCGAATTTTTTATTCTGAACTATTTTAATTTATATAAAATTCCTAAAACTTCGGAGGGCCATAACCTCCTCATACGAAGTCCGATTTATGAAAACTTGGACTCTATTCAGAGCAGAATTTCGAGACGAACGCAATGGCATAACCCATTTCCCTTAATTCTCACTTTAACAATTAACTATTCTTAAAATTGTTAATTTTAATATTTAAAATTATGGGGTGTTACAGATTATATCCTCTTGAGACTTGAAATATTCTTGCTATATTTGCCAAGAATTCAAATTAGATTATTTCCCATTTTCTTGCAGGTCGATTATAACAAATCAAATCGGGAAATTTGAGATAGTATCTTGCTAAAAAATGCTTATGCCAGTAGTGCAGATTTGTAACTATTTCCTTATTAAAAAAAGAAGACATGACATTTCTTCTGAAAATATTTGAATTTATTCTACTATGACTGTTCACATGAAAAACATATTTTAAAACTTATTGTACATGTTTTCCTATTCATTTGCTGCTCCAGTGTGTGCAAACCTGAGATGTGTGTTACTATTTGTGTACTTCCAGATTTCCTTTGCCACTTATTCTCATGTGTTCATATAAGCATGTGCTTTGACGAGTTACACACACATATATGTATATACATACATGTTCATATAAATATGTGTGTGTGTGTGTCTTGGCATTAGAGTATTCACTGACTCTTGTTGTAACTACATTATGTGTTATAATGATGTGTATGCTGGTTTGAATTTGTGCCATTTCCATGTGCACCTGTGTTTGTTCATGTTGCACCTTGTGTTTTTGAACTTGACCTTTGCATGTGCTTTGGTTTCTACAGTATGAATGTGTACTTCACTTTGTGTACTCCCATGCACATTTTGTATGATGCCAGGTTGAGCTTGCACACTTTGTTTCTTGCTACCTGCTTTGTGTATAAGTACACTTGAGTTTTCTTTTTGGTGCATGTGCCATGACCCTTTTCTTAGTTGCCCCTGAATTGTTGTACTTTGTTGTTCTGGCTGTGCACTTGAGTTATGGGCTTGACCATATGTTGCTCTTGTCTGATCTGATCTTGTACTGATCTAAATGCATGTGCATATTCATCTCCATATTGTTCCTATGTTTATTCCATTATCCATTTGCTATAACTCATCCTTTTGAACCTTGCATGCATACTTGAAATTGTGTTTGTACTCCCTTGACATGTATCCTATGTCCTCTTCATATGCTATGCACTGTTTGTATTTGCACATACACTTGTGCACGTTGTTCCATGCACACACACACACACATATATATATACACACACACACGAACACTAACAAACAAACATGTATATCTATGCGTGTGCCTTGAGCTCCTTGTTCTATACTGCATGCATGTGTGTGAATCTGCCATGTCATTGTACTCGATCTTGTGTGCATACTGCCTTTTTTATCATGTCCAGTCCTTGTTGCATGTTGCTTGCTTTACATGCTATGTTGACTTGAGCCATTTATCTGCTCCTTGTACATTTGCTACTTTTCTGGCTTGCTGATTTTGACTTGTGTATTTGCCACTTTTACTGTTGCCATGATGTTGTATTAGTCTTGTTCATATGCACGACTTACGCATCTGCACATTTCAAATATATATGTGTATATACATACACATGTACGTGTATACCTGTATCATGCATGTGCACATATATTGTTTATTTACATCAGCAGACTACTATATGTGAGTTGTGGCTGTTTGGAATCAGGAAATTTTATGGTTCTGATCAACGAATCAGTATAGATGTGTCACGAATGATCTGTAAGCATTAGATATACAGTCTACCTTATGGTATTTACAGTGAATCACAGTGAATATCAGAAGTGGACATAGATAGATATATAAATATGATGCCAAGTCAAGAAATATGATGAGAAACACACCAAAATTCTAAGGCAAATAATTTTTTTATATCTGCTAGAATTAACATCTATTTTGCTCTAGTTAACTCTGTGTGTTTCTATGATAGGTATGCAGGATCCTAGACTAATTCTGAAGAAGGCTAAAGATAAGTGTGTTAGTGAGTGTAACTCAGAGAGCAGAGTGAAATGTGTATGTGTTTTTATGTGTATACAACTGTGAAATGTAACTGAGTGAAATGTAGTGAGGAACAATGTACAAGAAATGAATTTGTACAGTTGTGTTATATGACAATGAAATGTACAATAATGGAGTTAGAGATTTGTACTACTTGTAATGTTTGAAAAAATATATTTATTTGAATAAACATTGTTTTAATATTTAAATTCTTGTGCAATAGTATTGTATTCTCAATTAAATATTTATTTTTGATTGTGATGTAGTAGAATAGTACAATTACAAGCACATTTATAATTATACATATACAGGTGTAGGAGAACTCTACTGGATGCAAATGATCTTCCCAAGATCGTCCAAAATTAACAATGGAAATTCTTAACAAACCTTCTAAAACTCGATTTACTCCTTTGGTTTTCCCATCTTTTTGGGGATGGTAAGCAGTACTCAGATTTAACTTTGTTCCCAAAACTGACTGAAGTGCTCATAAAAAATGACTGGTAGAGATCGGATCTAGATGACTTACCATACAACTTGGTATCCCATGCAATCAGACAACTTCTTTTACATACAGTTGTGCAAGACTGTCGACTATTCTCATTGACTTCACTAGAAGAAAATGGGTACTTTTGGTCAAATGATCTACAATAACCCAGATTACTTCATAACATCTTCTAGTTTGTGGCAACCCATCGATTAAGTCCATTGATATCTAGTACGAATTCTACTCAGGAATCTCTACTAGTTGAAGCAATCCAGCAACCTTCTGCTAACTACTTTTAACTTGTTGACAGGTTGGGCACTATGACACCCCACGTCCGTTAATGTCACTTACTAAGGGAATGCGTTATGTTTTGGGAAGCCTTATAGGTAAACAAACACAGAATAATTACAAGAAAGATATAAATAAGATAGCAACGGAAATTTAATTTTTTATTTCAACATAAATCATAATACCGTGGTCCACAATACCATAAGTCACAAAAACCATTACAATAAAGTAACTTTTGTCTTGCATCATCAGAGCACATAAGAATATAAAAACATAATTCCCCAATTGAAAGAGTTAAGCCATAGTGGAGACAAGAAATTGAACCCTACTTCAGAAGTAACTCCTAGCAAGGTGATATCTGAGTCCTGACTAAGCCTGGGTGTTTCCTCCCTGAGAACCTAAGGGGGAGGGGGGCAAGGGACGGAAGAAAGAAGGAGAAACAAAAGGGTCAGACATAAAGTCTGGCGAGTCTAGTTACTTTTAGCCAGTAAATAAATAAAAGTAACATGATAGGCACATAAAGTGGGTAAGAGATATCACTATATAAATGGGTGTTTCCTCCCTGAGAACTAAGGCGGAGGGGGGGGTAAGGGACGGAAGAAAGAAGGAGAAACAAAAGGGTCAGACATACAGTCTGGCGAGTCTAGTTACTTTTAGCCAGTAAATAAATAAAAGTAACATGATAGGCACATAAATTGCGTAAGAGAGATCACTACATAAATGGCAGGAGTGACAAGGCAAACAGGGTAAACCTAGGTGTTTCCTCCCTGAGAACCTAAGGGGGAGGGGGCAAGGGATGGAAGAAAGATGGAGAAACAAAAGGGTCAGACATAAAGTCTAGCGAGTCTAGTTACTTTTAGCCAGTAAATAAATAAAAGTAACAGGGTAGGCACATAAAGTAGGTAAGAGAGATCACTACATAAATGGCAAGTGTGACAAGGTAGACAGGGTAAGGTATTTACACTTCTCTAATGATTACTCTGCACTATTACTAGTATAACCAGAATGAGATGATCCTTTCCACTATAAGGTGTTAGACTCAGGGCATATGTCCAAAATATACCCTAACCACTACCCTTATCGATCGGCTCCCTACTCCGTAGATACTATGTGGCGGCCCCACGGTAGGATGTATCACGTCCTGCAGTGGCAACCCTTCACTGATACGCACAACCCCATATCTATTGGTGTCACGGTCGTTTTATCCCCCTCTGCCCAGCTCGTGCACGCACATGGCCCGGTCGGTTTGCACCGCCCACATCGTCCTCCATGTTTGGATCTCTTACAATCAGTCAGTAAGCGTGTCCCCTCTCCGCCTAGTGCAGAGTAATTTATTTGATACTAACTCCAGGTTACTAACTGAAATAGGTCCCACACAATATGATACAAGCTCTTCCCTTTGTCTTGTATCCCCCATTAGGTTTTTCACTGATTAAGTATACGACTAGGTGTTTTTAATTACATAGCCCTATATCAGTTATGCTTACCATAAAAGGTGTCTTTAATTACATAACTTTATTATTTCTCCGGTTATGTATACCACTAGGTGTCTTTAATTACATAACCTTATCGGGTTAAGCTGTGGGCCTATATATAAATATTACACACCACTTCCATATTTGCTTAACCCATCCACTATCCAATCAATCTACTTGACCCTAACCTTATTTCACAATATACAATCCCTATGGATTTGATCTGGTTAAGTAGTCCAATTCATTACCATGTCCATTTATGGTTTATATTGGGCTAGACCTCCCACATTAGGCCTACAACGTGCGTATGCTGGATATGCCGGTCGGTACGGGCAGTCTTATTCACAGTTGGGCCTAACCTCGTGTCTTAGCCCAATTCGTATTAGCATACTTAGACCTAACACATTAGGTTCAACATTAGTGGCTGCTTAATATGTCGGTCGGGTCCGGGCAGACTTCCACCACTAATGCAACCTAACCTCGTGTCATAAGTACAATTACAATTCCTAATTGCAATTACTAGACATTCCATTTTTTATTAATTTACCAATTAATTAATCCTTTCCTTTTATAAGTGTCAATACCTATTTTACTCGATAATTTGAATTACATGTCCAAAAATGTTCATATTCAAATTATGCCATTTTAAACCCTTTTTCCCTCGTTCCTTAACTAGCGCCCTCACAAAATTGACAACATGCCTAGGCTAGACAATAGCCTAGTCATAAACGATAATAGGGAAAATAATGGGAATATAAATAAAATGATCATCTTGGCATAAACATAAACTAGCATGATAATAAGGTGAACATACATACTGGCATGGACATGAAATTGTCATCATAACAAGGTAGACATAAAACTGATGAACGGTTGATAGTCAATAACTATGATGTCACAATAAGCATAGAAAGATCTAAATTAAAGCAATTTAGATGTCCAATCGGTTTAAATCTAACATGATAACACAAGGTGATAAATTTGATCACATAATTCAGATCTAGAGGTTAAAATAGATCTAACATGATAACGCAAGGTGATAAATTAGATCACATAAAATAGATCTAAAGTGATAACATAAGGTGATAATTTAGATCACATAAAATGGATCTAACATGATAACATAAGGTGATAATCTAGATCTGTCTAACAGTTTCAATGTCCACATAAATTAGATCTACTAGTTTAGAAATAGATCTACACAAATCCACATCATAGCATGTCATAAAAGTTACAAGTAAGATAAAGATTTGGATTTAATCCTAACCAATTCAAGGTGACATATGTTCATGATTTACATAAATGATTAGATTTATCCAATGATATAATTATCCATATTAACAGATCTATATTAACCACAATATAGTTACAAACCAAGATCCACATAATAACATAGTAGAATAATCGTAATTGGATTGGATCTAGAGAAATAGATCTATCATGACATAGTATAAGATCTAACAATAACATAGATTCAAGGTTTACAACGTATCCAAATCACAGTCTTTCATAATTCACTTTATTTATCTAAACCTAAAAGTAACCAGAAACTCACTGTGATTGGATTGCTAAGAAGATAGAAAAGAAGTTGGTACTGAGTCTATGCTTGAATCTCAGAATTGGATTTGCTTTAGTTGATTGAAGAAAATGAGAGACCCTAATTCAGTTCAGACTCTGACAGAGTTTGGCCACCATGATTTCTAATGAAGAAATATGGGAAATAACTATGTATTTATAGCTGTAGAACCCTCTGGAACCGACTGCCACATAACCCCTAGGGTAAATCTGGTTGCGGGTCGCCTCCTACTTGGAAAAGGCCCGAATACCCAAAAACTATTCTGGGCACATTTTACAGGTGCGCCAGTGCAAAATTGCCTTGGCGCACTTGGAAAGTGCACCAGTTATACCTGGTTTTGATTTTCAAACTTTTATCGTCCGTAACTTCTTCATATGTTATCCGTTTTACGCATACTAGGTGTCTATCCTGACCAGAATTTCGAGACGGACATAACGACGCAGTCAGTTTCCCCTAATTCTTAATATTAAGTTAATTATTATTTAATTTATCCTCTTTAATGTTAACAAAATTACGAGGTGTTACAGGCACCTGCTAATATATATTGAGATATCTCTCTTCATCGACTTCCACCAAAATGTATGCTTCAAATCTTGATACATCTTGTGGATTTTCAGATGAATACTTAGCTTAGTTTAATGACAATCATCCAATACTTCCCTTTTGATCTTTGGCACGTTTGGAACAAAAATATGCCTATTTAATCTTAAAACTCCACGACCATCAATCTTAAAACATGACCAATCACCCTTTTCAATATCTTTATAAATTCTCTAGATGAATTCATCTTCCATCTGATGGATAATAACCTTCTCAATCAAGGTGGGTGTAACAACTTGATGACCAATATGTCTTGCTTTCTGCTGAGTGCATATACTACAACATTAGCTTTACCTGGAGTATAGAGAATATCCAAATCATATGCCGCCAGAAACTCTAACTAGCGTTGTTGCCTCATATTTAAACCCTTCTAAGTAAAAAGGTACTTCAATGACTTTTGATCAGTAAATAGCTCGAATTTCTCACCCAACAATTAATGTCTCCAGATCTTCAAAGAAAATACAACGCGAAGTTCTAAATCATGTGTTGCTTACTTCCTCTCATGCGGTTTTAATTGCATATTAGCATAAACAATTATATTTCCTTCTTGCATTAGTACTACACCAACTCCTTCTTTGGTGGCATCTATATAAATAGTCAATCCTTTGTTCCCATTGATAATTGTTAGGACTGGAGCGATGGCCAGCCTCTTTTTCAATCCTTTAAAGACTTCTTCACAGCTTGCAGTCCAAACAAACCTAGTATTCTTCTAGGTTAGCTTCGTCAAAAGGTTGGACAACTTTGAGAAATCCTTTACGAACCTCCGATAATAACCTACCAGACCAAGGAAACTTCTAACCATTGTAGGCATTCTAGGTTTCTTCTAACTCTGGATGGCAAAACATTACTCGGATTCACCGAAATTATTTCTTTCGATTCTACATGTCCGAGAAACATAACTTCTTAAAAATGACATTTGGTGAAATTTGCCTTCAACACATTCCTTCTTAGAATTTCCAAGATAGTTTCTAAATGTCTTACGTGATCCTCTTCTGTTTGAGAGAAAATGATAATATCATCAATAAAGACCAACACGAATTTATTTAACACTTCTCGAAATACCCGACTTATCATATCCACAAAATAAGAAAGGGCCTTACATAATCCGAAAGGCATCACTAAGCATTCATAGAACAAATCTGGTTCCCTGAAAGTAGTCACGTGAATACAATCTTCCACAATCCTTAGCTAGGGAAATCCCGTAGCTAGGCCCATTTTTGAAAATACCCGAGCTCCACGCAATCGATCTAACAAATCATTAATGCGAGGGAGAGGATATCAAATTTTTAAGAGTTTGCTTATTTAAATCTCTATAGTCCACGCACAGTCTCAGAGAACCATTAAACTTCGGAACAAACACTATCGCTGCTCCCTATCTTGAATAACTAGGCCTGATCAGATCTTTCTTCAAAAGCTCCTGAGTTTGGTCACTCAACTCCTCTTTCTCCTTCATAGTCATCCTCTGAATCACATGCACAACTGATCTTTCATTTGAAACCAAACCAAATCTAAAGTCAATCTCCCTACGTGGAGGAAGACACTTAACTTCATCAAACACATCAACAAATCTTTTAACAATCAGAATAGTTTCTATAGTGGTGAGGGAAGCATCTATAGCATACCAGAATTTATTTGTACTTGAATCTGGGCCTACATATGGTATCTATAGAAAATTTCCATATCTTGTTTTCACCCTAACAATCCTTCTCAAACAGTTGGCGCTAGCTACATATAATGTCAGCCAATCCACCGCAAGTATAATACCAAAATAAGTAAAATCCAAGATAATCAAATTAAAGGGAGACTGATAATGGGAATAAGAAACATGCACTCTATAGTGTAAACATAGGTGCGTAGAACCTCCTATTTATTTCTAACGCAAACGAGCTTCCCAATATTTTTGGGCTTTAGATTTAATTCCCTAACCTTTTTGTTTGATATAAACTGAGTGAGGCACCCATATCAAATAAAGCTTTAACTAGAATATTTTAAATAGAAAATTTACCTTCAAGAACATCCTTTCCCTTTCCATCCGGTGAGGTTGACGGTACATCTTCAATAAACATGCGCTACCCCTGAATTCTTCATTAATGGCAGTTGTAACATTCCCTAGTATCTTGATCTTTCTTCTTGGGTTCTTTGATCATTCCTTTTCGGCTTCTTTGGCTTTTTACAATTAGTCGACAAATGCCCTTTTTTATTACAATTAAAACATGTGGTATTCTTTACCTAATCCCCCTTGGGTTTCTTCTTCTCTTTACCTGATCCCAACTTCTTGTCTCCAAAATTCCTTTTCTTCCATGAATTATCCTTTTTGTTACCTTTATCATCCATAACATTCTGTTTGTCAAGGGATTCAAAGCGATCGTCATATCTACCATATCCGCAAATGATGCTTTCACATGAGCCATAATTCTAGTTTTGTATCTCCTTTGCAACCCTTTGATAAACCTTTCATTCTTCTTAACTGAATTTCGGACCAGCTCCAGCCCAAAGTGAGAAAATTCATTATACTTATTCAGATACTTCTGAATAGTCATATCTCCTTGGTTTAAGTTGGAAAACTCATAGTATAAGCGAGCTATTCCTTCAAATGGCATAAACCGTCCTTCAAAAACTTTCTTAAAGCGTTCCAATAAGAAGTTCTCTTCGGGTTCATCCGATTTAACTGTCTCCCACCAAATTAAAGGTTCATCCTTCAGTAACCATGTTGGAAAATACCTTTTCTTCTCATCGCTAAGCTTCAACCCTTTGAAATTTCTTTTACATGTATGTAACCAAGCCTTTGCCTTGACAACTAATTCTCTTCTAAGGAATGGTTGTCCTCCAAGATTCTTATACTTCTTTGATAAAACTTCTAGATCTGGCTTAGGTTGTTCTTGCACAACAACTTCATCTACTATGGGTGCTCGAACATTAGTCATGGTGTGACCCCTTTCCCTACTTGGTGTTCTTCTTCCAATTATTTTCCACTATCTACATAGTAAGAAAAAAGTTATGCAATCATACACGATACTTTAGGGAACATAGTAAAGCATACGAATAAATAAGAATGAAAATTGATTATCAAGTATGTGTTTTCTCTAGCTGTACTCATTCTAAGGTGTTACTAACCCTATCTCCAATATGTCACTCATCCTAGAATACTACTGATTCTATCTCTGATGAGTCCTTCAATGAGTTATACTCCAGAACTAAGGTTAATCCTCTACTCTGATACTAGATGTGACGACCCGCCCTCTAGGTACCTAGGATATCGACATTCCAAGTGCTCGAAAGGAAAAATTGCCTTTAGATTATAACACATTACATAACAGCAAAAATAAACATTGCATTACAACGTCATAATGCACAACATATTATACCAGGAATACATAAAAGTTAATACAACCGATAAGGACCAATAATAGAGAACAACAGAATAAGAAATAAGTACACAACGGAAATAATAACATGAGAGAGTCTTTAGAGAGAATCCAAAAAGAACATCCAGCTTCTGCTCTTGCTCCAAATCCAAAACCAGCTTCCACAGATAGCTTCTATACATAGCTTCCAAAATGAACTTAACTACTAATTTAAATACAATTCTTACCATATGGAAATAAAGCACTCGAGTTTGCAAGGGAAAAAAAACTACGAGGCAGTCATGGGACTGGTGTGAGAAACCAAAAGAAGTATTGAAAAAAAGGTAGAAAGGTAAATCATAAGACCATGCCGCTTAACACGGAACGTGTTTCCACTTATGAATACCAATGCACAAAATCTCGCAATGCTTTTTGAAAATGAAGTTACCATGAGATTGGCATCCTATCACACAATGCAAACACAAACCATTAAAAGCAAGTTTTATGTAACGACCTGGAATTTTAGTCAATATAAAATATGTATTTAATTATATTTAAAATGGTTTTTAAATGGTTAATACTGGTTTAATTTAAAATTTCATTAAATATTGAATCTAGACTTGAAAAACTATAGAACATGAATTCTGACTTTGTTTTATATCTTACCAAAATTGAAATGAGGATGGTGAACTTCTAAATCTGATATAAAAGTTAACTATATTAAAAGGCCTAAAATAGATATTTTGCAAACGATCTCGGATTTCGATGAAATCAATGTTACCAGATCCGAAACATTAAAATAATTTAAGGATTTAAATTTTAAGTCAATCAGAGTTTGTGTATGAGGGTGCGTAATATAAACACAGGTCGAAAAAGCAGTTAAAATCAAATAATAATACAGGGAAAAAGGCCATGTTGCAGACAAACTCGGAATTCAACGAAACTAGGATAGTTAGAACTGTATCTGTGAAATGTAGCAGAATTTCAAATTTAGTAGCAATCGGGATTAGTATGTGAACATACGAGTAGAAATAAGAAGATGCAGTGTAATTGAATTAACAAAAACAATGCGTTTAAAAGGAAAGTCTGCTTTTATGAGGTGTCACTCAATAACCTTACCAAAATGTGCTTTTTATAAGTTATTAAGCCGTCTCCTTAGGATGCCAACACCTCACCAATCCAGGTTCTCTCCCATTTCCTATAAAAAGAACCGTCCTTTCTCACTTTTCTCTCCTTTCCCTCCATTTCTCCTTCTTCCTCTCCCTTGCTTCCATGGCCTCCTACCCATTCCGCTACCATTGCCCTACCAGCCACCACCTCCTCCACTGACCAATTATCACCATCCTAGCCTCCTCCTCAAATCCATGGAACCTATAACCTCAAAACACCCACCACATGCCACCATTTCCATGTTATTCTCTGCCTCCATAAGACACCCAGATCAGACCCCTCGTAGAGGCCATAACTCCCTCAAAACTAACTCAAACAAAAAAAAATTATCAAATCGTGCATTTTTATAGTGTCTACAACTTTCTAGTTGACTACTTTTTCCAGTTCAAGGCCCAACTTGCCCAAAAACACCATTTTCTCCATTGCATTTTTTAAGCCTGAAATATAAACCGAAAATACCTGGTTTTCTATGTATCATAACTCTTTCCAAACAAAACCAAATTTCAAAATTATTTCTTTAAACCGTTTAAAATTTTAGTGGCTACAAGTTTCATGTTGAGCACTTTACCCAATTCGGAGCTTAAGTTATTCAAAAAACTAGTTATTTAAACATCATTTTCTAGTTTGAATTTTCTATTCAACCAGAAAATGCTCTTTGTTCTTTTGTCCGTAACTACCTCAAAATAGGTCCAAATTTAGATATTCTTTTTAAATAATGGAGAAAAGAAAGATCTAAAACTTTGTTGTTTATCACTTTTTAAATTCTAAGGGTAGAATGTCCAAAAATCCAAGTTAAGTTGATGTACTTTTTCAATCAAAATTTTTGTGTTCAAAATCGCACTCAAATCCATATCCTTCTACACCTAATAAAGCTATTTTCCTTCTATAAAAAATAAAAGAGAGAAATTTGAAGTCTTAAGGAAGTTAAAGGTCCTACCTTTAAAAGACTGGAGGAGTGGATCCTCAGTGAGATACCTGAATTTGTTAAATATTGTTATGTGAAACTATGCAAGTAAATGGTTAAGTATGTTATGATTATTTAACATTGAATCACACTTTGGTTTAATAATAGATAGTGAAATAAAGATGTGATATTCATGTGATAATGATATGTTTGTGATGAATGCATATGTTGATTGATGAATGTGTGTATTGCGGTTAATCTGTTGATTGACAAAAACATATAAGTGTTAATGGTTTAAGACTTGTATGGTATGAACTATGCCACGATATGTGTGGATGGTTGTTAGAATAATTGCTAATGATGTGGTATAGATTACCATAATGAATTATACCTAGAAAGTTGAATTATTGGGTTTTGAATAAGTTTGAATAATTTAAATGAATATTTATTCATTTAAAATAATAAGTGAAAAATAAAAGTTGGGTTTTTAATTTCAAAATTATTTAGGAATGAAGTAAATTTGTTTATAAAAAACTTTTAAAATAATGAAGATTTATTTGAAATTTATTTCAAACATAAATAGTACATTCAAATTTGAATTTGAAAACGAGTAGTAACTTTAAAAAGTGAAGTTCAGTTTGAGTATATTGAAAGAGTTTTAACTCAATTTTATTATTCAAACTATCTTATTTATTTTAATAATGGATTTCAGGAAAGTTTGAGTTCAAAACGATAAGTTTTCAAAATAATATGGTTTTAATAATAAAATAATATTATAATATTCATTTAATTGAATATTGAATTTTGAAGTTAAATATCGAAAAGTTTCTTTCAAATAAATTTAAATATTTTTTAAAGTCATATTTAAAGTAGATTAGATGAGGTTTGAATTTAAATTCAGTTATGGTCTGAATAGGACTCGTCGAGTAGTGGTAGTTTATGAATTTCGACCATTGACTTCAAATTGACGTATTGGGAGGTCAGACCATCGGATTTTCCCAAAAAAAAAAATGTTTGGTTCAAAATGAAAAGGGTTTTTAATTAAAAAAGAAAATTTTATAATCCAACGGTTAGATTTTGAAATAAGTTCAAATCATATTTAAATAAAAATAGGGCTTGTGTAGCTAGTAACTCGAAATTGGGTTTAATTGAAATAAGCTGTTTTCAAATTACTAAAAATAGAAATAAATTATGACAAATCATAATAAATGATTTGAAAGTGATCTAGATTGAATATACCAATTTACGAAAGTTAAAAAGCTGCTTTGTGGAAATGAGCTGCTTTAGCAACACTATTTGTGACTCTTTTGGTTTAGCGATATTATTTGATTCATTTAATTTAAATAAATGATTTTTGAAAGAGGATTTCATAAGAGAATACGAAGAAAATGTTTGATTTCGAGAAGTAGAAAATATTTGAAACTGAATATTTCATAACCTTATTATAATAGTTTTTTCTGAAAATGGTTTATTTGAAGGTTTTAAACTCATTTGTTTTCATCTATGACTTAAGTAATCACTTCTAAATGATAAATAAAATAATTTTGGAAAGTTAAATGAGAATAAATTTTTAGATATCCGATATTTGAGCTCGTAGTAAACTATTCAAGGAATTTTGAAGGTACTTCGCACCGTTATTCCATGTATAGTACTATTTGATTTGAGAATGAGTATCAAATATAAGAAAATATAAATTATATTTAATTGGTGTTGGGTTTATTGTGAATGGTTTTTAAAATGACATCATTCTTTAACACGAGATCGGGTTTGAAATTGAAGAAAAAATATGTTGGATAGATCTTTTTGATTATGGTAAAGTTTTCCCAATTTAAGTGAATTGGATTTGAATGGAAATATTCCTCAGATATTGGATATTGAATTACGTTATTTAAACGGGTACTATTTGAGGAATTGAGAAGATATTTATATCTTTATTACCATAAGAGTATTTGTTGCTTATGAGAATTTGTACTGAATATAAGTTGATATAATTTCTATTTAAAATCTTATATATAATATGAATTGATTTTCGATTTGTTGTGAATGATGCCTTAAATATCATTATTCTATAACCCACTAAGATTAAGTTATGGTTTGGAATTTTGAAAGATTAGGATCTTTTAAAGGCTAATCAAGAAGGGCGCTTAATGATTCGATTTAGAAATGGTTTTTAGAAAGAAGTAAAGAAACAATGAGTTAATAAAAAGTTAATGAATGATATGAAGAATTTAAAACCTGAAATGTCTTTGATTAAAAAAGACGAGTTTTAAAGAGAAGTTCTTGAAATTTATTATGACCTTTTAGAAAGCTTATATGGAAACGCTTAATGATTTTGTTTTTGAAGAAAAAGAATTGGTGAAATAATAAATCTTAATTAAAGATTTTAACTATCTTTGATTTAAAAGATATGCTTTGAAGAAGGACTTGGGAAATGATTGATTTCCATAATAAAGTTTTAAGTAACTATCGAAATGGAAAAGAGACTTGGTGAATCTTATATTTCTATATAATTTTAAATAATGATTGTTATTTGGAAAGACCGGGATCGGATTTATGTCCGAAGACCATTCCAAATAAGAATAAGACGAATGGAAGATATTTGAAGATGGTGTTGAAGACCGGGAAACTTCACATCGAAAGAACTTCTTGTTGAATGTCTTAAATGGATCGCTTCCATTTGAACATGGATTTTGTATAAGTTAAGTGGTTGTGGTCCAGATGTATTTGAATGAATTGTGGATTGCAAGGACCTCTCTTCTTTATTGGATGAGGAATAAGGTGCCAACGGTTTCGTTCAGACCCAGAAAGGACTTGTATGGATGTGTGTCTGACATTGTATCTTGTAGTGTGTGATTGATTTTTGCTAAACAAATTTCTATTAGCGGCAGAGAATTTATTCTCTTAGCTTAACACCCTTCTTTGAGACGTACGGTCTCAAAGGTGATATGGTTAGCAACCATGGATTATACGATATGGGATGACAGTGTGGCACGCCAAGTGATGTGTTATGATGATCAAAGCATGGCTTAGTGTAGCGAAGTTTTTTGTAATGAGACTTCGACAAGCCTCACACCCCGGTAAATGATCGAAATAGGAAAGATGTGGCAAGGTTATGAGTTATAAACTCTTTCAAGATAGAATGGTGTACTATGGTATGGAGCTCAGGTATCACCTTAGTGGCGACTTCTACATTTTATGTGGTTGCTGATGTTGCGGGTCCCCGGTGAATAGGTTGGTAACGATCGAGAGATGATATACTCTGGTGTGACCAGGAAAGGATATTTTTGCCTTGTGTTGGCAAAGAATTAATGTGATTCTCGTGGCATCGCTCTAGAGGTGTTCGAATTCGGAAGATAAGTTCCTTAACCATCATTTAATTAAAATCCATTCTCCATTACGAGTTTTTATGGTTTTAGTTGTAAACCTATGTAGCGACATAGTGGTATGGGACGTTCGTGTTGTCTAAGATTGATACATTTATTTGTGAAAATGATTTTCACACTATGCACTAGTAATAATAAAAGACAAATTTCCGTATCAAGCATGTTTGACTATCATAAGGAGAAACCTTTCCCATGTCTGTGATTGCATTGTGTGCGTCCTCCGAAAGACCATATGGTAGCCTCATTTTTCAAAAAGCATTGCAAATTTTATCACTGATATTCATAAGGAAAAAAACCGTTATGTGTTATATGACATGGTCCTATGATTTACCTAACTTAAAAATTAATGTGAATAACTGGTTTTTTCTCACACCAGCTCCGTGACTGACCTGGAGTTTATTTTATTTTCATAAACTATGGGTGCTCATAATTTTCCACATGCGCAACTAGTAGTTTAGATTTTGCAAATTTTTCAAAGCAGCATTCTGGATTTTGGCCAGAGCTATACTCTGGACCATTTAATAATCTTCCGTTGAGAGTTTATGTGTTTCCGCTGTGTATTTATATTTTCTACTTTGTATGTATTTTTAGCTACTCTGATATTTGCGATGTAGTCTGGTATATTCTCCTTATAACACCACGTCTTTCATATAAATATTAAAAAATATTGATAATTTATAGTTTTAGAATTTATCCTCGAAACACATACCATTGTGTTCGTGGCAATTTTCTGATACAGTTTGATATATTATTTCCCTAAAACAGAGTATGTATTGGAAAGTAATTAACGAATAAAGAATTAAAAGGGTTGTATGCATATATACGCCTACAAATTTGAAATTTGAAATTTGAAATTATATACATATTGTTATAACCAAAAAATAATAACTCAGATGGTTATAATAAGAAATAAAGTAAACTTTATTATATAACGATAATCAGAAATCAAAAGACGGCAAAAATACACGTTTAGACCCAGAGATGGGTCGACCCAGGCTTCACATGGGTCGACCCATGTATCGACCATAGGGTCGACCCACCTTAGTGGTGGGTCGACACAAGGGTCGACCCCACAGTAAGGTGGGACCATACAGGGGGTCGACCCACTCGGGCCAGATCTGTTTACCTAGAGACATGTTTTTTTTATTTTGAACGCTTCAAAATTTATTTTGTACAATCTGACAGACTAGAAATTCTTACACCCCTATAAATAGACTTGCAAGGCCTAGCCTTCAACTTATATTTTCTGAGATGATGCCAAGGCTCTGCCATTTTCTTCCCTCTCTAAATCTTTCAGGAATTAGAAAATTAGCTTTTAGGGGTTCTGATTCAAGATTTTAAGATAAAGAATAAACAGGGTAATTTTGGAGCTATGTTTAGAATAGAGCTAGTGGATTTAGGACCATAGGATTTTTGGTTAAAAACTTAGGCCATAAGCTCAGAAGAAGTCTCACGAAAACGCACCCAAAGTCAGCATTAATCGCACCAAAAACATGCGCACCAGGTTGCGCATGTTTCTAGACTGGGTCGATCCACTTGGGGTAGGCTCGACCACAAGGTCAACCCAGGGGTCGCCCTAGTTAACGTAATTTCCGATTGATTTAATTTCTAAGTAATTCGTTATTTATTTGAAATTCAAATTTTAATTTCAAACTTTTTTCCGTATCTTTTTCGTTTTAAGTCTAATTTCAACACCAAATGTCTATCTTAGCTAGAATTTCGTAACAGACCCAATGACACAACCCCTATTGCCTATTCCTCAATATTTTTTATTTTTCTTTTAATTATGTTGATTTATTAAAATTTTGACTTGTTACATGCACAGTGCACTCATATAGAAATTTTATGCATTTTCAGAAGTTTTTCATGTACACAACATCAAGGTGGTTAGGGCATGTTTTTAAATAAATTTTCGCATATGAACCACCTGGATTTAATCTAATAGCTCCTATGGTTTTTATTAACACTTTCCACTATATATACTACCCTTCTATCCTCTCCCAAACCCTATTCTTCATTTCATTCTTGCACCTCTACTTTGTTTCTCTATTTCTTAATTTATGACCTCAGGTTAGGTTCTTCTCTAAATCGTACCTTTCTAGATCTAAACTTCTATCTCCCTGGATCTAAATTCTTATGTGTAAACTCTAGAATTATGTTATGTATATATAAATGATATTCTAAACTTTTATTCTCTTATATGTATTTTTGGAAAAGTTTAAGTTTGTTAGGCTGATAATTCCGATTTTTGAGATATTCTATAACAATTTTCTACTAATCTTTTCTACCAATCTCTATGGGTGGAAATGACATCATTTTGTTATTTTCTTTATTTTGTAGTGTGGATCTGGATCTATATACCTAAGGGAATTTGGATCTAAATGAAAATATAATATTAAACATTCTCCAAATTCCTTATATTTTTATTGTTATGGAGGTTGTCAATCTATTTGTGTATATGGGTTTAGATTATAGAGATAGTAAAAAATGCAGTTTGGTATTGTATAATTCTCTATTTAGTCAGATTTATTTTATTTTAAGTTTATATATATATATGTATGTTTTTGCATAGTTTTGTTACAAAAGGTTAAGACTTTGAGCATTGAGAATTGAATATGTTTAAACATTTATTTTTAAAATAGATCGTTTGAACGTACTATTCGCAAGTTACTAAAGTATTAAGGTTTTGTAAATTTTTTTTACATAAAAGATGAATTTGTCCCAAAATGGAAATTATATACATATTTTGGAAATATGGCACCTTTTAATCTTTTATTATTGATATAATCAAAACAAACCTAGTTACAAGTTTTTTCTTGTATTGTTATTTTCCCATTTTAATTGTTTTGTTAATATGCATGTTGATGCCATAATTAGGAGAAATTTGGGGAATGATATTGTACACCTTTTATATGTTAGGGATTGACATTTCAAACATGGTAAGGACATTAATCACGATAGCATAATTCATGCCAATATTTGTATTTATTTATAGTGCAATAATGTAATATTAATGTGTATTAAGTGTGTACTAAGTACGCTTAAATTAGGAATTTAAATATCACCATAGAAATTTGTATGTATGTGTGTGAGTTAATGGCTCAAATTATAATAAATACACATGGACACGAGGTTAATCAATACTTGTAGTAGAATCCTTCCCGGAACTAATCAGCATATCCAGCATCTGCAAGTAGGACTGGTTAATGTGAATGGTCAAGGTGATATGGGCCATTATAATTATTACACCATGATGTGAGGTTAGGACTTGCTTGTTGTAGAAGTCTACTCAGAATCTCCCGACAAATTTAACATCTAAAAGTTGACGGACTAATGTGAAATGTCTATATAGTGTGTGTGTGTATGTGTGTGTGTGTGTGTGTTTGTGTGTGTATGTGTGTGTGTGTGCGCTTGTGTGTGATGTGGACCTGTTTCAGAGAAAGGTATTAAGTGATTGGTCAACCTTTTGTTGGGTATTAAGTGGTTAAGACTAGGTTCGTTCCTTAGGTTCACTCGCATCTAGACCCAAGTCATAGGACCCTCCCTTTGAGGTTTTAGTGGTTGTCTGCCTTCTGTTATATATAAGGTATTAAATGGTCTTATTAGATGATAATGTATGAGTGTATAGTTCTCCAAGTGATGTCCACTTCTTATCTTGGGGATTAGTAAGGGTTGACCTAGGGACGGTTTATATAAAAGGCCTAAAAGAACCACCATCTAAAGGAAGTATTAAGTGGCTAGGAGTTCACCCATTAGGATAGCTAGACAATAACAATATGGTATGCCAGGAGTGTCTTAAATGAAAATTTATTCCTACTTAAACTTGGTATTAAGTGGTCGTTACTATTTCTTGACCTACAAGGAGAGAATATATATTGTGTAACGTTGATGTTAGGAGGATGCTTAAGTGGTTAGAGGTCCGCCATAGGTATTAAGTGACTGTAAGGATGTCTGCCCTTAATAAATCATGTAATGGCCATAAGTGACTAGTTGTATCCCACCTCAAGGTATGAAGTGACTACAAGGATGTATGCCCTTAGATTTACTTGTAGGGATACTAACTGACTTTAAGGATGTCCATCATTAGATTTACTTGTGAGGTATTAAGTAAGGATGTCCATAACAACCCGAAATTTTGGCAATAATAAATTATTTATTTAATTAGGTTCCAAAAATTGAAATTTCTGCAAATGATGATAACAAAACTTTCATCGTTGCGTTCATTATGGGATTTTGATCAACTTTCAAGTTTAGAATTTTGCGAACGAAGTCCGTATGAAAAAGTTATGGACGAAATATCAAAACGAACGGAAAACAAATCAAGAGAATCTACAATTAATATATACCATGTGTAACTGGCCCTTACCGGGCTAAATCGACCAGAGCATTCGACCTAGCGGTCGAGCTCGGGGGCTAGACCCCTCTGGTCGAAAACGCCCGGTGACAACTAAGTTTTTAGGGTATTTTTATATATAAAAATTATATAAATAGATGGATCTTTATAAAAGTTAATCTAACGGTCTAGAGCCATTTTAACCCCTATAAATAAAGGGTTATAACCCCATTCTTTTTCACACAATTCTGAAAATAGTAGCAGGGCTCTGCGATTTTCTCTTCTCCTAAATCTCTTCTAAAACAAAGCTACACATATAAAATTAAATAAACATAAATTTGAGAAGACTGAAATCAGATTCTTGTGCAAAAGAGATGGTGCAACATATAGTTGTACTTCCATTCAGATTTCCTTCCTCTTTCCTATTTCTTGCAGATCTACAATACAAAAGAATCCCCTTTTTGAAATAATTGTAGATCTGCAAGATTTGGGAACAATGCAACGACCCGAACTTCCCCGTAAAGGAAATCTCGGATTGAGTTGAGAACACGGAAAATCAGAACACAAACAGAAGAACATTACATTGCTTATTACAACAATTAACATCAGAGTACAAGAATATACAGAGTATGAATAAATATTATACATCAGAAAAATATCAGAGATTTAAATTACAACGCAACGGAAAAATAATACATAACACAACTGAAACAAATACACGGATATAGAGCTTTCCGAATATATCTCTAGTTGTAAACCAGGATCCTGTGAATACAATATCTGCAAAACCAAAACTACTAGCTGCCCGTGTGGAAAATAGGGGCACCCAGAGTTTACGTTAAAACAATAAACTCCAGGTTAGTCATGTGACTGGTGCGAGAGCTAAAAACAGTTAGTAAATCTTTTACTTTAAAAAATGAAGTAAGTCAAGGGACCACGCCGTATAACACGGAATGGGTTTCCTCCCAAGAATACCAGTGCATAGAATAAACAGCGCAATGTCCTTTGGAAAAATGAAGCTATTATAAGACCCAGGTCCCATCACACAATGCAATGCAAGCCGGAGGATAGGGTTTTCCCTTATAATAGCCAAACATGCTTGGTACGTTTAAAACAAATCATTTGATACTATAATACGTGCATAGTGTATAAAACAACTTCAAATATAAATGTATCAGTCATAGACGGCATGGGTACCATATATCATGTCGCCACACTAGTTCTACAGTTAAAACAGCAAAGTCACATATTGGAAGTTGGATTTCCATCTGTGAACCAAGGCAAAGGGATCATCCTGTGCATATTTGAGACAATCTAGACTACCATGTCTCAGATCTCAGTAGCAACTGCACCCGGATCGTTAGGGCCGGTATAACATCCCATATTTTTTGTATATTTAATTTTCAATTTAAAATAAATAAAATGGAATAAAATTAGATAAAAATATAGTTTTGTTAATTTTTAATGATGGTGATTGTTTGAATTGAATATAAATAGAATTTTCAAATTTAGTTTTATTTAGAAAGGCTGTAATTTGAAATTTAATATTTAAAAAAAATTAAATTAATTTGAGTGGGTTAATTTAAAAGTGGAATTCAAATTTAAATTGGAAATAGTGGAATTTTAAGTCGTTGAATTATAACTGAAATTCAAATCAAAAATTCAAATAATCAAATTAAGATTTAAAATGTATGAAATAAATTTATAGAATTTATTTAAGTTATAATTTGGTTTAAATTCGAATTTAATGAATATTCAAATTGAATTAAAACAGTTAAATGAATATTTTATTAATTAATTAACTGTGAAAATTATCTGTTTTGGCAACTGTCTCGGAATTCAACGAAACCAGTTTCATCGGATCCAGAATGTCGAATTATTGTAGAATTCCAAACTTCGTAATAATCTGGCTTGTCGTTTGAGTGTACGGATTAAATATGTGAAAGGAATCAGTGTAATTGGATAATGGTTGTTGTTTACTATGTTGGACCTATATATATAAAACTTAATCTCCATTCCAACACATCAGTCCACTCTACCTATACGTACACTTTCTTCCTTCAAAAATTTTCTTTCTCTAATGGTAGAATAGATTTCCAACACTAGATCAAAAATAAATACAACTTGAAAATCAAATCTCTTCAAGACCCAACAAATTATATATCAAAACGAAGAGCTCAACGATACGAAGCTACGGGTACCTTTGATTTCGACATGCAGTGAGCAGTTGTGTCGGAATTTCTGGTCAAAGGTTCGGATTGGCGAAACCCTAGGTGTAAATTTGGGGATTTTCGATCGAAGCCAAAATTGGTGAAATTAACTTCTGGGTTTTGTTGTAATAGTTGATTGGAGGCTAGCAGCGTTCACGGCATCGCTTGAAAATCAGTATAGTGATCGGATTTCACATTTTAAGGCCCGAAAACGTTTGCGTTTGGCTCGACGTAGGGGGGCCCACGGTTGATCGGAGGCGAGGAGTCCGACATGGGTGGACGCGGCTTGAGGAGAGGTTCACGTCGGGGTTGGTCGGAGGTCAGTTGGCAGTCGGAGGAGGAAGAAAATTCCGGTCAAAGTGTTGAGGTGTATGGGTATTCTACGGTTACGGGGTACTGTACACGCATGAAGAAAAGAGGAGCGGGAATAAGAGTGGGGGCTGACGTGTCCAAGGTTGATTGGGTGAGGGAATATTGTAATTATTTTTGTACATATTTAAAATTCAAATGGTAAAACACTGATAACTTTTACGTACTGACTCGGATTTGAACGCGGTTGGGTGCGTTGGGATCGTGGCAAAATTATGGACGTTCTGGCGATGGTTTGGCGGCGTTTGGAGACTGTCAAATTTTGGGCTTCTTTTGGACGTCCAATCCAATTATGATCCAAAGGTGAGTGATTTTCTCAATTACGAAATACTGAATTATTCCCATATTTATTGAACTAAATTGTGAAATAAGTTTGGTTGCATGGTTGTGATTGGCTATTGAATTGTTTGCTTAGTTTGATATATAAGTGTGTTAAAATGCAAATTAGATCGATAACTAGTTATTTAATTTAAATTTAATTTCAAGTTAGAAATTTTGATCCTTTTTAACTCGTGAAACAATCCAATACTGATCAATTAATGAAGTGATTTGTGATGGATGTTTGGTTGGAATTTATGACTGAATTAATATTGACACTGCTAATGCTCCATATTCAGTGTACTGTATTGCATGTTTATTGTGACGATTTATTCCATTTACTCTTGATGTTACGAGCATCGAATGAACGCAGGATAAATCGAGTTAAATGAATTAAGAAAACAGAGTGAAATGATGAATCTCTGTGACCCTGATTTGGATTGAAATGATAGATCCATCCTTGAATATCGAGAAATTAAATTTAAATTCACTTGGCCATTGGGTAGTAAATTATATATGGACATCGGTTCGTTAAATGATTTAAATATTTGAAATTCTACTTGAGGGAAAATTCATTTAAAGGAAATGTGTTGATTTGAATAAATTATTATTCTTCCTTTAAAGATCTGAATCTTGAATGTCATTTGAAATGATTAAGGAAAATTACCCAAAGTGAATTTAAAGTTTTAAAGATTCAAAATTTATACGATTTGGGATTTTCAAGTATTGGGTAGACTCGAATTTAATGAATTCTTATTGAATTTAATATTGGAATAAAGATAATCGAGGATACTTGGAGTGTTTTAAACTTAATACGAGTATGGTTTTGAATCCTTGAATTTGAAAATGGGTTTGGAATGGGGTTTGGGACAAGTCATTTGGCTAGGCAAACTCCGTTGAGACTGTAGTTTAGATCCAAGTATTTGATGTTCAGAAGAAAGGAATAATTATAGACAAAGGATTTTATTATATATATTTTACACTGCTTGATTTCAAATAACTATTTCTTTCTTAAAATTTTATCCATTTAACTTTTTACCTATAAAACTATTTTGTTATACCTAAATTTTTCCTTAGATTTTGCTTCTTAAACTAATTAGTAAAACTTTTAAATTATGTATATACTTAGTGTTTTAAAATTATCTTAAATTTTATTTTATTCTAACTATTATGTTCTCTATATATATAAAGATTCTTTATAAGTACCTATTTTCTTAAGCATTTATAAATTGTAAATTTCTTCCGAATGTAAAGTGTTTGGATCTAAAATGTTGTTCAAATGGAGTTGGGATAAATTTTAGTCTATTTGAATAAATCGATTTCTAAACCGATTTTGATATGGAAATGTAAATTATATTCTACTCGAATATAAATGGGCCTCCAAAGGGATTGAAATGAGTTGAAGTGAAAGTATATATTCTATTTGAATATGAATGGATTTCGAACATAAATCGAATTGGAATAATTTGAAATCTTTGATATAAAATATATTCTATTTGAATATAAGTCGAGTTTGAAATATTATATGAATATAATATAAGGATATGGAAATATAATCTAATTTAGAATATAATCGGTTTGGTACGATTATGACAGTTTGATATGGAATTATATTCTATTTGAATATATATTTGGTTTGAAACAGAATATGATATTTTGAGATGAAGCGAACCTTTGTGAAATATAAAAGAACCAACCGATGTGAAAGATGTAAGCGTTAGTTGTTAAAGAGTCTGGAATCGTCATAAGGCATACTCTCTGTCAGTGTCGATATCACTTTAACAACTGTGAACGTTTTGACGTATTCAAAATGAAATATGATGATTTGGAGGAAATTGTTGGATTGAAGAAGATGAACGATAATGAATATAGCCCTGACCTTCGGGTTAGAATTAAAATGACTAAAACAGGAGCTATACCATGACTAATTGAGGTAGCACCTTTGATTGGAAACACTTCTTCGGTACTATTTCTATGACTATGATGATGATTGGGCCCTTTATGATTTCGGGGGTGTGTTCCGAGCTAGGTGGTAGTGGCTGCTATGCGTTACCACTAGTCCAGGAGTGCAATTGGTAGAATCCTACCCTGGGCATTGCCTTGATTGCCTTGTCATATTTATCCATATCGCGCCCCATACGATTTTGATTTAGCATTGTCTTCTATCGAGTGCCCTCTGATAACACCAGTAAGGTGAATTTACAGTACGGTATAGACCGTTGATACCTGTAAATAGTGTAAGCGTAATATGGTAATCCCGCTTACGCTATTTTTATGATATTTACTTTACTGGATTGACACTATCATAATAGCATATTATACTATGTATGTATTAGTTAAGCGGATCCTCGAGAGATGGTAAAATCCAGTAACATCTCTGAGTTACTGTACCCATGACACTCAAGTTATTTCATGTTTTAATTTGACTAAAATGAGAATGATTTAGTGCCGATCCGAGTGTTTGTAGTGTTTTCTTTTTATGCAATACGCTCGGGTCAGCAGAAGTTTGCAGTTAGCGAAGTTCCTTTGCCTTGGAGATCGAAGATGTAGATTTGGTATATATATCATGTGTTTTCGCTGCATTTATTTCCGCTGCATATTATGTGCATCGGTATGTATATGTAACTTTGATAATCATTGAATGTTATAACCAATGTATACATTTCAACTGCTTTTAAACTGCTATTTGTTTATTATATGTTGTCCTTCCACTGTGAGATTCGGTGATTGGTTTTTTCTCTTATTTCTTTCTTTTTCTTCTTTTCCCAATAACTACCTGCATTTGCGAATTGTTTGGGTCCACGTGTGTGGTTTATTGTCAATTCGAACGGTCAAAAATCTGGGTCGTTATAGCCAGTCCACATTTTAAGTGGATTAAAAATCCCTGAACATGCATCTCCCCGCCCTATGGGGCGTAAATCTGGTCAGTATGTCGACCAGAACATCCAATGGCCCCGTAGTGACCGATATAACATAGGAGCCTCGCTATCCATCATCCACATAAGTAAAACGTCTGGGCTTGCAAAACCCCTGCACCACTTCTAGCTAGAAAGAAACGCATGTCCTCCCTAAGGTCCTTCCTGTTTCTGGTTCACACCGGGGTTTGAGGATCGCAAATTAACGCTATACACAAAGCTATGCTATATTAAAGCCGTGCTTTGATCATCAACCACAAGAATTTGCTTTTCAACAGAAGCCTTGATCCTTTGCATCTCTGCATGCCACAATGGCAATTCACGCCATGCAGCTGATGTCTATCGATATATAACCTTTAAGCTCGTACGTCTTAGAGAAGGGCGTTAAGCAAGAGAATAAATTCTCTGCCGCCAAATAGATATATATTTAATAGAAATCAGTCAACACAGTACAAATTGCAATGTCAGACCCACATCCATTTACTAGTTCGTTCTGGGTCTGAACGAAACCGGAGGAACCCTATTCCTCGTCCCATATATCCAATACAGGAGAGAGTTCCTCGTGTATCTGGTCAATCTCCAAGTACGCCTGGACGATCACCACTTATTATCTTGTCTTGGGTGTATAGCACAATCAAGACATCAGTAATCATCCAAATGATGTGAAGACCTCCGGTCTTCAACCACCGTCTTCATCGTCGACTTATCGTCGAATCAGTTATTCAGAATGGGTATAAACCCGGCCTTTCTGAATAAGTCGCGTATATAATAAAAAAGTACTATAAAAACACAAGATATGCCTCATTCCAATTTTGAATATTCTTTTATTTAAATATTCATATCCTTTGGGAAAGGTTCCCATTAATTTTATCAAAGATAAGTTCTTTAAAATTTATTCTTTAATCTTCCTTTGGATATCATTTCAAACCAAATTAAGGTTTATCCAAACTAGTCAGGATTAGCGAACCTTACCGAAGTAATCATTTGTTTAATTTCCCAATCCCAGCCTATTCATCCCATGATGTAAAACCGGTAATACTTCATATCTAACATCACGGTGTTATCAGTAAAATTAATTACCATTTCACATTCAAATCTAATTAAAGATTTAACTATCGCTTGGAGCAAAACTGATGATACTCCACTCTCGATCATTTCATGAATGTATAATTTTTGTTATCAGATTCTCATTTCAATCTAATTAAAGATTCATTAAAACTCTAATTCAGTTTTGATCTCCAAAAATCATTACTTAATGATTTTTCAAAGTTAAGAAATTAATCTTACCTTTAATTGGGTTAAAGAACTAATGTCATTTAAAACGTAGCTCACGAGAAACTCAAAATCGCATTCCATTAACAATGGAATCTTCACGGAAAACAGATCAATATATATAATCGATATAAACTTCCATCTCCAACCGATAATATAAATGGAATAATGTCCAAGCCTTTTAAATTCCATATATAGTAACAGTCTTCCTCCACAGAAGTTCACTTCGATTATTACCAAATATAATTCCATTGCATTCCAATTTATTTTATTAAATTGGAAATTCTTTGGAAAATTTCCCTTAAATCTTAATTAAAAGATTTATAAATTCCAAATCACATTTTACTGTAAATCGTGTTAAAGAATGAATGTCATTCAAAACACAGTTCACAATAAACCCAATTCGCATTCCATTTTTATTCCAGTTATTAAATATAACAGGAAACTCCAATAATCTTAATCAAATGATTTATTCTTTTTACATGAGGTGTAAGAACAGTGTTGATGAAGACACCATTCACGACAAACCCCAAATTCCAATTCTTTTATTCAATTCTAATTAAATATTAATTAATTGGAAAATTTCACCAAATCTTAATAAAAAGATTTATTCTTTCCTCAACTAGGTTTAAGAACAGTGTTATTTAAGACACCGTTCACGACAAATCCAAAATCCTATTCGATATTAAATATAAGGCTCTAAATAGAAAATATATCGGCTTATATTCAATATCAAATTCTGAAACCGACAAATATCGTTTTGGAAATAACGATATATAATATATCTTCCAAATTTCCATAACAATATCCATATAATCCCAAAATCCAGTATCGAAATATTCCGATGATTATTTCGATTCAAATCCATTCCAACTCATATATTGGAAATTCTGGTTATTTTTAAAAACATTTCAAAACAAATTTATTTATTTGAAAATATTGGTTTATAATTCTAGTACATTTCAATAAAAATATATTTTTACCTTTTCAAACGTGGAATTTTTCATGCCAATTCTTTCCAAATCATTTATTATGATTTTACACAAATTATTGATATTTTTAATAATTTTATCAAGGCCCATACAGTCGATTTCCATAAACGGTTATCGAACTGCACTTACAACGACCTTTTCCAAAATTGATTTGGACATAATTACAAATCCAACTGTTTGATTTCAAATCTATTATATTCATTGGAAAACTCTTTTCGATACGAACCCAACTATTACAATTTTAGGAGAATCCGCTAGTCGGATCTCCCGTAATGTCAATTCGAAGTCAATGGTCGAAATTCGCGAACGGCCGCGGAGCTTTCTATTCAGGCCATTGTATTATAAATTTAATATATATAATATATATTTCGTTGATTTCCATTTAAAACTTATTTTATAAATCGTTTATAAATTTGTTTTAAAACGATTCTAACTTCATTTCAAATTTCAAATCAAATTTGAATATTCCTTAATAAATTCGTTTTAAATTCATTTTAAAACAATTTCAATTTCATTTCAAATCAAATTTGAATATTCCTTAATAAATTCGTTTTAAATTCATTTTAAAACAATTTCAATTTTATTTCAAATTTCAAATAAAATTTGAATATTCCTTAATAAATTTGTTTTAAATTTATTTTAAAACGATTTCAATTTCATTTCAAATTTCAAATCAAATTTGAATATTCCTTAATAAATTCTTTGATATTCATCTTAAAATGATTTCAATTTCATTTCAAATTTCAAATCAAATTTGAATATTCCTTAATAAATTCGTTTTAAATTCATTTTAAAATGATTTCAATTTTATTTCAAATTTGAAATCAAATTTGAATATTCCATATCATTTTAATTTTAAAATGATAATATTTTCAAAACATTTGGTTTTGAAAACATTTCCTTTTCGGTATTCATTTTAAAAATGAATAAAATTGATATAAACACCGTTCACGTCTAAATGGCGTTAATATAATCAACACGGCTTCGTATATTTAAATATTTTCGTGTCCATCCCAAATCGGACATCAAAATCATATTTTGATCCATTATGTAATGTTAATTTAAAATATTAGTTAGTTTAAAATATTCATTATTCTTCATTTCAAAACATTCGTTAATTTAAAATATTCGTTCTTTCCGAATTGGAATCAAACACAATCAATTACCATATAATTTTATTTATATGGATTTCATACACACATGTACACAATAATAACCAAATATAATTAACCATCATCCAGAGTGCATTACACAACTGCATAAGCCTTAAATATATATACATATAATTAACGCTTACAACAACCTGTTAACCAATCGATTGACGTACAACCAAATATCGGGATTATTGTATGTCAAATATCATGCCAATACCTGTGTGGGGTTTTCAAACAACACATACTGAACATTATTTATGCAGTTGGGCGATGTGTAAAATTAATCGTCCCAATCAATATCAGTCAAATGGGTGTACATAAACAAATCGTCCGATTTGTAAATGAATATTTATTCTCAACACATGACCATTTTATATGGTTCATATATTCAATAAAAATTATATTTTTATTGTTCAAATATTTTATTCCATAAATAAATATTTTATATTTCATATTCATTCAATAAAAATGATATTTTTATAATTCAAATATTTTATTCCATGCATGAATATTTTATATATTATATTCATTTAATAAAAATGATATTTTTATTATTCAAATATTTTATTCTATACAATACAATCAACAATCACAATGCAGTCCACTTCCACAACACAAAACAATCACGTCCATGGTCTGTGGACGATGGGGAGCGGTTCATATATGTAGTTATAAAATAAATAACTGTACAAGAAATTATAGTGAGAAGTTCCCACCTTGGGTTTCCACTCCTCCATTCTATATTTCTGAACGGTTCGGATTTGGATTTGATTCTAGTTGGTTCCATCGCAATCTGTTTCACGCTGTTTTATATTAAAAATCCCAATTCTAAACAATGATGTCTATAAATATAAATCACATTTTTATTTCGCTCTCTTCATAATAAAAATCATATTTTTCTATAAACAAAAATCATATTTTTCTACAAACAAAAGTCATACTTTTCTATAAACAAGAATCATATTTTTACATTATAAAAATCCCATCATTATATTTATAAAAATCTCGTCTTTAAATTATAAAATTCTTATCTTTGAATTACATAAAAAATCTTAACTTTGTATTATAATTTTTTTTATCTTTGTGTTATAAAAAATCTTATCTTTGTATTATAAAAATTTATCTTTGTATAATGAAAAATCTTATCTTTGTATTATGTATTTATAAAAAAATCTTAGCTTTGTATTATGTATTTATATTTTGTATTACTGATTTTTTAAACTAATTTTATATATTTTAAAACTAATTTTTAAATAACGTTTTTATATTTTTTAAACTGATTTTTAAATATTGTTATAAGTTAAATAAAATCATTAGTTAAAATAAAAATAAATAACTAAAAACAAGACCTTTCTTCCCGTTCAGTAACCTGTTATAACGTAGAACCCAAAGTTGCTAAAACAAATTCCGCGTCTCCCCTTAGATTGATGATCGGAACATCATCGGACTAGCCCACATGAAGCTCCGCTCTGACCTCCCCCTGCGCTGTCCACGTCAGCCACCTAGGTGGCCCCCCACCGCCAGAAAATCGGCCGAAAGGCAGCGGCTTTGAACCCCAAATTTGCACAATCTAATCAATGATAATCAATCACGTCCGTTCAGTTTCTTGATGTTGAAGCGTACTTCATTTTGTATTTGGATGCTTTGAATACTGTGGAGCAGATTAGACGAATGGAGAGGAGAAATTTCCAAAGTTTCTGAGCGTGGAAATAGAGGGTGGCGGCTTGCGGTTTTTGATTGGGGGATTAGGGTTGGAGAGGTTTATTTATATAATTATTTTAATAATATTTAATTTTAATAGCTATTCCATAACGACTTTTGCATCTGGACTCCAAATAAACCCAATGACTATCGCCCCTAGCTAAATACCCCCATTCCGAACACAATAGGATATGTTTCGTAAGACAATTCAGCTATTTCGATCAGTTTTCCTTTAAATTAAAATATAAATCAATATATATTGAATTTGAACGCACACTTTAACTTACCGGGGCCACATACTTGCTCCAAAAATTCCAGAAAAGTAAATTTGGCTATGTTTTGACGATATGGTCCTAACAAAGCTAAATTCGTCGAATTTGGAGACCGTTTGAAAAACGGTCATTTTCCAGTCGATTAAATTCAAAACTAATTGATCAAACATGTTTAAATTTACCACGCTCACATATTGATTCCAAAAATTATGTAAATTGGAATCTAGCTATAATTTGACATTCTGGATATAACAAAAGTGGTCTCATCGAAAACGGAGGTCGTTTGGAAAATCTCCATTTTTAAGGGCTATATATTATATAAAATTCTTTAGCGACTATCCTGAATTTTCAATTGGACATAACTTTTTATTCCCGCAATGAAATCTTGATTTTTCACATTTGTTGGAAAGATATTTTCAAACATATTCAAATATTTTTAATTTCACTAAAATCCGGTTTATTTTAAATCCTGTACATCCATTTGAAATTTGAAATCGAAATTTCAAACTACCGCGCCATTTCCAATTTTGTTTTATAATTAAAATAAATATTTATATTCTAACTTCGATTTAAATAAATTTATATGCTCTAATTCTATTCAAAATAAATTTCTATTCATTGTTATTTAAAATATATCATTTAAAATATTTAAAATTCATTAAAATTGCCTAAATAAAAATTTTAAATTGGTTCCAATTTTCCGGGTTGTTACAATCTCCCCCGCTTAAAATCTTTTCGTCCTTGAAAAGGAACGGAGCTGAAAGTTGTTTAACTAACCAACTCAACTTTCAGTTTGGCTTTCATTCTTCAACTTTTCATTTTCTAAGAAATTTCCGATTCTTCAAAAATTTGACTAACACCCTAAATTTTCGAAAAATTTCGCCATAACCTCCTTTGTACGGGGAGACCTTTAAAACCGCAACTAGCCGCGTAGGGCCCTCATCAATCCAAAAGAAAAGGAAAAAGCCAATAGGCTCATAAAATCATCCGAACCCAATAAATTAGTAAACATATACCTATTTGTAGGGCATACATTTTTATTCCACTTCTCTAGCCTCCTTGCTATGACCTGTTCACACATATATATGTACGTGCGTGCAATTTTTCCAAACAATTTGCAATTCAGTTCAAATTTGACTAAATTTACCCTATACTATCATATGGGTTTAAAGAATTTAACTTGTGAACTAATTATCAAACAACACAGCCAGCAATCACTTAGTTGATCATCGTTTCAAACACATAACTTTATGTACATACAAAAATCCAAATTTGGTGTGTCAAATCACAAACAATAAATTCTATCTAGTTTTGGCTCTCACACCAGTCAGTTGGAAATATATAGATATCCCACTTTCAAAACACAAACATGAACTACTAATGCTGACATGTCAATCACCAGTATCATCAGAGTCATCTCCGGGCGACTAGAGTGCGATTCTATATCCATCCAGTATATTTGAGGCTTCGTATACACGTGGACCAAACGTTGCAAAATCTTTATATACTTGATTGTCCAAATTCAATATAAAATAATATACTCAATTACGTATAATAAGTTATAAATTTGAAAACTAAATTTGTTTTCGTTTTTATTTTAAAAATAACACTCTTCCAACTCATTCTAGGATACTGCTGATCCTATCTCTAATGAGTCATTCTCATTGGATATTACTAATCCAATCTCTCATGAGTTCTTCCGTTTGATTCTAAAGTGCCTTGTTCTCGAGCTCTGTAAACCAAAGCTCTAATACCACGTGTAACGACCCGAACTTCCCCGTAAAGGAAAGCCAGGATTGAGTTAAGAACACGACAAATCACAACACAAACAGAAGAACATTCCATTGCTTATTACAACAATTTACATCAGAGTATAAGAATATACAGAGTACGAATAAATATTATACATTAGAAAAATATCAGAGATTTAAATTACAATGCAGCGGAAAAATAATACATAACACAACTGAAACAAATACACGGATACAGAGCTTTCCAAATATATCTCTAGTTGTAAACCAGGATCCTGTGAATACAATATCTACAAAACCAGAACTACTGGCTGCCCATATGGAAAATGGGGGCACCCAGAGTTTAGGTTAAAACAATAAACACCATGTTAGTCATGTGACTGGTGTGAGAACTAAAAACAGTTATTAAATCTTTTACTTTAAAAATTGAAGTAAGTCAAGAGACCATGCCGTATAACACGGAACAGATTTCCTCCCAAGAATACCAGTGCATAGAATAAACAACGCAATGCTTTTTGAAAAAATGAAGCTATTATAAGACTTAGGTCTCATCATATAATGCAACGCAAGTCGGAGGATAGGGTTTTCCCTTATAATAGCCAAACATGATTGGTACATTTAAAACAAATCATTTGATACTATAATAAGTGCATAGTGTACAAAACAACTTCAAGTATAAATGTACCAATCATAAATGGCATGTGTACCATATATCATGTCTCCATACTAGTTCTACAATTAAAACCGCAAATTCATGTATTGGGAATTGGATTTCCATCCTTAAACAAGGGCAAAGGGATCATCCTGTGCCAATTCGAGACAATCTAGCCTACCATGTCTCAGGTCTCAGTCGCAACTGCACCCGGATCGTCAGGGTCAGCCCACATTTTAAGTGGATTAAAAATCCCTGAACATGCGTCTCCCTGCCCTATGGGCCGTAAATCTGGTCACTATGTCGACCAGAACATCCATTACCCCGTGGTGACTGATATAATCGAGGCACCATGCTATCAATCATCCATTAAAGTAAAATGTCCGAGCTTGCAAAACCCCGATACCCCATCTAGCTAGAAAGAAACGGATGTCCTCCCTGAGGTCCTTCCCATTTCTGGTTCACACCGGGGTGTGAGTGTAACACCCCGAATTTTCCGATGACTGTAACTTAACAAATTAAAGAATAATTAATTCTAAATGATGAAATCAAGGGAAATGGGTTACACCATTGCGTTCGTCTCAAAATTCTTCTTGGGATAGAGTCCAAGTTTGCATAAAACGGATATCGTATGAAGAAGATATGGACGAACGAAGTTGGGCAGAAAAACCAGAAATGGGTCAGAATGCACTGGCGCACTTGGGAAGTGTTCCAGAACAAAATTGAACTAGCGCACTTGGGAAGTACGCCAGTACAATTTAAGCCTGGCGCACCCGCCAAGTGCGCCCAGGTCAGAAAGACCTGTTGGTCAGGCCCTGGCTGGCCTGGTCAGTGTCTGGTCGAATTCTGAGGTTTGGCTGAGTCACTAGGGCTTACATGTTACTTTCTGATTGGCTTCTCTTGAGATGATGGTCTGGATTCACCCTAGCTTCATCGACGACTCTAATTAGATTGAAATTATATAAATACAACTCAAGTCTAACCCTAAATTCACACAAATAATAGAATACTAAAGCCGTCATGCTGCTGGAAAGAAGCTAGGAGTGGCCGTCAGTTAGAAAGCCTAGAGACAAGCCAACACTAAAAGCTAAACATGAATCAAAACAACATTAGTCTATCCAAAGGAAAGCATTTCAAATCCAGAATTCAGAATCCAGAATCCAAGTTCGTCATTCGTTGTAACTATAGTGATTTTTCCGATGAGAATAAAACTAAGAATTGATTCGATGTAAATTGGAAGTGGAATTGTGCTATTATGTAACGACGATATTAATTCATATCTATGTTTTGAAATGATCGTGTTGCGAATGAAATTGGGATGTTTGTGATATAACTAAGATTGATGTTGGTCCAATTGTACTTTTGGAATGACAACAACATCACAAGCAAGTTGTATATTTCATGATTATGTGATTATATAGATCGTTTGTGATTAGAGCTTCATGTATATACTTTATGCTAGAAAATCTTTATGCCTAAATGGTTATGTTCATATACATGCCCCTATGTTTATGTAAATGTTGCATGTTCCTAATTGGATCCATGTCAAGATCCACTTTAGTATATGTTTCATGTTGTAATTAGATATGCGATTGGATCTAGTTCACACACTTGTCATAAGGTTATACATATTTATGAAAAAGTCATATTCTTGTCATATGCTAGTAATGTTCGATGTTATGCCTAGATCCAAAAACAAGTTTGGACTTATGTTTTCTAAATCATATGCTAATTCATGTGACACCTATTTGGTTAGACCCTTATTTCAACACAAATTCACATATATGTAAAATTGATTTAGGCAATGTTGCAAATTCACATATATGTATATTGACTATTTTGTAAGTTCACATCTATGACATTCATGTTGGCTATTTTGCAAGTTCACACCTATGATGTTCATATTGACTATGCCAAAAATGCCAAGTTTACACCTATGTTATGTTTATGTTTATGAATTCCCGTATGCTTATTTGTGTGCGCTATATTAGGCTAAGTTTTTAGCCTAATATCATATGTTAAAAACTATGCGTACGAAAATTAGGCTTTGATTGTTAGCCTAATGTTTAAACGGGGTAACGTTGGGAATATTAGAAAACTTGTCATAAAAATATATGAAATTGGCATGTTTGTCACATGCCAAAATTGGTGGCATTTAAATGGTATAAATTCTTTATACCAATAAGGTTAAACTTGGAAAGTGGGCCACAACATTTAATTGTTGACAAATTTACATATATTAAGTGATAAAGACAAAAATGTAAATTTAGAAAATACGAATATGCTTAACACGAGGTTGGATTGAGTTGTGATGTAAATCTGCCCGGACCCGCCCGTCTGTCCAGTAGTCACAACAATACCTATCCAATGTGGGTGGTTAAGCATGCAGCCCAATAAGGACCCGAGGTTAGACTAAGTTACGGTGTAAATCTGCCCAGAACCGACCGGCACATCCAGTAACTATAACAATATCTGTCTAATGTGAGTGGTCGGTGCTTTAAAAGGCTAAGGACAGATGGTAGGGTTAAGTTAACTAAAACACTTAACCAATTCAACATGTTAATGAAATTGATGGGTGGGGTTAGGTAAATATAGACACTTAACCACTTAGCATGTTTGACTAGAAAACCCTAGTAATGGGGGCCCATTTCAGCAGTAACCCAATTAGGTATCATGGTACCCTGAAACTAGGCAGGGTGGGGCACGATTACTGGGCTGATTGTAAGCGGTCAAGGCAATGGCGGTGGTTGCAACAGTGTGGGTTCTAATGGAGTGCGGGCGTGCACACACTTCGGAGCAGACAAATAGGGTACTGGGGGCACCAGTAGTATAACCTATGCATTTTAAGGTCTGTGTCGAGTCCCCACCATGGGACTTGATACACCCCATGGTGGGGCCAGCATAGGTATCTACAATTTATGGGGGCCGTAAGACACAGATGATTATGCGAGTAGGAGCCGATCTTTAATATAAGTGGATCACTTACCCTCAGCATACGGTGCATCTTTAGAAGCGGGATCACTTACCCTCAGCATAGGGTGCATCTTTAGAAGCGGGATCACTTTACCCTCAGCATAGGGTGCATCTTTAGAAACGGGATCACTTCACCCTCAGCATGGGGTGACAGTTAAGATAATACAAGTAGGTGCAGAGATAGTGTGGGGTGCGATAGTATATTCGCTTCATAACTACCTTATCTAGTTTATGATACTTTCCTATTCCAGTTTATACCTATCATGCCCTTATTCTTATTTTCATATTGAAGAGTCGCTAGACTTACCAGGCTTGTTATGAGACAATTATGGAAATGTGTTGTATGAACAAGTATTTTATGAAATAAAAGTCTGATGTTTTCCGCTGCTTATATATATATATATATATCTGTGTGTGTGTGTGTGTGTGTGTTTATATCTGTCTTGTGTTTTATCTGTGACTTTTACTTATAAACCTCCACCAAAGTTAAGGAAGTCCCTTGTGAGTGACCTTAATGGAGGGTGGGGTGTTTCACTTGGTATCAGAGCATAGATTTACCAGACTAGATAAAAAAAATTTGAAACTATTTTCAAAAAGAAGTTTAAAGAAGCATTTTCAAGAAAAGTTTTGATACTTTAAAATGCATAATCCCCCAAAAGCCATATGCACTATCTATATATCCTTCGTTTTGAACCTTTCCTTTTGTTTTAGCATGTCTGGAGACCTTAACCTTCCAGAAGGAGTACCGATCCCCGGCTGGTTCCGAAGGTACCTAGAGGCTAGGGCCAATGGTACGGGCCAAGCAGACATTCCTCCTCCTACAGTGGCAGCAGTTCCTTCTCCTCCTCCTCCTCGTGGGAACACTTTCGCTAAGACATGTAGAAACTTCAAGGCTATGGGAGGAAAGGACTTTTATGGAACTGAATCATTTGTGGTAGCAAGGAACTGGCTGAAAGAGACGGAAGATTTATTTGTTATCTTCAAAGTTGATGACAGGCAGAAGATACAGCTAGCAGTTTGGTTGCTTAAAGATGAAGCGTCTTATTGGTGGGAGATCACCAATGTGGAGAGGCCAGTGGAAACATGGGAAGACTTCAGGACAAGATTTGAGAGGAAATTACTCTCCCAAGCTGAAAGAAGCCTTCAAATGGAGAAGTTCCTAACTCTGAAATAGGGAAGTATGACAATCAGGGAGTACGTTAATCAGTTTAATCAGCTGGCCAGATTTGGATTGGACTTAGTAAACACCCAACACAAGAAGGCGCTCTGCTTCGTCAAAGGTCTGAATGAGCCTCTACACAGCCTTGCTATGACTCATGTATCCACGGGAGCGATTTATGAAAGCTTAGTGGACATGGCATTGCTACGCGAGGAAGACAAGGGCAAGAAAGAGACTAAGGTGGAAGATAAGAAGGAAGGTTTACAGGCTAAGAAAACAGACTTCAAGAAAGGAGGGAAGAACAACAAATCCCGTGAAAAGAGAAAGTGCAATTTTTGTGGCATTGTGGGACATATAGCAAAAGACTGTAGAAAGAATAAGGCAAAGATGAATGGTGGTTGCTTCAGTTGTGGAGAGACTGGACACTTGGCTAAGAACTGCCCAAAGAAGCGGGGGCAGGGATAGAGGGCTGGATCTACCTCAGGCGGACAAGTTCACGCGCTGGTGGCACCTCCACAGGAATGAGGTAGAAATATTTCTGTAGAAAGCTTAGTTTATCTGTACGATCATCCAGTTCGCACTCTCTTTGATTCTAGTGCATCACACTCCTTTATTTCATCTGCTTTAGTAGAATCTCTGCACTTAGACACTAGTATGGTAGAAGATCCCTTGGTTGTTTCAAATCCAATTGGGGGCTCGGCTTATTTATCGATGGTTTGCTTGGATTTGAAAATCTCTATTCTAAGTGTTGAATTTAGATGTAATGCCTTTGTTTTGGGCTTCTCAGGGTATGGACTGATCTTAGGCATGGACTGGTTATCCAGTAATGGTGCTATTCTTGATTGTGAGAAAAGAGTGGTTAGGCTCTTGACTCGGCTCGGTAACACTCTAGAAATTTCTTGTAATCCCTTGAATGCTGTTATGCTTATTTATCTAGAGTCGCTTGACGCTTCTGTTGAGAATTTGCAGTCGGTTAGAGTAGTCCGGGAATATCCGGATGTCTTTGAAGAGGTGAAAGGCTTACCTCCGAAGCGGGAAATAGACTTCCGCATATATCTTGTGGATAATGCAAAGCCCGTAGCTCTGCCTGTTAGACACATGGCTCCAAAGGAAAGAAAGGAGCTCAGTAAGCAAGTTAAGGAGCTTCTCGAGAAGGGGTTTATAAGATGGTTCACTACGTCTTTGTGTGGACTATAGGGAGCTAAACAAGCTGACTAAGAAGAATAGACATCCGCTTCCCCGTATAGACGATTTGTTTGATCAGCTTGTAGGTGCGTCGGTCTTCTCCCAACTTGATCTGGCTACTGGGTTCCATCACCTAAGGGTAGCTGAAGGTAGCATTGATAAAATGGCGTTCAGAACCCCAGATGGTTTCTTCGAGTGGCTTGCCATGCCTTTCGGTTTGACAAACGCACCCGATTATTTCGTAGACCTCATGAGCAGGGTGTTCAGAGAATTCCTCAATAAGTTCGTGGTGGTCTTCGTAGACGATATTTTGATCTTCTCAAAGAATGAGGAAGAACATGCTCAACATCTGAAAGAGATCATGGATACTCTCCATGCACATCAGCTAAAAGCCAAATTCTCCAAGTGCCACTTTTGGAGAAAAGAAGTAAGATTTCTGAGGCATATAGTGTCCAAAGAGGGGTTGGCTGTGGACCCCGCGAAAGTGGTGGCAGTGCAAGATTGGAAGACACCAAGAAATGCAACCGAAGTTTGAAGCTTTCTTGGGCTAGTCGGTTTTTACCGAAAGTTCATTAGGGATTTCGCGAAAATCTCAGCTCCACTCACAAGGCTAACAAAGAAGAATCTGGCGTTCACTTGGGATTTGGATTGCGAGTTTGCTTTCCAACGATTAAAAATGGCTCTCACAACAGCCTCAGTTCTGACTTTGCCAGATGGAAGCAAAATGTTCACAGTATATACGGATGCTTGCGGTACGGGGCTAGGCGCTGTTCTGATGCAAGAAGGGAGGGTAGTAGCTTATGGTGGAAGACAATTGAAAGTGCTTGAAAAGAACTACCCAACCCACGATCTTGAGTTGGCCACCATCGTCTTGGCGCTTAAGTCTTGGCGCCATTATCTCCTAGGTGAGAAGTTCGAATTATACACTGACCATAAATCGTTGAAGTATCTTTTCTCGCAGAAAGATCTTAACTTGAGGCAGCAAAGGTGGATGGAGTTCCTTGCCTCGTATGATTTTGAAATTTCCTATACTCCCGGCAAAGGCAACGTAGTAGCAGACGCGTTGAGTCGAAAGAAACTGACCCTAAGCCCTCTCTTTGTGGAAAGGCAAAGCTTGGAGTATATAGCCAGTTTTAACTTTAGTCCCTCCTCGGATTTTGTACCGGGTTTGTTAGCATCTCTCAAAGTATGCCCTACTCTCTTGGACTCGATAGGGGCTGCACAACGAGAAGACCCTCAGCTTGTGGATGTGATTGATAAACTAATTAGGGGTGAAACTTCCAGTCACCTCAATAGGTACTCCATCGATGACAAGGGTTGGCTGAGGCGAGATGGAAGATTATGCGTCCCACAAGCTAGGGATTTTGTGAAGAAGGTTCTCGAGGAGGCACATCATTCCAAGATGACTATACACCCAGGTGGAGACAAGATGTACAAGGACGTAAAGAGAGTTTTCTATTGGAACGACATGAAGAAGGACGTGGCAAATTTCATTTCTAAGTGCGTGACATGCCAACAGGTCAAGGCGGAACAAAAGAAGCCTGGAGGACTGCTTCATCCTCTAGATGTCCCGCAATGGAAGTGGAATAGCATTTCAATGGACTTCATTGATGGGTTGCCTAGGTCAAGAAGAGGCAATACTAGCATTTGGGTGATAGTGGATAGGCTTACTAAAAGCGCCCACTTTATACCTATCAAGAGTAGAAGGACTGCTTCGTCTCTAGCTTCTCTTTATCACAAGGAAATAGTTCGACTCCATGGAATACCCTCCAGCATAGTGAGTGACAGAGACCCCATCTTCACGAGCGAATTTTGCCGGAGTCTGCAAGAAGCTGTCGGCACACAGTTATGTTTGAGCACGACCTATCACCCCCAAACTGATGGTCAGACAGAAAGGGTGAATAGGGTACTAGAAGATCTTCTAAGACTGTGCGTTCTTGACTTCGGAGGGACTTGGGAGGATCACCTTCCTTTAGTGGAATTCGCCTACAACAACAGTTACCAAGCCACCATCGATATGGCGCCCTTCGAAGCTTTGTATGGAAGACCTTGCCGATCACCAACTTGTTGGTGGGAGTCCAATGAAAAGATTATACTTGGGCCAGACTTGATTACAGAGACTTCAGAAAAAGTGGACTTGATACGAAGGAGAATGAAGACTGCCCAAGACAGACAGAAATCCTACGCCGACAAAAGAAGGACCGACCTTGAGTTTGAGGTTGGGGACAGGATTTTCCTTAAGGTATCCCCTTTAAGGAACGTCGTTCGCTTTAGATCCGCAGGAAAGCTAGCACCAAGATTTGTAGGACCATTCCCTATCATCGAGAAGATTGGGAAAATGGCTTATAGAGTAGATCTGCCTGAAAGATTAGCTGGAATTCACAATGTCTTTCACGTTTCTCATCTTCGAAAATGTCTACATGAATCAGCGGAAGTGGTAGAGCCAAGCATTCTAGAAGAAGCCGAAGTGGAACGCGAAGCAACTGTGAGGAGAGTTCCAACTCGAATCGTAGGAACTGAAATCAAAAAGCTACGCAACCGCGAAGTGAAGCTCGTCAAGGTTCAGTGGAGCGACGCCGAGGAAGACGCGACTTGGGAAACTGAGGATAGAATACGCGCGGCCTACCCTTTTCTTTTTGAGGGTACATGTTTGACCTCTCTTTTTCCTTAAGTTGTGCTTGTATCTATCTTTTTAGGTATATCTCCTCGATATTATCCTTTATCCTTAGGTAGAAACCCCTTTGGATGTAAACATGTATTTGAAACATGTTATGGTTGATGGCTGCAAGTGGATGCTAGTGGTTGCTCGTGGATGCATATACACACACAGCCTAGGTCTTAAATCTGCTCAATCACTTCATACGACATATGCATATATGTATTCATATTCGTATATGGTTGAAACTTAATATGTTGTCATATGGATGTCGCATTTGTATTGATGGTTGCGCACTCATGTAGAATTATGAGTAAGGACAAATTTGCATACATAATGGATTCATGACACTTACATGATTTGCATTAAGGAGGTCAACTGGATCAGTAGACCGCTTGATTTTGCATTAGTTAAGGACATATACACACACGGTGCATATAATCATAAAGCATTAGAAGTCTTTTAAGGACAATGGACGCCTGTATTTGTTGGTTGAGTAGATGGACGATTGGATGTTAGGACTTACGTTCCCGAGACTTGAAGATTTCGGGAACGAAATCCTTTAAGGAGGGGAGAATGTAACACCCTGAATTTTCCGATAACTGTAACTTAACAAATTAAAGTATAATTAATTCTAAATGATGAAATCAAGGGAAATGGGTTACGCCATTGCGCTCGTCTCAAAATTTTGCTTGGGATAGAGTCCAAGTTTGCGTAAAACGGATATCGTATGAAGAAGATATGGACAAACGAAGTTGGGCAGAAAAACCAGAAACGGGTCAGAATGCACTGGCGCACTTGGGAAGTGCGCCAGAACAAAATTGAACTAGCGCACTTGGGAAGTGCGACAGTACAATTTAAGCCTGGCGCACCCGCCAAGTGCGCCCAGGTCAGAAAGACCTGTTGGTCAGGCCCTGGCTGGCCTGGTCAGTGTCTGGTCGAATTCTGAGATTTGGCTGAGTCACTAGGGCTTACATGTCACTTTCTGATTGGCTTCTCTTGAGATGGACGGTTTGGATTCACCCTAGCTTCATCGACGGCTCTAATTAGATTGAAATTCTATAAATACAACTCAAGTCTAACCCTAAATTCACACAAATAATAGAATACTAAAGCCGTCATGCTGCTGGAAAGAAGCTAGGAGTGGCCGTCAGTTAGAAAGCCTAGATACAAGCCAACACTAAAAGCTAAACACCAATCAAAACAACGTTAGTCTACCCAAAGGAAAGCATTTCAAATCCAGAATTCAGAATCCAGAATCCAAGTTCGTCGTTCGTTGTAAGTATAGTGATTTTTCCGATGAGAATAAAACTAAGAATTGATTCGATGTAAATTGGAAGTGGAATTGTGCTATTATGTAACGACGATGTTAATTCATATCTATATTTTGAAATGATCGTGTTGCGAATGAAATTGGGATGTTTGTGATATAGTTAAGATTGATGTTGATCCTATTGTACTTTTAGAATGACAACAACATCACAAGCAAGTTGTATAGTTCATGATTACGTGATTATATAGATCGTTTGTGATTAGAACTTCATATATATACTTTATGCTAGAAAATCTTTATGCCTAAATGGTTGTGTTCATATACATGCCCCTATGTTTATGTAAAAGTTGCAAGTTCCTAATTGGATCCATGTAAAGATCCACTTTAGTACATGTTTCATGTTGTAATTAGATATGCGATTGGATCTAGTTCACACCCTTGTCATAAAGTTATACATATTTATGAAAAAGTCATATTCTTGTCATATGCTAGTAATGTTCGATGTTATGCCTAGATCCAAAAACAAGTTTAGACTTATGTTGTCTAAATCATATGCTAATTCATGTGACACCTATTTGGTTAGACCCTTATTTCAACACAAATTCACATATATGTAAAATTGATTTAGTCTATGTTGCAAATTCACATATATGTATATTGACTATATTGCAAGTTCACATCTATGACATTCATGTTGGCTATTTTGCAAGTTCACACCTATGATGTTCATATTGACTATGCCAAAAATGCCAAGTTTACACCTATGTTATGTTTATGTTTATGAATTCCCTTATGGTTATTTGTGTGCGCTAAATTAGGCATATTTTTAGCCTAATATCATATGTTAAAAACTATGCGAACGAAAATTAGGCTAAGATTGTTAGCCTAATGTTTAAACGGGGTAACGCTTGGAATATTAGAAAACTTGTCATAAAAATATATGAAATTGGCATGTTTGTCACATGCCAAAATTGGTGGCATTTAAATGGTATAAATTCTTTATACCAAAAAGGTTAAACTTGGAATGTGGGCCACAACATTTAATTGTTGACAAATTTACATATATTAAGTGATAAAGACAAATATGTAAATTTAGAAAATACGAATATGCTTAACACGAGGTTGGATTGAGTTGTGATGTAAATCTACCCGCCCGGCTGTCCAGTAGTCACAACAATACCAATCCAATGTGGGTGGTTAAGCATGAAGCCCAATAAGGACCCGAGGTTAGATTGAGTTACGGTGTAAATATGCCCGGAACCGACCAACACATCCAGTAACCGTAACAATATCTGTCTAATGTGAGTGGTCGGTGCTTTAAAAGGCTAAGGACAGATGGCAGGGTTAAGTTAACTAAAACACTTAACCAATTCAACATGTTAATGAAATTGATGGGTGGGGTTAGGTAAACACAGACACATAACCACTTAGCATGTTTGACTAGAAAACCCGAGTAACGGGTCCCATTTCAGCAGTAACCTAATTAGGTATCATGGTACCCTGAAATTAGGCAGGGTGGGGCACGATTACTGGGCTGATTGTAAGTGGTCAAAGCGACGGCGGTGGGTGCAACAGTGTGGGTTCTAACGGAGTGCGGGCGTGCACACACTTCGGAGCAGACAAACAGGGCACTAGGGGCACCAGTAGTATAACCCATGCATTCTAAGGTCTGTGTCGGGTCGCCACCATAGGACTTGATACACCCCGTGGTGGGGCCAGCATAGGTATCTACAATTTCTGGGGGCCGTAAGACACGGATGATTATGCGAGTAGGAGCCGATCTTTAAAATAATTGGATCACTTACCCTCAGCATAGGGTGCATCTTTAGAAGCGGGATCACTTACCCTCAGCATATGGTGCATCTTTAGAAGCGGGATCACTTCACCCTCAGCATAGGGTGCATCTTTAGAAACGGGATCACTTCACCCTCAACATGGGGTGACAGTTAAGATAATACAAGTAGGTGCAGAGATAGTGTGGGGTGCGATAGTATATTCGCTTCAGAACTACCTTATCTAGTTTATGATACTTTCCTGTTCCAGTTTATACCTATCATGCCCTTATTCTTATTTTCATAATGAAGAGTCACTAGACTTACCAGGCTTTATGTCTGACCCTATTTTCTTCGTCTTCTTTTCTTCCGTTCCCCCCCCAGGTCCATAGGGAGGAAATAGCTCAGCTTAGTCAGATTCTTTAAAAGCTTCAAGAAAGTTGATGTACGGTTTGGAGTCTCTTTCCATGGCTGTAACAACCCGAATTTTTAATAACGCGTTAAGAAAAGAATCAAGGCAGAATTAAATTTTAAAATAAGAATCAAGTGAAACGGGTTGCGCCGTTGTGTTCGTCTCGGAATTGTGGTTGGAAACGAGTCCGAAATTTCGTAAATCGGAGTCCGTATGACCGAGATATGGCCCATAGAAGATTTCAGAAAATTCAAAATTCAGCCCGAAATTCGAAATCAGCTCCAAACAGATTGGGCAGGAAATTTTCCCGCCCTACCCCAGGTCGATTGGAGGGTCGACTGGGGAGTCGACCTGCCCCCCCCCCCCCACCAGGTCGACTGGGGAGTCGACCTGGGTGTCGACCTGGGGGTCGACCTCCCTGGTCGAGCCAGGTAAGCCTGGTGCACCTGGTTGCTTGTGTGGTCTAGTGGGTTGGCTTGATACGATTTTCAGTGGTTCAGATCTAAACTAGGGTTAATCAAAGGGCCTAAACTAGCTCCTACTTCTATAAAAACACCCTAAGACCTAACCTAAATCACTAAAAATCATCCTAACAACAAAGTGCTGCCAAAATCTCTCTTGATCATGGCCTCCATCTCCAACTTCATGGGCTTGAGCATTCAAACTAGATCCATGACAAAGGAGCAAGCTTTCTACATCAAATCAAGAGAGTAAATCAACGTCGCTACAACGATTCTATGACGATTCTTTCTCCTAATTCACTAGCCACGCTTTGTAAGTTCTAGATGCTTTTAGATTGAAACGATAACGTGAATATGACATGTGATAAAGTTGAAATTTGATCTATGCATGATAATCGATCCATGCTCATTCTTGTTCATTTTTGATCTTGACCTTTGGGGATGTTGCCATGACATTAATTTGGGCCTATGCATGTTGCAAATCACTCTTTCATGTCCTTATCATGCATGTAATGATGTTTTTCTCTCGGATCTCGTTTTATGCAAAGTTTCTACCTTCCCCTATTTATTTTCTTTTGATGAACCTTGGTCGATTTCGGACCTAGGCCTAAACTACGATTAACATGCGATTTGTATACGGGAAATTTGGGGTATTGCCAATGTAATTAGCTAGTTTGGGCATACATGAATTGGCATATGAGTTAAATCACGAGTTTTGGGGGCTATGTAAGTTCAAGGGATTTGGCTTATGTAAATTAGGCATAAGTGGAATTGGTAACATGAACCATGATGTGGGTTATTTGGGCATGAATGCGACAATGTAATTTTGGCTAAAACTTGATTTGGGCAAATTGGCATAAACTTGACATACATGCAAATAGGCGAGAATTGGACATATGTAAAGTGGCTAGAATTGGGTACATATTTTCATGGGCATGTAATGTGGAACTTGGGCATATGTATAGTAATATGTAAAGTAGGGATTTTGACTTAGATGACACATATGTAATTAACAATCTAACGGATGTCTTCGGCACGAGGTTAGACTTGAGTTGTGGTGTGATTCTGCCCGGAACCGCCCGGCATATCCAGTGACCACAACAATAATAGTCTAATGTGAGAGGTCGTAGGCAATGATTAGATTGTGGTAATGCATGAACCCGAGGTTGGAATGGATTTGGGGTGTAATTCTGCCCGGAACCGCCCGGCATATCCAGTGACCGCAAATAAGTCCAATGTGAGAGGTTGATGCATTAATAAATAATAAATGAATATGATATGGACGGATGGGTTAAGTAACTTGATTAGAATAATGACACTTAACCAATATTACATGGACGGGTGGGTTAAGTAACTTGATTAGAATAATGACACTTAACCAATATGACATGGACGGGTGGGTTAAGTAACTTGATTAGAATAATGACACTTAACCAATATGACATGGACGGGTGGGTTAAGTAACTTGATTAGAATAATGACACTTAACCAATATGACATGGACGGGTGGGTTAAGTAACTTGATTAGAATAATGACACTTAACCAAAATGACATGGACGGGTGGGTTAAGTAACTTGATTAGAATAATGACACTTAACCAATATGACATGGACGGGTGGGTTAAGTAACTTGACTAGACTAATGACACTTAACCAATATGACATGGACGGGTGGGTTAAGTAACTTGATTAGACTAATGAATCTTAACCAATATAACATGGATGGGTGGGTTAAGTAAAACCGGACTTGATTTCTAGATAACACTTAACCATATAACATGATTAGAGGATGGGTTAGTTTAACCTGAATGGGTCGATAACACCCGACTAGTATAACGCGAGGCATGGTAAGGTTAAGTAAACTCACGAGGGTAACACTTAACCGTTATAATTTAACTAGTGGATCGGGTTAGGTTAACATATACTTAACCAATATAACATGGTAACTTGACGGGGTTAAGTCATGAATCGCTTGAGTATACTTAACCAATCTAACATGATAACTTGATGGGGTTAAGTCATGAATCGATTGAATATACTTAACCAATCTAACATGGTAACTTGATGGGGTTAAGTCATGAATCACTTGAATATACTTAACCAATCTAACACGGTAATTTGATGGGGTTATGCTTGAATATACTTAACCAATCTAACACGGTAATTTGATGGGGTTAAGCTTGAATATACTTAACCAATTTGACACGATGATTTGGATAGGGTTAAGTCATGAACCGCTGGAATACGCTTAACCAACTTGACATGTGATTTGTAGGGATAAGCCATGAACGTGAATGACAACACTTAGCCAATCTTGACATGACATGTAGACGGGTTAAGTCACGAACTCGAATGACCACACTTAACCAACTGGACATGCTAGACCGATAGGGGTTAAGTCTTGAATTTAGATGACAACACTTAACCTGCGGGACGGAAAGCCTAGTCACGTGGTCCTTTTCAGCAGTAACCCTCTTGGATGTATCACGATACCCTAGGGACTAGGCTAGGGTGGGGCATGATTACTGGGCTGATTGTAAGCGACCAAAACGACGGTTGAGTTTGGTGTGCCATTGTAGGTTCAGGCGGACTATGGTCGTGCACGTAGTCTGGAGTTGAAAAAGCAGGCGTGGGCACCAGTAGGTGTACACTGTGCGTGCTTGGAATGGTGTCAGTGGTTGACACCCTAGGGCTTGATACACCCTAGGGTGCACCATGCACAGAGTAGCTACATTCGTGATTGGGCCGTATGACACCCGACACACAACGAGCTAGGATTTGTAGGGAGCCGATCGATTAGATCGTTACGTGGAAAAAGGGCGTTGTTAGATAGGTACCGTAATCCCTAGTGGTCCTAGGTGGCATAAACCCTGATCTAATCTAGAAAACGTCCTATAGGTAGCATAATCCCTAGTGGTCCTATGTGGCATAAATCCTAGATGAACACGCGATAATTCATGATAAGGGAATCTGGCCAGAACAAGGATGGCAGTCCGAGCGACTTCAAGGATGGTGACACTACGTTGTAGTAGTATAGAATAACGTGATGGAACCCGTACGATATACGGCAAGGGACTATACATATACATGGAAGGGATGATACGAGTTAGGATGCTAGTATGGTTGGTGCAGAGGACGTTAGACATGCGATGCTATTCCGAGTTTATCTTGTTACCTTGGTTATCCTGTTACCTTGGTTATCTTGTTACTTGAGTTTATCCTGTTATCTTAGTTTGATCTGTTTATCTTGTCATCATGCTTATATTTACTTTTCGGTTTATACATGTCATGTTACTCTTACCTGTTTTTAGGCTGAAAGTCACTAGGACTTACTCAGTCTTCATGACTGACCCGTTTTGTTTCGCCTCTTTTTCTTCCGTTCCCCCCTAGGTTTATAGGAAGGAAATGTTGCTACTTAGTGCAGATTTTCTGCTTCAAGATCATCATCTATGGCTTGGACTTTTCTTGGCTATGGCTATTTTATTGTTTTACTTGGGGAATAACTTATGACTATGGATTTTATGCTTCTTTATTATTGCAAGACATGTTTCAATGTAAGTAATTTAATGGCACATTGATGTAAAAGGTTTTAGACCTTATCAGTGTTATAAAGTAATGAAATCATGTTTCCTTCCGCTGTTTTTTTTTATATGTTCTGTCTTGTAATATTTCTGTGCATGTTTACCTAGATAATACTCCGCCAAAGCTAGTGCATTCCCTTTGTGAGTGACCCTAGCGGAGATGGGGTGTTACATTTGGTATCAGAGCAGAAGGTTACCAGACTGGTCAAAAGTTTTAAAACCTTCTGAAACTATTTTCAAAGCCATTTTACAAAGAAGCATTTTTCAAGAAAAGTTTTAAAGAAAAAGGCTATTCCCCAAAAAGCCATTAGCATTATCCTTTGTTTCCTTGATCGAATCTCTCTTCCTTTCTTTCTTCCACCTGTAGTCACAGTAGTTTTAACCGTGACTAATCCTTTTCTAGCTACGTAAATGTTTTCCGTGCGATGGAGGAAGTTCTCAAGAGACCCGTTACCGCGTTATACAAGAAAGGATAGGAGTGGTTAAGGCGAATAAGGCTCAGTACAAGAAGGTAGTTAAGTACTATAGGACAAGGACATGGGCAAAGAACAAGATCGTCTAAAGGGCAATTGTATACTCTCACCTAAGAGGGATGGTAACGTTTCCGTTAAAGGTTTTCCTTTCTATCATCCCGTCAGGACTTTGTTTTGTACATAGCATCCTTTTCTTTTCAAAAATCTTGCTTCGACAGTTGAGTCTCTACACCTAAGAACTAGCACAATAGAGGGTCCTGTTTTGTCTCAAATCCTGTTGGGAGATCGTCCCATTTATTCATGACTTGTTTGGGTTTGAGGACATCTATGACTTTTGGGAATAATGCTTATGTTTTTGAGCTATGGTTTGATTCTAGGAATGAAGTGGTCAGCCCGTAAGGGTGCCATTCTCAGGTTGGAAAGGAGGGTAGTTAGACTCTTGACTTGCCTCGGTGATACCCTCGAAGTCTCGTGTATCCTTTAGAGTTATGTCATGGTTGGTTACCTAGAATCTCTTGATGTATTTGTTGGTAATCCGTTCGAGTAGAGTTCGCCACTAAGGCGGATGGTTTATTTCGCTTGTGCATGAGTTATGGGAATCACTCTAGTAAGTACACTTGGTAACACGGTTGGCATCTGTTTGCTTTCAAGAGATAAGTTCTTCTGCGTGGAATGCCGTACAATGAGTAAACGAGATCCAGAGTTCACTAGTGAATTTTGGGGAGCTCGCATGAAAACCAAGAGTACACGGATATGGTTGAGCCAAGTATACTAGAGGGAAAATAAGTAAAAAGTGGAACGAGAGGTGACAATGAAGTGAGTTCCAGCTCATATTTGGAAATAGGAGTTAAGAGGCCATGAAATCATGAAATTAAAGATGGTCAAAGCACAATGGAATTAAGCTCAAGGAAATGCGACTTAGAAGATTGAATACAAGATACGCGCATCATATCTCTTTTTAAGAGTATACCCTTGATCCCTGTTTTCCTGTAGAGCTTACCCGCATGCTATCTTTTATGCATATCCTCTCGGTCCTATTCTCGATCTTATTTCTGTTGCAAACTCCATAGGGGCTATGACTCATCGGTTAATAATACATGTCAGGGTTTGAAGGTATCCGTTAGGTTGACTAAACCTTTTGGGCTTTATTAGATATGGTTTGGGTTAAGAAAGGGATTTTTTTATAATCCGAAAAGGAGTTTATCTTGCTTATCTTCTCGATCCTATCTTGAGGACCTTAGGTAGAACCCTATGGATGCAAACATGTATTTGAAACATGTTATGATTGATGTTTGCGAAATGGTTGCAAGTGGTTGCTCGTGGATGCATTTACACATTAGGCTCTAGATCGGCTCAGTCACCTTTCATATTGCATATGCATGAGTGTTTGTACTTGTTTATGGATGAAATTGAATGTGTTAGCATGTGGATATTGCATATGGATGAATGTTTGTGCACACATATAGTGTTTATGTGACTAGGACTATTTGCATACATGTAGATTCATGGCACTAAACATATTTTTGCATTTGGAAGATCAATCAGGCTTGATCATTTGCATTAGATAAGGAACATACACACACACTTTCTGCATATGTTCATACAGCATTAGAAATACTTTAAGGACAATGGTTGCCTGTGGATGATGCTTTGAGTAGATGGATGATTGGACGGTAGGATACATACTCCCTAACTTAGAGATTTCGGGGATGAAATCCTTAAAGGAGGAGAGAATGTAACAACCCGAATTTTTAATAACGCGTTAAGACAAGAATCAAGGTAGAATTAAATTTTAAAATAAGAATCAAGTGAAACGGGTTGTGCCGTTGCGTTCGTCTCGGAATTCTGGTTGGAAACGAGTCCGAAATTTCGTAAATCGGAGTCCGTATGACCGAGATATGGCCCATAGAAGATTTCAGAAAATTCAAAATTCAGCCCGAAATTCGAAATCAGCTCCAGACAGATTGGGCGGGAAAATTTCCCGCCCTACCCCAGGTCGATTGGGGGGTCGATTGGGGAGTCGACCTCCCCCCCCCCAGGTCGACTGGGGAGTCGACCTAGGTGTCGACCTGGGGGTCGACCTCCCTGGTCGAGCCAGGTTAGGCTGGTGCACCCGCTTGCTTGTGTGGTCTGTTGGGTTGGCCTGTGACGATTTTCAGTGGTTCAGATCTAAACTAGGGTTAATCTAAGGGCCTAAACTAGCTCCTACTTCTATAAAAACACCCTAAGACCTAACCTAAATCACTAAAAATCATCCTAACAACAAAGTGCTGCCAAAATCTCTCTTGATCATGGCCTCCATCTCCAACTTCAAGGGCTTGAGCATTCAAACTAGATCCATGACAAAGGAGCAAGCTTTCTACATCAAATCAAGAGAGTAAATCAACGTCGCTACAACGATTCTATGATGATTCTTGCTCCTAATTCACTAGCCACACTTTGTAAGTTCTAGATGCTTTTAGATTGAAACGATAACGTGAATATGACATGTGATAAAGTTGAAATTTGATCTATGCATGATAATCGATCCATGCTCATTCTTGTTCATTTTTGATCTTGACCTTTGGGGATGTTGCTATGACATTAATTTGGGCCTATGCATGTTGCAAATCACTCTTTCATGTCCTAATCATGCATGTAATGATGTTTTTCTCTCGGATCTTGTTTTATGCAAAGTTTCTACCTTCCCCTATTTATTTTCTTTTGATGAACCTTGGTCGATTTCGGACCTAGGCCTAAACTACGATTTACATGCGATTTGTATACGGGAAATTTGGGGTATTGCCAATGTAATTAGCAAGTTTGGGCATACATGAATTGGCATATGAATTAAATCACGAGTTTGGGGGCTATGTAAGTTAAATCAAGGGATTGGGCTTATGTAAATTAGGCATAAGTGGAATTGGTAACATGAACCATGATGTGGGTTATTTGGGCATGAATGCGACAAGATGTAATTTTGGCTAGAACTTGATTTGGGCAAATTGGCATAAACTTGACATACATGCAAATAGGCGAGAATTGGACATATGTAAAGTGGCTAGAATTGGGTACATATTTTCATGGCCATGTAAGGTGGAACTTGGGCATATGTATAGTAATATGTAAAGTAGGGATTTTGACTTAGATGACACATATGTAATTAACAATCTAACGGATGTCTTCGGCACGAGGTTAGACTTGAGTTGTGGTGTGATTCTGCCCGGAACCGCCCGACATATCCAGTGACCAAAACAATAATAGTCTAATGCGAGAGGTCGTAGGCAAAGATTAGATTGTGGTAATGCATGAACCCGAGGTTGGAATGGATTTGCGGTGTAATTCTGCCCGGAACCGCCCGGCATATCCAGTGACCGCAAATAAGTCCAATGTGAGAGGTTGATGCATTAATAAATAATAAATGAATATGACATGGACGGGTGGGTTAAGTAACTTGATTAGAATAATGACACTTAACCAATATGACATGGACGGGTGGGTTAAGTAACTTGATTAGAATAATGACAGTTAACCAATATGACATGGACGGGTGGGTTAAGTAACTTGATTAGAATAATGACACTTAACCAATATGACATGGACGGGTGGGTTAAGTAACTTGATTAGAATAATGACACTTAACCAATATGACATGGACGGGTGGGTTAAGTAACTTGACTAGACTAATGACACTTAACCAATATGACATGGACGGGTGGGTTAAGTAACTTGATTAGACTAATGACACTTAACCAATATAACGTGGATCGGTGGGTTAAGTAAAACCGAACTTGATTTCTAGATAACACTTAACCATATAACACGATTAGAGGATGGGTTAGTTTAACCTGAATGGGTCGATAACACTCGACTAGTATAACGCGAGGCATGGTAAGGTTAAGTAAACTCACGAGGGTAACACTTAACCGTTATAATTTAACTAGTGGATCGGGTTAGGTTAACATATACTTAACCAATCTAACATGGTAACTTGACGGGGTTAAGTCATGAATCGCTTGAGTATACTTAACCAATCTAACATGATAACTTGATGGGGTTAAGTCATGAATCGCTTGAATATACTTAACCAATCTAACATGGTAACTTGATGGGGTTAAGTCATGAATCACTTGAATATACTTAACCAATCTAACACGGTAATTTGATGGGGTTACGCTTGAATATACTTAACCAATCTAACACGGTAATTTGATGGGGTTAAGCTTGAATATACTTAACCAATTTGACACGATGATTTGGGTGGGGTTAAGTCATGAACCGCTGGAATACGCTTAACCGACTTGACACGTGATTTGTAGGGCTAAGCCATGAACGTGAATGACAACACTTAGCCAATCTTGACATGACATGTAGACGGGTTAAGTCACGAACTTGAATGACCACACTTAACCAACTGGACACGCTAGACCGATAGGGGTTAAGTCTTGAATTTAGATGACAACACTTAACCCGCTGGACGGAAACCCTAGTCACGCGGTCCTTTTCAGCAGTAACCCTCTTGGATGTATCACGATACCCTAGGGACTATGCTAGGGTGGGGCACGATTACTGGGCTGATCGTAAGAGAACAAAACGATGGCTGAGTTTGGTGTGCCATTGTAGGTTCAGGCGGACTATGGTTGTGCACGTAGTCCGAAGTTGAAAAAGCAGGCGTGGGCACCAGTAGTTGTACACTGTGCGTGCTTGGAATAGTGTCAGTGGTTGACACCCTCGGGCTTGATACATCCTAGGGTGGACCTAGCACAGAGTAGCTACATTCGTGATTGGGCCGTATGACACCCGACACACAACGAGCTAGGATTTGTAGGGAGCCGATCGATTAGATCGTTACGTGGAAAAAGGGCGTTGTTCGATAGGTAGCGTAATCCCTAGTGGTCCTAGGTGGCATAAACCCTGATCGAATCTTGAAAACGTCCAATAGGTAGCATAATCCCTAGTGGTCCTAAGTGGCGTAAATCCTAGATGAACACGCGATAATTCATGATAAGGGAATCTGGCCAGAACAAGGATGGCAGTCCGAGCGACTTCAAGGATGGTGACACTACGTTGTAGTAGTAAAGAATAATGGGATGGAACCCGTACGATATACGGCAAAGGACTATACATATACATGGAAGGGATGATACGAGTTAGGATGCTAGTATGGTTGGTGCAGAGGACGTTAGACATGCGATGCTATTCCGAGTTTATCTTGTTACCTTGGTTATCCTGTTACCTTGGTTATCTTGTTACTTGAGTTTATCCTGTTATCTTAGTTTGATCTGTTTATCTTGTCATCATGCTTAAATTTACTTTTCGGTTTATACATGTCATGTTACTCTTACCTGTTTTTAAGCTGAAAGTCACTAGGACTTACTCAGTCTTTATGACTGACCCATTTTGTTTCGCCTCTTTTTCTTCCGTTCCCCCCCAGGTTTACAGGAAGGAAATGTTGCTACTTAGTGCGGATTTTCTGCTTCAAGATCATCATCTATGGCTTGGACTTTTTTTGGCTATGGCTATTTTATTATTTTACTTGGGGAATAACTTATGACTATGGATTTTATGCTTCTTTATTATTGCAAGACAGGTTTCGATGTAAGTAATTTAATGGCACTTTGATGTAAAAGGTTTTAGACCTTATCAATGTTATAAAGTAATGAAATCATGTTTCCTTCCGCTATTTTTTTTATATGTTCTGTCTTGTAATATTTCTGTGCATGTTTACCTTGATAATACTCCACCAAAGCTAGTGCATTCGTTTTGTGAGTGACCCTAGCGGAGGTGGGGTGTTACATTGGCTATGGCTGTTGGTCACACACTATGGGGATTTATGCAGTTTTTATCACGTTTTATGCTTCTTTATTTAAAAACCAAGACAGAAATGATGTTGTAATGTTTTGGAAGTTGTTATGAGACAATTATGGAAATGTGTTGTATGAACAAGTATTTTATGAAATAAAGGTCTGATGTTTTCCGCTGCTTATATATACATATATATGTGTTTATATCTGTCTTGTGTTTTATCTGTGACTTTTACTTATAAACCTCCACCAAAGTTAAGGCAGTCCCTTGTGAGTGACCTTAATGGAGGGTGTGGTGTTTCAGAGAGGCTCGCGAAGTAATGATATACACACAAAGCTATGCTGTATTAAAATCGTGCTTTGATCATCAACCACAAGACTTTGCTTTTCAACAGAAGCCTTGGTCCTTTGCATCTCTGCATGCCACACTGGCAATTCACGCCATGCAACAGATGTTTATCGATATATAACCTTTGAGCTTGTACGTCTCATAGAAGGGCGTTAAGCAAGAGAATAAATTCTCCGCCGCCAAACAGAAATATATTCAATAGAAATCAATCAACACAGAATAAATTCCAATGTCAGACACACATCCATTTACTAGTTCATTCTGGGTCTGAACGAAACTGGAGGCACCTTATTCCTCATCACATATGTCTAATACAGGAGAGAGATCCTCGCATATCCGGTCAATCTCCAAGTATGTCTGAACAATCACCACTTATTACCTCATCTTGGGTGTACAGCCTAATCAAGACATCAGTAATCATCCAAACGATGTGAAGACCTCCGGTCTTCAACCACCGTCTTCATCGTCGACTTATCGTCGAATCAGTTATTCAAAATGGGTACAAACCCGGCCTTTCCGAATAACTAGCGTAGATAATAAACAAGTGCTATAAAAACAAAACATACGCCTCATTCCAATTCTGAATATTCTTTTATTTAAATATTCATATCCTTTGGGAAAGGTTCCCATTAATTTTACCAAATATAATTTCTTTAAAAAAATTCTTTAATCTTCCTTTGGATATCATTTCAAACCAAATTACGGTTTATCCAGACTAGTCAGGATTAGCGAACCTTACCGAAGTAATCATTTGTTTAATTTCCCAATCCCAGCCTATTCATCCCATGAAGTAAAACCGGTAATACTTCATATCTAACACCACGGTGTTATCAGTAAAATAAATTACCATTTCACGTTCAAATCTAATTAAAGATTTAACTATCGCTTGGAGCAAAACTGGTGATACTCCATTCTCGATCATTTCATGAATTTGATAATTTTAGTTATCAGATTCTCGTTTCAATCTAATTAAAGATTCATTAAAACTCTAATTCAGTTTTAATCTCCAAAAATCATTACTTAATGATTTTTCAAAGTTAAGAAATTATTCTTACCTTTAACTGGGTTAAAGAACTAATGTCATTTAAAACATAGCTCAAGAGAAACCCAAAATCACATTCCATTAACAATGGATTCTTCACGGAAAACAGATCAATATATAATCAATATAAACTTCCATCTCCAGCCGATAATATAAATGGAATAATGGCCAAGCCTTTTAAATTCCATATATAGTAACAGTCTTCCTCCGTAGAAGTTCACTTCAATTATTACCAAATCGAATTCCATTCCATTCTAATTTATTTTATTAAATTGGAAATTCTTTGGAAAAATTCCCTTAAATCTTAATTAATATATTTATAAATTCCAAATCACATTTTACTGTAAATCGGGTTAAAGAATGAATGTCATTCAAAACACAGTTCACAATAAACCTCATTCACACTCCATTTTTATTCCAGTTACTAAATATAACTGGAAACTCCAATAATCTTAATCAAATGATTTATTCTTTTTACATGGGGTGTAAGAACAGTGTTAATGAAGACACCATTCATGACAAACCCCAAATTCCAATTCTTTTATTCAATTCCAATTAAATATTAATTAATTGGAAAATTTCACCAAATCTCAATAAAAAATTTATTCTTTCCTCAATTAGGTTTAAGAACAGTGTTATTTAAGACACCATTCACGACAAACCCAAAATCTCATTCGATATTAAATACAAGGCGCTAAATAGAAAATATATCGGCTTGTATTCAATCTCAAATTCTGAAACCAACAAATATCGTATTGGAAATAACGATATATAATGTATCTTCCAAATTTCCATAACAATATCCATATAATCACGAAATCCAATAACGAAATATTCCGATGATAATTTCAATTCAAATCCATTCGAACTCATATGTTGGAAATTCTAGTAATTTTTAAAACCATTTCAAATCAAAATTATTTATTTAAAAATATTGGATTATAATTCTAGTTCATTTTGATAAAAATATATTTTTATCTTTTCAAACATGGAATTTTTCATCCTAATTCTTCCCAAATCATTTATTATGATTTTACACAAATTATTGATATTTTTAATAATTTTGTCAAGGCCCGTACAGTCGATTTCCATAAACTGTCATCGAACTACACTTACAGTGTAACAACCTGGAAAATCGGAACCAATTAAAATTTTTTATTTTAGCAATTTTAGTAGATTTAAAATGATTTACTTTAAACAATAATGACTAGAAATTTATTTTGACTAGAATTAGAGAGAATAAATTTATTTAAAATGAAGTTAGAATATAAATATTTATTTTAATTATAAAAGGAATTGGAAATGGCGTGGTAGTTTGAAAATTCGATTTCAAATTTCAAATGAATGTACAGGATTCAAAATAAATTGGATTTTAGTGAAACCAAAAATATTTAAATCTATTTAAAAATATCTTTCAAAGAATCAAAAAAATTGAAATTTCATAGCGGGTATCAAAAGTTATGGCCAGTTGAATATTCAGAAAAGTCGTTATGGAATAAATATAGCCCTTAAAAGTGGAGATTTTGCAAATGACCTCCGTTTTTTATGAAACCACTTTGTTTGGATCCGGAATGTCAAATTATTGCTAGACTTATAAATTCCATAATTTTTGGAATTAATATATGAGCGTGGCAAAGGAAAACGCGTTTGGTAATTTCAGTTTGAATTGGATCGACCAGAAAAGTCCATTTTTCAAACGGTCTCCAAATTCGATGAAATTAATTTTGTTGGGACTGTATCGTCCCAACATAGATAGACTTATTTTTCGGGAATTTTTGGAATCAGTATATGGCCCCGGCAAATTAAAATATACGTTCAAATCCAATTTTGAATGTTTTATATTTTAATTTGAAGAAAAACTAACTGAAATAGTCGAATTGGCTTACGAAACATATCCCATTGTGTTCAAAATAGGGGTATTTAGCTAGAGGCAACAGTCGTTGGGTTTGAATTGGAGTTCGTATGGAGTAAGGGGTATTTTTGGATTTAAATAAATTAAAAATTAAAATATAATACATTAGCCAATAGAAATTCGATTTCACTTCCTCCCAAACCCGTAATACTCCAGGTCAACGATGGAAATGGGTTGAGAGCTTCTCTCCTCAAATCTGGCCAAACCACTCAATAAAAACCCATGCTCCAGTTGAGGTTTTTGAAGAGCTCATCATCCTCTTCAAATCCATATAAGTTGCACCCCGTATCATTGCACCATCGTCGAGATCCGTCGACCTGAAGTCAATAACTTTGAACAGCCACCGTCGCTGCCACGTCAGCTCGAGCTGGGTCCCACCACCGCACGCGGAAAGCCCTCCCCCTCCCTCTTCGACGTTGTATAACCCGATCGTCCTGAAGTGCTTCGGATTGAGTGATAATTCAAAACCTAGTTTCAAACAGTTTAGAGAGGTAACGACTGTTTAATTTCTAAAGGATTTAACACTTTAAAGCATTGCAATTTATGATTATAGAATAAAAATCATATCATTTTGCTATGTGGTTGAAATCCAGTGAAACAAGAGACATCGGGACCCTGACGACGTCTTCTACAGTCTAGAAGAGCCAGAGAATTTTTGGAGCCTCCTACAATTTTAGAAGGAGTGGAATCCAACGTGAGAACTTCTCACTATAATTTCTTGTACAGTTATTTATTTATTTAATAATTGCTTATATGAACTACTCCCCGTCGTCCACAGACCATGGACGACTTGTTTGATTGTATCGTGTTGTAGAAATTGATTATATGGAATAAAATATTTGAATAATAAAAATATCATTTTTATTGAATGAATAAAATATATAAAATATTCATGTATGGTATAAAATATTTGAACAATAAAAATATAATTTTTATTGAATATATGAACCATATAAAATGGTCATGTGTTGAAAATAAATATTCATTCACAAACTGGACGGTTTGTTTATGTACACCAATTTATTTGGTATCGGTTGGGAAGATAAATTTTAACATTGCCCAATTGCACAAATAATAAACAGTATTTGTTGTTTGAAAACCCCACACGGGTATTGGGATAATATTTGACATACACTGATCTCAATGATTAGTTGCATGTCAATCGATGGGTTGACAGACTGTATAGGCATTATTTATTTATTTTAATGCTTGTACCATTGCAGAATGCACTCTGGATGTTGTCTGAATTTTCAATGATTGCTCATCATTACTATTGTATATATATGATGTTGAAATCCATATAAATAAAATTATAAGGTAATTGATTGAGTCTGATTCCAGTTCAGAACTAACGAATATTTTAAAATAATATTCAGTGAATATTGAAATGTGAAGCCGTGTTAAATAGTTAAACGCCATTTTAACACGAATGGGAATTTTGTCGATTTTATTCATTTTATAATGAATATTGAAAAGTGATTTAAAAATCTGATATTTTGAAAATATTATCATTTTAATATTGAAATGATATGAAAAATTAAAGTTTGATTTAAATTTAAAAATCAAATTGAAATCATTTTAAAATGAATTTAAAACGAATTTATATAAAGAATATTCAATTTTGATTTGAATTTGAAAATAGAATTGAAATCGTTTTAAAATGAATTTAAAACGAATTGAAATCAATTTGAAATGAATTTATAAACGAATTCATAAGCAATATTCAAATTTGAAATGAAATTCGAAATGAAATTTGAAAATGAAATTAAAATCAATTTGAGATGAATTTATAAATGAATTACAAAGAATATTCAATTTTGATTTGAAATTCGAAATGAAATTGAAATCGTTTTGAAGTGAATAAAACGAAATAAAAATGGAATATTCAATTTTGATTTAAAATTGAAATGGAAGTCGAAATCGTTTTTAAAACAATTTATAAAATTATTTTTAAATGGAAATCGACGAAATATTATATATATATATATATATATATATATATATATATATATATATATTAATGGCTTAAATATAACGCGCCGCGCAGCGATTATTCACGAATTTCAACCATTAACTTAAAATTGATGTTACGGGAGATCCGACCGTCCTAAAATCGGAACCATTGGGTTCATATCGAAAAGAGCATTCCAATGAATATAAGGAATTTGAGATCTAACAGTTAGATTTGGAGATATGTCCAAATCAATTTTGGAAAAGGTATCTATGGATGTAGTTCGATGACCGTTATTGGAAACCGACTGTACGGGCGATAATAAAATTATTAAAAATATGGAAAAATTATGTAAAACCATAATAAATGATTTGGAAAGATTTTGGATGAAAACTTCCAGTTTTGAAAAGATAATAATACATTTTTATCGAAATGAACTAGTAATTAACTAGAATAATAATTTAATTATTTTTAAATAAATAAATTGGATTTGAAAATGGTTTTAAAATAACCAAATTTTTCCAATTATTAAATTGGAATGGATTTGGAATGGAAATAATCTTCGGAATATTTTGATATTAGATTACGTGATTACATGGATGTTGTTGAGAAATTTGGAAGATATATGTATATATCGTTATTTCAATACGATATCCGTTGGCTTCAAAATTTGATATTGAATATAAGCCGATATATTTTCTATTCAGAGCCTTGCATTTGATATTAAATTGGATTTTGGGTTTGTCGTGAACGGTGTCTTCATTAACACTATTCTTAAACCTAGTTGAGAAAAGAATAAATCTTTTAATTAAGATTTCGTGAAGTTTTCTAGTTAATCAATATTTAATTGGTATTGAATAAAAGAATTTGATTTTTGGGTTTATCATGAACGATGTTTTAAATAACACTTGTTCTTTAACCCAATTAACAGTAAAGAATATGATTTGGAATTTATAATCTTTTAATTAAGATTAATGGAATTTCCCAAAGTAAAGATTTCCAATTTTATGTATTAAATTGGAATTGAATGGAATTCGATTTGGTAATAATCAAGATGAGCTTTTGTGTAGGAAGACTGTTAATATATACGGAATTCAAAAGGCTTTGTCGTTATTCCATTTATATTATTAGTCAGATACGGAAATTGATATCGATTATATATTGATCTGTTTCCGCGAAGATTCCATGGTTAATGGAATGTGATTTTGGATTTATCGTGAACCGTGTTTTAGATGACATTGGTTCTTTAACCCGGGTAAAAGACAGGATTACATGTCTGGCATTGTATTTCGATATTGAATTCATTGATCTCTGCTAAATATATATCTGTTTGGTGGTGGAGAATTTATTCTCTTGCTTAACACCCTTCTCTAAGATGTACGAGCTTAGAGTTATATATCGGCAGAAATCAATGGTGCGATGTAGATTGTCGATGCAACATGTTTGATTTACCAAAGTTAAATAATCATTGATATTGATTTTTGGGAAGATTAAAACTAAATGAAGTTTTAATGAATCTTCAATTAGATTGAAAAGTGAATGTGATAATTAAAATTATCAATTCAAGAAAATGATCGAGAATGGAGTATCACCAGTTTTGCTCCAAGCGATAGTTAAATCTTTAATTAGATTTGAACATGAAATGGTAATTAATTTTTACTGATAACACCATGGTGTTAGATATGGAGTGTTACCAGTTTGCTCCATGGGATGAATAGGTTGGGATTGGGAAAATAAAAGAAATGACTACTTCGGTAAGGTGCGCTAATCCCGACTAGTTAATAAACCTTAATTTGGTTTAGAAATGACATCCAAAGGAAGAATAAAGAATAAATTTAAAGAATTTATCTTTGATAAAATTAATGGGAACCTTTCCCAAAGAAAAAGAATGTTTGAATAAAAGAATGTGGATTGGAATGAGGCGTATGATGTGTTTTTATAGCACTTGATTATAAGATACGCGAGTTATTCAGAAAGGCCGGGTTTAACCCATTCTGAATAACTGATACGATGAAGAGTCAAAGAGATTGAAGACGGTGCAAGACTGACGATCTTCACATCGAATGGATGGGTTGCTACTGATGCTCATGATTGGGGTATCTACCTTGAAGGGGCTACAGTGGTAGCCGTCCGGACGTACTTGTGGATTTACGGATATGTGAGGGCCTCTCTCCTGTATTGGACATATGGGATGAGGAATAAGGTGCCTCCGGTTTCGCTTAGACCTAGAACGGACTTGTAAATGGATGGTGTTTCTGACATTGTATTCTGTATACTGTATTCGTTGATTTCTGCTAAATATATATCTGTTTGGTGGCGGAGAATTTATTCTCTTACTTAACACCCTTCTCTGAGACGTATGAGCTCAGAGGTTATATATCGGCAGAAATCAGTGGTATGGTATGGATTGATAGTGTGGCATGCTGAGATGCAGTGATCCAAACCTTTGTTGAAAAGCAAAGTTTTGTGGATGATGATCAACGCACAACTTTAATATTGCAAAGCTTTGTGTAGCGTTAATCCGCTAGCCTCACACACCAGTATGTTGGCAAACTGATGGTTAGATCAGTATGCTTTAGAGACGAGGATAGACACCCTATGAGTTGTCATGGATTCGGTCGACCGAGGTGATACTGGTTGTGGTTGCCCCACACCAGTAGGGATAGTGGCACACCCCCCCGATTCCCAGATGGATAGAGTTAGCGGTGTTTTCCAATGCTTGGACATAAGCCGCGGTAACTTGTTTCCTGGATAGTGCGGATGTGCATTACGGTGTTTTCGCATGCCAGCAACGTAAACCGTGGTGAATTGCACTATGTGATAGATCTTTCGGATCAGGAGCCACCATGATGGAAATCCAAACTTCCAAATACGACATTTTGCGGTTTTGATTGTAGAGCCTAGTATGGCACATGATATATGGTACCCATGCCGTCTATGATTGATACATATATATATTTGAAGTTGATTTCTTCACTTATAGTAATAATAAAAGATTTGTTTTAAAACGTACCAAGCATATTTGGCAATTATAAGGTAAAACTCTATCCTCATGCTTGCGTTGCATTGTGTGATGGGACCTGAGTCTTATAATAGCTTCATTTTTCTTTATTTAGCATTGCGCTGTTTGTTTTAGGCACTGGTATTCTTGGGGGGAAACCCGTTTCGTGTTATACGGCGTGGTCCCTTGATTTACCTCATTTTAAAGTAAAGTTTTAAATAACTGTTTTAGTTCTCACACTAATCCCATGACTGACCTGGAGTTTATTGTTTTAACCTAAACTCTGGGTGCCCATATTTTCCACAAGTAGCTAGTAGTTTTGGTTTTGCAGATTTATTTATACAGGATCCAAGATTTACAGCTGAAGCTATATTCGGAACGCTCTGTATCCATATATGCCTTTCAGTTGTGCTAGTTATTGTACTTTCCGCTACACATTTTATTTATACATTTTATTTCCGCTGCTATGTATTTTAATCTCTGATATTTTTCAATGTAATATTTATTCATACTCTGAATATTCTTGCACTCTGATGTAATTGTTGTAAATAACAATGAAATGTTCTTCTGTTTATGTTCCGATTTGTCTTTTTCTCAAAGCAGTCCGCCTTCTTGTTCGGTTTAGGCCGGCCATGAAGCATCGGGTCGCCACATTCAGCGACCTTTTCCAAATTTGATTTAGGCATAATTCCAAATCCAACAGCTAGATTTCAAATCTCTTATATTCGTTGGAAATCTCTTTTCAATACAAACCCAACGGTTCCGTTTTTCGAAGAATCCAACGGTCGGATCTCCCGTAATGTCAATTTGAAGTCAATGATCGAAATTCGCAAACGGCTATGCGGCGCGTGTTATTCAGGCCATTATATTACATATATATAATATATATGCATATATATATCGTCGATTTCCATTTAAAACATATTTTATAAATCATTTATAAATTCGTTTTAAAAAGATTCTAACTTTATTTCAAATTTCAAATCAAATTTGAATATTTCTTAATAAATTTATTTTAAAACGATTTCAATTTCATTTCAAATCAAATTTGAATATTCCTTAATAAATTCGTTTTAAATTCATTTTAAAACGATTTCAATTTTATTTCAAATTTCAAATCAAATTTGAATATTCCTTAATAAATTCGTTTTAAATTCATTTTAAAACGATTTCAATTTCATTTCAAATTTCAAATCAAATTTGAATATTCCTCAATAAATTCGTTTTAAATTCATTTTAAAACGATTTCAATTTCATTTCAAATTTCAAATCAAATTTGAATATTCCTTAATAAATTCATTTTATATTCATTTTAAAACGATTTCAATTTTATTTCAAATTTCAAATCAAATTTGAATCAACATCATTTTAATTTTAAAATGATAATATTTTCAAAACATTTGGTTTTGAAATCATTTCCTTTTCGATATTCATTTTAAAAATGAATAAAATTGATATAAATACCGTTCACGTCTAAATGGCATTAATCTAATCAACACAGCTTCGTATATTTAAATATTTTCGTGTCCATCCCAAATCGGGCATCAGAATCATATTTTGATCCGTTACTGAATATTATTTTAAAATATTCATTATTCGTCATTTCAAAATATTCGTTAACTTAAAATATTCGTTCTTTCCAGGCATAGTCAATTACCATATAATTTTAGTTATATGGATTTCATACATACGTGTACACAACAATAACCAAACACAGTCGACCAAAATTCAGAGTGCATTGCACAACTGCATAAGCGTTAAATATATATATAATTAACGCTCATAACAGCCTGGCAACCAATTGATTGACATACAACCAAATATCGGGATTAGTGTATGTCAAATGTCATCCCAATACCCGTGTGGGGTTTTCAAACAACACATACTGAACATTATTTGTGCAGTTGGGTGATGCATACAATTAATCGTCCCAATCAATATCAGTCAAATGCGTGTACATAAATGAATATTTATTTTCAACACATGAACATTTTATATTGTTCGTATATTCAATAAAAATTATATTTTTATTGTTCAAATATTTTATTCCATAAATGAATATTTTATATATTATATTCATTCAATAAAAATGATATTTTTATTATTCAAATATTTTTTCCATACATGAATATTTTATATATTATATTCATTCAATAAAAATGATATTTTTATTATTCAAATATTTTATTCCATACAATACAATCAATAATCACAATACAATCCACTTCCACAACACAATACAATCAAATAAGTCGTCCATGGTCTGTGGAAGATGAGGAGCAATTCATATATGCAATTATAAAATAAATAACTGTACAAGAAATTAAAGTGAGAAGTTCTCACCTTCGGTTTCACTCATCCATTCTATATTTATGAACGGTTCGGATTTGGATTTGATTCTAGTTGGTTCCATCGCAATCTGTTTCACGCTGTTTTATATTAAAAATCCCAATTCCAAACAATGATGTTCATAAATAAAAATCACATTTTTATTTCGCTCTCTTCATAATAGAAATCATATTTTTCTATAAACAAAAATCATATTTTTACATTAAAAATCACATCATTGTATTTATAAAAATCTCATCTTTAAATTATAAATATCTTATCTTTGAATTATAAAAAAAATCTTATCTTTGTATTATAAAAAAATCTTATCTTTGTATTATACAAAAATCTTATCATTGTATTATAAAAAATCTTATCTTTGTATTATAAAAAATCTTATCTTTTTATTACAAAAAATCTTATCTTTGTATTATTTATTTATAAAAAAAATCTTAGATTTGTATTATGTATTTATATTTTGTTTTATGTATTTATATTTTTTTTATGCATTTATATTTTTTATTACTGATTTTTTAAACTAATTTTATATATTTTTTAGACTGATTTTTAAATAATGTTTTTATATTTTTAAAACTGAATTTTAAATAATGTTATAAGTTAAATAAAATCATTAGTTAAAATAAAAATAAATAAATAAAAATAAGCCCTTTCTTCCCGTTCAGTAACCAGCTGTAACGCAGAAACCAAAGTTGCCAAAACAAATTCCGTCGTCGCCCCTTAGATTGATGATCGGAACATCATCGGACTAGCCTACATGAAGTGTCGCTCCGACCTCCTCCTGCACCCTCCATGTCAGCCACCTCGGTGGCCCCCTACTGCCAGAAAATCGGCCCAAAGGCGGTGGCTTTGAACCCCAAATTTGCACAATCTAATCAATGATAATCGTTCACGTCCGTTCAGTTTCTGGATCTTGAAGCGTTCTTCATTTTGTATTTGGATGCTTTGAATATCGTGGAGCAGATTAGAAGAATGGAGAGGAGGAATTTTCCAAGTTTCTGAGGGTCGAAATAGAGGGTGGCGGCTTGCGGTTTTTGATTGGGGTATTAGCACTGGAGAGGTTTATTTATATAATTATTTTAATAATATTTAATTTTAATTACTATTCCATAACGACTTTCTCATCTGGACACCAAATAAGACCCAACAACTATCGCTCTTAGCTAAATACCCCCATTCTAAACACAATGGGATATGTTTCGTAAGCCGATTCAACTATTTCTATTAGTTTTCCTTTAAAGTAAAATATAAATCAATATATATTGAATTTGAACGCACATTTTAATTTACCAGGGCCACAAACTGACTCCTAAAATTCCAGAAAAATAAATCTGGCAATGTTTTGACGATGCGGTCCTAACAAAACTAATTTCATCAAATTTGGAGACCGTTTGGAAAACGGTCATTTTCCAATCGATTAATTCAAACTGAATTGATCAAACACGTTTAAATTTACCATGCTCACATATTGATTTCAAAAATTATGTAAATTGGAATCTAGCTATAATTTGACATTCCGGATCCAACAAAAGTGGTCTTGTCGAAAACGAAGGTCGTTTGCAAAATCTCCATTTTTAAGGTCTATATATTATATAAAATTTTATAGCGACTATCCTGAATTTTTAACTGGACATAACTTTTTATTCCCACTATGAAATCTGGATTTTTCACATTCGTTGGAAAGTTATTTTCAAACAGATTCAAATATTTTTGGTTTCACTAAAATCTGGTTTATTTTGAGTCATGTACCTTCATTTGAAATTTGAAATCGAAATTTCAAACTACCGCGCCATTTCCAATTCCTTTTATAATTAAAATAAATATTTATATTCTAACTTCGATTTGAATAAATTCATACGCTCTAATTCTATTCAAAATAAATTTCTAGTCGTTATTATTTAAAATATATCATTTTAAGTATTCAAAATTCATTAAAATTGCCAAAATAAAAAATTTAAATTTGTTCCGATTTTCCGGATTGTTGCAGGAAAATAGTGTGAAGGACAAAATCAGAGAAAAATTTAGCCATAAGGACAAAAGGATAAAAATTTAGCCACAAGAATAGTTTTTAGTGTAAAATAAAAAATGACGGTATGCCCTTGAATACCTTGATTTACACTAAAAAGTGTCCTTATAGTTAAATTTTTGGCCTTTTGTCCTTGTGCCTAAATTTTTCTCCAATTTTGTCCAAGTGCCTAAAAATCCCATTTGAGAATTATAGGCCTAAAAGTTTTGTTCAGTTTCACATTTAGATAGCTTTCAAGTGAAAAGGAAATTATATACATTATTTATAATAAATTGATAAATTCGTTTGTGTAGATTAGAATTATATGTTTAAAGGTTATCAGATTTGTTTTTTATATCAAATATGAAATAATAGGTAATAGTTTGAATACTGAATTTGTAGGCCTTTTACGTTAATATAATTTTACTGCTTACATTTGTTCTTAGGTTTGTTGTGGGTTTTATAAACACCTCGTGCCTTGAAAATTAGTCCCTAGATCATTGTTAAATTGTAGTGATTATTCTAGATTCTTAGATTTGGTGATGAATTGTGGTTTATGTAAATTTTAATTAAAAAGATATTCCTATTCTTGTTCGATATTGTTTGGAGTTTTACTTGGTTATTGTAAATATGCCCTTTTTGTTCTTTTTAATAGAAAAGCATTATTTGGAATTAGCAAGAAATATACAAATCAACTAGGAAGGGATGTGTAAATTCACGTATATTTGAACGTAGCTTGTAATAGCCATTCCGAAATTATACATATTTCATATTTCCTGTGATTTGAAATATGCCTATTCCACTTTCAACTATTTTGGGAATTTTTTACAATAACTATAGTTTATTAATCTTTTTATTATATTATGAATCTTAAACATAAAAAGGATTGTTTTGGTCGTTAGTTTAGACCAGAACATAAATGGTTAATAATAATAAATAAAACATAGCAACTGCGTTAACCGTGCTTAAAATATAATTATATATATATATAAATCTTATCCGTCCAAATCTATGTAGATAACATTAGTATATTATAATAAATGTTTGTTGGTGTGAATTTTATTTGTTTCAATATTACAAGAATATATATGGAATGATGACCCGCGTTAAATGGACATAAATACTATGACTGTTATAGAAATCAATATAATTGATTTACTATAAATGAATAAAATGGTCATAAGTACGGTAATAAATATTGTAACCAAATTTGATTGGAGGAAATGAATCGAATAGGATAAATATGCCAAAATGGTTACAATTTGAATTGTGTTAGGAATAGGAATTGTTACTCCTAATAAACATATATATACAAAAATATGAAATAAATGGAATTAAAATATAGCAATAAGTGGGAGTTACAATATTTAGATTAGAATTAAATTGGGACTTATATAAATGGCATTTAATAGGACAATGAATCCCTTAGGAAAATATGACCGTTAGTGTCATAAATGGCATATTGTCTAAAGAATACAAATAAATGGAATAAAAAGAGGAATTAATGAGGATTGATTAACATAGAAAATGCTAAGTGAAATCTGGAAATTAATAAATGAACATCCTAAGATATAAAGTTATAGGTTTTCCTTATTTATTTCTAGTTAATCTAGAACCAATATAATTAAGAATCGAGATTGTACTTAGTAGGTTAATGATGCGAGGTCAGTTGCCTTATTCGACAGAAGTTTGTACTTTCCAACAATCGGATATATGTACAACTGATGTGAGATATTACTAGCCATAGGAACCCATGATGATAATTAATTTCATAGCAAGGATTATTTCCTAAAATGAGGTTTATTTCAAGTGTGAGGTATTAAGTGGTCGTGGGACATGCCTCCCTCCCAAAAGAGGAAACCTTAAAATGGAAATCATTTATAAGCGTATGCCAGCTTCGGGAGAGAGGCATTAAGTAGTTAGATCCACCCTTAGAAGGCTATTAAGTAATCGTGTAACTCACCTCCCCATAAACAAGAAGTACTAAATAACTATTGGGTACAAGATTGGTAATCCCTGCAAAGGTCCGCTTCCTCTAGGTATTAAGTAACTTGGTTAAGGCTCCGCCTTAGGATTAGGTATTAAATGACCGGAAAGGTAGTACCATAGTCCTGACTATCCTGCATGAAGTATTAAGTTGCTATGGAATTATCTAATAAGGCCAGCTAGATAGTAACAAAGGGGTCTGCTGGGTGAAGGCCGTAAATGGTGATATGTCGTTTGCATATCCTGCAGGTAATAAGTAACTTCTTACTATCTCTTTCCTTATGCGGGCATGGGTATATGCATGAATGACGGAAGCCTTAAATTAGTAGGACTTATAGCTAGTTTCCTCTAATTTATATTAGTGTAGAGTAAGCCACTGAGTAAGTTACTAAGTGATTGATGGGCCCGCCTTAGGCCTTGAGTGATCGAAAGGATACAGCCTTACCTATTATTGATAGTGAGGTCTTAAGTGGGTATATAGAAATAATTAACCACCTTATATAATAGCGAGTAGTTGAGAGCCCGCCACTTACTTTTTGGTAACCGGTTGAATGGTGGTCTAAAATGCTTCATAATTAAGTGTAAACATCCTATCTCGGTATTGTGATATCGTTTTGTTTGGGATACTAACTTGGGAATGGTTGTTTGTGGTTGTGGATAAACCTTTACAAGGTTAAGTAAGAATTACTGGCCTTGTTAGACATATGTTTTGGTTCTAACCAAATGGGGTACATTTGTGTATTGTAGATAGTGTAACACATTTTCTACTCACCAGACTTTTTGTTTTAACCCACTCCTCATAACAACTCTTAAATTTAGCTCAGGGAAGAAAGGTCATAGCAGGTGTTCAATTTGGTTTTCTGTTCTCGTTCTTTCATGCGCTATATAGATCTGGCGATATACTTTGTGGTAGTTGCCTTAATCAGTATTAGTTATTTTATTCTGTTTTCGATGTAAGTTAGTTTTATTTTACTTTTATTATGCTCATGCTTAGTATTTCCAGGTACCAAATTTATACTCTCCATTTTTGGATGGGCTTGAGTTTCGATTTTGCCAAAATTCAAGCTCAAAAAAGTGGGGGGGGGGGGTGTTACATTATGTATCAGAGCCTAGGTTTATATGGTCATAGGAATTAATAAAGTACGATTAGTGAGAGATCGTACTCGAATTTCTTTTCTATTTTCTTTCGTCTTTCTTACCCGACTATAAATTAATTCGACGATGAGCTAGTCATGGACCTATTTATGTAAGGTAATTTTTAAAGCGGCTAAGAGTTGTAAATATTCGAGTTTGAGTATTCGGCCAACCCCGATTTACCCACGGTGCATTTGGAAATTTTGTTTTTGAAGAGCATGAGGACAGCATATGGTGAATCCCATGAATTTGAACTGGGTGACTAGATGAAAAGGTAGCTCATGATTTCTTATTTTTGGTTTCATTTGGGAGTTCCAGTCAATGAGCTTAAGTTGGCCTTGAAACGGGAAATTCATGTTAGTATGTCATTATAGTCCAGAAATATAATCATGAAACATATTCATTCGTAAATATGAATATTCATTTGATAAAATTAATCATTTTAATCCTTAGTCCTGTGTTTGGAGAAATTTCAGTTTTTAAAACTGTTTTTGAAATTAGAGAGGGTTTTCAGAAATTTAAATTATGGTTTTTGGGAAGCTATTTTATGAATTTGAGTAAAACAAAGCTATAATCTTAGAAATTTAAATCTAACAATGTTTCAAATCACTGGGTTTTGTGTAATTTTAGTGAATAGTCCATCTTGGTAAGAGAACGAATTTGAAATGACAAGGAATAAGCCTCGAAATTCAAAAACTATATTTACAAGTTCCTTATGATTTCTAATATTCCCCTTTTCAAAAATTTCGGATTATTTATTGAAATTATCACGATTAATCTTTTTAGGGATTTAAAATCTTGATAATCGCAAACCTGGAATGGTTGTTCCAGTCAGTAGAATAAAGTGGAATATAAACTTTTAAATATATATTTATATTATGAGACCCATAGTTAAAATAATAATATCAAAAAGTTTTCAAATTTTCTAATATAAAAGACTAAGGAAATTTCTATTTAGATTGGGGTATTTGATTCGTAAATCATTTGAGTTGTTTATCAGCATGGTAAGGGAAGTCCATTTTATTTATGTTGGAATTCTAAATGAGTCTTCTTTTCGAGAATTCGTTGTTGGTTGGTCATAGCCTTTTGTTGAGACTATTTTGAATCTTTAGAGATGGTTCGGAGCTTGATTGTGGTATATGGTACAGTCATGATGAGGATTAGTATTTTCAGACTCGCATCAAATCTTAAAAGATGTCAAGAGACAATTAATATTTTAATCCTACCCTTATAGGGTAAGGTTCAACCTTTGTCCAAGGCCCATTTAATAGTTTATCGTTTATTGTTATACCTAGAGTGGTCAAGTAGTTTACGAGTTTTGGTACAGTTTGAACCTAGGACTCAACCGTAAAAGTTGCATCTGAATTTCCCTCCATAAACTTCTTTGTTTCATCCTTCCTTCCTCATCAAGTCGAACGATATTCTTCTTCTATTTCTTTGTTGTCCCCTCATGTCATCCTATTTCCACTCTAGTTTGTGAATTAGATCTCGCCCTATTATGATTCCAAGATCTAACCCCAATTTCGTCTCTCCAATCATTTCTTAGCCCATAATACCTACTTGCACTATATGATCTTCCTTATGCCATCTAAGTATCATTCTTTGGAGAAAGGCCATTTGGTTGGATCATATTGAGCGTAAGGTTTCAATGATTTAGGTCTAAAAGGATTATTCATAGCAGTTGGACTTGCACCGGTCCTTTGCTTCAAAAAATTTATGTAGCATCGTTGTTTATAATGCATCCGCCTTTGCCATATCTTATGGAATTGGTTTTTTACGAAGGCAATCGTCGTTTTAGAGGTTAAGGTTGAGCTGTCTTTGGATGGCCTTTCAAAGGAAGATCTCAATGAGATTTTAGAGGCATCCGTGTTGTATGCAGACTTGTATGGTCTTTTGTTTTGACCGGCTATGGAGATTTTTCAATAGATCTCCTCTTCCTAAATGCATGTTTTTGATTTTGGAAATCTATGTTTCGACTACCCATATAGATGTATGATTCATTAAGCACGTTAATCCAAAGATGAGAAGTTACTACTAGGATTTTCTTATGACGTGGGAATTAATCTTTTCTTTGATCGATGGTGTAACCATCATTTACTACTGATCATATTTGATTCAGCCTATTGCCTATGTGTGTTGTTACACGGAGTTTCTTGCTATATTTTCCCTATCTATTTTGTATTTAGATAATGAAAGATGAATCTTCGTGAAAAGAAGTTTTGATGTAAGTTTCTTTTGTCATCGCTAATTCTCTCTTGGAAGAGTTGGTGATGAGGAAACCTGCAACAACACCTGTAATGTCTACAACACAAGATTGAGCATTTTGCTACCATGATATGACTAGTCAAGGTCATGGAAAATAGTTTGAGCTCCAACCAAAAAGAAGATGTGTCGTTGTTTATAGGCAATGTTTTAGAGTTTCGGTGTTGTCATTGTTCTTTCCCTTTCCAGCATTGTTTCTTGGCTTTTGGGTTGTTGTTCCTATAAATTGCATGACAATGTAATGGGATTTCATATGTGTTTGTCTTTCACGCTTCATTATATTTGAATTAGAAATAAAATCTCATTTTTCTTATCAAACTAACAGTAGCTTTAGAGCTGGGAAGTATAGAATTCTGTAGTGGATAAATGACACAACCCAAACTTCCCCGTAAAGGAAAGCCCGGATTGAGTTGAGAACACGACAAATTAGAAAAAAAAATAGAAGAACATTTCATTGTTTATTACAACAATTTACATCAGTGTACAAGAATATATAGAGTATGAACAAATAATATACATTTGATAAATATAAGAGATTTAAAATACATTACATAGCAGCGAAAAATAATACAAAACAAAACTGAAAGAGATAAACAAATACAGAGCTTTTCAAATATCGTTCCAGCTGTAAACCAGGATCTTGTGAATTTAAATCTGCAAAACCAAAACTACTAGCTGCCTATGTGGAAAATAGGGGCACCCAGAGTTTAGGTTAAAACAATAAACTGTAAGTCATTCATGTGACTGGTGTGAGAACTAAAATAGTTACTAAATATTTACTTTAAAAACAAAGTGAATCAAGGGACCACGCCGCATAACATGGAATGAGTCTCCTCCCAAGAATACCAGTGCATAGAATAAATAGTGCAACGCTTTTTGGGAAAATGTAGTTATTATAAGACCCAGGTCTCATCACACAATGCAACGCAAGCCGGGGGATAGGGTTTTTCCTTATAATAGCCAAACATGCTTGGTACATTTAAAACAAATCATTTGATACTATTGTAAGTGCATAGTGTATAAAAACAACTTCAAATATAAATGTATCAATCATAGACGGCATGGGTACCATATATCATGTCGCCATACTAGTTCTATAATTAAAACTACACAATGTCGTATTGGAAGTTGGATTTCCATCTGTGAACCAAGGTAAGGGATCGTCCTTACCATTTCGAGACACTCTAGCCCGTGTCTTAGGAACAGCCGCAACTGCTACTTAGATCATCAGGGTCGGTCCACATGAAGTGGTTTAAAATGCCTGAGCAATACGTTTCCCCGCCCTATGGGGCGTAAAATGGTCATATATCAACCAAACCATCCATCGGCTCCGCAATGACCGATATAACTGAGGTGCCTCGCTATCCATAATCCACATAAGTAAAACGTCTAGGCATGCAAAACCCAGACACCACTCCTTGCAAGAAGGAAACACATGCCCTCCGGAAGTCCACTCCCGTTTCTAGTTCACACCGGGGTGTGAGGCTCGGGAATTAACGCTATACACAAAGCTATACTATATTAAAGTCGTGCTTTGATCATCAACCACAAGACTCTGCTTTTCAACAGAAGCCTTGATGTAACACCCCGTAGTTTTAAAAATTAAAGTTAACAAATTAAAGGATACTTAATTTCAAATGAGAAAATTAAGGGAAACGGGTTGTGCCATTGTGTTCGTCTCGGAATTTTGCTTGAGGGAGTCCGAGTTTGCATAAAACTTACACCGTATGAAGGAGATATGGACGAACGAAGTTAGGCAGAAAAATTAGGAAAAAAAAAACAGAATGCACTGGCGCACTTGTGAAGTGCGCCAGTACAAAAATGCACTGGCGCACCTGCCAAGTGCGGCCACGTCGGGCTAAAAGCCTGCACAGATTTCTGGAGTGTTCTGATCTGAACAGTGAGTCATTGCTGAGTCACTAGGGCTTAGGTGGCTATCTGAATGGTTCTGGTTATTCCTAGGTTAATCCGACGGCTCTTAATTAATTATTCTTCTATAAAAACACCCTAAACCCCTAACCATAATCACACAAATTCATACCAAGAGTCGCCATGTCGTCAATGCAGAACTTAGAGTAGCCGCCATACACTTTCAAACCTAAAGCAAGATAGAGGCTTGAATCAAAATCAAACCAAATCTTAATAAAAACTAAGTCTACATCAAAGGCGAGCAATTCAATTTCAGAATATAGAGTCCAGAAAGACAAGACTATTCTTTTTGATTGTGAGTATGATAGCTTTCACAAAATAATTCATTAATTTAATTATGATAAGATATAATTGGGATTATAAGAATATGATTTTGAATCATGTGATGTAAATTATATGTATGTTTGTGGTGTTGAATCATATGTTAGTTTTATGCAACTTGGATCATATGTTAGTTCTTATGTGAATCCTATGCAACTTGAGTCATATATCTTATGCAAGTTTGTGGTGATTGGATCATATATTCTTATATGAATCTATATGTGAAATATATATATGCATATGATAGTTTATGTGACATTAATCTATACGTTTAGACACATATGCAAGATCACACTTTATGTTTAGATCCATAATTATATCTTTATGTTTAGATCTATATGAAAGATTACATCTTTATGTTTAGATCCATAAGCAAGATTATATCTTTATGATTAGATCTATATGCAAGATTACATCTTTATGTTTAGATCCATATGCAAGTTCACACCTTTATGTTTAGATCCATATGCAAGTTCACACCTTTATGTTTGGATCTATAGTAGTATATAAGTTATGCAAGTTTATGCCCATCACCTATGCTAGTTTTGTATCATATGCTAGTTTGAATAAAATTCATATGCAAGTTATTGGCTATGTAATCTTATGTCATGACCCTTAGATCTATTTTATGTGTTATGTGATGTTGTTTTTCTTTTTATGAGTTACACTATTTGCGAGTCTAACATATGCCATATGAAAACGTACGAATAGCGGGGGATGATGGGATAATATTGAATATACATAAATTGTGAATTAGCATAAAATGGCCTTAAAAGGCATATAATTAATTTGAGACATTAATTGGCATAATTGGTATTTATGGACATAATTTTAAGAGATAATTATGGACATAAATAAATTTGGAATTTATTGACAAATTTGAATTGGGATATTAATCCAATTTGGGGTTAAATAAAGATGTGTAATAATATACCATCTAAGACACGAGGTTAAACTCTTTTGTGGTGTAAGACTGCCTGGACCTGCCCGGCAAATCCAGCATCCACAAATTCCAGTCTAATGTGAGAGGTCAAAGGCATGAATTAAATGCGTAACAATTGTAAAGACACGAGGTTAGGCTCGTTTGCGGTATAAGACTGCCCGGACCCGCCCGATAAATAAAGCAACCGCAAATGTCAGCCTAATGTGGGAGGTCTTTACAAGGTTACGGTTTTAATGAATTAAGTAACACTTAACCAGATAAACATGTGGTGGGACATAGGGGGTTAAGTGGGTGCCTTGGTGGCATGTGAAATTAAATGGGTGCCTTGGGTGGCATGTGGAATACAATTAGGTGCACTTAACCAAGTTGAAACATGTAAGAAGATATGAATAAAAATGGGGTTAAGTGGGAAACCATAGTGGGGACCAAGCATAGGTGGAAAGCTTGTGTCATGCATGGGGGGCCTTTTCAAACCAGTAACCCATTAAGTATCTTTGTAAGCTCGATCCAAGTCGAGGACGGGACACACTTACTGGATTTGATTGTAAGAGGTCAAAACGGATTAGCGGTGGCAATGCAAGTCCAACGGGTCATGTTCGTGCGTGGGCCCAGGCTGGTAGGTAAGACGTTGTTGCATAGCATAGATATAAGCCGTGCATCTTTAGTAGTATCGGGTTTCCACTTTGGGGAGTGATACCGCACATTATGGGACCAACACGGGTATCTACGAGTTAGGGAGCCGATCGAATGGGGGTAGTGGGTACAACTAGTGGAGATAGGGGCAGACGGCACCTATGAAGGCAGCTAGGGGTACACGAACTATCATTATCATTATTAAGTTCTGTAGGCGGGATCAACTTTTAGGGTGACTAGTGGTGATGCCGTATATTAATTATCCTATATTGATTAGGAACGAGATTAACGCCAGAATATTCCTCTTATTTGCTTTGTCATGCCCACTTGTTTCATGGTCATATCTTATCTTACCAATTTGTGCCTTATCCTAGTTACTTTAATAATCATATAGTTAAAGTTATTATACTCGCCTGACTTTATGTCTTACCCCCTTGTTTTCGCCTCTTTTCTTCCTCCCCCCCCCCCCCCAGGTTCTCAGGGTGGGACTAGTACTAGTGGAGCTTGATCTTGGATCTCTTTCTCTCTTTTTTGGAAGTGCTTGGATTGCTGAAATTAAAGTTCAACTCATCTCTTTTATGGCTACTTGTGTTGGGGTTTATGCTTTTTATTTTATGTACTATGAAACAATTTATCAGGATGGATATTAAGCGTACTTGGTTTATGAAGTTGTTGTAATCAAACTATTTCTCCGCTACAATAAATGTTGTTTTAAAATTTTCAAGTACCATTATTTATATCTGTCTTGTTATATTTTGTTCTATACACTAAATACGCTCCATGGAAGTTAATGCATTCCCTTTGTGAGTTACATTAATGGACGTGGGGTGTTACACGTGGTATCAGAGCTGAAGGTTACCAGACCAGATATGAATTTTGAAAAACTATTTTTCAAAAAGCATTTTATTAAGAAATACTTTCAAAATTATGTTTTAAGGAAAGTATTTTCAAGAGAAAAGATTGTTTCAAAAACATAACCCCCAAGAGCCATATATCTTTCTTTCGAATTCTCCGCTTTGAATCACTTCATTTTCTTTTCAACATGTCTGGAATTCCCGAGATACATGAGGGGATACCGATACCAGGATGGTTTAGAAGGTATCTGGAAGCTAGGGCCAATGTCGCATGTCCAGCAAATGCTCCTCCTCCTCCCCCCTCCTCCTCCTCCTTCCCGTGTTGATACTTTTGCAAAGATATGCAAAGATTTTAGAGCAATGGGCGGGAAACCTTTTCACGGATCAGAGACGTTTGTTGAAGCTCGAAATTGGCTTAAGAAGGTGGAAAATCTATTTGGTATTTTCGAAGTAGAATATGGAAGGAAGGTCCAATTGGCTGCTTGGTTAATGAAAGACAAAGCCTCGTTTTGGTGGGAGGTCACAAACGGAGAGCGTCCGGTGGAGACATGGATGGATTTCAAGCGTAGGTTCGAAACGAAGTTTCTCTCATGAGCAGAAGAGAATTTATATATGGAAAGATTCTTGGCATTGAAGCAAGGGGATTTATCAGTAAAGGAATACGTCAACAAGTTCAATCAGTTGGCGAGATTTGGCTTGGAATTGTTAAACACACCTGAGAAGAAGGCCCTAAGGTTCGTTAAGGGTTTGAATGAGCCACTACATGGGTTAGCTATGACCCACATTGCTATGGGGGCTACCTTTGAGAAATTGGTTGACATGGCGCTTATGCATGAGGAAGAGAAAGGTGCTAATGCTAATAAGGCACCGGAGAAGAAAGGGGACCAAAAGAAGCCACAACAGCAAAACAAGAAAGGCGGGAAGAACAATAATGGCAAAGGAAAGAAGAAGTGATTTAATTGTGGGACACCAGGCCATCTGAGTAAAGACTGCAGGAAAAAGAAGAAGAAGACTGGTTGTTTCCACTGTGGAGAGGCAGGTCATCTGGTTAAGGACTGCCCAAGGAAACAGGGGCAAGGGAAAAGAACTTCTGGAGGGCAGCTTCAGGCTCTCATGGCACCAGGGCAGGCGAGAGGGCAGGTTCAGGATCTCATGGCACCAGGACAGGAGAGAGGTAGAAACATTTCCGTTGAAAGTTTAGTTTTTCTGTTTGATCTTCCTGTTCGTACTTTGTTTGACTCTGGCGCTTCACACTCGTTTGTATCTGCTTCGTTAGTTGAAACATTGCACCTAAATACTAGTCTAGTTACGGATCCCATAGTAGTCTCAAATCCTATTGGTGGTTCGGCTCATCTTTCTAGGATTTGTCGGGATTTGAGAGTGTCTATCTTGGGCGTTGGGTTTGAATGCAATGCCTTAGTTCTTGGCTTCATGGGCTACAGCTTGATTCTATGTATGGATTGGCTAACTAGATACGGTGCCATCCTAGATTGTGAAAGAAGGGTAGTTAGATTGTTGACTCGTTGTGGAAAGACCCTTGATATTTCTTGTGATCCTAGAGGTCCGGTAATTCTTAGCTACCTAGAATCCCTAGACGCATCCCATGATGATTTAAATCTGTTCGTGTGGTCCGCGAATATAGTGACGTCTTCGATGAAGTTCGAGGATACCCCCTAGGCGTGAGATAGACTTTTGAATATATCTAATAGATAATGCAAAGCTAGTTGCATTACAGTGCGCCACATGGCTCCGAGAGAGAGAAGAGAACTCAGTAAGCAAGTGAAAAAATTGCTTAAGAAGGGGTTCATAAGAAGAAGTATTTCGAAGTAGGGTGCTCCAGTCGTTTTTGCTTCAAAAGCTGATGGTTCACTTTGATTGTGCGTGGACTATAGAGAGCTTAATAAGCTAACAAAGAAGAACATGCACCCATTGCCGAGGATAGACGATTCATTCGATCAGTTGGTGGGTGCTTCAGTTTTCTCGCAACTGGACTTAGTTATAGGGTTTCATCAGCTAAGGGTGTCTAAAGATAGCATCGATAAGACTATCTTTAGAACTCCTGAAGATTTTTTCGAGTGGCTCGTCATGCCTTTTGGTTTGACGAATGCACCCGCATACTTTGTTGACTTAATGAGTAGGGTGTTTAGGGAGTTTCTAAACAAGTTTGTGGTAGTCTTTGTAGATGGTATTCTGGTTTTCTCTAAAAATGAAGAAGAGCATGCCCTACATCTTAGGGAAGTCTTAGAGACCCTAGAGCGCATCAGCTAAAAGCTAAGTTCTCCAAGTGCCATTTTTGGAGAAAAGAAGTGAGGTTCTTAGGACACGTGGTCTCTAAGGAAGGGATAGCTGTGGATCACGCCAAGTTGGTGTCAATCCAAGATTGGAAAACTCCTAAGAACGCAACAGAAGTAAGAAGCGTTTTAGGGCTGGCTGGCTATTATAGGAAGTTCATTAAGGACTTCGCAAAGATATCAGCCCCTCTCACTCGATTAACGAAGAAGAACTTGAATTTTTCTTGGGACATTGACTGTGACGATACTTTCCAACGTCTGAAGAGGGCTTTGACGACTGCTCCAGTTTTAGTTTTGTTAAACGGGAGTAAGACGTTCACTATATATACCGATGCTTGCGGGACAGGGCTTGGCGCAATTTTAATGCAAGAGGGAAGGGTGATATGCTATGGTGGAAGGAGTTGAAAGCCCACGAGAAAAATTACCCTACCCAAGACTTAGAGTTGGCGGCCATAGTTTTTGCGCTTAAGTCATGGCGTCATTATTTGCTTGGCGAGAGGTTTGAGTTGTATACATACCATAAGTCGCTAAAGTACTTATTCTCTCAAAAGGACCTAAACTTGAGGCAACAGAGATGGATGGAGTTTTTTTGGCATCCTACGATTTTGGGATCGCATATACCCCTGGCAAGGGTAACGTTGTAGCCGACGCCTTAAGTAGAAAGAAGTTAACTTTTAGTCCTTTGTTCGTAGAGTGGCAGAGTTTGGAGTATATATATCTTCCTTTGACTTCAGACCCTCTGTCGATTATGTACCCGGATTATTGGCATCATTAGAGGTGCAACCTACACTTTTGGGTCGAGTTGGAGAGGCACAGCGAAACGACCAATAATTGGTTGAGATAGTAGGCAAGCTTATAAGAGGGGAATCCTCGAGTCATCTGAATAGATATGTTATAGATGATAGAGGTTTGCTACATAGAGATGGAAGATTTTATGTACTACAAGACGAGAGTTTAAAGAAGGCAATTCTTGAAGATTCACATCGCTCTAAGATGACCGTACATCCCGGTGGTGATAAGATGTATAGGGATATGAAGCGAGTTTCCTTTTGGGCCAGAATGAAGGACGTGGCTGAGTTCGTTGCTAGATGCTTTGTATGCTAGCAAGTCAAGGCGGAGCAAAAGAAGCCGGAGGTTTGCTCCATCCTTTAGAGATTCCGCTTTGGAAATGGGAAAGCATTTCCATGGATTTTGTAGATGGGTTACCAAGATCAAGGATGGGTAATACGGGGATTTGGGTAATTGTAGACCGACTTACTAAAAGTGCCCATTTTATTCCCATTAAAAGTAGAAGGACCACTAAACACCCCACCTCCGTTAGGGTCACTCTCAAAGGGAATGCCCTAATTTTGGTGGAGGTTTATAAGTATAAGTCACAGATATACAAGACAGATATAAGAACACATATTTGTAAATAGCAGAAAAGCAGCAACTTTTATTTCATAAAAGTAAATACGTGTTACAACAACATCACCATGATTGTCTTACATCCTTTCAAAAAAAACATAACACCTTCATAACTGTCTTGATTACATTATTTAAAGAAGCATAAAGAAAACATAGATAAACTGCAAAAGCCCCATAGTTGTTGTCCAAAGCCATAGTTCAAAACGGAAAGGTCCAAGCAATACATTTCTCCTCTTCAAGCTGGATATTAAGGCTGGTCAAGCTGCAGTGTTCCCTCCCTGTGGACCTGGGGGGGGGGGGGGGGGGAACGGAAGAAAAGAAGACGAAAGAAAAGTAGAGTCAGACATAAAGCCTGAGTAAGTCTAGGACTATTCTGTCTATGAATAAAGAACTGGGTATGATAAGTATAAACAAGAAGTGGGAAAGCACTATAAACTTAGTTAAGTTGTCTACGGTCGAATATACTATTGTACCCCATGTTAATCTCTGAACCCATATAAACTAGTTCCCAACTGGCACCCCATAATCAGGGTGAAGTGATCCATTCTATGATGATCGGCTCCTACTCGCATAGTTACATGTGTCTTACGGCCCCCGATGTTGTAGTTACCTATGATGGTCCCACCATGGGGTGTATCAAGTCCGATGGCAGCGGCCCGACACAACCTTAGAATGCACAGGTATGCTACTGGTGCCCAGTGCTTTATTTTTCTGCGCCGGAGTGTGTGCACTCCCGCACCCCGTTAGAACCTACACTGCTACACCACCGCCGTCGATTTGACCTCTTACAATCATCCCAGTAATTGTGCCCCACCCTGCCTAGTTTCAGGGTATCATGATACACCTTATAGGGTTACTGCTGAAAAGGGTCCCCCGCTACTAGGTTTTCTATTTCTAGCCAACATGCTAAGTTGGTTAAGTGTTTTATAACCTAACCCCCCAATCAGTCTGTTTAGTTTAGCATGTTTCATTTTGATTAAGTCTTTAGTTCACTTAATCCTAACAATCCTGACTCAGCCTTAATTGTCTTATTAAAGCCTTGACCTCTCACATTAGACAGGTATTGTTGTGGCTGCCTGTTGCCGGTTGGTTCCGGGCAGTCTTACGCCACAAGTCAGTCTAACCTCGGGTCCTTATTGGGCTCCAAGTTTAACCACCCACATTGGATAGGTATTGTTGTGACTACTGGACAGCCGGGCGGTTCCGGGCAGGTTTACATCACAACTCAATCCAACCTCGGGTTAAACACATCGTATGTTCTACATTTACATATTTTGTCTTTCTTCTTTATGTAAATATTTGCGGCCCATTATTAAGCTAATGGTGTAAAGATTTACACCAATCATGGGCCCAACCCATACTTGAATTTGGGCCCCTTTACTTTATATTTTCATTTATTAATTAATTTGGCCCAACGCTATTTTCCCCCGTTTAATACGCTCGTTTATTATATATATATATGTTGGGCTTAGCCTTTTTTAAGCCCAACTTAGCCACGTGAAAAAGGGGAGGCTTAAAGCATGGTTACATACACAAGAAGGGGAATGTGAACGCATGAACTTGCAACATAACGTTGGAACTACAAAATAGAAACTGGTGTACTTGCATAGTAGTAATGTATACTTTGGTCATAAAACATAAGTGACATGAATCAAAGCATGTAAACTTGTAGTTAAGTTAAGAATCTAAATTGGATATCATTATTGGCCCATAGTCTTAAATGTCAAACATAAGCAAATCATGTTCATAAGATTCCTACATGTTTACAAAGGGGTTTACTTTTGTTACTAATACAAAAGAATAGTTCAACTTGAATTATTCCAACTTAATCATGATTTTAAATCTATTCACATAACCATGGCGCACATATACTATGGCATAAATATTTCTAAACATGAAATCATGATTTTTACTTTAGTCATGCAAACTTGCAAATGGGATTTTGAATCTAACCTAACTATGTACCACATATGTCATCATATAATTCTTGTTAACAATATAGACCTAACATGGTTTTCAATTATGCAAAATATCAATCATAGCCTAGTCATATTCATATGTTCGCAAAGAGGTTTTCTAGTACAAAGGTATGGCTTAATACATAGATCATGATGCCAAATTTTCAACAAAATTTCATATGAATTATAATAACCCAAATTTGTTCCAATTACTCACAAAAATGATTTTTGTACAAAAATACACATTATGATGGCATAGTAGTAAAACCCCAAACTTGCATGAATTTCAATTAAACAACTACATACATGTAGCTTCAACATGAATTACATAATTTGCGAATATTCCAAACGTATACTTGCATAAAACTACCGCAAACATGTAGTTTTTATAATGAATAACATGCTTTGCGAATATCCAAACGTATACTTGCATAAAACTACTGCAAACATGTAGTTTTTATAATGAATAACATGCTTTGCGAATATCCAAACGTATACTTGCATAAAACTACCGCAAACATGTAGTTTTTATAATGAATAACATGCTTTGCGAATATCCAAACGTATACTATATTCCAAATCGATAAGAATCATAGTAACGCGCAAATATGAATTACTTTATCACCACAAATCAAGTATACAAACCAACACAATTATTTGTTCATACCAAAATAATACTCTACTTACAATTGTGTGGCGAATTCTCCAATTTAGGGATTTGGAGATGCGATTCCTTGTTGATTTGATTTGTTTTAAGTTGCTTTGTGCTTTAGAATTTTCCTCCTAGTCTTCTCCCAAATTGGTGGCTACTCCTAGTTGTTCCTTAGCAGCATGATGGCTTTGTTCTTATTTTTGAATGAATAGATTAGGTTGAGTCTAGGGTCATTTTTATAGAGTTTATGAACTGATTAGGACCATCGATGTTGCTTGGATTGATCGTAGCCATTCATTCGAAAGAGAGACCAATTAGAGCCTGCCACCTAGCCCTAATGACAAAGCATGCTTCTGAAAATCGACCAACATAGACTAGGCCAGCCAGGGTGGACTGGGTTCGACCTGGGTCTGGACCAGGTCGACAGCCCTGTCGACAGCCCTGTCGATAGCCCTGTCGACCTGGCTAGACCAGGTCGACAGCCCAGTCGACCTGGGTGCCTTAGGCGGGAATTTTCCCGCCCTGGCCAATTGGGCCCGATTTTTAATTTTAAACTTGTTTTTCTGAGCTGTTCGAAGTTTAAACTTAATTCAGAAACTTCCGGAGGCTATATCTTCTTCATACGGACTCCGTTTTTCGAAAACTCGGACTCTATTTCGCGTATTTTTCCGAGATGAACGCAATGGCGTATCCCGTTTCCCTTAGTTCTTTGATTTCAAATTAATTATACTTTAATTTGTTAATTTCACAGTTATAGAATACACGGGGTGTTACATTCTCCCCCACTTAAAAGGATTTCGTCCCCGAAATCTTCAAGTTTAGGAAAATGTATATCCTAACATCCAATCATCCATCTACTCATCCATCAAACACGAGCATCCATTGTCCTTAAAAGACTTCTAATGCTTCATGATCATATGCGAAGTGTGTGTGTACATGTACTTATCTAATGCAAAATTAGGCGGTCTACTGATTCAGTTGACCTCCTTAATGCGAATTATGTAAGTGCCATGAATCCATTATGTATGCAAATTTTCCTATTCATGATTCTACATGAGTGCACAATCATTCATTACAAATTCAACATCCATATGACAACACATTAAAGTTCAACCATATACGAATGCAAACATATATGCATATGCAATATGAAGAGACTGAGCCGATCTAAAACCTAGATTGTGTGTGTATATGCAACCACGAGCAACCACTAGCAATCACTTGCAACCACTTGCAACCATCATCCATAACATGTTTCAACTACATGTTTACATCGAAAAAGATTCTACCTATGGTTCTCAAGATAGGATCGAGGAGAGAAATAGGATAAAACAAAGCATCTAGAATAAATTAACGATGTACCGCCAGAAGGTCCGGTCTGCTTCTCAGGGCAGTCTTTGCTGATGTGTCCAGTCTTCCCACAATGAAAACATTCACCTTGCTTTCTCTTCCTCTTTCTACAATCCTTGGCTATGTGCCCTTCCGTACCACAGTAATTGCATTTCCTTTTATCACGTGAGTTGTTGTTCTTGCCTCCTTTCTCGGGGTCTACCTTCTTATTCTTAGAATCGTTGGGCTTGACCTCTTTCTTCCCTTGAGAGTTTTCTGCCTCTGTTTCCTTCTTGTCCTTATCTTCCTCGTTCAGCAATGCCATCTGCACCAACCTTTCGTACGTAGCTCCCATGGGTATATGGGTCATGGCCAAACTGTGTAATGGCTCATTCAACCCTTTGACAAAGCGGAGAGCCTTCTTGTGCGGGGTGTTGACTAGGTCCAGCCCAAACCTAGCCAGCTCATCGAATTGATTAACATACTCTTTGACTGTCTTGTTCCCTTGCTTAAGAAATAAGAATTTTTCCAACTGCAAACTTCTTTCCGCATCTGAGAGAAATTTAGTCTCAAACCTTGCCCTAAAGTCCTCCCATGTCTCCACTGGTCTTTCTGCATTAGTGACTTCCCACCAGTAGGAAGCCTCGCCCTTTAATAGCCATACCGCCAGTTGTACTTTTTGTCTATCTTCTACCTCAAAGATGATGAATAGGTCCTCAGTTTCTTTCAGCCAATTTCTAGCTGCCACGAAGGACTCAGTTCCATGGAAATCCTTTCCTCCCATAGCTTTAAAATCTTTACATATCTTAGAAAACATGTTTCCCCGTGAAGGAGGTGGAGGAAAAGGTGCCCCTGCAGCTGGATGATTTCCTGCAGCTGGGGGAGGAGGAACGGTAGGACCTGGCTGAGTGGCCCTTGCTTCTAAGAACCGTCTAAACCAACCAGGTATTGGTACCCCTTCCGGCAAGTTAAGTTCTTCCGACATGCTGAAACAAAAAAGGATAGATTCAAAACGAAGGATAAGAGATAGTACCTATGGCTTTGGGGAGTGGACTTTGCCTTTTTAAAATAAAATAATATTTTTCTTCTAAAATTGCTTCTTTAAATTTCCTTTTTGAAAATAAATTTTCAAAACTTTTTATCTTATCTGGTAAACCTATGCTCTGATACCAAGTGAAACACCCCACCTCCGTTAGGGTCACTCTCAAAGGGAATGCCCTAATTTTGGTGGAGGTTTATAAGTATAAGTCACAGATATACAAGATAGATATAAGAACACATATTTGTAAATAGCAGAAAAGCAGCAACTTTTATTTCATAAAAGTAAATACGTGTTACAACAACATCACCATGATTGTCTTACATCCTTTCAAAAAAAACATAACACCTTCATAACTGTCTTGATTACATTATTTAAAGAAGCATAAAGAAAACATAGATAAACTGCAAAAGCCCCATAGTTGTTGTTCAAAGCCATAGTTCAAAACGGAAAGGTCCAAGCAATACATTTCTCCTCTTCAAGCTGGATATTAAGGCTGGTCAAGCTGCAGTGTTCCCTCCCTGTGGACCTGGGGGGGGGGGGGGGGGAAACGGAAGAAAAGAAGACGAAAGAAAAGTAGAGTCAGACATAAAGCCTGAGTAAGTCTAGGACTATTCTGTCTATGAATAAAGAACTGGGTATGATAAGTATAAACAAGAAGTGGGAAAGCACTATAAACTTAGTTAAGTTGTCTACGGTCGAATATACTATTGTACCCCATGTTAATCTCTGAACCCATATAAACTAGTTCCCAACTGGCACCCCATAATCAGGGTGAAGTGATCCATTCTATGATGATCGGCTCCTACTCGCATAGTTACATGTGTCTTACGGCCCCCGATGTTGTAGTTACCTATGATGGTCCCACCATGGAGTGTATCAAGTCCGATGGCAGTGGCCCGACACAACCTTAGAATGCACAGGTATGCTACTGGTGCCCAGTGCTTTATTTTTCTGCGCCGGAGTGTGTGCACTCCCGCACCCCGTTAGAACCTACACTGCTACACCACCGCCGTCGATTTGACCTCTTACAATCATCCCAGTAATTGTGCCCCACCCTGCCTAGTTTCAGGGTATCATGATACACCTTATAGGGTTACTGCTGAAAAGGGTCCCCCGCTACTAGGTTTTCTATTTCTAGCCAACATGCTAAGTTGGTTAAGTGTTTTATAACCTAACCCCCCAATCAGTCTGTTTAGTTTAGCATGTTTCATTTTGATTAAGTCTTTAGTTCACTTAATCCTAACAATCCTGACTCAGCCTTAATTGTCTTATTAAAGCCTTGACCTCTCACATTAGACAGGTATTGTTGTGGCTGCCTGTTGCCGGTTGGTTCCGGGCAGTCTTACGCCACAACTCAGTCTAACCTCGGGTCCTTATTGGGCTCCAAGTTTAACCACCCACATTGTATAGGTATTGTTGTGACTACTGGACAGCCGGGCGGTTCCGGGCAGGTTTACATCACAACTCAATCCAACCTCGGGTTAAACACATCGTATGTTCTACATTTACATATTTTGTCTTTCTTCTTTATGTAAATATTTGCGGCCCATTATTAAGCTAATGGTGTAAAGATTTACACCAATCATGGGCCCAACCCAAACTTGAATTTGGGCCCCTTTACTTTATATTTTCATTTATTAATTAATTTGGCCTAACGCTATTTACCCCCGTTTAATACGCTCGTTTATTATATATATATATATGTTGGGCTTAGCCTTTTTTAAGCCCAACTTAGCCACGTGAAAAAGGGGAGGCTTAAAGCATGGTTACATACACAAGAAGGGGAATGTGAACGCATGAACTTGCAACATAACGTTGGAACTACAAAATAGAAACTGGTGTACTTGCATAGTAGTAATGTATACTTTGGTCATAAAGCATAAGTGACATGAATCAAAGCATGTAAACTTGTAGTTAAGTTAAGAATCTAAATTGGATATCATTATTGGCCCATAGTCTTAAATGTCAAACATAAGCAAATCATGTTCATAAGATTCCTACATGTTTACAAAGGGGTTTACTTTTGTTACTAATACAAAAGCATAGTTCAACTTGAATTATTCCAACTTAACCATGATTTTAAATCTATTCACATAACCATGGCGCACATATACTTATGGAATAAATATTTCTAAACATGAAATCATGATTTTTACTTTAGTCATGCAAACTTGCAAATGGGATTTTGAATCTAACCTAACTATGTACCACATATGTCATCATATAATTCTTGTTAACAATATAGACCTAACATGGTTTTCAATTATGCAAAATATCAATCATAGCCTAGTCATATTCATAAGTTCGCAAAGAGGTTTTCTAGTACAAAGGTATGGCTTAATAGATAGATCATGATGCCAAATTTTCAACAAAATTTCATATGAATTATAATAACCCAAATTTGTTCCAATTACTCACAAAAATGATTTTTGTACAAAAATACACATTATGATGGCATAGTAGTAAAACCCCAAACTTGCATGAATTTCAATTAAACAACTACATACATGTAGCTTCAACATGAATTACATAATTTGCGAATATTCCAAACGTATACTTGCATAAAACTACCGCAAACATGTAGTTTTTATAATGAATAACATGCTTTGCGAATATCCAAACGTATACTTGCATAAAACTACCGCAAACATGTAGTTTTTATAATGAATAACATGCTTTGCGAATATCCAAACGTATACTTGCATAAAACTACCGCAAACATGTAGTTTTTATAATGAATAACATGCTTTGCGAATATCCAAACGTATACTATATTCCAAATCGATAAGAATCATAGTAACGCACAAATATGAATTACTTTATCACCACAAATCAAGTATACAAACCAACACAATTATTTGTTCATACCAAAATAATACTCTACTTACAATTGTGTGGCGAATTCTCCAATTTAGGGATTTGGAGATGCGATTCCTTGTTGATTTGATTTGTTTTAAGTTGCTTTATGCTTTAGAATTTTCCTCCTAGTCTTCTCCCAAATTGGTGGCTACTCCTAGTCGTTCCTCAGCAGCATGATGGCTTTGTTCTTATTTTTGAATGAATAGATTAGGTTGAGTCTAGGGTCATTTTTATAGAGTTTATGAACTGATTAGGACCATCGATGTTGCTTGGATTGATCGTAGCCATTCATTCGAAAGAGAGACCAATTAGAGCCTGCCACCTAGCCCTAATGACAAAGCATGCTTCTGAAAATCGACCAACATAGACTAGGCCAGCCAGGGTGGACTGGGTTCGACCTGGGTCTGTACCAGGTCGACAGCCCTGTCGACCTGGCTAGACCAGGTCGACAGCCCAGTCGACCTGGGTGCCTTAGGCGGGAATTTTCCCGCCCTGGCCAATTGGGCCCGATTTTTAATTTTAAACTCGTTTTTCTGAGCTGTTCGAATTTTAAACTTAATTCAGAAACTTCCGGAGGCTATATCTTCTTCATACGGACTACGTTTTTTGAAAACTCGGACTCTATTTCGCGTATTTTTCCGAGACGAACGCAATGGCGTATCCCGTTTCCCTTAGTTCTTTGATTTCAAATTAATTATACTTTAATTTGTTAATTTCACAGTTATAGAATACACGGGGTGTTACAACCACCGCATGGTTAGCATCCTTTTACCTTCGAGAGATAGTCCGTTTGCACGGCATACCCTCTAGCATTATGAGCGATAGAGATCCCATTTTAATGAGCGAATTTTGGAAAAGCTTACAAGAGGCGGTTGGAACGCAATTATGCTTAAGTACCGCTTATCATCCTCAAAATGACGGCCAGACTGAGAGAGTAAATTGGATTCTAGAAGACCTTCTAAGGCTATGCATCCTAGACTTTGGAGGAACATGGGAAGAACATCTTCCACTAGTGGAGTTCGCCTATAATAATAGTTTTCAGGCTAGCATTGTCATGACACCTTTTGAGGCTCTTTATGGACGACCGTGCCGATCACCTACTTGTTGGTGGGAATCCACGAACAAGATTTTACTTGGACCCGGCATGATTAGGGAGACTTCGGAGAAGATAGACCTGATTCGACGACGAATGAAGACGGCGCAGGACCGACAAAAGTCATATGCTAATAGGAGATGAACCGATCTTGAGTTCAATGTTGGGGACATGGTTTTTATTAAGGTGTCACCGTTGAGAAACGTAGTCCGCTTTGGATCAGTAGGGAAGTCGGCACCAAGGTTCGTAGGACCCTTTCCAATTATAGAGACGATTGGGCAGATGGCGTATAGAGTAGAGTTACCAGAGAAGCTCAGCGGACTTCATGACGTGTTTCACGTTTCACATTTGCGTAAGTGTTTACACGATACGACGGAAGTGGTAGAGCCGAGCATGCTCGAAGAAGTGGAAGTAGAACGCAATGCCACGATCAGACGAGCTCCTACACGCATTCTCGGATCGGAGGTCAAAAAGCTTCGCAACAAAGAGGTCAAGTTGGTCAAATGCAATGGGGAGATGATCAAAGAGACGCGACTTGGGAGATGGAAGATAAGATGCGTACGCTGTACCCTTTCCTTTTTGAGGGTATGTTTTATTTTCTCCTTTTTCTACCGCTTTGTTGATACTTGTCCTATCTTTTAGTATTATCTTTGCGATGACATCTTCTATCTTTAGTTAGGAAGAACCCAATGGTTGCAAACATGTGTTTGATACATATTATGTTTGATGGATGCAAATGGATGCTAGTTGTTGCTAGTGGTTGCTCGTGGATGCATGTACACACACCTTAGGCACTAGATCGGCTCAATCACCTTCATATTGCATATAAATGTGTGTGCATATTTAAATTAATGAATGTATAATTGTTGTGTTATCATATGGATGTTGCATTTGGATGAATGGTTGTGCACACATGTAGAAATAATATGTATCATACATAATGGATGCATGGCACTATCATGATTTGCATTAAGGAGGTCAACTGAATCAGTAGACCACCTGATTTTGCATTAGATAAGGAACATATACACACACTTCTTGCATACATTCATACAGCATTAGAAATCTTGTAAGGACAATGGATGCCTGTGTTTGATGGTTGAGTAGATGGATGATTGGATGTTAGGATATGCATTCTCCTTAACTTGGAGATTTCGGGGGCGAAATCCTTTAAGGAGTGGAGAATGTAACACCCCGTAATTTTAAAAATTAAAGTTAACAAATTAAAGGATACTTAATTTCAAATGTGGAAATTAATGGAAACGGGTTGCGCCATTGTGTTCGTCTCGGAATTCTGCTTGAGATAGAGTCCGAGTTTGCGTAAAACGGACATCGTATGAAGGAGATATGGACGAACGAAGTTGGGAAGAAAAATCGGGACAAAAAAAACTAGAATGCACCGGCGCACTTGTGAAGTGCGCCAGTACAAAAATGCACTGGCGCACCTGCCAAGTGCGCCCAGGTCGGGCTAAAAGCTTGCACAGATTTCTAGAGTGTTCTGATTCGAACATTGAGTCATTGCTGAGTCATTAGGGCTTAGGTGGCTATCTGAATGGTTCTGGTTATTCCTAGGTTAATCTGACAGCTCTTAATTAATTAATCTTCTATAAAAACACCTTAAACCCCTAACCCTAATCACACAAATTCATACCAAGAGCCGCCATGCCATCAATGGAGAACCTAGAGTAGCCGCCATAAACTTTCAACCCTAAAGCAAGACAGAGGCTTGAATCAAAATCAAATCAAATGTAAGTAACAACTAAGTCTACATCAAAGGCGAGCAATTCAATTTCAGAATACAGAGTCCAGAAAGACAAGACTATTCTTTTTGATTGTGAGTATGATAGCTTTCACAAAATAATTCATTAATTTAATTATGATAAGATATAATTGGGATTATAAGAATATGATTTTGAATCATGTGATGTAAATTATATGTATGTTTGTGGTGTTGGATCATATGTTAGTTTTACGCAAGTTGGATCATATGTTAGTTCTTATGTAAATCCTATGCAAGTTGACTCATATATCTTATGCAAATTTGTGGTGATTGGATCATATATTCTTATATGAATCTTATGCAAGTTTGGGTTGTTAAAATATATGTGAAACATCTATATGCATATGATAGTTTATGTGACATTAATCTATATGTTTAGATCCATATGCAAGATCACACCTTTATGTTTAGATCCATAAGCAAGATTATATCTTTATGTTTAGATCTATATGCAAGATTACATCATTATGCTTTGATCCATAAGCAAGATTATATCTTCTTGTTTAGATCTATATGCAAGATTACATCTTTATGTTTAGATCTATATGCAAGTTCACACCTTTATGTTTAGATCCATATGCAAGTTCACACCTTTATGTTTGGATCTATAGAAGTACATAAGTTATGCAAGTTTATGCCCATCACCTATGCTAGTTTTGTATCATATGCTAGTTTGAATAAAATTCATATGCAAGTTATTGGCTATGTAATCTTATGTCATGATCCTTAGATCTATTTTATGTGTTATGTGATGTTGTTTTTCTTTTTATGAGTTAGACTATTTGTGAGTCTAACATATGTCATATGAAAACGTACGAATAGCGTGGGGATGATGGGATAATATTGAATATACATAAATTGTGAATTGGCATAAAATGGCCTTAAAAGGAATATAATTAATCTGAGACATTATTTGGCATAATTGGTATTTATGGACATAATTTTAAGGGACAATTATGGACATAAATAAATTTGGAATTTATTGACAAATTTGATTAGGGATATTACACTACACCATATATGGTGATTAAGCTGTTTTTTTAGCCGTATCTAAGGCTCTTAAACACGGCCAATGGCCATATCAAAAAACGGCGAGTTAAATTTTTAGATACGGCAACAAACCGTATCTCATAAATAATAACATACGGCTTATAGCCGTATCTAAGTAGTATTCAGACACAGCCTTTGACCGTATCGAATTATATCTGTGTGTGCACATATTTATATATATGCATATATATATATATATATATATACAGAAACTGTAGCACATGTTTTTCATATAACACAGCATATATACCACAATTTATACACAAGAATAACACAATTTATATTTTATATATATACTCAACGCATTTACAAGATTTTTCATAAAACGAACACAATGTATAACATACTAACATATACAAAGGAAACTGTCAAAAAATTTCATAACAGTAAAAACTAACAAAAAAGGTAAAATCATATGATCATCCTGATATATATAACTCCATTCGAGGCCGGGAAGATTGAGCGTACGTGCTGATCAATATGCCGATGAAATCCATGTGTTTGTTGTAAATCAAAGCAGTACTACTATGAGAATAAGCTAGCTCATGTTGTTGATCATAAAGTTTTATATATAACAACATAAATATTTATATATGTTACTATGTACACAGTTTAAAACAAAAACTTAAAAGGCCAACCTGATGATTGGCAGTAAAACTGAATCGTGATAGCCAGCGCCTGAGTTCCAGCAACACAAAAGCGCCTAAAATCTACAGGAAAAAAGAAGTAATTTTATGCCTGGTTGCACACAAAATATCGTGTCTTTGTGTTCGTACTGATAACAGTGAACGACATATCATGTCTTTGTATTCGTATGTGCATATTTGTCACTTATATGGATAACATGTTTATGTAATGCTACATGACATGATTTCATTCTCTAAAACAATTCCTTTGCTTTGAACCAGTTTATTTTTCATTCTCCAAAATCTCCGCAAACATGATTTTCACGTAACGACACATTAATTCGCTCTAAAAGTATTAAACCACAAACTCATTATAATTCTCCTTGTCACTTGGCTGCAATATTGTAGATATAACATTGCTATAGCCTTGCCCTTTCTATTCTATCACCCTAATCTAGCTAATGTAGTGTATCCGAGATAAGGGGATGGGAAAAAGCGAGATATTACTTGAAGTTTATATCAAAAATGCTCTGATTTTTCCTGCTAAGTACTATGACAGAAATCCCAATCCAGCAGACCCTGCACAATTAAGGTTTTACTGCATAGTTATAACCTATTATACGGTTCAAAACACTAACAACTTCTCGTATTACATGAAGGGTTGTACACCTTGAAATCCATCTATCTATTATTACACATTGAATAGAAACAATGCAACTTGGCTGCCTACATGGTTTTCTTACATTTCAAGATAGGAGATCCTGTTTCAATCTTCTATGTTTTAACAAAGCACATAAAACTGCCAACCCAACTACATCCCCAAATCTACTCTGTGAAGAACCAAGTAAATGTGGTTATCTAAATTTCATTTGCCTACAAGTATAAATGTTTATTCTTATCCCCAAATCTACTCTGTGAATGACGTTATTATAATCAAGATCGCTCCTTTTTTAGTTAATCTTTTACTTAGCCTGGCGGAAATTAAAATCCTGGCTCCGTCCTTGAGAGTGACATTAAGATAATATGAACAAGTAAAAAGAATTACCTGAATGTAACGATACAAATTAAGAATAAGTTGATTAGCACATCAGAATTACCCAAAGTCCACAATCTTCAAATTACCCAAATTTGGGGTCTCTAGCTTTGCGCTAGTCGATCATTGGTGCCAGTGATGCCAGTGATCTGACCAGTGCAAAGCTGGAAACACAAATCGAATCATCTCTGTCGGAGGAGGAGATTCTAGAGAAAGGTGGAGGCATGATTTGGTCACCGATCGAAAAACTTAATTTGGGTTTTCGGTCACCATTAAACTAAAACAAAAGGAAAAGGGAGCGGCCAAAATTTGTGTTTGGAGTGCCTGAAGGGGTGCACAATATAATACGAATTAGATTTTGACAAAGGCCGTATCAAATGAACCGGTCCGGAGCATCCCCGATGGACGGTCATATTTATGATGTTTAGGGTGGTGCGGATCGCAAAATGTAGTTTGCTACGGCTCTAAGACCTATCAAATATGATACGGCTATAAACCGTATTTTATCCTCGCAACGTTGTGTGCCAAAATGGCTGATATGGTGTAGTGTTAATCCAATTTGGGGTTAAATAAAGATGTGTAATAATTAACCGCCTAAGACACGAGGTTAGACTCTTTTGTGGTGTAAGACTGCCCAGACCCGCTCGGCAAATCCAACAGCCACAAATGCCAGTCTAATGTGAGAGGTCAAAGGCACGAATTAAATGCGTAACAATTGTAAAGACTCGAGGTTAGGCTCGTTTGCGGTATAAGACTGCCCGGACCCGCCCGGCAAATCCAGCAACTGCAAATGTCAGCCTAATGTGGGAGGTCTTTACAAGGTTACGGTTCTAATGAATCAAGTAACACTTAACCAGATAAACATGTGGTGGGACATGGGGGGTTAAGTGGGTGCCTTGGGTGGCATGTGAAATTAAGTGGTTGCCTTGGGTGGCATGTGAAATACGATTAGGTGCACTTAACCAAGTTGAAACATGTAAGAAGACATGAATAAAAATGGGGTTAAGTGGGAAACCATAGTGGGGACCAAGCATAGGTGGAAAGCTTGTGTCATGCATGGGGGGCCCTTTTCAAACTAGTAACCCATTAAGTATCTTTGTGAGCTCGACCCAAGTTGAGGTGTAATGACCTGCATTTTTCAGCGATATAATAATTAATTTATTTAATTATATAAATAGTGGTTTAGAATTCAAATGGTCATTGAATTAAATAATAGTGAATATTTAATTAAAATAATAATTAAATAATATATTTAACTCTGAAATAATCAGAACGGGCTGAAATGGCGATATCGTGTGAACTGGGCAATTCAAAATATATAATTCAGTTTAGAATTTAATTTGAATAACGAATATATTTAAATAACGGCAGTTTAAACGTATAATTATATTATAATTAAAATCGAGCTCGAAATGGCGCGGCAGTTCGCGATTTGGCAATTTGAACTTCAACTGAATGTACATGATCCGTTTTAAGCCGGATTACTGTGAAACAAGAAACCTTAGGAGCCGGTGAAGTATATTTTTCTAGTGGAAGAGAAAAATCGGGATTTCGTCATGTAGATTCTGATTTATGTCCAAATCAAATTTTAGAAAAGTCGCTATGGAATTCCTTTATAATTTATAACGATTTATTTATATTTTTAAAAGGAACTTTTAGTATAAATCGAATATCGATTTAATCGAGATTTGAAATATCGAGATAGAAATTCACATAGGAATATTCCAGAGCTGTATGATATTCTGTTGTGAATATATACGATAATATTTATTTTTAAATATTAAGAATTTAATTGTTTTAAATATATTTATATATTTAAAAAGGGCTATTTAGAGCTTTAAAAATAGCCAGTTTTGCAAACGACCTCAAAATTCGACGAAACTAATTTTGTTGGATCCGCAATGTTAAATTATTGCTAGATTTCAGTTTTCGTGATTTATGAAGTTAGTGTGTGGCCGTACGGATTTTTAATGTGAAAAACAGTCGATAAATCGACCTTTAAAAATACGTTGTGTGAGCATATGAAGTCAGAATTCGACGAAACCAGTTTCATTGGGACCGTAATGTCGAGCTATAACTGCATGTCCATTTTTGTGATTTATGGGTGTCATGGGTGATCGCAGGAATTTTAAAGGACAAATAAAAACAACAGTTGCTTATAAATAAATATGTGATATTAAATATAAAAATATTATAAATTTACTGTAAATGCCATACCAACTCCCTTAAACCTAATTCCATTCATTTCGTTGGTCAAATATTCTTTTCCCCCGCTGTTTCCTTTTTTTCTTCTTACAGTAAAAAGTTTCCATCCTAAAAAATTCAAACAAATAAAATAAAATCCCTTAAATCCTGAAACTGTTGTCTTTCAACTCCTGGTGCGATTTCCTTCAATCCGATACAGTTATTGACAAGTTCGGTCGAAGTCTGGTTGTTCACGATGAACCTAGGGTTCGGGTTTCCTTGAGTTTGGGGCATTTATTCATGAATTGATGTTGGTTTTTGGATTTAGAAGGTGCGGTTGCATCTTGTGATGGATTCTGAGGGGATTCGACACCAAAAACCGTCGTGACTCCACTGGTAGCTCGTGAAGATCTGAGCGATGCATTTAGCAGGAGTGGTTCGAATAGTGTGCTGATGGTGGAAGATGGTAGAGAATGCAGAGGGGAGTTAAATGGTAGTATGGGTTTTGGTGTTAGTGAAGAAATAGAGATCGGTTGGGGAATGAAATCGAAATGGAGATGTTGGTTACTGGAGTTCGACGATTTGGGGGAGATGAGCAGGAGCGGGTTTGTTAATGAGGGTATTGGGCCTTAAGGAAATGGTGAGCCCAACAAGGAATTAAAGTTTTAAGTTTTTATTTAATTTATAATGTACCAGCTTGTAAATGACGTAACATCCTCATACGATATCGAAACTCAGCGAAACAAGATCTGTTAAGATCGTATGGACGGTGGCTACCCAATGGAACTGACTGGGAGTGGATTGGAATTCGTTACAATTTATGGCAAAATAAATGGTCCGTCGGAATCAAGCGATGGTTATCGTTATTAACGATGTTCGTCCAATGTAAGTAAAACTCACCAACTCTGAACAGTTATATTTTTATAACATATATTTAGAACTGATAATTATCTATTGATTTGTTGTGTGTTAATTGTTTCTTTGAATTGCGTATGTATTGGTTGAAATTATAGATAACAATATTATTATATATCGTTGATAAGATATCGATTCTGTTTATCAGAATATTTCATATCGAAGTGAAATCGATGTTATTATATTGTTTAACATCTGTGGATGCAGGGAAACAGGTTGGAGGGACCCAACTGGGTTCCTCAACATTTATTTTACTGTTTTTTGTATATTGTAATATATGATGTGATATAAAATCTGTGGTTGTTTATGTGTGTTTGAACGATATCGATCATGGTTATTTTGGTATTCTAAACACCGTGAAAAAATACTGGAATGTAAAAAGGAGATTTTCAAAGTGTATTTTGAAAATAAATTATTTATATAAAATCAATGGATTTTATATATAAAAGGAAAAGGGTTTTATAAAAGGAGATAATTATAAAATCAAGGAGTTAAAAAGGAAATTATTTGTAAAACAAAGATAAGGAAAAAGATTTGGAAAATAAATAGAATAAAGGATTATTTATTTAGAAAATAAATAGAATAAAGGATTATTTATTTAGAAAATAAATAGAATAAAGGATTATTTATTCGGAAAATAAATAAAGGAGTTAATCGAATCGAGTTAATCGAACATAGTAAATCAAAATGGAGTTAGGCAGAAATTGGAAACTGACTAGAGATTAATAAGTTGAATGGTTTCCTGAGTATCGATCTGATGTTGGTTTCGGCCTTCGGGGTTTATACTTAGGAAGTTGTTCTCTTGTTAGTTTATAGTTAGAGTCTGATAGATGTGGAAGAATAGTGATATGTAATTAAGCCATGGAAATGTTTTCCAGCGGTAATAACATATATTTTCTAATTATAGAAAATAAGGAAAATGTGAATACATATATGTATATATATATACATATATATATATATATACATATATATATGTTAAATGATGATTGATCGATATAATTTCCATTTGGAAATAATATCGTTGTTTGCCCACGTGTTTTTCTTTGATAGTTAACTCATCGACTATCGAAGTTTTCGACCATTTTAACGTTGTTAATATGGAGAGACCGGTTGGATTATTATCTAAAGAACCACTCCGTATTGGCATAAGCGTTGCGAATCAAGTATGCTGAATATATTGAAGACGGAGTAAAGTGCAAGGGCTATTGTATAAATCTTAGATAACAATTGCCTAAGATGGATGTATTGAATAGTGCCTTCGGTTTGTTCAATCCCAGGATGACCTGCATGGAAGAATGTCTGACAGAGTATATCTAATATATCACGTAAATTGATCTCTTCAAACGTATTCACGTTTGGTGGCGGAGGAATTCGTTTCTCTTAGCTGTATACCCGTGTTATTTTTGGATAAATCAATTTGTGATTTGGCGGGTATGACGATGTGACAATCTAAATAAATGAAGATATAATATGTAAAAAGATAAGCGTAGCTTCTAGCCTCACATCCGGTAAATGACAGAAATCGGGCAGGAAACATGGCTATGTAGGTCGCACCTATTAGGGTGTATAATCACCTGATCTAGAGTTTCATTTACTTCTAAAAATCTATTGTTGATGCTGTCCCATTCGGGAAACGGTTGCTGATCCCAACCGTTGGTGATATACATTCGATACACTCAAGCGAAATGAGTGGTCGGTCATGTGTAGCCGGGTTGCAAGATGTTCTTGTTGAACCCAGTGTATTCCTCTCTAGAGGTACACTAGCGAAAGGTGGTTCCATACCTTGTCATAGTTGGGAATCCATTACCCAATACGTGCTTGCGGTTTTGATTTTATATTATATATGTAGAACGTGAGATGAATGTTTCTACTAGATGATTATTATATTGTTGTTGATAGACATTATAATAATATCAAAAGGGTTTTGATATAAAGATATTTTGGATTCTCATAAGGGAAAAACCCGTTCCGTTATACGGCGTGGTCTTATGAGATATCACTTACTTAATCAAACTGTTTTACTTGTACCAGTCCTATGACCGACCCGGAGTTTATTTTGTTTTGTTTTCCCTAAACTCTTGGGTGCCCAATTTTGTATGGGCAGTCAAGTAGTCAGGATTTTATAGATATACCAGGAGAGCTTGGAGCAGGAGGCTTCAGGATTATATAGCTATAGTGATTTCCGCTGTGTTGTAAGTGTTGTACTCTGATAATGTTATTATATACATATAGTGATTTTATTTCAAGGATATGTTATCTATTATATGTTGTTCGTTCCGCTGTGAGATTCGTGTTACTCTGATGTTTTGTTCTTCTTCTATTCTAAGTTTCTATCTTATCTTTCCTTACCCTCTAATTTCTTTCATTAACCATCTAGTATTTTCGACTCTTGATGTTCGATATGTGTTGTACATCGGATAACCAAAGTCTTCAAAAACCGGGTCGTTACAGTTGGTATCAGAGCTTAAGGTTAAGTTTTACCTTTGCTCTGTGGCGTGACTCGGTAGAGATGGGGTTAGTAATGCCGTAGATTGTGTTTGAGTGTATATATATGAGAGCGTATTTGTTATTCGATATAAAAATTTGTTTTATATTGTGGAGATTTATTAGTTGAGTCGTTTATGATTTCTGGTCGATCAGTTTGATCCACTGTATCGGTAGGGATTTTGTAAACACTTGAATACGATGGACAGACATAGTATGTTTTGAAAAGAGGGTAAAGAAATAATTTTACCCAAAGTATATTTTGATATAAAAGTGAATATATATTGAAATTATTATATTTGATGTGTTAGTCACTATTATAATCGAGTAAGATTATAAAAGTAAAATGGTTATATATATAACCAAGTAGAATTCATGCAAGTGTTACGAAATAAATTAAATATGAATATAAACCAGAAATCGAATTAAAATTTTGGAAAATTGGATAAGTGTTTGTAAATAGATTTGGATTAAAAATAAGGAAAATTTAAAATCCTGGGAGATTTTAAATTGTTATACAAGCAGTGTGAATTATATTTTGAAATGAATTTCAAAGTGGAAATGTTTAGAAATGGTTTTATAGTATAGAACTCACTTCGATAACTGGAAAATAGATTTTGATGATGACAGCTGCATCATCAGTATTCATTTTCGAGTTGTAAGTGACGGATTACTACCGAAAAGATTTTGCTTTTGAATTGTTTTGAGAGAAACACGTTGTTTGAAATCCAAAAAGGAATATTTAGTTTTAGAAAAGCAAAGCTGTTTAAAACTCCTAGGAAGAGAATGTTTGAATTAAGGACAAATTTAAATAGAAATGTGTGAAACCAAGCTAGAACTGAATTGAAACCAATTTAACTGGAAATTGAATTGGATACAATATATCAAGTAGAATCAGATTTTAAATTGTGAGATAGAATATGAAATGGTATTGGATTGATGAGTTAAGAATTCGAAAATCGGGAATAGAACCTTGATTTGAAATTTGATTTGGCTTGGATAAGCGAATAGTTGTGTTGAGGATAAATTGATCAGAATTTGATTGGGGTGACATTGGTATATGCTGAACTGACAGCAGATGAAAGGATATAACGATATGCCCGACGAAAAGGTACAAGTTTATATTTCTATTGGGTATGACATTTATGAGCCGAATTGGCAAGCCGCTTGGCTGTTTGATTTTCTTTTGGGTTAGCGATGGCCAGTACAAAGAAGGTACTGGCGAAATTTTTCGAAAAGTTAAGGCGTTAGAAAATATTCAGGATTTTTGAAATTTTTTGTTGATATGGATTAATTAATATTTAATGGAAATTAAATTGGTTCAGTTGAAACTAAAGTAAAGAAGTGAAGAAATAATTTTAACCCAGTCGATAGGGTTTGTTTTCTACCTTAGCAATTTCGAGGACGAAATTATTTTAAGTGGGGAAGAATGTAATGACCCGCATTTTTCAGCGATATAATAATTAATTTATTTAATTATATAAATAGTGGTTTAGAATTCAAATGGTCGTTAAATTAAATAATAGTGAATATTTAATTAAAATAATAATTAACTAATATATTTAACTCTGAAATAACCAGAACGGGCTGAAATGGCGATATGGTGTGAACTGGGCAATTCAAAATATATAATTCAGTTTAGAATTTTATTTGAATAACGAATATATTTAAATAACGACAGTTTGAACGTATAATTATATTATAATTAAAATCGAGATCGAAATGGCGCGGCAGTTCGCGATTTGGCGATTTGAACTTCAACTGAATGTACATGATTCGTTTTAAGCCGGATTTCTGTGAAACAAGAAATGTTAGGAGCTAGTGAAGTATATTTCTCTAGTGGAAGAGAAAAATCGGGATTTCGTCGTGTAGATTCTGGTTTATGTCCAAATCAAATTTTAGAAAAGTTGCTATGGAATTCCTTTATAATTTATAACGATTTATTTATATTTTTAAAAGGAATTTCAGTATAAAGCGAATATCGATTTAATCGGGTTTTGAAATATCGAGATAGAAATTCACATAGAAATATTCTAGAGTTGTATGATATTCTATTGTGAATATATAAGATAATATTTATTTTTAAATATTAAGAATTTAATTGTTTTAAATATATTTATATATTTAAAAAGGGTTATTTAGAGCTTTAAAAATAGCCAGTTTTGCAAACGACCTCAAAATTGGACGAAACTAATTTTGTTGGATCCGCAATGTTAAATTATTGCTAGATTTCAGTTTTCGTGATTTTTGAAGTCAGTGTGTGGCCGTACGGATTTTTAATGTGAAAAACAGACGATAGATCGACCTTTAAAAATACGCTGTGTGAGCATACGAAGTCGGAATTCGACGAAACTAGTTTCATTGGGACCATAATGTCGAGCTATAGCTGCATGTCCGTTTTTGTGATTTATGGGTGTCATGGGTGATCGCAGGAATTTTAAAGGACAAATAAAAACAATAGTTTCTTACAAAAAAATATATAATATTAATTATAAAAATATTATAAATTTACTACAAATACCATACCAACTCCCTTAAACCTAATTCCATTCATTTCATTGGTCAAATATTCTTTTTCCGCCGCTGTTTCCTTTTTTCTTCTTACAGTAAAAAGTTTCCATCCTAAAAAATTCAAACAAATAAAATAAAATCCCTTAAATCCTGAAACCGTTGTCTTTCAACTCCTGGTGCAATTTCCTTCAATCCATACAGTTATTGACAAGTTTGGTCGAAGTTTGGTTGTTCACGAGGAACCTAGGGTTCGGGTTTCCTTGAGTTTGGAGCATCTGTTCATGAATTGATGTTGGTTTTTGGATTTAGAAGGTGCGGTTGCATCTTGTGATGGATTCTGAGGGGATTCGACACCAAAAACCATCGTGACTCCACTGGTAGCTCGTGAAGAGCTGAGCGACGCATTTAGCAGGAGTGGTTCGAATAGTGTGCTGATGGTGGAAGATGGTAGAGATTGTAGAGGGGAGTTAAGTGGTAGTATGGGTTTTGGTGTTAGTGAAGAAATAGAGATTGGTTAGGGAATGAAATCAAAATGGAGATGTTGGTTACTGGAGTTCGACGATTCGGGGGAGATGAGTAGGAGCGGGTTTGTTAATGAGGGTATTGGGCCTTAAGGAAATGGTGAGCCCAACAAGGAATTAAAGTTTTAAGTTTTTATTTAATTTATAATATACTAACTTGTAAATGACGTAACTTCCTCATACGATATCGAAACTCAGCAAAACAAGATATGTTAAGATCGTATGGACGATGGCTACGCAATGGAACTGATTGGGAGTGGATTGGAGTCCGTTACAATTTATGGCAAAATAAATGGTCCGTCGGAATCAAGCGATGGTCATCGTTATTAACGATGATCGTCCAATGTGAGTAAAACTCACCAACTCTGAACAGTTATATTTTTATAACGTTTATTTAGAACTGATAATTATCTGTTGATTTGTTGTGTGTTAACTGTTTGGTTGAATTGCGTATGTATTGGTTGAAATTATAGATAACGATATTATTACATATCGTTGATCAGATATCGATTCTGTTTATCATAATATTTCATATCGAAGTGAAATCGATGTTATTATATTGTTTAACATCTGTGGATGCAGGGAAACAGGTTGGAGGGACCCAACTGGGTTCCTTAACATTTATTTTACTATTTTTCGTATATTGTAATATATGATGTGATATAAAATCTGTGGTTGTTTATATGTGTTTGAACGATATCGATCATGGTTATTTTGGTATTCTAAACACCGTGAAAAAGTACTAGAATGTAAAAAGGAGATTTTCAAAGTGTATTTTGAAAATAAATTATTTATATAAAATCAATGGATTTTATATATAAAAGGAAAAGGGTTTTATAAAAGGAGATAATTATAAAATCAAGGAGTTAAAAAAGAAATTATTTGTAAAACAAAGATAAGGAAAAAGATTTGGAAAACAAATAGAATAAAGGATTATTTATTTAGAAAATAAATAGAATAAAGGATTATTTATTTAGCAAATAAATATAATAAAGGATTATTATTTAAAAAATAAATAGAATAAAGGATTATTTATTAAGAAAATAAATAGAATAGGATTATTTGTTGGGAAAATAAATAAACGAGTTAATCGAATCGAGTTAATCGAAAGGAGTTAATCGAACATAGTAGATCAAAATGGAGTTAAACAGAAATTGGAAACTGACTAGAGATTAATAAGTTGAATGGTTTCCTGAGTATCGATCTGATGTTGGTTTCGGCCTTCAGGGTTTATACTTAGGAAGTTGTTCTCTTGTTAATTTATAGTTAGATTCTGGTAGATGTGGAAGAATAGTGATATTTAATTAAGCCATGGAAATATTTTCTAGCAGTAATAACATATATTTTCTAATTATAAAAAGTAAGGAAAATGTGAATATATATATATGTTAGATGATGATTGATCGATATAATTTCCATTTGGAAATAATATCGTTGTTTGCACACGTATTTTCTTTGATAGTTAACTCATCGACTATCGAAGTTTTCGACCATTTTAACGTTGTTAATATGGAGAGACCGGTTGGATTATTATCCAAAGAACCACTCCGTATTGGCATAAGCGTTGCGAATCAAGTACGCTGAATATATTGAAGACGGAGTAAAGTGCAAGGGCTGTTGTATAAATCTTAGATAACAATTGCCTAAGATGGATGTATTGAATAGTGCCTTCGGTTTGTCCAGTCCCAGAACGACCTGTATGGAAGAATGTCTGACAGAGTATATCCAATATATCACGTAAGTTGATCTCTTCAAACGTATTCACGTTTGGTGGCGGAGGAATTTGTTTCTCTTAGCTGTATACCCGTGTTATTTTTGGATAAATCAATTTGTGATTTGGCGGGTATGACGATGTGACATTCTAAGTAAATGAAGATATGATATGTAAAAAGATAAGCGTAGCTTCTAGCCTCACATCCGGTAAATGACAGAAATCGGGCAGGCAGCATGGCTATGTAGGTCGCACCTATTAGGGTGTATAATCACCTGATCTAGAGTTTCATTTACTTCTAAAAATCTATTGTTGATGCTGTCCCATTCGGGAAATGGTTGCTGATCTCAACCGTTGGTGATATACATTCGATACACTCAAGCGCATGTGTGGCTGGGTTGCAAGATGTTCTTGTTGAACCCAGTGTATTCCTCTCTAGAGGTACACTAGAGAAAGGTGGTTCCATACCTTGTCATAGTTGGAAATTCATTACCCAATACGTGCTTGCGGTTTTGATTGTATATTATATATGTAGAACGTGAGATGAAAGCGTTTCTCCTAGATGATTATTATATTGTGGTTGATAGACATTATTATAATATCAAAAGGGTTTTGATATAAAGATATTTTGGATTATCATAAGGGAAAAACCCGTTCCGTTATAGGGCGTGTTCTTATGAGATATCATTTACTTGTTCAAACTGTTTTACTCATACCAGTCCCATGACTGACCCGGAGTTTATTTTGTTTTGTTTTCCCTAAACTCTTGGGTGCCCAATATTGTATGGGCAGTCAAGTAGTCAGGATTTTACAGATAGACCAGGAGAGCTTGGAGCAGGAGGCTTCAAGATTATATAGCTATAGTGATTTCCGCTGTGTTGTAAATGTTGTACTCTGATAATGTTACTGCATACATATACTAATTTTATTTCAAGGATATGTTATCTATTATATGTTGTTCGTTCCGCTGTGAGATTCATGTTACTCTGATGTTGTGTTCTTCTTCTTCTTCTGTTCTATGTTTCTATCTTATCTTTCCTCACCCTCTAATTTGTTTCATTAACCATCCGGTATTTTCGACTCTTGATGTTCTATATGTGTTGTATATTGGATAACCAAAGTCATCAAAAAACGGGTCGTTACATGAGGACGGGACGCGCTTACTAGATTTGGCTGTAAGAGGTCAAAACGAGTTAGTGGTGGCAATGCAAGTCCAACGGGGTCATGTGCGTGCGTGGGCCCGGGCTGGTAGGTAAGACGTTGTTGCATCGTGTAGATGTATGCCGTGCATCTTTAGTGGTATCGGGTTGCCACTTTGGGGAGTGATACACCCCACTGTGGAACCAGCACTGGTATCTACGAGTTAGGGAGCCGATCGAATGGGGGTAGTGGGTACAACTAGTGGAGATAGGGTCAGATGGCACCTATGAAGGCAGCTAGGGATACACGAACTTCCATTATCATTATTAAGTTCTGTAGGCGGGATCAACTTTTAGGGTGACTAGTGGTGGTGCAGTATAGTAATTATCCTATAATGATTAGGAACGAGATTAACGCCAGAATATTCCTCCTATTTTCTTTGTCATGCCCACTTGTTTCATGGTCATATCTTATCTTACCATTTTATGCCTTATCCTAGTTACTTTAATAATTATATTGTTAAAGTTATTATACTCGCCGGACTTTATGTCTGACCCCCTTGTTTTTGCCTCTTTTCTTCCTTCCCACCCCCCCCCCCCCCCAGGTTCTCAGGGTGGGACTAGTAATAGTGGATCTTGATCTTCGATCTCTTTCTCTCTCTTTTGGAAGTGCTTGGTTTGATGAAAGTAAAGTTCAGCTCATCTCTTTTATGGCTACTTGTGTTGGGGTTTATGCTTTTTATTTTATGTACTCTGAAACAATTTATTAGGATGGATATTAAGTGTACTTGGTTTATGAAGTTGTTATAATCAAACTATTTCTCCGCTGCAATAAAAGTTGTTTTAAAATTTTCAAGTACCATTATTTATATCTGTCTTATTATATTCTGTTCTATACACTAAATACGCTCCATGGAAGTTAATGCATTCCCTTTGTGTGTGACATTAATGGACGTGGGGTGTTACACTTGATCATTTGCATCTCAGCATGCCACATAGGCAATTCACGCCATGCGACTGATGTCTATTGATATATAACCTCTGAGCTCGTACGTCTCACAGATGGGCGTTAAGCAAGAGCATAAATTCTCCGCCGCCAAACAGATATATATTTAATAGAAATCAATCAACATATAATAAAATCCAATGTCAAACACAAATCCATTTACAAGTTCGTTCTGGGTCTGAATGAAACCGGAGTCACCTTATTCCTCATCCCATATGTCCAATATAGGAGAGAGGCACTCGCATATCCATCGATCTCCAAGTACGTCTGGACGATCACCACTTATTACCTCGTGTTGGGTGTGCAGCCCAATTACGACATCAGTAATCATCTAAACGATGTGAAGACCTCCGGTCTTCAACCACCGTCTTCATCGTCGACTTATCGTCGAATCAGTTATTCAGAATGGGTATAAATCCAGTCTTTCTGAATAACTCGCGTGTATAATAAACAAGTGCTATAAAACACAACGTACGCCTCATTCCAATTCCGAATATTCCTTTATTTAAATATTCACATTCTTGGGAAAGGTTCCCATTAATTTTATCAAAGATAAATTCTTTTAAATTCATTCTTTGATCTTCCTTTGTATATCAAACCATTTTAAGGTTTTCCAAACTAGCCGGGATTAACGAACTACACCGAAGTAATGATTTATTTTATTTCCCAATCCCAACCTATTCATCCGATGGAGAAAAACTGGTAATACTCCATATCTAACACTACAGTGTTATCGGTAAATATTAATTACCATTTCAGGTTCAAATCTAGTTAAAGATTTAACTATCGCTTGCAGCAAAACTGTTGATACTCCATTTTCGATCATTTTCTTGAATTGATAATTTTAATTATCACATTCACTTTTCAATCTAATCAAAGATTCATTAAAACTCCATTTAGTTTTGATCTTCCCAAAAATCAATATTAATGATTATTCAAAGCTAAGAAATTAATCTTATCTTTTACTAGGTTAAAGAACCAATGTCATTTAAAACATGGTTCACGATAAACCCAAAATCGCATTCCATTTTATTCCAATTACTTTATATAACTGGAAATTCTAATAATATTAATTAAAAGGTTTATTCTTTTCACACGAGGTTTAAGAACGGTGTTACTGAGGACACCATTCCATCAGTCTCTAACCGTAAATTAGTAAGAGAACAATTGCCTAAGTATTAATCTCGAAGGCCGAAACCAACATCAGATCAATATCCAGGAAACCATTCAACTTAGCTAATCCCCAGTTAGTTTCTAATTTTCTTAACTTCATTAGGTTTAAGAGCAGTATTATTAAAGATACCATTCACGACAAACCCAAAATCTCATTCCATTGTTAATCGGGTTAAAGAACGAGTGTTATTTAAAACACCGTTCACGATAAACCCAAAAACCAATTTGATATTAATATAAGGCTCTGAATAGAAAATATATCGGCTTATATTCAGTATCAAATTCTGAAACCAACAAATATCTTATTGGGAATAGCGATATATATATATCTTCCAAATTCCTCCACAATGTCCAGATAATCACGGAATCCAATACCAAAATATTCTGAAGATAATTTCGATTCAAATCCATTCCAATTCATATATTGGAAATTCTGGTTATTTTTAAAACCATTTCAAATCCAATTTATTTATTTAAAAATATTTGGATTATAATTCTAGTTAATAACTAGTTCATTTCGATAAAATTTATTTTTATCTTTTCAAATATGGAATTTTTCATCCCAATTCTTTCCAAATCATTTATTATGATTTTACACAAATTATTAATATTTTAATAATTTTATAAAGGCCCATACAGTCGATTTCCATAAACGGTCATCCAATTGCACTTACAACGACGTTTTCCAAATTTGATTTGGACATAATTCTAAATCCAACAATTAGATTTCGAATTCCTTATATTCTTTGGAAAGCTCTTTTCGATACAAACCCAATGGTTCCGGTTTTAGGAGAATCCAACAGTCGGATCTCCCGTAATGTCCATTCGAACTCAATGGTCGAAATTCGCGAACTGCCGCGGTGCGGCGTGTTCTATTCGGGCTATTAAATACATATAACATATAAATTATTTATATTTCATCAACTTACATTTAAAACATAGTTTATAAATCGTTTTAAATTTGTTTTCAAAACGATATGAACTTCATATTCAACTTCGAATCAAAATTGAATATTCCATATCATTAATATATAAATGATAATATTTTCAAAACATTCGATTTTGAAATCACTTCCTTTTCGATATTCATTATAAAAATGAGTAAAATCGATATAAATATCATTCACATCAAGATGGCGTTAATCTAATCAACACGGCTTTATATATTTAAATATTTTCGTGTCCATCCCAAATCGGACATCAAAATCCGGTTTTGATCTTTTACTGAATATTATTTTAAAATATTTATTCCTTCTGAACTGGAATCAGACACAGTCAATTACCTTATAATGTTAATTATATGGATTTCATACAACACATGTATAGACCAACAATGATAAACAATCAACCATCATTCAGAGTGCATTACACAACTGCATAAGCATTAAAATGAATAAATAACGCTTATACGGTTTATCAACCCATCGTTTGACATACAACTAAATATTGGGATTAGTGTATGTCCAATATCATCTCAATAACCGTGTGGGGTTTTCAAACAACAAACACTGATTATTATTTATGCAGTTGGGCGTTGTGTAAAATATATCATCCCAATCAATATCAGCCAAATGTGTGTACATAAACAAATCGTCCGATTTGTAAATGAATAATTATTTTATTCATATACACGTTAAAAATTATATTTTTAACAATCAAATATTTATTTCAACACATTAACATTTCATTTTCCATTTCACATCACAATCAATTTTCACAACACATTACAATCAAACAAGCCTTCCATGGTCTGTGTACGACGGGTGTTGGGTGCTGCTAAGCACAGTCTGCATCATAATGCATTTCTAACTAGAAAATAAATTAAAGTTAGAAGTTCTCACCTTTGGGTTCCATTCCTCCATTCCTTATTTCTGAATGGTTTGGATTCGCCCGAAATTCCAACGCAATCTTTTCATGCTGTTCATACTAAAAATCACATTTTTATTATGATGATTATATATTAAAAATCCTATTTTTACTTCGCTATATATATAATAAAAATCATATTTTTATCACTTCACTAAAATAAATAAAAATCATATCTTTATACTGTGATACATATAATAGAAATCACTTCTTTATATTTCTAAAAATCGCTTCTTTATATTTTTAAAAATAAAATATTTTCGTGTTTAAAAATATAATCTTCTCTTGTATAAAAGTATAATCTTTTACATATTAAAAATATAATCTTTTCTAAATAAAAATATTTTTATTCTCTATAAATGTAAACCTTATTTTAAACCATTCATGTAAAGAATTATCATTTAAAAGTAATGCTTTTTGTAACAACCCGGAAATGCGAGTCAATTTAAAAAAAATTAAATTGGCGAATTTAGCGAATTTTGATTATTTAAAATGAATTATTTTAAATAATAACGACGAAAAATTTATTTTGAATAGAATTCGAACGTATATATTTATATAGCTCGATGTTGGAATATAAATATTTATTTATAATTATAAAAGGAATTGAAAATGGCGCGGTAGTTCGATAATTCGATTTCAAATTTCAAATGAATGTAAAGGATTCAAAATAAACCGGATTTTATTGAAACCAAAAATAATAGAATTTGATTGAGAATATCTTTCCAATGAATCCGAAAAATTGAAATTTCATAGCGGGGATCAAAAGTTATGTCCAGTTGAAAATTCTGAATAGTCGCTATGAAATTCAGGCCCTTAAAAATAGCCATTTTGCAAACGACCTCGGATTTCGACGAAACCACTTTTGTTGGATTTGTGATGTCAAGTTATTGCTAGGTTTCAAATTTCATAATTTTTCGAATCAATATGTTAGCGTGGTAAAGGAAAACGCGTTTGACCAGTTTCAGTTGATTTTAATCGACTGGAAAATGGCCATTTTTCCAACGGTCTCGGAATTTGACGAAACTAGTTTTGTTAGGACCGTATCATCAATACGAAGCTAGAAAATATTTTTTGGGAATTTTTCGAGTTAGTATGTGACCCCGGTAATTTGAAATGTACATTTGAATTGAATATATAAAGGTTTAAATTTGGATTTAAGTGAAAACTAATCGTAACGATCGAATTGGCTTATGAAACATATCCCATTGTGTTCGGAATGGGGTAATTAGCTAGGGACGACAGTCGGTGGACTCAATTTTGAGTTCGAAATAAAAGTCAACTTTAAGGGGATAATAAAATAAATTAAATAATTAAAATTTCAATAAAACCCCCTTTTTATTCTCCTTCTCCCTCACGATTCCCGTTCAGCCCGCCTTCGCCACCGTCCGGGGGGGGGGGGCTCGCACGCCGCCCTCCTCCGATCATCCACCCCCCTTCCCATCGCGTCTCTCTCCTCCCCCCCCCCCCACCGAAGCCCTAGCCACACTCCAGTCAACGCAATCCCTCCACCGCCGCCTGCAGCCCTCCCCGCCTCTATCGAACCCGCTCTAGCCATCCCCGATGCCCTCCCTCTCTTTCCTCTCGTCGGTTATCCCCCAAGACCCATCCTCGACATAAAACAGTGACTGCCGCCCTTTCTTTTCACCACCTCGTCACTGTACCACCCCATCAGCACCCTCCGACGCCGCAGTTCTCCCCCCCCCCCCCCCCGGGCCAACTCCAGCTCCGACCAGCGAGCTCTCGGATGACCAAAACCCTAGAAAATTTCACTGTAAGTTTTTATTTAAATTATTTTAAGTATTTAGATTTTTACAAAGGGAAAGAAGCGATTTTTAGAAAAGTAAAAATTCGATTTTTACATATTGAATAGCAAAGTAAAAATTCGATTTTTATATATTGAATAGCAAAATAAAAATATGATTTTTATATAGTATAGAGAATAAAAATATAATTTTTATATTATAGAAAGGTTAAAAATATGATTTTTTATATAGTAGGGACTATAAAAATATAATTTTTATAAGGTAGAGAATATAAAAATACGATTTTTATATATGGTGTAGCGAAATAAAAATTCGATTTTTATATATGTAACGAATTAAAAATATGATTTTTATACACTGGAGAATATAAAAATGTGATCATTATACATGTAGTGAACACACACGACGAAAGTGACAAGAGGCGAGCACGATGAAGATGTTCTACATATGAAGAGTCATGGTATTGGATTAGCTAGTCGGTGAGAACTTCTCACCTTTAATTTAATTTTCTAATTGAAATATATACTAGGATGCAGACGGTGTTTAGTAGCACCTGACACCCGTCGTCCACAGACCATGGATGGCTTGTATGCTTGTTTGTTGATTTTGATGTGTAGTCGATTGTGTGATGTGATGTGAAATGAAATAAAATATTTATACAGTTGAAATATTTTATAATTGAAAATAAAATTTTTAACGTGTATTTGAAATGAAATAAATATAAACAAATCAGACGATTTGTTTATATACAAACATTTGACTGATATTGATTGGGACGATAAATTTTACACATCGCCCAACTGCACAAATAAAATCTGTGTTTGATTGTTTGAAAACCCCACACGGGTATTGGGGTGATATATGACATACACTAATCCCAATAGTTAGTTGTATGTCGATCTATTGATTGACAGACTGTTATAAGCGTTAAATATTTATATTTGATGCTTATACAGTGTAGAACGCACTTTGGATGATGGTTGATGATTTATCGTTGCTGTTATATACGTGTGGTAGAAAATCCATATAATAAACATTATATGGTAAGTGACTGGGCCTCATTCCAGTTCTGAATAGAAATAATTGAAAAGAAATATCTGAAACAGAATATTTGAAAATAGAAATATATGAAGCCGTGTTGATTAGATTGACGCCATTTTGACGTGAACGATATTTACATCGATGTTATTCATTTTATAATGAATATCAAAAGTTATTTCAACATCTGATATTTTGAAAAGAATTGAAGTTCGAACTGAAACTGAATAGAAATGAATTCGAATTGAAATTGAATAGAAAGGAATTCGAATTGAAATTGAGTTGAATTGAAAACGAACTGAAATTGAAATAAAAATCGATTTAAATTGAAATCAATTTGAGATGAATTTAAAACGAATTTATATTGAAAAATTCAATCTTGATTTGAATTTGAAAATGAAGTTGAAATCGTTTCGAAAACGAATTTAAAACGATTTATAAAACACGTTTTAAAAGAAAATCGACAAAGTATATATTATATATGTATATATAATATAATGGCCTGAATAGAACGCGCCGCACTGCGGTAGTTCGTGCATTTCGACCATTGACTTCGAATGGATATTGCGGAAGATCCGACCGTCGGATTCTCCTAAAATAGGAACCGTTGGGTTCGTATCGAAAAGAGCTTTCTAACGAATATTAGAAATTAGAAATCTAACGGTTGGATTTGGAATTATGTCCAAATCAAATTTGGAAAAGGTCGCTGTAAGTGCAGTTCGATGGCCGTTGATGGAAATCGACTGTATGGGCCTTGATAAAATTATTAAAAATAGTAATAATCTGTGTAAAATCATAAGAAATGGTTTGTGAAGAATTAGGATGAAAAACTCCATATTTGAAAAGAAAAAATAGATTTTTATCGAAATGAACTAGTTTTGAACTATAATTATAATTCTATTTATTCTTAAATAAATAAATTGAATTTGAAAGGGTTTTAAAAGTAACCAGAATTTCGAATAATTGAATTAGAATGGATTTGAACCGAAAATGTCTTTGGAATATTTCGATGTTGGATTTCGTGATGATACAGGTAATGTTATGGGAATTTGAAAGATATATTTATATAGTTATTTCCAATACGATATTTGTTGGTCGTAGAATTTGATATTGAATATAAGCAGATATATTTTCTATTCAGAGCCTTGTATTTAATATCAAATGTGATTTGGGTTTGTCGTGAATGATGTCTTCATTAATACTGTTCTTAAGCCCAGTTGAGAAAAAGATTAAATCTTTTTATTTAGATTCAATGAAGTGTACCAATTAAATGATATTTAATTGGAATTGAATTGGTATTGATTTTTGGGTTTATCGTGAGCAGTGTTTTAAATAACACTTGTTCTTTAACCCGATAATTAATGGAATGTGATTTTGGGTTGTCGTGAACGGTATCTTCAATAATACTGTTCTTAGACCCAAAGGAGTTAAGAAAATTAGAAACTAACTGGAGATTAGTTAAGTTGAATTGTTTCTGTGGTATTGATCTGATGTTGGTTTCGGCCTTCGGGGTTAATACTTAGGGAATTGCTCACTTGCTAATTTACGGTTAGGGACTGATTGAAATGTGATGTGATTTTGGGTTTTATCGTGAACCGTGTTTTAAATGACACTGATTCTTTAACCCAGGCACAGATTAAAACTAAGTGGAGTTTTAATGAATCTTTAATTAGATTGAAAAGATCGAGAATGGAGTATCACCAGTTTTACTCCAGACGGTAGTTAAATCTTTAATTAGATTTGAACGTGAAATGGTAATTGAATTTACCGATAACACCATGGTGTTAGATGTGAAGTATGACCAGTTTTACTTCATGGGATGAATAGGTTGGGATTGGGAAATTAAAACGAATGATTACTTCGGTAAGGTTCGTTAATCCCGACTAGTTTGAAGTGAAATTCAAAAGGAAGATTAAAGAATAAATTTAAAAGAATTTATCTTTGATAAAATTTATGGGAACCTTTCCCTAAGAATGTGAAATTTAGAAACTAACAGTCGGTTAGCAAAGCAGAATGGTTTTCCGGGTATTGATCTGATGTTGGTTTCGGCCTTCGGGATTAATATTTGGGGAATTATTCTCTTGTTAATTTACGGTTAGTGACTGATGAATTGGAATGAGGCGTATGTTGTGTTTGTGTAACACATGTTTATTATATACGTGAGTTATTCAGAAAGACCAGGTTTATCCCATTCTGAGTAACTGATTCGACGTGGGGTCGAAGATGAAGACGGTGGTTGAAGACCAGAGGTCTTCACGTCGTTTGGATAATTACTGATGATCTTGATTCGACCGTACACCCAAGAGGAGGGAATCAGTTGGTGATCGTCCAGGCGTACTTGGAGATCAATGGATATGCGGGGTACTAGGTGCCTCCGGTTTCGTTCAGACCCAGAACGAACTTGTAAATGGACTGTGTGTCTGACATTGGATTTTATTCTGTGTGATTGATTTCTATTAAATATATATCTGTTTGGCAGCGGAGAATTTATTCTCTTGCTTAACGCCCTTCTCTGAGACGTACGAGCTCAGGGGTTATATACTGATGGATATCAAACGCATAGAGTGGATTGCCTGTGTGGCATGCCTAAGTGGCAAATGGATCAAGGCTTCTGTTAAAAAGGAAAGTCTTGTGGTTGATGATCAAAGCACGACCTGTGTGGCGTAGCTTTGTGTAAGATTGATTCGTGAGCCTCACACCCCGGTGTGAACCAAAATGGGAGAGGACGTCATGGAGGGCATGCGTTTCTTTCTAGCTAGAAGTGGCGTCAGTGGTTTTACACGCCCTGACGAGTTTGACTAATGTGGTTGTTGCTGTTGCGAGGCGCCTCGCTTTGATCGGACGATCCGGGTCCGATGAAGTCATTCGTTGGCTCATTTATGCCCCATAGGGCGGGGAAACGCATGTTCAGGGTTTAAGTTTAATCCACATTGGTGGACTGGCCCTGAGGATCCAAGGGTCGATGCGCTCTGACCCTGAGGCTCGGGCTAGAGAGTCTCGAAGTCGGTAGAGGACTATCTTTTGCCTCGGTTCACAGCTGGAAATCCAACTTCCAATACGTGATGTTTCGATTTTAGTTGTAATCCTGTATATGGCGACATAGTGGGATGGGGCGCTTATGCCGTCTATGATTGATACTTATGATTTGAAGTTGTTTTATACACTATACACTTATAGTAATAATAAATGATTTGTTTTAAACGTATCAAGTATTCTTGGCTATTATAAGGTAAAAACCCTATCCTCCGGCTTGCATTGCATTGTGTGATGGGAACTGGGTCTTATAATAGCTTCATTTTTCTTTATTTAGCATTGCGCTATTTGTTTTATGCACTGGTATTCTGGGGAGGAAACCCGTTCTGTGTTATACGGCGTGGTCCCTTGATTTACCTAACTTTAAAAATAAAGATTAATAACTGTTTTAGTTCTCACACCAGTCCCATGACTGACCTGGAGTTTATTGTTTTAACCTAAACTCTGGGTGCCCTTATTTTGACACGGGCAACTAGTAGTTTTGGTTTTGCAGATTTATATTCACAGGATCCTGATTTACAGCTGGAACGATACTCGGAAAGCTTTGTATCCGCGTATTACTTCTAGTTGTGTATTGTATTATTTCCGCTTCTATGTAATTTATTGTAATCTCTGATATTTATCGAATGTGTAATATTGATTTATACTCTGTATATTCTTGTAATCTGATGAATTTTTGTAATATACAATGAAATGTTCTTCCGTCTGCGTTCTTCTGTGGCTTGTCCTCGACTCAATCCGTGGTTTTCCGTAAGGGGGATTTCGGGTCGTTTCAACGTGGTATCAGAGCTTTGGTTTACAAAGCTCATAGAATAAGGCACATTAGAACCATACGAAAGAATTCATCAGATATTGGATTAGTAATATCCAATGGAATGACTCGTTAGAGATGGGATCAGTAGTATCCTAGAACGAGTGTGAAGAGTACATTTTTGAAAATGAAAACAAATTTTGTTTTGAAAATTTAAACCAATTATTCGTATTTGATTATTTATTTTATATTGAATTGGGACAATCCAATATATAAAATTTTTGCGTATATGTCTTGCAAACGTGTATTCAAAGTTTTAATGTACTGGATAGTTATAGAATCACACTCTAGTTGCCTGGGGATAATTCTGGTGACGGGGCACCATCGCCAGTATTTATTTTCGAGCGACGAAAGTGAGATTTCTATATATTTCCAATTGATGAGAACCGAAACTAGATAGGGCTTATTGTTGTGATTTGGCATCAAAAATCTAATTTTTGATTATATATCAAAGTTATGAATTTGAAAAGATAACCAACTAATTGATTGATGGTTGTGCTATTTGATTATTGTTTGATTAATTAAAATTTGTACCCTATACCCCAATTGTATCAAATAGTGAATTGTATTGAAAATTTGTCGCATTTGCTTGCATATACATGTACTTGCATTGAACAGGTCATAGCAAGGAGGCTAGAGCAGAGAATAAAATTTGTTTGCCCGACAAATAGGTACATGTTTACCATAATTTATTGTTTTGTTTGGGTGATGATGATTTTATGAGCTGATTGGATAGCCGCTTGGCTTTTTCTTTTTGAGATCAGAGGGCCTGCATGGCAATTTTAGGATTTTCCAGGTGCTCCCGGTGCAGGGGAGGTTATGGCGAAATTTTTCAAAAATTTAGGGTGTTAGCCAAATTTTTGAAAATTTGAAAAGTTGAAGAACTTAAGCCGTAATGCAAATAATGGAAGTTGAGTTGATTTGTTAAACAACTTTCGGCTTCGTTCCTTTTCGGGGACGAAAAGTTTTAAGTGGGGGAGATTGTAACAACCCGGAAATGCGAGCCAATTTAAAAAAAAATTAAATTGGCGAATTTAGCGAATTTTGATTATTTAAAATGAATTATTTTAAATAATAACAACGAAAAATTTATTTTGAATAAAATTCGAATGTATATATTTATATAGCTCGACGTTGGAATATAAATATTTATTTATAATTATAAAAGGAATTGAAAATGGCGCGGTAGTTCGATAATTCGATTTCAAATTTCAAATGAATGTACAGGATTCGAAATAAACTGGATTTTAATGAAACCAAAAATAATACAATCTAACTGAGAATATCTTTCCAATGAATCCGAAAAATTGAAATTTCATAGCGGGGATCAAAAGTTATGTCCAGTTGAAAATTCCGAATAGTCTCTATGAAATTCAGGCCCTTAAAAATAGCCATTTTGCAAACGACCTCGGATTTCGACGAAACCACTTTTGTTGGATCCGTGATTCAAGTTATTGCTAGGTTTCAAATTTCATAATATTTCGAATCAATATGTGAGCGTGGTAAAGGAAAACGCGTTTGACCAGTTTCAGTTGATTTTAATCGACTAGAAAATGGCTATTTTTACAACGGTCTCGAAATTTGACGAAACTAGTTTTGTTAGGACCGTATCGTCAATACGAAGCTAGAAAATATTTTTTGGGAATTTTTCGAGTTAGTATGTGACCCCAGTAATTTGAAATGTACATTTGAATTGAATATATAAAGGTTTAAATTTGGATTTAAGTGAAAACTGATCGTAACGATCGAATTGGCTTATGAAACATATCCCATTGTGTTCGGAATGAGGGTAATTTGCTAGGGACGACAGTCGGTGGACTTAATTTTGAGTTCGAAATAAAAGTCAACTTTAAGGGGATAATAAAATAAATTAAATAATTAAAATTTCAATAAAACCCCCCTTTTATTCTCCTTCTCCCTCACGATTCACATTCAGTTGAAAAACGAAATAAATTAAAAAAAAAGAAAAAAGGGGAAAAGCGATGAACGGAGGCCACCGTCGGGGGGGGGGGGGGGCTCGCACGCCGCCCACCTCCGATCATCCACCCCCTTCCCATCGCGTCTCTCTCCTCCGCCCCACCGAAGCCCTAGCCACCCTCCAGTCAACGCAATCCCTCCAACGCCGCCTGCAGCCCTCCCCACCTCCGTCGAACCCGCTCTGGCCATCCTCGATGCCCTCCCTCTCTTTCCTCTCGTCGGTTATCCCCCAAGACCCCGCCTCGACTTAAAACAGCGACTGCCGCCCTTTCTTTTCACCACCTCGTCGCTGCACCACCCCATCAGCACCCTCCGACGCCGCAGTTCCCCCCCCCGCCAACTCCAACTCCGACCAGCGAGCTCTCGGATGACCAAAACCTTAAAAAATTTCACTGTAAGTTTTTATTTAAATTATTTTAAGTATTTAGATTTTTACAAAGGGAAAGAAGCGATTTCTTGAAAAGTAAAAATTCGATTTTTATATATTGAATAACAAAGTAAAAATTCGATTTTTATATATTGAATAGCAAAATAAAAATATGATTTTTATATAGTATAGAGAATAAAAATATAATTTTTATATTATACAAAGGTTAAAATTATGATTTTTATATAGAAGGGACTATAAAAATATAATTTTTTATAAGGTAGAGAATTTAAAAATATGATTTTTTATATATGGTGTAGCGAAATAAAAATTCGATTTTTATATATGTAACGAATTAAAAATATGATTTTTATGCACTGGAGAATAAAAAAATGTGATCTTTATACATGTAGTGAACACGCACGACGAAAGTGACAAGAGGCGAGCACGATGAAGATGTTCTACATATGAAGAGTCGTGGTATTGGATTAGCTAGTCGGTGAGAACTTCTCACCTTTAATTTAATTTTCTAATTGAAATATATACTAGGATGCAGACGGTGTTTAGTAGCACCTGACACCCGTCGTCCACAGACCATGGACGGCTTGTATGCTTGTTTGTTGATTTTGATGTGTAGTTGATTATGTGATGTGATGTGAAATGAAATAAAATATTTATATAGTTGAAATATTTTATAATTGAAAATAAAATTTTTAACGTGTATTTGAAATGAAATAAATATAAACAAATCAGACGATTTGTTTATATACAAACATTTGACCGATATTGATTGGGACGATAAATTTTACACATCGCCCAACTGCACAAATAAAATCTGTGTTTGATTGTTTGAAAACCCCATACGGGTATTGGGGTAATATATGACATACACTAATCCCAATAGTTAGTTGTATGTCGATCGATTGATTGACAGACTGTTATAAGCGTTAAATATTTATATTTGATGCTTATACAGTGTAGAACGCACTTTGGATGATGGTTGATGATTTATCGTTGCTGTTATATATATGTGGTAGAAAATCCATATAATTAACATTATATGGTAAGTGACTGGGCCTCATTCCAGTTCTGAATAGAAATATTTGAAAAGAAATATTTGAAATAGAATATTTGAAAATAGAAATATATGAAGCCGTGTTGATTAGATTGACGCCATTTTGACGTGAACAATATTTATATTGATTTTATTCATTTTATAATGAATATCAAAAGTGATTTCAAAATCTGATATTTTGAAAAGAATTGAAATTCGAACTGAAACTGAATAGAAATGAATTCGAATTGAAATTGAATAGAAAGGAATTCGAATTGAAATTGAATTGAAAACGAACTGAAATTGAAAGAAAAATCGATTTAAATTGAAATCAATTTAAGATGAATTTAAAACGAATTTATATTGAAAAATTCAATCTTGATTTGAATTTGAAAATGAAGTTGAAATCGTTTCGAAATCGAATTTAAAACGATTTATAAAATACGTTTTAAAAGAAAATGGACGAAGTATATATTATATATATTATATATATAATATAATGGCCTGAATAGAACGCGCCGCGCTGCGGTAGTTCGTGAATTTCGACCATTGACTTCGAATGGATATTGCGGGAGATCCGATCGTCGGATTCTCCTAAAACCGGAATCGTTGGGTTCGTATCGAAAAGAGCTTTCTAACGAATATTAGAAATTAGAAATCTAACGGTTGGATTTGGAATTATGTCCAAATCAAATTTGGAAAAGGTCGCTATAAGTGCAGTTCGATGGCCGTTGATGGAAATCGACTGTACGGGCCTTGATAAAATTATTAAAAATAGTAATAATTTGTGTAAAATCATAAGAAATGGTTTGTGAAGAATTGGGATGAAAAACTCCATATTTGAAAAGATAAAAATAGATTTTTATCCAAATGAACTAGTTTTGAACTAGAATTATAATTCTATTTATTTTTAAATAAATAAATTGAATATGAAAAGGGTTTTAAAAGTAACCAGAATTTCCAATAATTGAATTGGAATGGATTTGAATTGAAAATGTCTTTGGAATATTTCGATGTTGGATTTCGTGATGATACAGGTATTGTTATGGGAATTTGAAAGATATATTTATATCGTTATTTCCAATACGATATTTGTTGGTCGTTGAATTTGATATTGAATATAAGCTGATATATTTTCTATTCAGAGCCTTGTATTTAATATCAAATGTGATTTGGGTTTGTCGTGAATGGTGTCTTCATTAACACTGTTCTTAAGCCCAGTTGAGAAAATATTAAATCTTTTTATTTAGATTTAATGAAGTGTACCAATTAAATGATATTTAATTGGAATTGAATTGGTATTGATTTTTGGGTTTATCGTGAGCAGTGTTTTAAATAACACTTGTTCTTTAACCCGATAATTAATGGAATGTGATTTTGGGTTGTCGTGAACGGTACCTTCAATAATACTGTTCTTAGAACCAAAGGAGTTAAGAAAATCAGAAACTAACTGGAGATTAGTTAAGTTGAATGGTTTCTGAAGTATTGATCTGATGTTGGTTTCGACCTTCGGGGTTAATACTTAGGGAATTGCTCACTTGCTAATTTACGGTTAGGGACTGATTGAAATGTGATGTGATTTTGGGTTTTATCATGAACCGTGTTTTAAATGACACTGATTCTTTAACCTAGGCACAGATTAAAACTAAGTGGAGTTTTAATGAATCTTTAATTAGATTGAAAAGATCGAGAATGGAGTATCACCAGTTTTACTCCAGACAGTAGTTAAATCTTTAATTAGATTTGAATGTGAAATGGTAATTGAATTTACCGATAACACCGTGGTGTTAGATGTGAAGTATGACCAGTTTTACTTCATGGGATGAATAGGTTGGGATTGGGAAATTAAAACAAATGATTACTTCGGTAAGGTTCGTTAATCCCGACTAGTTTGAAGTGAAATTCAAAAGGAAGATTAAAGAATAAATTTAAAAGAATTTATCTTTGATAAAATTTATGGGAACCTTCCCCTAAGAATGTGAAATTTAGAAACTAACTGTCTGTAATGACCCGCATCGTCAGAGGTATTATAGTTAATTTATTTAATTATATAAATAGTGATATAGTGAATTAAATCATCGTTTAATTAAATAATATGGAATATTTAATTTAATTAAATAATAGAATAATATATTTAATTCAGAAATAATCAAAAATATTGGAAATCACAATATTCTGTGAACGGGGTCGTCCCTTAGATTTAATTCAGCTTAGAGTTGAATTATATTGACGAATATATTCAATCGACGTCAGTTTGAAACGTAGAATTTTAATATAATTAAAATAGAGCTCGAAATGGCATGGCAGTTCGCTATTTGGCAATTTGAACTTCAACTGAATATACAGGGTTCGTTTTAAATCGGATTTCTGTGAAACAAGAAACGTATGGAGCTGGTGGAGTATATCTTTCTAGTGGAAGAGAAAAATCGGGATTTCATCATGTAGATTTTGAGTTACGTCCAAATCAAATTTCAGAAAAGTCGCTACGGAATTCCTTTATAATTTATAAAGGAATTAATTATATTTTTAAAAGGGAATTCAGTATAAATCGAATATCGATTTAATCAGGATTTGAAATATCGAGCTGAGAATTCATACAGGAATATTATGAAGCTGTACGGTATTCCATGTGAATATAGACGTTAATATTTATTTTTAAATATAAAATTTAATTATATTTAAATATATTTATATATTTAAATAGGCTATTTAGAGCGTTAAAAGTAGCCACTTTTGCAAACGAAGTCGGAATTCGACGAAACCAGTTTTGTTGGATCCGCAATATCAAATAGTTGTTAGATTTCCAGTTTCATGATTTTTAGAGTTACTGTGTGGCCGCACGGATTTTTAGAGTGAGAAACAGTCAATATTTCAACAGTTAAAAATACGCTGTGTGAGCATACGAAGTCGGAATTCGACGAAACCAGTTTCGTTGGGACCGTAATGTCAAATTCTAGCTATATGTCCAGTTTGGTGATTTTTGGGCATCGTGTGATTACACACGGATTTTTAGAAGTCAGAAACACGTATAAAAAAATAAAGAAAAAAATAAAATAAAATATCCTAATCTATATTTGGTCAAAACAAGGACCACGCAGCCTTCTCCCTCAACCACAAATTCTACCTACCACAAATACAACTATATAAGATGCCGATAGTCTTTATAGTGAAAGATTCACAAAAAGAAAAATCGAAAACAAATAGAAATAAATTCTATAATTCGCAATATATATTGATTCGAATTCCAGCTGTTGTTCTCTTCAATCCTATGTACCTTTCATTAGGCTCGACATCATTTCTGTCGAAGGGTTTGTGTTCAACGTGAGCTAGGGTTCAACCGTGTAACACCCCGAATTTCAATTAACACTAATGGTTAGTAATTAAAGTATAATTAATCTCAGATGTGAGAATCAGGGGAAACGGGCTGCGTCATTGTGTTCGTCTCGGAAAAATACGCGAAATAGAGTCTGAGTTTGCGTAAAACGGGTACCGTATGAAAGAGATATGGACGAACGAAGTTAGGCAGAAAAACCCGAAACAGGCCAGAAATGCACTGGCGCACTTGTGAAGTGCGCCAGCACAAAAATACACTGGCGCACTTGGGAAGTGCGCCCATGTCGGGACAGGAAACCTGCACAGTTTCTAGAGAGTTCTGTGGTTGGTTGCACCAGTTTGGGGTTTGGGCTTGGTCTTAGGGCTGGTTTCTGGAAGGTTCCGAAATCTAGGGGTCCTAATATAATTTAGGGTTAATCTAAGGGCCTAAAACACTCACCTAATCTATAAATACACCCTAATACTACCCTAATTCATACTAAAAATAGAAATGATGCCACCATGCCGCCAAAATCAAACTTGAGAGGAACCTCCACTAGTTTATGAAGAAAGTTGCAAGCTAATCAACCTCTAATCATCATCTTCTTCTTGTATAGCAACTAGTTCTACTACATAAGTTTGCTAATCTTGGTTTTGGTGAGTTTCTATCACTTTAATAACCAATTGCTAAATTAAGTAGATGAGATATGATGAGATCATGCGGTTTTGTATGCGGATTTGTGGGTTTTTAGTCATATGATATGATGTTAGTTTGCTAATCTATGTTTAATGTTAACCCTATGTTTATGCAAGTTAAGTGATGGGTTTTATGCATGCTAAGTATTTGATTTTATGCATGCTAAGTATTTGATTTTATGCATGCTAAGTTTTTGGTTTTATGCATGCTAAGTATTTGATTTTATGCATGCTAAGTATTTGATTTTATGCATGCTAAGTATTTGATTTTATGCATGCTAAGTGTTTGGTTTTATGCATGCTAAGTGTTTGGTTTTATGCATGCTAAGTGTTTGGTTTTATGCATACATTATGACATGCAAGTTTACCCTTTTTCTAAATAAGATGCATACATATGCAAGATGACACCTTTGTATGCTATGCATACATATGCATGTTTACCCTATTATGATGCAAGTTCATATGCAAGTTTGTCTCTTTTTATGATATGCATAACATATGCGAGTTTGCCTCTATGTATGACATGTTATGCAAGTTCACATGCAAGTTTATGTGCAAGTTCATATGCAAGTTTATGTGCAAGTTCATATGCAAGTTTGTCTCTTTTTATGACATGCATAATGCAAGTTTGGGTTAAATGCTAGTTGGGTTTAATGTATGCTCATATATGCAAGTTGACACCTTTTGAACCCATGATAAAGTTATAAGCTATGTTGGTTAAACCCATGACATTTGTGATGAATCTTCCCTTTTATTATGTCACGTTACGAGAACGAATTACGTGGGGAACGATGGTGTTAATATGCAAGTTAATAAAATGATGTGGAATGGGTATGCTTAAGAGTAACATAAATTAAATGGACATAATTGGGAATTTACCTATTGAGTTAGGTCTACCCATATTATGGAGTTGGGAATTTACCTATTGAGTTAGGTCTACCCATACTACGGAGTTGGGAATTTACCTATTGAGTTAGGTCTACCCATATTCTGGAAAACATGATTAATTAATTAGGGATAATTAATATAAATTATGAGGGTGATTAATTAGGTGTAATTAATCGACTAAGACACGAGGTTGGACTCAGTTGTAGCGTAAAACTGCCCGGACCCAACCGGCTTAACCAGTTGCTACAAATGTTAGCCCAATGTGAGAGGTCTTAGGCACAAATTAAATACGTGATTAAAGTAAAGACACGAGGTTAGACCCTTTTTATGACGTAAGGCTGCCCGGGCCCAACCGGCATATCCAGCAGTCATAAAAGACGGTCTAATGTGAGAGGTCTTTATGAGGTCATGATCTTAATTAATTAATTAAGAAACACTTAACCATATTAGCATGTAGAGGGACATGAGGGGTTAAGTGGGGGCCTTGGGTGGCAATAGAAAATACTATTAGAATACTTAACCAAAGTGGAACATGTAATTAAAACATGGTTAAAGGGTTAAGTAAGTGCTTTGGGTGGCATGTGGAAATCTAGTGGGTGCCTTGAATGGCAATTAAAATATGATTAATGACTTAACCAGAATTTATAACATGTAAGTGGACATGGTTAAAGGGTTAAGCGGGATTCACTAGAAATAACAAGCTTAGGTGGTAGCTTGTGGGGGCCCATTTCAACCAATATCCCAAACGTATCTTAGTGGGCTCGACTCTAGTCGAGTGACGGGACACGCATATTGGGCTTGACTATAAGAGGCCAAAATGGGTTAGCGGTGGCAACGCATGACCAACGGGTTTCATATGCGTGTGTGGACCCGGGCTAGTAAATAAGACGTTGTTGCATCGGGTAGATATAAGCCGTGCACCGTTAGTTTTATCAGGTTGCCACGTTGGGGAATGGTACACCCCACGGTGGGGCCAGCACGGGTATCTACGTTAGGGAGCCGATCGAATGGGGAGTAGTGTTTACACCTAGTGGATTGTAGGGCCCTGTGGCGTCTACTCAGTCACCTAGGGGTACGCGAGAACTATTAAGTTTATTTTATAAGTCCATGGGTGGGATCAACCTTTAAGTTAGGAATGACTGGTGTGGTGCAGTTTAGTAATTTACCTTTGGAAGGGTAGATGCGTCTTTACGTTTCTTAGTTTATCCTAAGTCTACCAAGCTGCTTAGTTTAGCCATTCATCCCCAGACGACACCGTATATCAAGCTTATGTCTTCTCTGGTTACTTTAATGATTGTATTGTTAAAGTTATAGGACTCGCTCAGACTTATGCCTGACCCCGTTGTTTTTATCTTTTTTCCCCAACCCTCAGGTTATCAGAGTGGGCCCAATATGAGTGGGCTTTGATCAGGCTGCTTTATTCTCTTTTGGAGCTTGGACCATAGATGTAGAGCTCAGCTTACCCTTTCTTTTATGGCTATCAGTTCATGTATTGGGATTATGTACTTTTATTTATCAGGATGGATATTTTGTACTTGACTCTTATTATGGTTTTGTGATGTAACCAAACATGTTTTACTTTCCGCTGCAATGAAATGATGTTTTAAATTTCAAGTACTATTTATATCTGTCATGTAGTAATTTTTCTGTTCTATATTCACTTAAAATACTCCACCGATGTTATGGCATTCCCTTAGCGAGTGACCATAGCGGGTGTGGGGCGTTACATGTGGTATCAGAGCTTAAGGTTACCAGAACAGATAAATTTTTTAGAAAAACTATTTTCTAAGAATATTTTTGAAAGGAGTATTTTCAAAAACATGTCTTTTAAAAGAAAAGTTTTTGAAAGAAAAGCATAATCCCCAATAGCCATATCTTTCGAATTCTCCGTTTTGAATCTCTTCCTCTCTCGTTTTGAGTTTCCCCTCCGCGTATAGATGACCTTTCTAAGATAGATAAGAATGGAAAACCACTTCAAGGGACTTAGACGTTAGTCAAATTAGAAGTTGGTTCAAGAAGGAGGAGGACTGGTAGGTATCTATTGGATAGACGAAGGGAGGAAGGCTCAAATAGTTGTTTGGTTAATGAAGGATGAAACCTCATTGGTGGGAGGTTACGAGTGGAGAATGGGATGAAGAAGGCGAGTAGTTATCCTTTTGGGAGGAATAGGACACCTTATTAGGATTGTCCAAAGAGGCAAGGGCAAGGTACAGAATCTCCTAGAGGGTAGTTGTATTCCCTCACGACTAGGGTACCAAATGGGGATAGACCGTCTAGGTTGGAATTTGGATTTCTTTATTATCCGATTCGAACTTTATTTAATTCTGACGCATCGAGTTCGTTTATCTCATCATTGTTAGTTGAGTCACTGCACTTAGACACCAGTTAGTAGATGATCCCTTAGTTGTTTCAAACCCAATTGGGGCTCCATGAAGTGTTTGGGTTTGAAAGTTGCTATACTTAGCGTTGAGAGTAGATGTGATGCTTTTTGGGCTTCACGAGCTATGGGTTAGTTTTGGGCATGGACTGGTTATCCAGTAAGGGTGCCGTTCTTGATTTTGAAGGGAGAGTTGTTAGGCTTATGACCCGCTTGGGTAACACTCTCGGGATCTCTTGTAATCCCATGGAATCTGTTATGCTAAGTTATCTAGAATCGCTTGACACGTCGGTCGAGAGTTTGCGATCTGTTAGAGTGGTCCGGGAATACTCGGATGTGTTTGAGGAGGTGAAGGGCTTACCTCCGGAGCGGGAGATTGACTTCCGAATATATCTGGTAGACAATGCTAAACCTGTATCTTTACCAGTGCGCCACATGGCTCCTCGCGAGAGGAGGGAACTCCATAAGCAAGTAGGGGAGTTGCTTGAGAAGGGGTCCATAAGACAAAGTATATCGGAGTGGGGTGCTCCAGTAGTTTTTGCTACGAAGGCGGATGGGTCCCTCAGACTTTGTGTAGGCTAAAGAGAACTAAATAAACTCACAAAGAAGAATAGACACCCATTGCCGAGGATTGATGATCTCTTTGATCAGTTGGTTGGCGCCTCAATATTTTCGCAGTTGGACTCAGCCACGGGGTTTCGTCAGTTGAGAGTGGCTGAGGATAGTATAGAGAAGATTGCCTTTAGGACTCCGGATGGTTTTATGAGTGGTTGGTGATGCCATTTGGTTAGACGAACGCCTCCGCATACTTTGTTGATTTGATGAGAAGGGTGTTCAGAGAGTACCTAAATAAGTTCGCGATGATCTTGGTGGATGACATCTTGGTCTTTTCTAGGAGCGAAATAAGTTTTCGTATGTGCTCAATAGGTTGAGCAAAGCCAGTTATGGGATAAACGGTGGTTTTGGAGCGAGACTGGCAAGGACATCCAGAGTTGGACAAGGGCTTAATTATTTAGCCGTTTTTACTAGTATCATCTCACGTAGGTCGTCTGAATTCGAAGGAGGTATCCCTTGGGTGTTTGTATGATATTGGTTTAGGCCTTTGGGGCTTGCATTTGGGGGATGTCGAGTTCGACTAAGGTGGTCTGCGTGAGAGATGGATAGTTGTGACGATTTTGCATGGGAGAATATCCTGATTTTCTCTAGAAGTGGAGAAAAGCAAGCCCTACATCTTAGGGAAGTGTTGGAGACTCTTTGAGCGCATTGTCTTAAGACAACAAAGGTGGATGGAATTCTTAGCATCCTATGAGTTTGAGATAGCGTATACCCCTGGCAAGGGTAACGTGGTGGCAGACGCCTTGAGCAGAAAAAGGCTGTCTTTGAGTCCCTTGTTCGTGGAATGGCGAAGCTTGGAGTTTAATTCTATGATTGACTTTAGACCTTCCGTTGACTTTGTACCCGGTTTGCTAGCCTCCTTGGAGGTTAGGCCTACTCTTTTGGGGCGGATTGGCGAGGCACAGCGAGACGACCCACAGTTGGTTGAGTTAGTAGAGAAGCTCATAAGGGGGGGAGTCGTCCAGCCATTTGAGTAGGTACACCCTAGATGGTAAGGGGTGGTTGCGTAGAGACGGTAGACTTTGTGTACCGCAAGACGAGGGTCTGAGGAAGGCTATACTTGATGATGCACATCGGTCAAAGATGACCATTCGTCCTGGTAGGGACAAGATGTACCAAGACATGAAGAGAGTTTTCTTCTGGGCCGGTATGAAGAAAGATGTGGCCGAGTATGTGGCTAGATGCTTAGTGTGCCAACAAGTTAAAGCGGAGCAAAGGAAACCCGGTGGGTTGCTACACCCATTGGAAGTTCCGCAATGGAAGTGGGATAGTGTCTCGATGGATTTCATCGATGGGTTACCGAGATCGAGGAAGGGCAATACGGGAATTTGGGTTGTGGTAGACAGACTTACCAAGAGTGCCCATTTTATACCCGTGAAGAGTAAGAGGACCGCTCCATGGCTTGCTTCAGTCTATGTTAGAGAGATTGTTAGATTGCATGGCGTACCATCCAGCATTGTGAGTGATCGAGATCCTATCTTCACTAGTGAGTTTTGGAGAAGTTTGCAAGAGGCGGTAGGGACTCAGTTGTGTTTGAGCACCGCATATCATCCTCAGACGGACGGTCAGACCGAGAGGGTGAACCGTATCTTAGAAGATCTCTTGAGGCTTTGTATTTTGGATTTTGGAGGTACATGGGAAGAACATCTTCCTTTGGTGGAGTTCGCATACAATAACAGCTTTCAGTCTAGTATTGGCATGGCACCTTTCGAAGCTCTTTATGGAAGGCCTTGTCGATCTCCTACATGTTGGTGGGAATCTACGGATAAGATCTTGCTTGGGCCAGATATGGTTAGAGAGACTTCAGAGAAGATTGATTTGATTCGAAGAAGGATGAAGGCAGCGCAAGATAGACAGAAATCTTATGCGGATCGGAGAAGGACGGATCTTGAGTTTGAGGTTGGGGACATGGTTTTTGTCAAAGTATCTCCGTTGAGAAATGTTGTTCGCTTTGGGTCCATTGGGAAGTTAGCACCAAGGTTTGTTGGGCCGTTTCCTATTAAGGAAAGGATTAGATGGATGGCATATAGGGTGGAGTTGCCCGACAGACTTAGTGGTGTTCATGATGTATTCCATGTATCACATTTGAGGAAGTGCTTACATGAGACCGCAGAGGTCGTAGAGCCGAGCTTTCTTAGAGATGTAGAGGTAGAGCATGATGCGACGATTCGACGAGCTCCTACTCGCATCCTTGGGTCAGAAATTAGGAAGTTGAGGAACAGAGAAGTTCAGCTAGTTAAAGTGCAATGGGGAGAAGACGAGGGCAATGCTACTTGGGAGACGGAAGCGAAGATGCGTTCTTTGTACCCATTTCTTTTTGAGAGTATGTCTTTTAACTTCTCCTTTATCGCTTGTCTAGTACTTATCTTATCTTTAGTATATCCTCTCGCTAGTACCTATGACCTTTAGATAGGGTAAAACCTATGGTTGAAACATGTGTTTGAAACATGTGTTTGAAACATGTTATGGTTGATGGATGCATGTGGATGCAATTGTTTGCTAGTGGTTGCTCGTGGATGCATATACACACACATTAGGCACTAGATCGGCTCAGTCACTTCATGTTGCATATCGCATAAATGGATGTGGTAGTTAGATTGATGGATGTATCATGGCTGTGTTATCATGTGGATGATGCATTTTTGTGTATGGTTGTGCACGCATATAGAAATTGTATGTGTCAATAGGGTTTCGCATACATATTGGATGCATGGCACTATCATGGTTTGCATTAAGGAGGTCGACTGAATCAGTAGACCGCCTGATTTTGCATTAGTATACAGACATATACACACACTTTCTGCATATGTTCATACATCATTAGAAGTTTCTAAGGATAATGGTTGCTTGTGGTTGATGGTTTAGTAGATGGTTGTTTGGTTGGTAGGATACGTTCTTCTTGACTTAGAGATTTCGAGGACGAAATCCTTTAAGTAGGGGAGAATGTAACACCCCGAATTTCAATTAACACTAATGGTTAGTAATTAAAGTATAATTAATCTCAGATTTGAGAATCAGGGGAAACGGGCTGCGTCATTGCGTTCGTCTCGGAAAAATACGCGAAATAGAGTCCGAGTTTGCGTAAAACGGGTACCGTATGAAAGAGATATGGACGAACGAAGTTAGGCAGAAAAACCCGAAACAGGCCAGAAATGCACTGACGCACTTGTGAAGTGCGCCAGCACAAAAATACACTGGCGCCCTTGGGAAGTGCGCCCATGTCGGGACAGGAAACCTGCACAGTTTCTAGAGAGTTCTGTGGTTGGGTGCACCAGTTTGGGGTTTGGGCTTGGTCTTAGGGCTGGTTTCTGGAAGGTTTCGAAATCTAAGGGTCCTAATCTAATTTAGGGTTAATCTAAGGGCCTAAAACACTCACCTAATCTATAAATACACCCTAATACTACCCTAATTCATACTAAAAATAGAAATGATGCCACCATGCCGCCAAAATCAAACTTGAGAGGAACCTCCACTAGTTTATGAAGAAAGTTGCAAGCTAATCAACCTCTAATCATCATCTTCTTCTTGTATAGCAACTAGTTCTACTACATAAGTTTGCTAATCTTGGTTTTGGTGAGTTTCTATCACTTTAATAACCAATTGCTAAATTAAGTAGATGAGATATGATGAGATCATGCGGTTTTGTATGCGGATTTGTGGGTTTTAAGTCATATGATATGATGTTAGTTTGCTAATCTATGTTTAATGTTAACCCTATGTTTATGCAAGTTAAGTGATGGGTTTTATGCATGCTAAGTATTTGATTTTATGCATGCTAAGTATTTGATTTTATGCATGCTAAGTATTTGATTTTATGCATGCTAAGTGTTTGGTTTTATGCATGCTAAGTATTTGATTTTATGCATGCTAAGTATTTGATTTTATGCATGCTAAGTATTTGATTTTATGCATGCTAAGTGTTTGGTTTTATGCATGCTAAGTATTTGATTTTATGCATGCTAAGTGTTTGGTTTTATGCATACATTATGACATGCAAGTTTACCCTTTTTCTAAATAAGATGCATACATATGCAAGATGACACCTTTGTATGCTATGCATACATATGCATGTTTACCCTATTATGATGCAAGTTCATATGCAAGTTTGTCTCTTTTTATGATATGCATAACATATGCGAGTTTGCCTCTATGTATGACATGTTATGCAAGTTCACATGCAAGTTTATGTGCAAGTTCATATGCAAGTTTATGTGCAAGTTCATATGCAAGTTTGTCTCTTTTTATGACATGCATAATGCAAGTTTGGGTTAAATGCTAGTTGGGTTTAATGTATGCTCATATATGCAAGTTGACACCTTTTGAACCCATGATAAAGTTATAAGCTATGTCGGTTAAACCCATGACATTTGTGATGAATCTTCCCTTTTATTATGTCACGTTACGAGAACGAATTACGTGGGGAACGATGGGGTTAATATGCATGTTAATAAAATGATGTGGAATGGGTATGCTTAAGAGTAACATAAATTAAATGGACATAATTGGGAATTTACCTATTGAGTTAGGTCTACCCATATTATGGAGTTGGGAATTTACCTATTGAGTTAGGTCTACCCATACTACGGAGTTGGGAATTTACCTATTGAGTTAGGTCTACCCATATTCTGGAAAACATGATTAATTAATTAGGGATAATTAATATAAATTATGAGGGTGATTAATTAGGTGTAATTAATCGACTAAGACACGAGGTTGGACTCAGTTGTAGCGTAAAACTGCCCGGACCCAACCGGCTTAACCAGTTGCTAGAAATGTTAGCCCAATGTGAGAGGTCTTAGGCACAAATTAAATACGTGATTAAAGTAAAGACATGAGGTTAGACCCTTTTTATGACGTAAGGCTGCCCGGGCCCAACCGGCATATCCAGCAGTCATAAAAGACGGTCTAATGTGAGAGGTCTTTATGAGGTCATGATCTTAATTAATTAATTAAGAAACACTTAACCATATTAGCATGTAGAGGGACATGAGGGGTTAAGTGGGGGCCTTGGGTGGCAATAGAAAATACTATTAGAATACTTAACCAAAGTGGAACATGTAATTAAAACATGGTTAAAGGGTTAAGTAAGTGCTTTGGGTGGCATGTGGAAATCTAGTGGGTGCCTTGAATGGCAATTAAAATATGATTAATGACTTAACCAGAATTTATAACATGTAAGTGGACATGGTTAAAGGGTTAAGCGGGATTCACTAGAAATAACAAGCTTAGGTGGTAGCTTGTGGGGGCCCATTTCAACCAATATCCCAAACGTATCTTAGTGGGCTCGACTCTAGTCGAGTGACGGGACATGCATATTGGGCTTGACTATAAGAGGCCAAAATGGGTTAGCGGTGGAAACGCATGACCAACGGGTTTCATATGCGTGTGTGGACCCGGGCTGGTAAATAAGACGTTGTTGCATCGTGTAGATATAAGCCGTGCACCGTTAGTTTTATCAGGTTGCCACGTTGGGGAATGGTACACCCCACGGTGGGGCCAACACGGGTATCTACGTTAGGGAGCCGATCGAATGGGGAGTAGTGTGTACACCTAGTGGATTGTAGGGCCCTGTGGCATCTACTCAGTCACCTAGGGGTACGCGAGAACTATTAAGTTAATTTTATAAGTCCATGGGTGGGATCAACCTTTAAGTTAGGAATGACTGGTGTGGTGCAGTTTAGTAATTTACCTTTGGAAGGGTAGATGCGTCTTTACGTTTCTTAGTTTATCCTAAGTCTACCAAGCTGCTTAGTGTAGCCATTCATCCCCAGACGACACCGTATATCAAGCTTATGTCTTCTCTGGTTACTTTAATGATTGTATTGTTAAAGTTATAGGACTCGCTCAGACTTATGTCTGACCCCGTTGTTTTTATCTTTTTTTCCCAACCCTCAGGTTATCAGAGTGGGCCCAGTACGAGTGGGCTTTGATCAGGCTGCTTTATTCTCTTTTGGAGCTTGGACCATAGATGTAGAGCTCAGCTTACCCTTTCTTTTATGGCTATCAGTTCATGTATTGGGATTATGTACTTTTATTTATCAGGATGGATATTTTGTACTTGACTCTTACTATGGTTTTGTGATGTAACCAAACATGTTTTACTTTCCGCTGCAATGAAATGATGTTTTAAATTTCAAGTACTATTTATATCTGTCATGTAGTAATTTTTCTGTTCTATAGTCACTTAAAATACTCCACCGATGTTATGGCATTCCCTTTAGCGAGTGACCATAGCGGGTGTGGGGCGTTACAAACCGGGTTCATGATAGGGGAAGTCGGAGGTTGGATTGGAGGTACGGTTGAGCAGGGCGTTGAAAGAGGAAGAGATTGACGTCGGTTTGAGGAACTCCGGTCGAGGCAGGAGGAATGCGACATCGGGTATTGGCTACGGGCAGCTTCTTGAAGGGGGCGTCGGAGCGGACGATGTAGGGTTGGCCGGTGGGATTTTTGATGGCGATGCGATTAGTGGTGGTCGGGGTGGTAGTTGGCGAGTGAAGGAGGAGGTACGGCGGGTCAAAATGGCTTGGTCAACGTGATTTGGGGGAGTAGAGTTTTCTGTGTATTTCGATTTACCCAGGAAGGAGGAAGTGTTATAGCGGGTCCGGGTGATTATGAAAGGGTATGGGCCTTTTTCAATGGTAAAGCCCAACATGGGAATTTAATTAAATTTTAATTAACATAGAATATGGTATCAACTTTAAATAATCGTATCTTTCTCCTACGTTATCGAAATTCAGTGAAACAAGATCCGTCAGGATCGTATGGACGAGCACTCCACAATGAAACTGACTGGAAGTCCATTGGAGCTCGTTTGAATTTATGGAAAAATAAACTGTTTGATTCAAATCAAACAACAGTTTATCGTTCTTTAACGATGAACTGCCAATGTGAGTAAAACTCACCAACTCCGAACAGATCTATTTTTATAACGTATATTTAGAACTGATAAATGATGACTGATTATTGTGTGTTAACTGTTGGTTGAGTTGTTTGTGTATTGATTGAAATCAGATAATGATATATATATAAATCGTTAATCGAATTTTGATTCTGTTTATCAGAATATTTTATATATGTGTTGTTTAACATCTGTGATGTAGGGGAATAGGTTGGAGGGGTCTAACTTGGACTCTTCAATATTTATGATATTGTTCTGTTCATATATTGTAATATATGATGTAATATATAATCTGTTTGATTTTGTGTGTTTAAATGATATCGATCATTGTGGTTTGCTATTTTAAATATCATAAGAGACCCTGGGATGTAAAAAGGAATATTTCAACGTATATCGAAATAAAGGAATTTTATAAAATCAACCGATTTTATCGAAGGAAATAAATTTGAAAATATTTATTTAGAAAATAAATAGGAGATTATAAAGGAGAATATTTATTTAGAAAATAAATAGGATAAAGGAATATATATTTAGGACATGAATAGAGTTAATCGATTAGAGTAAATCGATTAGAGTAAAACATATGTAGTTATTCAGGATAAGTTACCATTTAACACGACTGCTAGCGTAATTCGCAGGGCTGTAGATAGCCTACGGTGGTCGGATTTTTCCTGAGGGAATCAGGCGTAACCATTGTGATCGCTGCAATCTAGAGTCAAGTGAATGGAGTTAAATTCAATATTTGTTATTCGAATAGGAGTTAAACAAATAGAGTTATTCAATTAGAGTAAATCAAAATAGAGTTAAACAAGATTAGAAACTCACTAGAGATTAGTAAGTTGAATGGTTTTCTGAGTATCGATCTGATGTTGGTTTTGGGCTTCGGGGTTTATACTTGGGTAGTCGTTCTCTTATTAGTTTACAGTTAGGGACTAAAAGTTGTGGAATGGTAGTGATGCGTGAATAAACAAAAGGAAATGTTTTCCAGTGTTAATAACATATATTTTCTAAACATAGAAAATAAGGAAATGTGAATATATATATATATATATATATGGTTGATGATTGATCGATATAATTTCCAATTGGAAATAATATCGTTGTTTGCACACGTGTTTTTCTTTGATAGTTAACTCATCGACTATCAAAGTTTTCGACCATTTTAACGTTGTTAATATGGAGAGACCAGTTGGATTATTATCCGAAGAACCACTCCATATTGGCATAAGCGTTGCGAATCATATATGCCAAAGATAATTGAAGACGGAGTTATGCAAGGGCTATCCTGTTTACAGAATAGTGCCTTCGGTTGGTATAGTCCCAGGATGACCTGTATGGAAGAATGTCTGATAGAGTATATCTAATAGATCGCGTAAGTTGATGTCTTCAAATGTATTCTCGTTTGGTGGCAGAGGAATTCGTTTCTCTTAGCTATATACCCGTGGTATTTTTGGGGATATCAATTTGTGATTTGGCGGGTATGACGATGTGACATTCAAAGTGAATGAGGATGTGGCATGTAAAAGATAAGCGTTGCTTCTAGCCTCACATCTGGTAAATGACAGAAGTCGGGCAGGCAGCATGGCTAAGTCGGTCGCACCGAAGTAGGGTGTATAATCACCTATCTAGAGAATATTCATTTGCTTCTTTAATCTATCAATGCTGTCCCATATATATACGGGAATCGGTTGCTGATCCCAACTGTTGGTGATGTACATTCGATGCACTCAAGCAAAATGAGTGGTCGGTCATGTGTGGCTGAGTTGCAAGATGTTCTTGTTGAACTCCAGTGTATCGTTCCTTGAGTACACTGATCGGAAGGTGGTTCCATACCTTGTCATAGTTGGAAATCCATTACCCCATACGTGCTTGCGTTTTCGATTGTATACTATATGTAGAACGTGAGATGAAAGCGTTTCTGCTAGATTGATATCTATTTGTACATAGACATTATTATAGTATCAAAAGGTTTTTGATATAAAGATATTTTGGATTCTCATAAGGGAAAAATCCGTTCTGTTATACGGCGTGGTCTTATGAGATATCGTTTAATGGCTCAATCTATTTTAAACTATGTTACTCATACCAGTCCCATGACTGACCCGGAGTTTACCTTGTTGTTTTCCCTAAACTCTTGGGTGCCTAAATTTGTACGGGTAGTCAAGTAGTCGGGTTTTACAGATACTTGAAGAGCTGGAGCAGGAGGCTTCAGGATCATATAGCTATAGTTTATTTCCGCTATGTTGTACGTGTTGTACTTTGATAATGATGTATATTCATGTACAGATGTATATTTCAAGTTATGTTATATATATATATTGTATGTTATTCGTTCTGCTGTGAGATTCGTGTTACTCTGATATTGTGTCTTTCTTTTTCTTCTTTCCTATTAGTTCTATCTTATCTATTCTCACCCTCTATCTTCTTTCTATTAATTTCTTGAATTTCCAGTGCAATTTGGGGTTGGACTTGTGTTATTTGGTCAGCTCAAATTGGTCCGGATTTTCGGGTCATTACAGTTGGTATCAGAGCTTAAGTTAAGTTTACCTTGGCTCTGTGGCGTGACTCGGTAGAGAGAGGGTTAGTAATACCCTAGATTGAGTTGAGTGTATATATACGAGAGAGCGTATTTGTATTTGATATAAAAATGGTTTTATATTGTGGAGATTCATTGGCTAAGTTGTTTATGAGTTCTGGTCGATCAGTTTCATCCACTGTATCGGTAGGAGTAAATAAACACTTGAATACGATGGACCGACACAGTATGGATATGTGATATATTACCATATATAGGTAGTAATTATAATCATATAAGATTATAAAATGTGAAATGGTTATATATATAACCAATCAGAATTTATACAAGTGAATTATATGAAATTGAAATGAGTTAAATCAGAAATTTAAATCAGAATTGGGATTAAAATACCAGAAATTGGAAAGAAGTTTGTAAATGAATCTGGAATTAAATATAAGAGAATTTTAAAATCCTGGGAGATTTTAATTTGGTTTAAAAGCATTGTGAATGGTATTTGAAATATATTTCAAAGTGGAAGTGTTTGAGAAATGGTTTTGAAAGTTGATATAGTATTGAACTCACTTCTGTAGCTGGAAAATAAACTCTGATGATGACTGCAGCATCATCAGTGTTCATCTTCCAGTGGTAAGTGACGGATTACTACCAAAGAGATTGTTTTTGAAATTATTTAGAAAAGCAAGTTGTTTGAAATCCAAAAAGGAATAATTGGTTTTAGTAAAGCAAAGCTGTTTAAAACTCCCAGAAATAGATGGTTTAAATTAAAACAAATTAAATATGAATTTGTGAAAGCAAATTGAATTAAACCTAGTTAAGTGTAAAATTGAATGGAAATAGAATGATATCAGGAAAAAATTGTTCTTGAATAAAATTGGATTGTCGAGATAAGAATCTAAAATGAAATTTGGATTGCGGAGTTAAGAGTTTGGAACCGAAAATGAAAGTCGAGTTTGAAATTGAATTTGGTTTAGGTATAAACGAATGGTTGAATTTATGGATAAAAACAGACTGGGAATTGGTTGAGATGACATTTGCATATGTTGGTTTGATAACAGGTGAAAGTGATAAAGTTGATATGCCCGACAAAAAGGTACAAGTTTATAATTAATATAAGCATGAGATTTATGAGCCGAATTGGCAAGCCGCTTGGCTATTTGATTTTCTTTTGGGTTGGAGAAGGCCTAGAGAGGCGAGTTGTGGTTTTACCGATAGGGCTGTACAAAGGAGGTTATGGCGAAATTTTCCGAAAATTTAAAGTGTTAGGAAATTTTCAGAATTTTTGAAAATTTTAGTTCGTCGTAATGAATAAATATTTTAGTCAATATTAATTGGTTCAGTTGAAATCATAAATGAGGGGTAAACAAATCTTAGGAATTCCAATAGATAGGGTCGTCCTCTAACTTAGCAATTTCGAGGACGAAATTATTTTAAGTGGGGAAGATTGTAATGACCCTCATTGTCAGAGGCATTATAATTAATTTATTTAATTATATAAATAGTGATATAGTGAATTAAATCATCGTTTAATTAAATAATATGGAATATTTAATTAAAATAAATAATAGAATAATATATTTAATTCGGAAATAATCAAAAATATTGGAAATCACAATATTCTGTGAACGGGGTCGTCCCTTAGATTTAATTCAGCTTAGAGTTGAATTATATTGACGAATATATTCAATCGACATCAGTTTGAAACGTAGAATTTTAATATACTTAAAATAGAGCTCGAAATGGCATGGCAGTTCGCTATTTGGCGATTTGAACTTCAACTGAATATACAGGGTTCGTTTTAAATCGGATTTCTGTGAAACAAGAAACGTGTGGAGCTGGTGGAGTATATCTTTCTAGTGGAAGAGAAAAATCGGGATTTCGTCATGTAGATTTTGAGTTACGTCCAAATCAAATTTCAGAAAAGTCGCTATGGAATTCCTTTATAATTTATAGAGGAATTAATTATATTTTTAAAAGGGAATTCAGTATAAATCGAATATCGATTTAATCAGGATTTGAAATATCGAGCTGAGAATTCATACAGGAATATTCTGAAGCTGTACGGTATTCCATGTGAATATAGACGTTAATATTTATTTTTAAATATTAAATTTAATTATATTTAAATATATTTATATATTTAAGTAGGCTATTTAGAGCGTTAAAAATAGCCACTTTTGCAAACGAAGTTGGAATTCGACGAAACCAGTTTTGTTGGACCCGCAATATCAAATAGTTGTTAGATTTCCAGTTTCGTGATTTTTGGAGTCACTGTGTGGCTGCACGGATTTTTAGAGTGAGAAACAGTCAGTATTTCGACAGTTAAAAATACGCTGTGTGAGCATACGAAGTCAGAATTCGACGAAACCAGTTTCGTTGGGACCGTAATGTCAAACTCTAGCTGTATGTCCAGTTTGGTGATTTTTGGGCATCGTGTGTGATCACATGGATTTTTAGAAGTCAGAAACACGTATAAAAAAATAAAGAAAAATATAAAATAAAATATCCTAATCTATATTTGGTCAAAACAAGGACCACGCAGCCTTCTCCCTCAACCACAAATTCTACCTACCACAAATACAACTATATAAGACGCCTATAGTCTTTACAGTGAAAGATTCACAAAAAGAAAAATCGAAAACAAATAGAAATAAATTCTATAATTTGCAATATATATTGATTCGAATTCCTGCTGTTGTTCTCTTCAATCCTATGTACCTTTCATTAGGCTCGACATCATTTCTGTCAAAGGGTTTGTGTTCAAATGAGCTAGGGTTCAACCGGATTCGTGATAGGGGAAGCCGGAGGTTGGATTGGAGGTACGGTTGAGCAGGGCGTTGAAAGAGGAGGAGATTGACGTCGGTATGAGGAACTCCGGTCGAGGCAGGAGGAATGCGACATCGGGTATTGGCTACAGGCGGCTTCTTGAAGGGGGCGTCGGAGTGGACGAAGTAGGGTTGGCCGGTGGGATTTTTGATGGCGATGCGATTAGTGGTGGTCGGGGTGGTAGTTGGCGAACGAAGGACGAGGTACGGCGGGTCAAAATGGCTTGGTCAACGTGATTTGGGGGAGTAGAGTTTTCTGTGTATTTCGATTTACCCAGGAAGGAGGAAATGTTATAGCAGGTCCGGGTGATTGTGAAAGGGTATGGGCCTTTTTCAATGGTAAAGCCCAACATGGGAGTTTAATTAAGTTTTAATTAACAAAGAATATGTATCAACTTTAAATAATCGTATCTTTCTCCTACATTATCGAAATTCAGTGAAACAAGATCCATCAGGATTGTATGGACGAGCACTCCACAATGAAACTGACTGGAAGTCCATTGGAGCTCGTCTGAATTTATGGCGAAATAAACTGTTTGATTCAAATCAAACAACGGTTTATCGTTCTTTAACGATGAACTGCCAATGTGAGTAAAACTCACCAACTCTGAACAGTTCTATTTTTATAACGTATATTTAGAACTGATAAATGATGACTGATTGCTGTGTGTTAACTGTTGGTTGAGTTATCTGTGTATTGATTGAAATCAGATAACGATATATATATATATAAATAAATCGTTAATCGAATAATGATTCTATTTATCAGAATATTTTATATATGTGTTGTTTAATATCTGTGATGCAGGGGAACAGGCTGGAGGGGTCCAACTGGACTCCTCAATATTTATGATGTTGTTCTGTTCATATATTGTAATATATGATGTGATATATAATCTGTTTGATTTTGTGTGTTTAAATGATATCGATCATTGTGGTTTGCTATTTTAAATATCATAAGAGACCCTGGGATGTAAAAAGGAATATTTCAACGTATATCGAAATAAAGGAATTTTATAAAATCAACCGATTTTATAAAAGGAAATAAATTTGAAAATATTTATTTAGAAAATAAATAGGAGATTACAAAGGAGAATATTTATTTAGAAAATAAATAGGATAAAGGAATATATATTTAGGACATGAATAGAGTTAATCGATTAGAGTAAATCAAATAGAGTAAATCGATTAGAGTAAAACATACGTACTTATTCAGGATAAGTTACCATTTAGCACGACTGCTAGCGTAATTCGTAGGGCTGCAGATAGCCTACGACGGTCGGATGTTTCCTGAGGGAATCAGGCGTAACCATTGTGATCGCTGCAATCTAGAGTCAAGTGAATGGAGTTAAATTCAATATTAGTTATTCGAATAGAGTTAAACAAATAGAGTTATTCAATTAGAGTAAATCAAAATAGAGTTAAACAAGATTAGAAACTGACTAGAGATTAGTAAGTTGAATGGTTTCTGAGTATCGATCTGATGTTGGTTTCGGCCTTCGGGGTTTATACTTGGGTAGTCATTCTCTTATTAGTTTACAGTTAGGGACTAATAGTTGTGGAATGGTAGTGATGCGTGAATAAATAGAAGGAAATGTTTTCCAGTGTTAATAACATATATTTTCTAAACATAGGAAATAAGGAAATGTGAATATATATATATATGGTTGATGATTGATCGATATAATTTCCAATTGGAAATAATATCGTTGTTTGCACATGTGTTTTTCTTTGATAGTTAACTCATCGACTATCGAAGTTTTCGACCATTTTAAGGTTGTTAATATAGAGAGACCAGTTGGATTATTATCCGAAGAACCACTCCGTATTGGCATAAGTGTTTTGAATCATATATGCCAAAGATAATTGAAGACGGAGTTATGCAAGGGCTATCCTGTTTACAGAATAGTGCCTTCGATTGGTCCAGTCCCAGGACGACCTGTATGGAAGAATGTCTGACAGAGTATATCTAATAGATCGCGTAAGTTGATCTCTTCAAATGTATTCACGTTTGGTGGCGGAGGAATTCGTTTCTCTTAGCTATATACTCGTGGTATTTTTAGGGAAATCAATGTGTGATTTGGCGGGTATGACGATGTGACATTCAAAGTGAATAAAGATGTGGCATGTAAAAGATAAGCGTAGCTTCTAGCCTCACATCCGGTAAATGACAGAAGTCGGGCAGGCAGCATGGCTAAGTCGGTCGCACCGAAGTACGGTGTATAATCACCTATCTAGAGAATATTCATTTGCTTCTTTAATCTATTAATGTTGTCCCATATATATACGGGAAACGGCTGCTGATCCCAACTGTTGGTGATGTACATTCGATACACTCAAGCAAAATGAGTGGTCGGTCGTGTGTGGCTGAGTTGCAAGATGTTCTTGTTGAACTCCAGTGTATCGTTCCTAGAGTACACTGATCGGAAGGTGGTTCCATACCTTGTCATAGTTGGAAATCCATTACCCCATACGTGCTTGCGGTTTCGATTGTATACTATATGTAGAACATGAGATGAAAGCGTTTCTGCTAGATTTATATCTATTTGTACATAGACATTATTATAATATCAAAAAGTTTTTGATATAAAGATATTTTGGATTCTCATAAGGGAAAAACCCGTTCCGTTATACGGCGTGGTCTTATGAGATATCGTTTAATGGCTCAATCTGTTTTAAACTATTTTACTCATACCAGTCTCATGACTGGCCCGGAGTTACTTTGTTGTTTTCCCTAAAATCTTGGGTGCCTAAATTTGTATGGGCAGTCAAGTAGTCGGGTTTTACAGATACTTGAAGAGCTGGAGCAGGAGGCTTCAGGATCATATAGCTATAGTTTATTCCCGCTGTTTTGTAAGTTTTGTACTTTGATAATGATGTATATTCAAGTACAGATGTATATTTCAAGTTATGTTATATATATTGTATGTTATTCGTTCCGCTGTGAGATTCGTGTTACTCTGATATTGTGTCCTTCTTCTTCTTCTTTTCTATTAGTTCTATCTTATCTATTCTCACCCTCTATCTTCTTTCTATTAATTTCTTGAATTTCCAGTGCAATTTGGGGTTGGACTTGTGTTATTTGGTCTGCTCAAATTGGTCCGGATTTTTGGGTCATTACACTGTCGGTTAGCTAAGCAGAATGGTTTTCTGGATATTGATCTGATGTTGGTTTCGGCCTTCGGGGTTAATATTTGGGGAATTATCCTCTTGTTAATTTACGGTTAGTGACTGATGAATTGGAATGAGGCGCATGTTGTGTTTGTGTAACACATGTTTTTTATATACGCGAGTTATTCAGAAAGACCGGTTTATCCCATTCTGAGTAACTGATTCGACGTGGGGTCGAAGATGAAGACGGTGGTTGAAGACCGGAGGTCTTCACGTCGTTTGGATAATTACTGATGATCTTGATTGGGCCGTACACCCAAGAGGAGGGAATCATTTGGTGATCGCCCAGACGTACTTGGAGATTAATGGATATGCGGGGTACTAGGTGCCTCCGGTTTCGTTCAGACCCAGAACGAACTTGTAAATGGACTGTGTGTCTGACATTGGATTTTATTCTGTGTGATTGATTTGTATTAAATATATATCTGTTTGGCGGCGGAGAATTTATTCTCTTGCTTAACGCCCTTCTCTGAGACGTACGAGCTCAGGGGTTATATACTGATGGATATCAAACGCATAGAGTGGATTGCCTGTGTGGCATGCCTAAGTGGCAAATGGATCAAGGCTTCTGTTGAAAAGCAAAGTCTTGTGGTTGATGATCAAAGCACGGCCTGTGTGGCGTAGCTTTGTGTAACGTTGATTCGCGAGCCTCACACCCTGGTGTGAACCAAAACGGGAGAGGACGTCAGGGAGGGCATGCGTTTCTTTCTAGCTAGAAGTGGCGTCAGTGGTTTTACACGCCCTGACGAGTTTGACTTATGTGGTTGTTGCTGTTGCGAGGCACCTCGGTTTGATCGGACGATCCGGGTCCGATGAAGTCATTCGTTGGCTCATTTACGCCACATAGGGCGGGGAAACGCATGTTTAGGGTTTAATTTTAATCCACATCGGTGGACTGGCCCTGAGGATCCAAGGGTCGATGCGCTCTGACCCTGAGGCTCGGGCTAGAGAGTCTCAAAGTCGGTAGAGGACTATCTTTTGCCTCGGTTCACAGATGGAAATCCAACTTCCAATACATGACGTTTCGATTTTATTTGTAATCCTGTATAGGGCGACATAGTGGGATGGGGCGCTTATGCCGTCTATGATTGATACTTATGATTTGAAGTTGTTTTATACACTATACACTTATAGTAATAATAAATGATTTGTTTTAAACGTATCAAGCATTCTTGGCTATTATAAGGTAGAAACCCTATCCTCCGGCTTGCGTTGCATTGTGTGATGGGAACTGGGTCTTATAATAGCTTCATTTTTCTTTATTTAGCATTGAGCTATTTGTTTTATGCACTGGTATTCTGGGGAGGAAACCTGTTCCGTGTTATACGGCGTGGTCCCTTGATTTACCTAACTTTAAAAATAAAGATTAATAACTGTTTTAGTTCTCACACCAGTCCCATGACTGACCTAGAGTTTATTGTTTTAACCTAAACTCTGGGTGCCCTTATTTTGACACGGGCAGCTAGTAGTTTTGGTTTTGCAGATTTATATTCACAGGATCCGGATTTACAGCTGGAATGATACTCAAAAAGCTTTGTATCCGCGTATTACTTCTAGTTGTGTATTGTATTATTTTCCGCTGCTATGTAATTTATTGTAATCTCTGATATTTATCAAATGTGTAATATTGATTTATACTCTGTATATTCTTGTAATCTGATGAATTGTTGTAATATACAATGAAACGTTCTTCCGTCTGCGTTCTTCTGTGGCTTGTCCTCGACTCAATCTGTGGTTTCCCGTAAGGGGGATTTCGGGTCGTTTCACTTTTTAATATATAAAAAAATAAAAATCACTTACCGGTTTCAGGTGGGGGGGAGGGGAGGGAGGGGTCAGAGTTGTTGACATGGCGGCGCTGGGCCTACAGCTGGCGGCGGTGGAGCTGTTAGGGCGGCGGTGGAGTTGTTGGGGTGGCGCTGGCGGGTTGGTGGGTTTGGGGAGGATCACGCCATGCTTTATAAGAGGAGGGGAGAGAGAAGCGACGGGGAGGAGGAGAAGGAGGCGCGGGGTGGTCCGGCGGTGGAGCGCGTGCCGGAGGCGACGCAGGGGGGGAAAGGGGAAGAGCTCCTGTGGCGGCTAGGGCTTCGTGCCCCTTTTTTTTCTTTTTGAAATTGATTTCATTGGGGAGAGAGAAATTAGAGAGGGGTGAGGTGTTTAAATATATAAATAATATAATAATTTAATATTATTTTCCATAAAAAGTTGACTTTGTATCCGAACTCCAAACGAGACCCAACGGCTGTTGCCCCCAGCTAATTACCCTCATTCCGAACACAATGGGATATGTATCATAACCCAATTCGGTTGTTACCATCTGTTTCCACTTAATTTAAAGTATAAATCATTATATTTTAAATTCAAACGAACATTTTAGTTTACTGGGGCCACATACGGACTCCAAAAATTCCAGAAAAATAAATCTGGCTATGTTTTGACGATACGGTCCTAACAAAACTAATTTCGTCGAATTTGGAGATCGTTTGAAAAATGGTCATTTTTCAGTCGATTAAATTCAAACTAAAATGACCAAACACGTTTAAATTCACCACGCTCACATATTGATTCCATAAATTATGAAAATTGGAATCAAGCAATAATTGACATTCTAGATCCAACAAAAGTGGTTTCGTCGAAAACGGAGGTCGTTTGCAAAATGGTTATTTTTAAGGGATATATTTCCATAGCTACTATTCTGAATTTTCAACTGGGCATAACTTTTTATTCCCACTATGTAATTTCAATTTTTAGATCACTTAGAAAGACATTTTCGAACAGATTCTAATATTTTTGGTTTCACCAAAATCCGGTTTATTTTGAATCTTGTACATTCATTTGAAATTTGAAATTGAATTTTCAAACTACCGCACCATTTCCATTTCCTTTTATAATTAAAACAAATATTTATATTCTAACTTCAATTTAAATAAATTTATACGTTCTAATTCTATTAAAAATAAATTTATAGTTGTTATTATTTAAATAAATCATTTTAAATATTCAAGATTCATTAAAATTTCCAAAATAAAAATTTTAAATTGGTTCTGATTTTGCGGGTTGTTACAATCTCCCCTACTTAAAATCTTTTCTTCCTAGAAAAGGAATGGAGCTGAAAGTTGTTTTACTAATAAACTCAACCTTCAGTTTGGCTTTCATCCTTCAACTTTTCAGTTTCTAAGAATTTCCAAACTTTTCAAGAATTTGGCTAACACCCTAAATTTTTGAAAATTTTCGCCATATCCTCCTTTGTACGGGGAGCATCGGGAAAATCTCCAAACCGCCACATAGGCCCTCTCATCTCAAAAAAAAAGCCAAGAGGCTAACCAATCACTCATAAAATCATCCAAACCTAATAAATTTGTAAATATGTACCTTTTGTCGGGCATGCAATTTTATTCATCTTCTCTAGCCTCCTTGCAACGACCTATTCAATGTATATACATGTATATGCATGCAATCTCAAACAATTTTCAAGTCAGTTCAATATTTTGATTCAATTTGGCTAATGGTTCAAAATTTTAATTAATCAAACCAATAATCAAACAACACAATCAGCAATCAATTAGTGATTATCGTTTCAAACACATAACTTTGATATATATATATATATATATATATATAGAATTGATACCAATTCACAACAATATATCCTATCTAGTTTTGGTTCTCACACCGGTAAATTGGAATCATATAGATATCCCACCTTCGAAACTCAAACACAAATTCTGATGATGAGGCCTCATCATCAGGATCATCCCCAGGCGACTAGAGTGTGATTCTATATCTATCCAGTATATTAAAACTTTGAATATATGTTTGCAAGGCATATATGCAAAATCTTTATATACTCGATTGTCCAAATTCAATATATAAAATATAATATTCAAATACGTATAATATGGTTTAAATTTTCAAAACAAAATTCATTTTTATTTTTTATTTTAAAACAACACTCTTCACACTCGTTCTACGATACCACTGATTCTATATCTACCGAGTCATTCTTATTGGATATTGCTAATCCAATTTCTGATGAATTCTTTCGTTTGGTTCTAAAGTGTCTTATTCTCGAGCTCTGTAAACCAAATCTCTGATATCAAACTGACACGACTCAAACTTCCTCGTAAAGGAAAGCTCGGATTGAATTGAGAACACGACAAATCAGAATACAAACAGAAGAACATTTCATTGCTTATTACAACAATTTACATCAGAGTACAAGAATATACAGAGTATGAACAAATAATATACATTTGCTAAATATCAGAGATTTAAAATACATTACATAGCAGTGGAAAATAATACTAAACACAACTGAAAGAGATAAATGGATAAAGAGCTTTCTGAATATCATTTTCGTTGTTAACCAGGATCCTGTGAATATAAATCTGCAAAACCAAAACTAGTAGCTGCCCATGTGGAAAATAGGGCACCCAGAGTTTAGGTTAAAACAATAAACTCCATGTCAGTCATGTGGTTGGTGTGAGAACTAAAACAGTTATTAAATCTTTATTTTAAAGATAGAGTAAATCAAAGGACCACGTCGTATAACGCGGAACGAGTTTTCTTCCAAGAATACCAGTGCATAGAATAAACAGCACTATGCTTTTTGAAAAAATGTAGCTATTATAAGACCCAGGTCCTATCACACATTGCAGCGCAAGCCGGAGGATAAGGTTTTCCCTTATAATAGCCTAACATGCTTGGTATGTTTAAAACAAATCACTTGATATTATTATAGGTGCACAGTGTATAAAACAACTTCAAATATAAATGTATAAATCATAGACGGCATGGGTACCATATATCATGTCTCCATACTAGTTCTACAATTAAAACCGCACAATGTCATATTGGAAGTTGGATTTCCATCTGTGAACCAAGGCAAAGGATTGTCCTTACCACTTAGAGACGCTTTAGCCAGTGTCTCAGGAACAGCCGCAACTGCACCTTGGATCGTCAGGGCCGATCCACACGAAGTGCATTGAAATGCCTGAGCAATAAGTTTCCCCGCCCTATGGGGCGTAAACTGGTCATATATCGACCAAACCATCCATCGGCACTGCAGTGACCAATATAACCGAGGCGCCTCGCTGTCCATCATCCACATAAGTAAAACGTCTGGGCGTGCAAAACCCAGACACCACTCCTAGCTAGAAGGGAACGCATGCCCTCCTTGAAGTCCTCTCCCGTTTCTGGTTCACACCGGGGTGTGAGGCTCGCGAATTAACACTATACACAAAGCTACGCTATATTAAAGCCGTGCTTTGATCATCAACCACAAGACTCTGCTTTTCAATAGAAGCCTTAATCATTTACATCTTAGCATGCCACACAGGAAATTCACACCATGCGACTGAGGTCTAACGATATATAACCTCTGAGCTCGTACGTCTCAGGGAAGGGTGTTAAGCAAGAGAATAAATTTTATGTCGCCAAACAGATATATATTTAAGAGAAATCAATCAACACATGATAAAATCCAATGTCAGACACACATCCATTTACAAGTTCGTTCTGGGTCTGAACGAAACCAGAGGCGCCTTATTCCTCGTCCCATATGTCCAATACAGGAGAGAGGCCCTCGCATATCCGTTGATCTCCACGTACATCCGGACGATCACCACTTATTACCTCGTCCTGGGTGTACAGCCCAATCAAGACATCAGTAATCATCCAAATGATGTGAAGACCTCTGGTCTTTAACCACCGTCTTCATCGTCGACTTATCGTCGAATCAATTATTCAGAATGGGTATAAACCCGGGCTTTCCGAATAACTTGCGTATATAATAAACAAGTGCTATAAAACACAACATACGCCTCATTCCAATTATTAATACTCCATTATTTAAATATTCACATTCTTAGGGAAAGGTTCCCATTAATTTATCAAAGATAAATTCTTTTAAATTTATTCTTTAATCTTCCTTTGGATATCAAACCATTTTATGGTTTTCCAAACTAGCAGGCATTAGCAAACTACAACGAAGTAATCATTTATTTTATTTCCCAATCCCAACCTATTCATCCCATAGAGCAAAACTGCTAATACTCCATATCTAACACCACGGTGTTATCGGTAAATATTAATTACCATTTCACATTCAAATCTAGTTAAAGATTTAACTATCGCTTGGAGCAAAACTAGTGATACTCCATTTTTGGTCATTTTCTTGAATTGATAATTTTAATTATCACATTCACTTTTCAATCTAATCAAAGATTCATTAAAATTCCATTTAGTTTTGATCTTCCCAAAAATCAATATTAATATTTATTCGAAGCTAAGAAATTAATCTTATCATTAACTGTGTTAAAGAACCAATGTCATTTAAAATACGGTTCATGATAAACCCAAAATTACATTCCATTTTATTCCAATTACTAAATATAACTAGAAATTCTATTAATCTTAATTAAAAGATTTATTCTTTTCACATGGGGTTTAAGAACAGTGTTACTGAGGACACCATTCCATCAGTCTCTAACCGTAAATTAGTAAGAGAACAATTCCCTAAGTATTAACTCCGAAGGCCGAAACCAACATCAGATCAATACCCAGGAAACAATTCAACTTAGCTAATCTCTAGTTAGTTTCTAATTTTCTTAACTTCATTGGGTTTAAGAACAGTATTATTAAAGATACCATTCATGACAAACCCAAAATCTCATTCCATTGTTAATCGGGTTAAAGTACAAGTGTTATTTAAAACATCGTTCACGATAAACCCAAAAATCAATTTGATATTAATACAAGGCTCTGAATAGAAATTATATTGGCTTATATTCAATATCAAATTCTGAAACCAACAAATATTGTATTGGGAATAACGATATATATATATATATATATATATCTTCCAAATTCCTCCACAATGTCTGTATAATCACGAAATCCAATACCGAAATACTCCGAAGATAATTTCGATTCAAATCCATTCCAATTCATATATTGGAAATTCTGGTTATTTTTAAAACCATTTCAAACCCAATTTATTTATTTAAAAATATTTGGATTATAATTCTAGTTAATAACTAGTTCATTTCGATAAAAAATTATTTTTATCTTTTCAAATATGGAATTTTTCACCCCAATTCTTTCCAAACCATTTATTATGATTTTACACAAATTATTAATATTTTTAATAATTTTATCAAGGCTCGTACAGTTGATTTCCATAAACGTTCATCGAACTGCACTTACCTCGACCTTTTCCAAATTTGATTTGGACATAATTCCAAATCCAACCATTAGGTTTCAAATTCGTTATATCCTTTTGAAAGCTCTTTTCGATACGAACCCAATGGTTCCGGTGTTAGGAGAATCCGATGGTCGAATCTCCCGTAATGTCCATTCGAAGTCAATGGTCGAAATTCACGAACTGCCGTGGCGCGGCGCGTTTTATTCGGGCCATTAAAAATATATAACATATATATTATATATATTTCTTCGATTTCCTTTTAAAACGTATTTTATAAATTGTTTTAAATTCGTTTTCAAAACGATTTCAACTTCATATTCAACTTCAAATCAAAATTGAATATTCCATATCATTAATATATAAATGATAATATTTTCAAAACATTAGATTTTGAAATCACTTCCTTTTTGATATTCATTATAAAAATGAATAAAATCGATATAAATATCATTCACGTCAAAATAGCGTTACTGTAATCAACACGGCTTTATATATTTAAATATTTTCGTGTGCATCCCAAACCGGACATCAAAATCAGGTTTTGATCTTTTACTGAATATTATTTTAAAATATTCAATATTTTAAATTATTCGTTATTTTAAACTATTTATTCCTTCTAAACTAGAATCAGAAACAGTCAATTACCATATAATGTTAATTATATGGATTTCATACAACACATGTATAGACCAACAATGATAAACAATCCACCATCATCCGGAGCATTACAGAACTGCATAAGCATTAAAATGAATAAATAACGCTTATACGGTCTGTCAACCCATCGATTGACATACAACTAAATATTGGGATTAGTGTATGTCCAATATCATCCTAATACCCGTGTGGGGTTTTCAAACAACAAACACTGATTATTATTTGTGCAGTTGGGCGATGTGTAAAATATATCATCCCAATCAATATCAGCCAAATGTGTGTACATAAACAAATCGTTCGATTTGTTAATGAATATTTATTTTATTCATATACATGTTAAAAATTATATTTTTAACGATAAAATATTTATTTCAACACATTAACATTTCATTTTACATTTCACATCATAATCAATTTTCACAACACATTACAATCAAACAAGTCGCTCATGGTCTGTGGACGACCGGTGTCGGGTTCTGCTAAGCGCCGTTTGTATCTTAGTATATATTTTTAACTAGAAAATAAATTAAAGTAAGAAGTTCTCACCTTTGGGTTTCACTCCTCCATTCCTTATTTCTGAACGGTTTGGATTCGGCGGAAATTCCAACGCAATCTTTTCACGCTGTTCATATTAAAAATCACATTTTTATTATGACGATTATATATTAAAAATCCTATTTTTACTTCGCTATATATATATATATAAAATAAAAATCATATTTTTATCACTTCATTAAAATAAATAAAAAATCATATTTTTATGCTATGATACATATAATAGAAATCTCTTCTTCATATTTTTAAAAATCGCTTCTTTATATTTTTTAAAATCAAATCTTTTCGTGTTTAAAAATATAATCTTCTCTTGTATAAAAGTATAATCTTTTACATATTAAAAATATAATCTTTTCTAAATAAAAATATTTTTATTCTCTATAAATATAAATGAGAACCCTATCTTTATTTTAAACCATTCATGTAAAGAATTATCATTTAAAATTAATGCTTTTAATATATATATAAAAAAATCACTTACCGCATTCAGGGGGCAGAGTTGTTGAGATGGTGGCGTCGGGCCTATAGGCAGCGGCGGTGGAGCTGTCGGGGCTGCGCTGGAGGGTTGGTGGGTTTGGGGAGGGTCACGATAAGCTTTAGAAGAGGAGGAGGAGAGAGAAGCGACGGGGAGGAAGAGATGGAGGCGCGGGGTGGTCCGGCGGTGGAGCACAGGCCGGAGGCGACGCGGGGAGGGGGGGAGGTAGGAAGAGATCTGGTGGCGGATAGAGCTTCGTGCCCCTTTTATCTTTCTGAAATTGATTTCATCGGGTAGAGAGAAATTAGAGAGGGGTGAGGTGTTTAAATATTCAAATAATATAATAATTTAATATATTTTTTCCATAAAAAGTTGACTTTGTATCTGAACTCCAAACGAGACCCAACGACTATCGACCCTAGCTAATTACCCCCATTCCGAACACAATAGCTTAACCCAATTCAGCTGCTATTATCAATTTCCGCTAAATTTAAAATATAAATCATTATATTTTAAATTCAAACAAACATTTTAATTTACTAGGGCTACATACGGACTCCATAAATTCCAGAAAAATAAATCTGGCTATATTTTGACGAACGGTCCTAACAAAACTAATTTCATCGAATTTGGAGATCGTTTGAAAAACGACCATTTTTTAGTCGATTAAATTCAAACTAAAATGACCAAACACGTTTAAATTCACCACGCTCACATATTGATTCCAAAAATTATAAAAATTGTAATAAAGCAATAACTTGACATTTCAGATCCAAAAAAGTGGTTTCGTCGAAAATGGAGGTCATTTGCAAAATGGTTATTTCTAAGGGTTATATTTCCATAACGACTATTCTGAATTTTCAACTGGGAATAACTTTTTATTCCAGCTATGAAATTTCAATTTTTCAGATCCGTTAGAGAGATATTTTCGAACAGATTCTAGTATTTTTGGTTTCACTAAAATCCGGTTTATTTTGAATCCTGTACTTTCATTTGAAATTTGAAATCGAATTTTCAAACACCGCGCCATTTCTAATTCCTTTTATAATTAAAAAAAATATTTATATTCTAAATTCGATTCAAATAAATTTATACATTCTAATTCTATTAAAAATAAATTTCTAGTTGTTATTATTTAAAATAAATGATTTAAATATTCAAGATTCATTAAAATTTCCAAAATAAAAATTTTAAATTGATTCTGATTTTCCGAGTTGTTACAATAAATTTTAGCGAAGGACGGGGTTTTGCGCTGGTTCATTATGGGTATATTTATTATTTTTTGCATGTTCCTATTTGAGCTAAAATTCATTTTTGAGGTTTGTGCGTGGTTTTGGTTTTGCACTTTTGCGTGGCCAACTTCCCTCGACGCCAACATGTGACTTGAATCATTTAAGTTTCCGCAATGCATATTTTTGTTACAAATTCTATTTGAAAAAAAAAAAATCCTTTTAAATTTTATATTTATTTGATTTTTTATCTTTTAATCTAATTTATGTAAAATAGATAGTTTAAATATATAAAGTGCATTCTACAAAATTCTGTTTTTATGAAAATTTGATAAGAGAAGTAGAACATTATTAAGAATCAATTTCAAAATTTACATAAGAATTTTTAAAGCAAAAATTTAGTTTTACAGAAAATTTTGATTTTTAGAAGTCATATGTAAAGCGCAAGAGGATTTTGGATGATTTGTTTGTGCGTTTTAGCTGTGAATTAGGGGCAACAATGCGAAAAGACAATAATGATAACAAGGGAAAAGTTGTTTTAGCCGCGGAAATATTCTTTCCACACCTTGTCGATGATGCATGTGAGTTACTAATTAACTCGTTTTATGTATTAGAGCTTGTCTTAAGCCTCCTGTGCAGTCTACAATGAGGATTTTTCAGAGTATTTTGGGGCTTTTGAGTTAAAATTCCACTGTAGGAATTGAGATATTTATAAGCGGGAAGAACATTAATTTTGTCCGCTTTAATTTTGTTTTTCTGTCATAGGGGAAATTAATAGGAAACAGATTAAATGCATTGACGTTTCGAATGGTAGGGTTAGGATGAAAAATGGTTGCCTCACATTTCTATTTGTGGTTATGTGAGGGTTATGGTTGGAAATGTTGGATCTAGATAAATCCTAGAGGGGGGTGAATAGGGTTTATCATATTTTTACAGGATATTAAAAATTCATAGAACATAGAATGCAGCAGAAATAAAAATGCAGAAAGTAAATGACACAAGATATACCCAGCTTCAGCAAAATCCTGCATAATGCTGCATTCCTAAGGTTTCTACTAGGTGATAGAACATATCTCGCTTACAAGACCATGTAAACTCGCACTCCCTGCTCCTGTACTAACCCTACGATCAAAAACCTAGACTGATCTAATCCCCTAGATCAGATTTCCCCTAATTACAACCCCGTAACCAGTAACCTAGATTTTACAGACTCTAGCAACTGTCAGTCAACACCCTGACTGTATTCCCTAGAATTTATAGACTCTAGAAACTGTTCAGACGATTTACAACAGAAAATAAAAACAATACAAAATAAAAATAAAAACAAAGAAACCCTAGGAGTTAAATTAAAAAGGTCATCCTCTTTTTCAAATGGAAAACATGGTCGGCCCTTTGTAGAATTGGTGCACCCCTATTTCATTTTATTTGCCCGATCTCTCTTTTTCTCTAGGAAACAAAAATGGCAGCCGTCCTTCTTGAAACTAGGGTTTTCAGAAAATTCCCAAATTCAAATCGATGCTTGATTGTTGAAGATCTCGTTCTCTGTTGAACTTCAATACGTCGATGGCTTCTGATGTTTGTCAATCAATTTGGGAATGTGCCTTCGATGGAAACCGATAAAAAGGTGAGCTTTCTGATTTGCAATTCTTTTCTTAAATTTGTTGTTGTGGTTTTGATCTCTTTGGGCCTGTGATGTAATGGTGTAATTATAAGGTAAATGAAAACCATTACGACCTCTGATTTTGATTAAATGGCTTGATTTGTGTTGCGTGGATTTCCTCTTTTTTCTTGCATGGTTTCCTGAAATTGTTGCCTTGCTAAACGGCGTGATTGATATATTACTATGAATCATTTCTGGAAACCTAGAATTAACATATTGCCAAAACTGGAATTCCTAAAATGATTCGTGTATTTCTGGAAACCAGTTTAAAAACTTGCCAAATAATGGATTGTGCCTTCTTGAGCATTTCTGGAAATACAATTGAGTGATAACTTGCCAGATTCATTTCCTTTGATTTCACTGATGTGTACTCGCCAAAATAATCTTCTCCAAAACTGGAAACTGTGATTTCTGCCATGATTTGCTCTCTTGCTTTATTTGTTGTCATGCCGTGAATCTACTTGATGATTTTGCAGCCTGATATGTACGCTTGAAATAAAAACTGGAAATAGATTTGAATGAATTTCAAATGGAATGGTTTAAATCTGGAAACGGTTTAACCCTGTACTCGACTTTGGCATCACCAAATAGATATCTTGCCATGAATCTTATCCCCACCGTAAATGCTTAATTTTTGGAATATTGATTGCTCACATTTCTTTCTCAGAAATGTGGTTGTGTTTTCCGAAACAAACTTTGTCAAAACCAAAAACAGTTTTAAACTGGAATGCCAATTGATTGTTTTTCCAAATATAATTGATGTTTTGATTTTCCATACATATCCATCCATGAGTATTTACCATGCTTCATGTTGCTACATTGACCATGCTATATGAACCTTGCCTTGCATAATTCTGTTGTCTCTATGTATTGTTGTGTTAACCATCATGCTTGCTTGGCAGTTGCTCTACCAGTATGATTTTAACCATGCTGCTTGATTTTAGATGCTTAACCACATTGATTTGAATATGATCCATGAGATTATGTGCAATGCAAGAACATGTGTGTATATACACAACATGTGTGTATGTGCATGAGTTCTTGTATGTGCTCACTGCCTTGTATAAGTTGGTTTGACCTTGTATCTGCTTCATGCTCCACACTTAGATGCAATTCACATGTTGCCCTGCACTTGTGCTGTGCATACTTGAACCTGATTTGCACTGCCCATATTTGAAGTCTGCACTGTTATATATACATGGATATATACATAAAATTATGTATGTGTATATGTGTGCTTGGTTGAATTATTTGATCAACTTGTTTTTGCTATCTCGACCATGTTGACCTGTTTCGACCATTTTTGGATGCATTGTTGTTGAGTTGTCTTGTATTCCACTTTTGCCACGTACATACACTTGTATATTTCATTTTGGCTTGTGCTCGTCACTTAATAGACTGCATGTGTACATATATGTATATATACACGTATGTATACATATATGTATGTATATATGTTTTGCTTTCGATGCTCGTCCATGTATGGCTTGTCTGTTGCACTGAGTCGAGTTGGTCCATGTGGCTGCTCCTCAGTTGCACACTGGATTGGCGAGGCAGTGCACACGTGTGTACATATGCACGTGAGTACATGTTGTCCATTCAGAATGATTTTCATGTCCCTTCATTGTAATATGTGTATATGCATACATTTGTGTGTGTAAACATATATCGTGCGCATGCTACAACTATATATCAGATCAAGTCATGAAAAATGATGGGAAACACACCGAAATTCTGAGGCAAATAAAATTTTAAAAATAAAAATTATATTCTCTAGAATTTAGAATATTATTTCCATTCCAAATACTGTGTATGTTTCTATATGTGACAGGTATGAAGACTGGATTGACTGAAAGAGTGTTGTGAAGACTGAAGACAAAGAAATAGAGTGTCGGTGTGTGTCTGTATATATGAAATGTAATGTATCAGTGAAATTGTACAAATAGTTGGAGTTATAAATTTGTACCATTTGAAATGTTGAAATAAAATATAAAATTTAAATAAAATACTGTTGAATATTTGAATTCTCGTACAGTGGTATTTAATTAAAATATAAATATTATATTCCTGTCTGTGATGCGATGTAACAGTACAAAAACAAACACATTTATATTAATATATATTTGGTTGTTATCATCAAACCAAAATCATATAATTGTGTATGCAACACCGTTATATACAACGATCCCCCTTTTAATGATGACAAACAAATATGAAGATTTTGAATATAATAAATGTGTTTAAGAGTGAAGAACTGAACTCCCCCTATTTGAAAGCTCCCCCTACAACAGAAACTCCCCTATAACTGTGCGAGTGAAGAAACATGAAAATCGAATAAATTTTCAAAATTAAAAATATTTATAAAATATTCACCCATAAATCAAAATCACCCATAAATCAAAATCTCAATCCATTCTCCCCCTTTTGTTATCATCAAAAGGATATAGAATTTAAAATATAGTTGAAAAATGACTAATAACTATAAATTCAGCTGAAGAGGAAGAGTGATCACCATAAATCTCAAACAGTCAAACAAAAATCATAATAAACTGATAATAGGTGGCATATTTCACATTTTAGAGAATGACGGATTTACGATGAATTTATAAAAATGGAGAGAGTTTAAAAAATATGAATATTTTCTAATTATTTCCAAAAGAATAATATAAAATGGAGCACAAAAACAGTGATGGATTTGGACTATAATTATTAATTAAATTTAAGTGACAAAATCGAATATTCTCAAATCCCAATAGTTATCAATCAACAAATCATAATACGTCATAAGATTTCAACACATTTCACAGATTAGAATATGCATTGATAGGCTGGTTTTTAAACACCAAGGAGAATTTCATATTAATTTCAATTTATAGCACATTTTTTTAATATTATTATTTAAGAGCACACTGACCACGCATAACCAGAGCTTGGATTTTTAAATGAGGTCAATCGCAGCTTAAATTATAAGTTGTCTCCTAACCATGCATGACCAGAGCTTGGATTTTTAAATGAGATTAGAGACACACTTATATTTATTAATTATATATATTTATCATTTCAGCTTTAAAAGGAAAAAACTCCTCGGTATATAAAACCAATATATGGATGATAGAAAATGGTGTAGGTACAGAAATGGACTGTGAAATAATTTCTAAATTAATTATATTATGAAATGTGCTCAACTGTACTGGGATCATTGAAAATTTTCAATTATCACTAATTCTGAATAATAATACAGTCCTATTTCTATCACAAAAATTTTCATTATTTATTTCAGATGATTTTTAAAAAATATTAAACTCTCCACATTAATATAAAAAACACGATGGACGGCAGAATGATGATAGACAAAGGAGATGATCGTGAAATAATTGCCAATTCAAAGATATTATAATAAATGTTCAACCATCATGAAATTATAAATAAAATCTCCTCTTGTTGTGAAATATACTACAGTCACAATTCATCAAAATTTCGAAATCTGGTAATAATTTTGATGAATTATAAATACAGTCCAATTTGGATATTGATTTCAATTTCTGAATGAATAATCAATAAATAATCTTAAAATTTAAAATCAATTAAAAGAGGAATATGAAGAGCTATACAGGATAAGAGGGATAAAAATATATAAAAAAAAAATTCAGCACATCTGATACCAATTAGTGTCCTTATTGACAAATTTTAATTACAAAGCCCAACCAGACAAAATCAACAAATTTGGCACACTTATCAGAGCTGCAGACAAGAACAAGGAGTTATTTGAAAAACAGTATCAGAGCTGCAGACAGATCATAAACAAGCAATTTCCAAAATATTTTCAAAAGCAATATCAGAGCAGCACAAGAAATCAGTTCAAAGCAGACAAGTCAAGATAATGGTCACAAAAGATATTCCATGATCCAAGATTATAAAATATAGCTCATTTAATTCATTTGAACGAATTGTGAAGATAACAGGATTCAGTGAATCAATCACACGGTTTATAAATTTTAGATTCAAGATATGTGTGGGATTAACTAAATCAATAATTTCAAATGATTTTAAACAAACAAATATTCAAATCAAATAATCATGAAATAACAGTGATATTTAAGACTGGATTTTCAAAGAATTTTTCGAAATTATTTTTGACAAGTCTAAAGAAAATTCCGATCATTTACATCAGGTTTGAAAGATATTCATAATACAAAAAAATAAAAAAATAATTTATTTGAAATCACTTGAATCAATGTCAAGTTTGAGATATAATGAATCAATCACAAAAGATTGATAATTTCAAATTTGAGAGGTGTGTGATATTCAAAATATCAAGAATTTTAGATGATTTCAAACAAACCGATTTTAACCATAATTATCATGAATAAAAATGAATTTAAAGATGTATCACTGATTCAAGGCAATTCAAAATATCCAAGCCAATCTGAAAATCAATGAAATTATCATGACTGAGAAGTGGAAATGTGTTGTAATCAGTATAATATTTCAGGCTTTTCTAAACTGAATTAGAAGAAACTCAAAAAAAACAGAAGTGTGTGAAATTCCATTAAACTTCCAGATCTTCAAAAATTTAAAATTCAAGTCAACAGTGTTCAAGATATGACAAGAATACATCAACTCTGTTAGGTATTCAGAAATCAGAAAATAAACTTCAAATCAATTATAGATATTTACAAGGTTAAATTCAAGATCTGGAAATAATTAAAACATCCGAGTTCTATTCAATTAAAGCGAATTTCCAGAAGATCATGAGTACTGCAATTGGGAGTTAAGAAAGCATAAAAGAAGTTACAATTATATGACAGTGACAAATCAAATCATTAAAAAAAACTGAAGGGGAAGAAGGAGGAATACGCAAAAAGAAAAAAATATTTACAAAGATGAGTTTAGCAGTCATACCTGAAATCGATGTAAACCAGAATCTCTAACTCATCAGATGTGGCTAAGGAACTGTGAATGATTATGTGATATGTAGCAGTTTGAATCTAGTTTTTCTTTAGCAATGCGGTTCCTCAGCCTCCTTCGGTACCTAACTGTTAAGAGGATTGAGTGCAAAAGTAGTAAAACCACTCACAGTTTTGCTCACATCTTTTTGTACCCAAATCTGTTTGTATCTATTCATATCTAATTTCGTACCTTTGGGAACCCAGATCTGTTTGAATTTAACAAAGTATGTATTATTTTCTTTTGGGATCCAAGATTGTTCAAATGATTTGTTATAAAACAAATTAACATCTCGTTTGTGATTCAAAAATCTTTTAGAGTTTAAATTTTTAGAATGACTCTTTCTAAAGCAATTTGAGGGAGTTTTAAAATCACACGAATTCAAATTTTCAAAAGCATTTGTTTTCTCAAAACCAAGACCACGTTTATTTCCAGTAGAAAATTGATTTTTCAACAACATATTCAAAGATTTTTCACCGGTTGAAAAATGTTTCAAACTCAATTTAAGATTGTTGATTTTGGATTTAAGATCAGAATTTTGTTTTATCAGATTTGAACAATGATTAATGCTGATCTTTCTCCTTTCAGTATCATTTTGTTTCAAAATCAAATTTTCATTTTCAAATAGTTTGATTTTGGTTTTGGACTCAAAATTTCTGATTCAAATTTAATTTATTTCTCATGATCAAATTTCTTTAGATTTACAATCTCTTTTTCGCCTCAAGATCAAACCTGTTTTCAACAAACTATTATTTTCAGCAATTTCATGTTTGGAATTTTTGGTAGCCTTGAAATTTATAAATTCCTTTTGTAAACAGTTGTTTGCATCTTTCAGCTCAATCTCGTTATCTTTTAAAATCAGAATTTCTTCTTCAAGCCTTTGGAAGTTATTATTGAGATGAACGAGATCAGTTTTTAATTTCAAACAATTTTCACAATCGAAATTTTCAAATTTCATGACATTTGGCAGTTTTGATTCCAAACAGTTAATTTTGCTATTCAACTCAGAATTCTTATTTTTAGAGATTTATTTTTAGATTGGAGTTTATCAACAGATTTAGTTAAATCAACACACATAAAAACTAAATCTTCGTATGTGAAATTTTCCGTTTCAACATCTGTTGATTCTCCATCATCTGGTTCATCTGAATTATTATCTATAAGACCCATTAAGCATAGATTTGAATCTGAGTTGACATTCCGAGGTTCTGAGCAGTTGTTGTCAATTTTTCCATACTTCATATTAAGAGTTTTCCTGATTTCATGTGCAGTTAAACAATGAGAGATAAAATCAAGCTGATTATTACTGAGATAAGAATAGAAAATATGCATAACTCGAGCATTGACAACTTTATTTTTCTTATCTAACATATCTCCTATATTTACAATAATATTCCAATATTCTAAATTAACAGCTTTTAAAAAGGATTCCATTTATGATTTCCAAATTAAAAAATCTGTACCATTAAAAATAACCGGAATACGACTGAACTAACTCTCAGAAGGTTGACAACAAGGAACACCATGTCTCTAGAGATAATGAAAAATACCTACTCTGATACCACTTGTTGGATCTAGATTAACCCTAGAGGGGGGAATAGGGTTTATCGTAGTTTTTACAGGATATTAAATATTCACAGAACACAGAATGCAGCAGAAATAAAAAAGCAGAAAGTAAATGACACAAGATATACCCAGCTTCGGAAAAATCCTGCCTACTGCTGCATTCCTAAGGTTTCTACTAGGTGATAGAACAAATCCCGCTTATAAGACCATGTAAAATTGCACTCCCTGCACTTGTACTAACCCTACGCTCAAAACCCTAGACCGATCTAATCCCCTAGATCAGATTTCCCCTGATTACAACCCCATAACCAGTAACCTAGATTTTACAGACTCTAGCAACTGTCAGTCACATCCTGACTGAATTCCCTAGAATTTTATAGACTCTAGAAACTATTCAGACGATTTATAACAGAATATAAAAACAATACAAAATAAAAATAAAAATAAAGAAACCCTAGGAGTTAAATTAAAAAGGTCATCCCATTTTCAAATGGAAAACATGGTCGGCCCTTTGTAGAATTGGTGCACCCCTATTTCATTTTATTTGCCCGATCTCTCTTTTGCTCTGGGAAACAAAAAATGGCAACCGTCCTTCATAAAACTAGGGTTTTCAGAAAATTCCCAAATTCAAATCGATGCTTGATTGTTGAAAATCTCGTTCTCTGTTGAACTTCAATATGTCGATGGCTTCTGATGTTTGCCAATTAATTTGGGAATTTGCCTTCGATCGAAACCGAGAAAATGGTAATCTTTCTGATTTGCATTTCTTTTCTTAAATTTGTTGTTTGTGGTTTCGATTTCTTTGTGCTTGTAATGTAATGGTGTAAGCATAGGGTAAATGAAAACTCTTAAAGCCTCTTATTTCGATTAAATGGCTTGATTTGTGTTGTGTGGATTTCCTCTTTTTGCTTGCGTGGTTTCCTGAAATTGTTTCCTGGCTAAATTGCATGATTGATATATTCCTGTGAATCATTTCTGAATACCTAGAATTAACATATTTCCAAAACTGGAATTTCTAAAACGATTCGTGTATTTCTGGAAACCAGTTTAAAAACTTTACAAATAATGAATTGTGACTTCTTGAGCATTTCTGGAAATACAATTGAGTGATAACTTGCCAGATTCATTTCCTTTGATTTCACTAACGTGTACTCGCCAAAATAATCTTCTCCAAAACTGGGAACTGTGATTTCTACCATGATTTGTTCTCTTGCTTTATTTGTTGTCATGTTGTGAATTTACTTTATGATTTTGCAGCCTGATATGTATATTTGAAATAAAAACTGGAAATAGATTTGAATGAATTTCAAATGGAATGGTTTAAATCTGGAAACAGTTTAATCCTGTACTCGACTTTGGCATCACCAAATAGATATCTTGCTATGAATATGGTTTAAATCTGGAAACATTTTAATCCTGTACTCGACTTTGGCATCACCAAATAGATATCTTGCTATGAATATTATCCCCACTGTAAATGCTTAATTTTTGGAATATTGATTGCTCACATTTCTTTCTCAGAAATGGTGGTTGTGTTTTCCGAAACAAACTTTGTCAAAACCAGAAATAATTTTAAACTGGAATGCCAATTGATTGTTTTTCCAATTATAATTGATGTTTTGATTTTCCATACATATCCACCTATGAGTATTTGCCATGCTTCATGTTGCTGCATTGACCATGCTATATGAACCTTGCCTTGAACAATTCTGTTGTTGTGTCTCTATGTATTGTTGTGTTAACCATCATGCTTGCTTCGAAGTTGCTCTGCCAGTTTGATTTTAACCATGCTACTTCATTTTAGAAGCTTGACCACATTGATTTGAATACGATCCATGAGATTATGTGCAATGCAAGAACATGTGTGTATATACACAACATGTGTGTACGTGCATGAGTTCTTGTATGTGCTCACTGCCTTTGTTTGACCTTGTAGCTGCTTCATGCTCCACACTTGGATGCAATTCACATGTTGTCATGCACTTGTGCTTGCATACTTGAACCTGATTTGCACTGTTCATATTTGAAGTCTACACTGTTATATATATATATATATATATACATAAAATTATGTATGTGTATATGTGTGTTTGGTTGAATTATTTGATCAACTTGTTTTTGCTGTCTCAACCATATTGACCTGTTTCGACCATTTTTGGCTGCATTGTTGTTGAGCTGACTTGTATTCCACTTTTGCCATGTACATACACTTGTGTATTTCAGTTTGGCTTGTGCTCGTCACTGTATAGACTGCATGTGTACATATATGTATATATACATGTATGTGTATACATATATGTGTATACATATATGTATGTATATATGTTTTGCTTTCGATGCTCGTCCATGTATGGCTTGTCTGTTGCACTGAGTCGAGTTGGTCCATGTGGTTGCTCCTTAGTTGAACACTGGATTGGCGAGGCAGTGCAAACGTGTGTACATATGCACGTGTGTATATGTAGTGCATCTAGAATGATTTTCATGTCCATGCACTGTAATATGTGTATATGCATACACTTGTGTGTGTATACATATATCGTGCGCGTGCTACAATTATATATTGTAACGGCTAGAAATTTCCGACTCTTCGAGAGTCGGAAATTCCGAGACGTTAGTGAAAGAAAGTAGAGGGTGAGGAAGAAAAGATAGAACTAATAGAATAGAAGAAGAAGAACTTACATCATCAGAGTAAACACGAATCTCACAGCGGAACGAATAAAATATAACATAACTTTGAAATACAAATCAGTACTCGTATATACATACCATTTCAAAGTACAACACTTAACAACACAGCGGAATAATAATAGCTATAATCCTAAAGTCTTCTGCTCCAAGCTCTCCAAGTGTATCTGTAAAATCCCGACTACTTGACTGCCCGTACAAATTTAGGCACCCAAGAGTTTAGGGAAAACAAACAAAATAAACTCCGGGTCAGTCATGGGACTGGTGTGAATAAAACTCCAACACTTGGTTAAATAAAGGATATCTTTCTGATATTATAATAATGTCTAAATACAAATAGATATCAATCTAGCAGAACGCTTGCATCTCACGTTCCATATACATAGTATACAAATAAAACCATGAGCGCTTATTGGAGATTGGATTCCGACAGACAAGGTATGGGAGCACCTTCCGATCAGTGTACTCTAGAGGAGATACACTCAGGGTTCAACAAGAACGTCTTGCAACCCGGCCACACATGACCGTCCACTCATTTAGCTTGAGTGTAACGAATATATTATCACCGATGGTTGGGATCAGCAACCATCCTTCCCGATAAGGGACAGCATTGAAATAGATTATAAAGAAGTACAATTGAATATTCTCTAGATGGTGATAATACACCCTGCTTGGGTATGGCCCAACTAGCCATGCTGCCTAGCCCAACTTCTGTTATTTCCCGGTTGTGAGGTTTTGAGGTCACGTTTATCACTTTGACCGATTATTTCTTCAATTACTTTGAATGCCACATCGTCATACCCGCCAAATCATTATCGATTTCTCAAGGCATCACAGGTATAAAAGCTAAGAGAAACGAATTTCTCCGCCACCAACGTAATACGTTTAAATAGATCAACATATATGATTCGTTAAGAATACTTTGTCAGACACTCGTCCATATACGTTGTCCTGGGACTGAACAAACCGAAGGCACTATTCAGTGAATCCATCCTACCTAGGCTTTTCACAATAGCCCTTGCACTTCACTCCATCTTCAATTATCTTCAGCGTACTTGATTCGCAACGCTTATGCTAATACGGAGTGGTTCTTCGGATAATAATCCAACCGGTCTCTCCATATTTACAACGTACATAGGGTCAAAACTTTGATAGTCTGTGATTCAACTATCAAATGAAAACATGTCGTTGTACAAACAACGATCTTATTTCCAAATGGAAATTCGATCGATCAATCATCATATACATATATATGTTCATATTTCCTTATTTCATATATTTAGAAAATATATGTTATTGATCATTGGAAAACATTTCCATAGCTTATTTTCACATCACTATTATTTCACAACTATCAGTCCCTAACTGTAACTAGTATGAGAACAATTCTCTAAGTATCCATCCGGAAGGTCGAAACCAACATCAGATCGTCACTTAGAAAACCGTTCAACTTACCCTCTCCAGTCAGTTTCTGAATTTGCTTAACTCTATTTCTCAAATTCTTATCATGAAAACATTTCATTTTCTATGTTTAGAAAACATATCTGACTATATTTGGAAAACGTTTCCAAAACTCCTTTACGGATTTCCAATGAACGTTGTATAAAACATCGTTACGCTTAATCCATTTATCACTTATTCCTTAACTTTATTCCTAATCAACCTTTTAGATCGAACCACAACTATTCCTTTGTCAATTCTGAAGTCAATCAAGTTGGGGTATAATTACCTCTCAGACCTTAATTGAACAACGTCCTTTACTGTGAAATAGATGAAGCTCATCACTCACTTTTTACAATCATCTGTTTACGCAAATTCTCGGATTCAGGTTACGAATCCACTTCTTATATGACAACGTTTGATTATAACTATAACGTTATAATTCCTACTTCTGCAATATCTAACCTAAATTATAACTTTATCTCCTAACTCGAATAATTTAACAGACACCTAATTTCTAAATCAATAACTAAATCTTGATTTAAACCCTGGAAAGTAAATAGTACTTTCCCTAATTCGCTATAATCGAATTCGACGTATAACTCTCTTTCGAGTAATCTCTATTTGATTAACTCTTCTTCGAGTAACCTATATTCGATTATCTCTCTTCGAATAACTCATATTCGAAATCTCTCTCTTTCGAGTAAACAATATTCGATCTCTTTCTTTCGAATATGCTATATTCGAAAATCCCCTTTCGATTTACTAATCGAACTCCTTTCGATCAAACTAAAATCGATAACTCCTTTAACTCTATTCGAATAACTAATATTCGACTAACTCCTTTGGATCAACTCATTTGATTAACTCCTTCGAATAACTAATTCGAATAACTTACCTTCGAATAACCAATATTCGATTTACTCTAACTCGATTAACTTAATTCTAATCGATTTACTCCATTTCGATTCAACTTAATTCAAATCGATTAACTTAACTCAAATTGATTAACTCCTTTCGAATAACTAAATTCGATTTAACTCTAATTGATTAACTAATATTCAATTAACTCTTACGTGTTTAACTCTATTTGCATAAGTAATTCGAATCACTCTAATGTGTTTAACTCTATTCAAATATCTAATTCGAATAACTCATTTCGAATAACTAAATTCGATTAACTCTTTTAACTTTACTCGAATAACTATATTCGATTAACACCTTCTTTCGAAATAACTATATTCGATTAACTCTTCGACTAACTCCTTTGGATCAACTAACTTCGAATAACTCCTTTGGATTAGCTAACTTCGAATAACTCCTTGGGATTACCTAACTTCGAATAACTCCTTTGGATTAACTAACTTCGAATAACTCCTTTGGATTAACTAACTTCGAATAACTCCTTTGGATTAACTAACTTTGAATAACTCCTTTGGATTAACTAACTTCGAATAACTCCTTTGGATTAACTAACTTCGAATAACCAATATTCGATAACTACTCTTCGAATAAATAATATTCGGTACTCTTCTCAAATGAATAACATTTGATTTCTCCACTCGAATAAACTATATTCGATTACTCTTCCCTCGAATATACTATATTCGATAACTCTGCTTCGAATAAGTGATATTCGGCAACTCTACTCGATTAACTCCACTTGGATAACTCTAACTGGTCAACTCTAACTGGTCAACTCAAATGGTTTAACCTAATTGGTTAACTCAAATGGTTTAACCTAACTTGATTTACTTGTCTCGATTTACTGAACTAATCCACTTAGTTTAACTTAGTTAATTCACTTTGATTAACTCTAACCAATTTACTTAGTTTAACTCAGCTAATTCACTTTGATTAACCCAACTAATTTACTTCGATTAACCAATTAATTTAACTTGACTAATTCACTTAGTTTGACGCAACTAATTCACTTTGATTTACAAATTAGTTTAACTTAACTAATTCACTACGATTAACCGCTTAGTTTATCTTAACTAATTTACTTTGGTTAACTTAACCAATTACTTTGATTAACTCGACTAACTTGCTTTGGTTAACCCAACAAATTACTTTGTTTAACTCGACTAACTTGCTTTGGTTAACCTAACCAATTACTTTGATTAACTCGACTAACTTGCTTTGGTTAACCTAACAAATTACTTTTTACAACGTTTATCCATTTATAAAGATTTACTTTTAGTAACAGTTCTTCACTTTATAAATGTCCTTTTATCAACGTTTCTACTTCTCTATATAAGTCCAGACATATATATATTCCATTTATCAACGACAAATAATTTATTAAATTTATAAAACATTATTTATAAATTAATCTACTTCAATTTATCTGTTTAAAACAGATTTCCTATTTAATATCTCATTTAAATCCATATCGTGTTATACCGTGTGCGAAGCACGTGTTTAAATCTATCCTTGTATAATTCTATTTATTTTCCGAACAAGTGTTCCTTTATTTATTCCCTAAATAAATATTCCTTTATTCCATTTATTTATAATCTAAATAAATGTTCCTTTATTTATTCCCCAAATAAATAAATGGTTTCATTTTATAAAATCCTATCGATTTTCATAAATAAGATTTATTTTCAATATAAACATTGAAAATTCCCTTTTTACATTCTAGTACCACCTACGGTGTTTAACGTGTCGTATAACAATGATCGGTATCATTCAAACATATGAAATCAATAACAGATTTCATAACACATCATATATCACAATATATAAAAAACGGTAAAATAAATGTTGAGGAATCCAGTCGGATTCCTCCAACCTGTTTCCCTGCATCCACAAATGTTACACAATAAAATATACATCAATTTCATTCCGACATGAAATATACTGATGAACTGAATCAATATTTGATTGTCGTTTATATATATAACTATATCTATGTTTCAATCAAGTCTATTTAACAGTCCAAACTATCAATACACAACAATCAAATCATTTAATACAGTTTATATAAAAAAATATAAACTGAGGAGAGTTAGTGAGTTTTACTCACATTTGCGCGTTAACCGTTAAATAACGACTTGCATCGGTAATCTGATCGGCCGTTTTAGCATGCATCAGTAACCGACCTGAAATAAACAGTCTCATTTCTTTATATTTTCCAGCGCGAGCTCTTCTTCACAAACCAGTACCGATCTTTGTTTTTATATTGCAACTCCATCGCTCCTTTGCAAAACCAAAACTAACCCTTGATTATCGTTAATGAATCCCCTTCGACTCACCATCGCCCTAGCCCGCTCCAGCAAAGTAAACCCGATCCACCTATAACCCCATAATTTTGATCAGCTGTCCTTCTCCTCAAACCGTCAGTACCTAACTGATCTTACTCAGTTATGAACCGCGCCTGCTCTCTGAACATAAATACCATTATACAGCACCACCTAACCAACTAACCATTTCCTTGTTCACATATACAGCCTGCACCCTCCATGCAACAGCTAGACCTCCTTTTCTTCTAACGTTAAAACTCTTACACCTCTCATTTCCTTAGTACAACTCATGTATTCTACCATCACGCACCCCCTAAACATGCATGAACCCTTGCTCACGCATATACCCGGCCACCAACTTGTACAACATCACTTCGTTTTGTGTTTCCTTCCTAGTTTGTATCTGCCTCTCGTGTTCAGCCCACCACGCTCCAAATCCCACCGGCACAATTAAAATAATGTTACTGTTACTTAATTTCCACCGCCTGGTTCATTTCGTGAATTGTTTTAAGTTCTTCCCCATCCGAGCACCAGCTACCGATCAGTGCTCATCGAGGAGAAAACGCCCCCAGGCCTCCTTGTTATTCGGCCAGAACCTCGCTCCACCCTGTACTGGCCTGACGCCGACGAACCGGCTACGCACTTCAAGGCTTCTGCCATCAACTAAACCAACGTAACTCCAAGCTATTTCCACCTCAAAACGCCCTACAACACCATATATTAACGCATGCAATGATGGTCCACAAACCCGCTACCCCTTCCACCTGTCTCACGCCATTTACCCTTTTTGATTTCTTTCTCTCCATTCTTTTCTTGCTGTGATGAAAAAATTGTGGCGGTACCAAAAGAGATTATGTATGAGGTTCATATAGTTTATGTGGCTGAAAACAAAGGGAACGTGGACGTGGCCCTAGTTTGTCCATGTACATTTTGTGGTGTAGAGGGAAGGGACGTGGACTCCTGTTGATCACCGAATGAAGGGGTTAGGTTCTAGGGGGGTTAGAATATTTAAGTTACACATTTTCGTGACCCCTCTACATGAAATTCTGTTGTCATCCGAATGGCCAACTACAGAAATAAATATAGCGTTGTGATGAGCTCGGTGTCACGATCCCAAAAATGTAATAATACCGGTAGATTGACTTATATTTTGAAACTTCAAAAATGTTGATTTCCGGGTGCGAAATACCCCAAATAAAAAGTTGCTTATTAAATTAAATAAAAATTACAATAAAATTCTAAAAATTAAATTATCACTATTTCCCAAAAGAACCTTGTCTAGATTCAAACTCGATATTCAATTATTTTGAAAACCCTTTTATAACGTAAATAAAGCGTCGCAAATTATAAAGGAAATCCACAGCGACTTTTCTGAAATTTGATTTGGACGTGAATCAAAATCTACACGACGAAATCCCGATTTTTCTCTTTCACTAGAAAGATATACTCCACTAGCTCCACACGTTTCTTGTTTCACAGAAATCCGGCTTAAAACGAATCCTGTACATTCAGTTGAAATTCGAATCGCCAAATTGCGAACCGCCGCGACGTTTCAGGTTCGTTTTAATTATAATTATAAATTATAAGTTCGAACGTTGTACTTTAAGTTATCGACATCGCCAAATCGATATGCAAATCATTAAATAAATTAATTATTCGACAGCTAACAAAACGCGCCATTACAGACTTCCCCCCTTAAAATAATTTCGTCCTCGAAATTGCTAAGTTAGAAAAATGCTACTAACTCTACTAACTAGATTTAAAAATCCTTTTTACCTCTAAATTTCAGTTTCGACTGGACCCATTTAATTTTAATTAATTTATTAATTTATTTCCGACCAACTAAAATTTTCAAAAATTCTGAAAATTTTCTAACACCTTAAATTTTCGAAAAATTTCGCCATAACCTTCTTTGTACGGATCAATACGTCAAACCACAACTTGCCTCTCTAGGCCTCCTCCAATCCAAAAGGAAATCAAAATAGCCAAGCGGCTTGCTAATTCGGCTCATAAAATCAAAACTCATATATGATATAAACTTGTACCTTTTTGTCGGGCATTTAACTCTATCCCTTTCATCTGCTACCACTTCAACATATACCAATGTTATCCATTCCAATTGATCTCCAATCAGTTCATATCCTCAAATCCACATCGAATTTCATTCGAACTCTAATATCAATTTCCAAATTATTGACTTATCAGTTTGGTTCTATTCTAGATTATCTCTAATCCAATTCAAATTTTATTTAACTCGGTTCAAGTTAAATTTCAATTTATTTTTACCATCTCATTTTATTTAACTTCATTAGTTAAATTTTAATTCCAGAACTTAAGTTCCTAGGTTTCTTTCAAATCAATTTGAAATCATAATGCCAATTCGAAACCTTTGAATTTCTAAACAACTTGTTTTCTCAAAACAATTCAAAAACAAAACCTTTGGTAGTAATCCGTCACTTAGAACTCGAAAATAAACACTGATGATGTCTAGATTCATCAGGGTTATTTTCCAGTGATACAAGTGAGTTTAATAGTATATTTCTTTTCAAAATCATTTTAAACCTTTTCATTTTGAAATACATTTCAAATATTTTTCACACTGCTTGAAAACATTTCAAAATCTCCCAGGAACTTAAAATTTCCTTATTTTAATTCCAAATCTAATTTAAATTCATATTTAATTCAAACTATTTCATATATTACATTCATATGAATTCTGATTGGTCATTTATAACCATTTCACCCTTTTATAATCTTATTCGATTATAATAACAACCAACACAATCAATATACTATAATAATTTCAAGATATATATTTCTTCAATAAACAAATATATTTTGGGAAAAATTATTTCATTTACCCTCTTTCAAAACATACCATGACGGTTCATCGTATTCGAGTGTTTAGCAACCCTTATCGATACAGTGGATCAACTGATCGACCGGAATTCATAAGCCACTCAACCAATGAGTCTCCACAATATAAAACCATTTTATATTGAATAACAATTACGCGCTCATATATATACACTCAAACTCAATCTAGGATATTACTAATCCCATCTCTATCGAGTTATGCCACAGAGCCAAGGTAATCACTTTACTTAAGCTCTGATACCAACTGTAACGGCTGGAAATTTCCGACTCCTCGAGAGTCGGAAATTCCGAGACGTTAGTGAAAGAAAGTAGAGGGTGAGGAAGAAAAGATAGAACTAATAGAATAGACGAAGAAGAACTTACATCATCAGAGTAAACACGAATCTCACAGCGGAACGAATAAAATATAACATAACTTTGAAATACAAATCAGTACTCGTATATACATACCATTTCAAAGTACAACACTTAACAACACAGCGGAATAATAATAGCTATAATCCTGAAGTCTCCTGCTCCAAGCTCTCCAAGTGTATCTGTAAAATCGCGACTACTTGACTGCCCGTACAAATTTAGGCACCCAAGAGTTTAGGGAAAACAAACAAAATAAACTCCGGGTCAGTCATGGGACTGGTGTGAATAAAACTCCAACACTTGGTTATATAAAGGATATCTTTCTGATATTATAATAATGTCTAAATACAAATAGATATCAATCTAGCAGAACGCTTGCATCTCACGTTCCACATACATAGTATACAAATAAAACCGTGAGCGCTTATTGGAGATTGGATTCCGACAGACAAGGTATGGGAGCACCTTCCGATCAGTGTACTCTAGAGGAGATACACTCAGGGTTCAACAAGAACGTCTTGCAACCCGGCCACACATGACCGTCCACTCATTTAGCTTGAGTGTAACGAATATATTATCACCGATGGTTGGGATCAGCAACCATCCTTCCCGATAAGGGACAGCATTGAAATAGATTATAAAGAAGTACAATTGAATATTCTCTAGATGGTGATAATACACCCTGCTTGGGTATGGCCCAACTAGCCATGCTGCCTAGCCCAACTTCTGTTATTTCCCGGTTGTGAGGTTTTGAGGTCACGTTTATCACTTTGACCGATTATTTCTTCAATTACTTTGAATGCCACATCGTCATACCCGCCAAATCATTATCGATTTCTCAAGGCATCACAGGTATAAAAGCTAAGAGAAACGAATTTCTCCGCCACCAACGTAATACGTTTAAATAGATCAACATATATGATTCGTTAAGAATACTTTGTCAGACACTCGTCCATATACGTTGTCCTGGGACTGAACAAACCGAAGGCACTATTCAGTGAATCCATCCTACCTAGGCTTTTCACAATAGCCCTTGCACTTCACTCCGTCTTCAATTATCTTCAGCGTACTTGATTCGCAACGCTTATGCTAATACGGAGTGGTTCTTCGGATAATAATCCAACCGGTCTCTCCATATTTACAACGTACATAGGGTCAAAACTTTGATAGTCTGTGATTCAACTATCAAATGAAAACATGTCGTTGTACAAACAACGATCTTATTTCCAAATGGAAATTCGATCGATCAATCATCATATACATATATATGTTCATATTTCCTTATTTCATATATTTAGAAAATATATGTTATTAATCATTGGAAAACATTTCCATAGCTTATTTTCACATCACTATTATTTCACAACTATCAGTCCCTAACTGTAACTAGTATGAGAACAATTCTCTAAGTATCCATCCGGAAGGTCGAAACCAACATCAGATCGTCACTTAGAAAACCGTTCAACTTACCCTCTCCAGTCAGTTTCTGAATTTGCTTAACTCTATTTCTCAAATTCTTATCATGAAAACATTTGATTTTCTATGTTTAGAAAACATATCTGACTATATTTGGAAAACGTTTCCAAAACTCATTTACGGATTTCCAATGAACGTTGTATAAAACATCGTTACGCTTAATCCATTTATCGCTTATTCCTTAACTTTATTCCTAATCAACCTTTTAGATCGAACCACAACTATTCCTTTGTCAATTCTGAAGTCAATCAAGTTGGGGTATAATTACCTCTCAGACCTTAATTGAACAACGTCCTTTACTATGAAATAGATGAAGCTCATCACTCACGTTTTACAATCATCTGTTTACGCAAATTCTCGGATTCAGGTTACGAATCCACTTCTTATATGACAACGTTTGATTATAACTATAACGTTATAATTCCTACTTCTGCAATATCTAACCTAAATTATAACTTTATCTCCTAACTCGAATAATTTAACAGACACCTAATTTCTAAATCAATAACTAAATCTTGATTTAAACCCTGGAAAGTAAATAGTACTTTCCCTAATTCGCTATAATCGAATTCGACGTATAACTCTCTTTCGAGTAATCTCTATTTGATTAACTCTTCTTCGAGTAACCTATATTCGATTATCTCTCTTCGAATAACTCATATTCGAAATCTCTCTCTTTCGAGTAAACAATATTCGATCTCTTTCTTTCGAATATGCTATATTCGAAAATCCCCTTTCGATTTACTAATCGATAACTCCTTTCGATCAAACTAAAATCGATAACTCCTTTAACTCTATTCGAATAACTAATATTCGACTAACTCCTTTGGATCAACTCATTTGATTAACTCCTTCGAATAACTAATTCGAATAACTTACCTTCGAATAACCAATATTCGATTTACTCTAACTCGATTAACTTAATTCTAATCGATTTACTCCATTTCGATTCAACTTAATTCAAATCGATTAACTTAACTCAAATTGATTAACTCCTTTCGAATAACTAAATTCGATTTAACTCTAATTGATTAACTAATATTCAATTAACTCTTACGTGTTTAACTCTATTTGCATAAGTAATTCGAATCACTCTAATGTGTTTAACTCTATTCAAATATCTAATTCGAATAACTCATTTCGAATAACTAAATTCGATTAACTCTTTTAACTTTACTCGAATAACTATATTCGATTAACACCTTCTTTCGAAATAACTATATTCGATTAACTCTTCGACTAACTCCTTTGGATCAACTAACTTCGAATAACTCCTTTGGATTAGCTAACTTCGAATAACTCCTTGGGATTACCTAACTTCGAATAACTCCTTTGGATTAACTAACTTCGAATAACTCCTTTGGATTAACTAACTTCGAATAACTCCTTTGGATTAACTAACTTTGAATAACTCCTTTGGATTAACTAACTTCGAATAACTCCTTTGGATTAACTAACTTCGAATAACCAATATTCGATAACTACTCTTCGAATAAATAATATTCGGTACTCTTCTCAAATGAATAACATTTGATTTCTCCACTCGAATAAACTATATTCGATTACTCTTCCCTCGAATATACTATATTCGATAACTCTGCTTCGAATAAGTGATATTCGGCAACTCTACTCGATTAACTCCACTTGGATAACTCTAACTGGTCAACTCTAACTGGTCAACTCAAATGGTTTAACCTAACTGGTTAACTCAAATGGTTTAACCTAACTTGATTTACTTGTCTCGATTTACTGAACTAATCCACTTAGTTTAACTTAGTTAATTCACTTTGATTAACTCTAACCGATTTACTTAGTTTAACTCAGCTAATTCACTTTGATTAACCCAACTAATTTACTTCGATTAACCAATTAGTTTAACTTGACTAATTCACTTAGTTTGACGCAACTAATTCACTTTGATTTACAAATTAGTTTAACTTAACTAATTCACTTCGATTAACCGCTTAGTTTATCTTAACTAATTTACTTTGGTTTAACTTAACCAATTACTTTGATTAACTCAACTAACTTGCTTTGGTTAACCCAACAAATTACTTTGTTTAACTCGACTAACTTGCTTTTGTTAACCTAACCAATTACTTTGATTAACTCGACTAACTTGCTTTGGTTAACCTAACAAATTACTTTTTACAACGTTTATCCATTTATAAAGATTTACTTTTAGTAACAGTTCTTCACTTTATAAATGTCCTTTTATTAACGTTTCTACTTCTCTATATAAGTCCAGACATATATATATTCCATTTATCAACGACAAATAATTTATTAAATTTATAAAACATTATTTATAAATTAATCTACTTCAATTTATCTGTTTAAAACAGATTTCCTATTTAATATCTCATTTAAATCCATATCGTGTTATACCGTGTGCGAAGCACGTGTTTAAATCTATCCTTGTATAATTCTATTTATTTTCCGAACAAGTGTTCCTTTATTTATTCCCTAAATAAATATTCCTTTATTCCATTTATTTATAATCTAAATAAATGTTCCTTTATTTATTCCCCAAATAAATAAATGGTTTCATTTTATAAAATCCTATCGATTTTTATAAATAAGATTTATTTTCAATATAAACATTGAAAATTCCCTTTTTACATTCTAGTACCACCTACGGTGTTTAACGTGTCGTATAACAATGATCGGTATCATTCAAACATATGAAATCAATAACAGATTTCATAACACATCATATATCACAATATATGAAAAACGGTAAAATAAATGTTGAGGAATCCAGTCGGATTCCTCCAACCTGTTTCCCTGCATCCACAGATGTTACACAATAAAATATACATCAATTTCATTCCGACATGAAATATACTGATGAACTGAATCAATATTTGATTGTCGTTTATATATATAACTATATCTATGTTTCAATCAAATCTATTTAACAGTCCAAACTATCAATACACAACAATCAAATCATTTAATACAGTTTATATAAAAAAATATAAACTGAGGAGAGTTAGTGAGTTTTACTCACATTTGCGCGTTAACCGTTGAATAACGACTTGCATCGGTAATCTGATCGGCCGTTTTAGCATGCATCAGTAACCGACCTGAAATAAACAGTCTCATTTCTTTATATTTTCCAGCGCGAGCTCTTCTTCACAAACCAGTACCGATCTTTGTTTTTATATTGCAACTCCATCGCTCCTTTGCAAAACCAAAACTAACCCTTGATTATCGTTAATGAATCCCCTTCGACTCACCATCGCCCTAGCCCGCTCCAGCAAAGTAAACCCGATCCTCCTATAACCCCATAATTTTGATCAGCTGTCCTTCTCCTCAAACCGTCAGTACCTAACTGATCTTACTCAGTTATGAACCACGCCTGCTCTCTGAACATAAATACCATTATACAGCACCACCTAACCAACTAACCATTTCCTTGTTCACATATACGGCCTGCACCCTCCATGCAACAGGTAGACCTCCTTTTCTTCTAACGTTAAAACTCTTACACCTCTCATTTCCTTAGTACAACTCACGTATTCTACCATCACGCACCCCCTAAACATGCATGAACCCTTGCTCACGCATATACCCGGCCACCAACTTGTACAACATCACTTCGTTTTGTGTTTCCTTCCTAGTTTGTATCTGCCTCTCGTGTTCAGCACACCACGCTCCAAATCCCACCGGCAAAATTAAAATAATGTTACTGTTACTTAATTTCCACCGCCTGGTTCATTTCGTGAATTGTTTTAAGTTCTTCCCCATCCGAGCACCGGCTACTGATCAGTGCTCATCGAGGAGAAAACGCCCCCAGGCCTCCTCGTCATTCGGCCAGAACCTCGCTCCACCCTGTACTGGCCTGACGCCGACGAACCGGCTACGCACTTCAAGGCTTCTTCCATCAACTAAACCAACGTAACTCCAAGCTATTTCCACCTCAAAATGCCCTACAGCACCATATATTAACGCATGCAATGATGGTCCACAAACCCGCTACCGCTTCCACCTGTCTCACGCCATTTACCCTTTTTGATTTCTTTCTCTCCATTCTTTTCTTGCTGTGATGAAAAAATTGTGGCGGTACCAAAAGAGATTATGTATGAGGTTCATATAGTTTATGTGGCTGAAAACAAAGGGAACGTGGACGTGGCCCTAGTTTGTCCATGTACATATTGTGGTGTAGAGGGAAGGGACGTGGACTCCTGTTGATCACCGAATGAAGGGGTTAGGTTCTAGGGGGTTAGAATATTTAAGTTACACATTTTCGTGACCCCTCTACATGAAATTCTGTTGTCATCCGAATGGCCAACTACAGAAATAAAAATACCGTTGTGATGAGCTCGGTGTCACGATCCCAAAAATGTAATAATACCGGTAGATTGACTTATATTTTGAAACTTCAAAAATGTTGATTTCCGAGTGCGAAATACCCCAAATAAAAAGTTGCTTATTAAATTAAATAAAAATTACAGTAAAATTCTAAAAATTAAATTATCACTATTTCCCAAAAGAACCTTGTCTAGATTCAAACCCGATATTCAATTATTTTGAAAACCCTTTTATAACGTAAATAAAGCGTCGCAAATTATAAAGGAAATCCACAGCGACTTTTCTGAAATTTGATTTGGACGTGAATAAAAATCTACACGACGAAATCCCGATTTTTCTCTTTCACTAGAAAGATATACTCCACTAGCTCCACACGTTTCTTGTTTCACAGAAATCCGGCTTAAAACGAATCCTGTACATTCAGTTGAAATTCGAATCGCCAAATTGCGAACCGCCGCGACGTTTCAGGTTTGTTTTAATTATAATTATAAATTATAAGTTCGAACGTTGTACTTTAAGTTATCGACATCGCCAAATCGATATATAAATCATTAAATAAATTAATTATTCGACAGCTAACAAAACGCGCCATTACATATATCAGATCAAGTCATGAAAAATGATGTGAAACACACCTAAATTCTGAGGAAAATAAAATTTTAAAAATAAAAATTATATTCGCTAGAATTTAGAATATTATTTTTGTTCCAGATACCGTGTGTGTTTCTGTATGTGACAGGTATGAAGACTGGATTGACTGAAAGAGTGCTGTGAAGACTGAAGACAAAGAAACAGAGTGCCAGTGTGTGTTTGTATATATGAAATGTAATGAATTAGTGAAACTGTACAAATAGTTGGAGTTATTAATTTGTACTGTTTGAAATGTTGAAATAAAATATAACATTTAAATAAAATACTATTGAATATTTGAATTCTCGTATAGTAGTATTTCATTTAAATATAAATATTATATTCCTATCTGTGATGTAACAGTACAATAACAAACACATTTATATTAATATATATTTGGTTGTTATCATCAAACAAAAATCACATAATTGTGTATACAACACCATTATATACAACAGATTTTTTTTTTAAAAATTTGCATTCATATAGAAGTTCCAGTGCATTTTAGGATGTTTGCATCATGTTTTCAAAAGTGTTTCAAAAAAATTCCATACATATAGAAGGATCGGATTTATAATCACTATGCATACATGTTTTGTAGTTGATATGCATTATGTACACTGCGCGTGAACACTTGGTTGCCAAATGGATGTATACTAATTGGTTGTGTAGGATAGGATATGTTGGTGTCAAGATTTCAAGACGAAATCCCTTTTAAAGAGGGGAGAATGAAACAATCTGGAAATATGACAACAAATAAATTAATTTTTTAATTACTTAACAATCGACCCTTTGGTCAAAAATGCTCGGTGACGGCTATGTTTTTTAGGGAAATTATATATATATATATATATTATATAAACAGATGGATCTTTATTAAAGTTAATCTAACGGTCTAAATCCATTTTGACCCCTATAAATAAAGGGTTAGACCCCCATTCTTTTGCACATAATTCTGAAAGCATATCAGGGCCCTGCCATTTTCTCTTCTCCCAAATCCCTTCTAAAACAAATCTAAACATATACAAACTAAATAAACATAGATTTGAGAAGTTTGAAATCATAATCTTGTGCAAGAGAGATGGTTCTACGTATAGGCGTTCTTCCGTTCAGATTTCCTTCCTCTTTCCTATTTCTTACAGATCTAAAATCTAAAAGAATCTCCTTTTTGAAATAATTGTAGATTAATAAGATTTGGGAAATGTAGGCCTAAAATTTTGTTCAGATTCAGATTTGGATAGATTTAAGGTGAAAGGAAAATTATATATATCGTTTATAATAACTTGTTTAATTCGTTTGTGTAGATTTGAATTATATGCCTAAAAGTTATCAGATTTGTTTGTTTGTTTTCATCAAATTTGAAATAATAGGTTTTGGTATAAATACTAAATTTGTAGGCCTTTTTTGGGTAGCATAACTTTAATGCCTAAAATTGTTCTTAGGTTTTTAATGGTTATTGTAAACATCTCGAATATGGAAATCAGTCCCTAAATCATTGTTAGATTTGTAGTAGTTATTACATATTCTTAGATTTGGTGTTGATTTGTGGTTTATGTAAATTTTGATTATAAATATATACCTATTTTTGTTCGATATTGTTTGGGGTTTTACTTGGTTATTGTAAATGTGGCCTTTTTGTTCTTTTTAATAAAAAGTTAGTATTTGGAATCAACAAGAACTATATACAAATCAAATAGGAAGGAAAGTGTAAATTCACATATATTCGTACGTAGTTTATAACAACCATTCCAAAATTATACATATTTCATATTTCTTGTGATTTGATATATGCCTATTTCTCTTTCAACTATTTTGGGAAAAAAATTACAATAATTAAAGTTAATAACCTTTTTATAAGATTCTGAATCTTAAACAATGTTAAACATAAAAAGGTTTGTTTTGGTTGTTAGTTTAGACCAAACATAAATGGTTAATAATAAATAAAACTTAGCAACTACGTTAACCGCACTTAAAATATAATTATATATATATATATCTTATCCATCCAAATCTACTAAAATAAAGTTAGTATTTATAACAAATGTTAGTTGTTGGGAGTTTGATTAGTGGTCGTTTTATGGGAGTATATATGGAATGATAATCCATGTCTAATGGAATTGAATTCTATGACAGTTATAGCAATAAATATAATTGATTTGCTATAAAACGAATAAAATGGTCATAATTAAAGTAATAAATATTGTAACCATATTTGATTGGGGAAATCAATTGAATGGGATAAACATGACTAAATGGTTACAATTTGAATTATGTTATGAACAGAAATTGTGTCTCCAAATAAGCATATGTGTGTATACATATACACACACATTCGTAAATAAGAAATAAATGGAATTAAATTATGGCAATAAGTGGGAGTTACAGTATTTAGATTTGAATTAAAATGGGAATGATATAAATGGCATTTAATAGGATAATGTATGCCTTAGGAAAATATGACCGTTAGTGTCAAAAATGGAACATTGTCTAGAATATAAAAATAAATGGAATAAAAAGGTGAATTGATGGGGATAGATCGGAGTAGTAAAGGCTAAGTCCAATTAGGAAATTAATAAATGAAAATTCCGGGATAGGAAGTTATAGGTTTTACTTAATTTTTTCTAGTTAATCTAGAATTAATATAGTTAAGAATCAAGATTGGACTTAGTAGCTTAATGATGCGAGATCAATTGCCTTTGTACATAAGTCTGCACTTTCCAACAGCTGATATATGTACAACTGATGAGAGATATCAATAACCATAGAAACCCGTGTCGACCATTAATTTTGTAGCAAGGATTATTTCCTAAAATGGTTTATTTCAAGTGTGAGGTATTAAGCGGTTGTAGGGGCTGCCTCCCTCCCAAAAGAGGAAACCTTAAAAAGGGAAATAATTTATATACCTGCTTCGAAATTGAGGTATTTAGTAGTTATATCCACGCTTAAAAGGGTATTACTTGATCGCGTATCTCACCTTCCCATAAACAAGAAGCACTAAATGGCTATTATGCATGAGATTGGTAATCCATGCAAAGTTCTGCTTCCTCTAGGTGTTTAGTGACTAGATTGAGGATCCACCTTGGGATTAGTATTTAATGAGCTCTATGGCGATACCATAGGTCTTCCTATCCTGCAGGAAGTATTAAGTGGCTAGGGAATTATCTAATATGGCCAACTAGATAGTAACAAAGTGACCAGCTGGGGGAAGGTCATAAATGATGAAATGTCTTCTGTCTGTCATGTGGTGATAAGTGACTACTTGCTATCTCTTGCCTTATGTGGGGCATGGGTATATGTAACAACCCGGAAATCTGAACCAGTTTAAAATTTTTAATTTGGCTATTTTAGTGGATTTTAAATATTTTAAATAATAACGACGAAAAGTATGTTTGAATCAATGTTTGAAAATAAATATAATTAATTTAATTATAAACAAGGCCTAAAATGGCGTGGCAGTTTCAAGATTGGAATTCAAACTTTGACTGACTGTACCGGGTGCAAAATAAAACGGATTTTAGTGAAACAAAAATTATTTAAATCTGTTTATGAATATCTTTCAAACAAATCTGAAAAATTGAAGTTTCATTGCGGGAATCAAAAGTTATGGCAAAATGAATTTTCAGAAAGGTCGCTATAGAGTTTATATAGCCCGTGAAAATAGCCATTTTTCAAATGACCTCAGAATTCGACGAAACCACTTTTTTTGGATCCGAGATGTCAAATTACTGCTAGGTTTCAAATTCCATAATTTTTGAATTTAATATGTGAGCGTGCCGAAGGAAAATGTGTTTGGTTGATTTCAGTTAAATTGGATCGACCAGAAAATGGCCATTTTTAAAACGATCTCAGAATTCGACAAAATCAGTTTTGTTGGGACCGTATTGTCAAAACATAGCTAGATTTATTTTTCGAGAATTTTTAGAATCAGTATGTGGCCCCGGCAAATTGAAATGTACGTTCAAATCAAATATTGAATGTTTTATGTTTTAATTTGGTGAAAAACTGACTGTAATAGTCGAATGGGCCCACGAAACATATCCCATTGTGTTTGGAATGAGGGCATTTAGCTGGGGACGATAGTCGTTGGGTTTGAATTGGTGTTCGTTTATGAAAACCCTAATTTTCTGAATAATATATATATCGGCCAATCATATATTTTCTTTCATAAATAATAAAAAAAAATCAGAAAACCTCCCCCCCCCCCGGTTAAACACGATCGACGGCGAAACAGTGCTCCATCCTTCCCGATCAATTTCCGGTCGCTCCGATCATCTTCGACCCCCACTCCAGTTCAACCTTTTGAAGCCCTTCTCCTCCTCTTCAAATCAACACCAACCACACCCCGTTTAGTCACTCCATCGTCGAGATTTCCTCCCCCAAACCTTCAGACTTTCGAGCGCTGCCGCCATCACCTTGGTGCATCACACCTGACGCCTCCGCCACATTAGCCGCGCCTCTCCTGCCCTGTCACGTGGTACAACCCGATCCGCCTCTAGCGCACCGGATTTCGCGAAATCTTCAAACCTAGTTTTGAACCCAACTGGAAAGGTACGACCTTTTTAATTTAAACTAATTTTGACACCTTTAAGCAGTCGCAAAATTCGATTAACTTCTAAAACTCGTATCTTTTTCATATGTGGTCGAAATCCAGTGAAACAAGAGACAGTGGACTCGTGCGGACGTCTTCTACATTTTAGAAGAGACCGGATATTTTTCTGAGCATTCTACAGTTTTTGGAGGAGTGGAACCCAATGTGAGATTTCTGATTTATAAACGATATGGAAACAATGATGTATAAATTATATAGTCGATGTATGAGTTATATAAGCATTGTACACCTCGTGTATAAGCGTTGTATAAGTTGTATGTTCGATGTATAAGTTATATATGCATTGTAAAAATGATATATGCGTTGAAATGAATTGAAATGATATTGAAATGAAATCGAAATATAGTTATATACGTATATCTATATCTATATATATATATAAATACTCCCCTCGTCCACAGACCATGGACGATATATATATTGGTTGTGATATTGTTTGTGTTATTGGTTGATGTGAAATTTGGTGAATATCATGAATGGTTGATTTGAAATGATTGATTGTGGTTGAAATCCCAATAGGATTAGTATATGGGAAAATTCGTCTGCGTACGAACTAGATATTGAAAATCCCCATTGTCAAAATCTGCGAGGCTTTAAGGTAGAGCGAGGGGCCGTACTAGGGACGGTGCCGGTTTTAACTACCCTGCCATTATGCTGCCGAAATTTTCAATAATATTCATCTGTTAGAATTATTTTCATGTGTTGAAACCATATTCAAGTGTTGAAACTGTATTCATGTGTTGAAAAGAAATTCATATGTTGAATAAAATTCATGTGTTGAATAGAAATTCATATGTTGAATAAAATTCATGTGTTGAATGACATTCATGTATTGAATAAATTCTTTGAAAGATAAAAATAACATTTTTATCATATATATAGACTAAATAAAATATTAGTGTTTTAAATAAATTGTTGTAACACCAAAAATAACATTTTTACCTTATATATGAACTATATAAAATAATCGTGTTTTGAAATACATTGTTTTACAATAAAAATCACATTTTTATGATATATATGAATTGTTAAAAATAGTGATGTGTCGAAATAAATATCTGTTGGATAAAAATATCATTTTTATCAAATATATGAAATGAATATGGTTTTGGAATCGAAGAATGGATTATATTTATATATATATAATTAAAATAAATCGAATAGCGAAGCTGCAATTCGTATTTTGAAACCGTGATTTCAAACGATTATTGCGGGAGATCCGACCATTGGATTTTCTCGAAACCGAAACCGTTAGGTTCGCTTTGGAAATATGTTTCCAACGATACCAACTTTGTAAAGATCCAACGGTTGGATTGTCTGGAATGTTTAATTCAAATCTGAAGAAAAACAGCGCCAGAATGGATTATATATATATAATTATAATAAATCGAATAACGACGTTGTAGCTCGTATTTTGAAATCGTAACTTCAAACGATTGTACCAGGACATCCGACCATTGGATTTTCCCAAAAGTGAAACCGTTGGATTCGTTTTGAAAAGATCTTTCTAATGATATAAATTTGCAAAGATGCAATGGTTAGATTTTCAGATATTTGTAAATCAAATCTGAAGAAAAACAGCGCCATGGCCGCGTTACGGCCTGAAGCGTCGTTTGAATGAATTGGCTATTTTTTTTAAATAAATAAAAATAGCGATAAATCATTATAAAATATTATAAATGATATGGAAAGGAAATAAACTGAATTTACTCGTTTTATTGGATATTTGATGGTTGAATGTGTTTGACGTGAAAAATACATTAAAGAACAGAATTATTGATATCGAATAATTTAACCATTGAAATGAATTGATTTGAAATTCTAAATATACGTGAATTATTTGAAAAGGTCAAGTTAATTCTAATTTCAAATAATTGATCGATGGTTAGAAATCGAAGATATGAAGACGGTGCAAGACCGACGATCTTCACATCGAATGGATGGGTGCTACCAATGCTCACGATGGGAGTAGCTACCTTGAAGGGGCTAAAGTGGTAGCCGTCCAGAAAAACTTGTTGATTGTATGGATATACGAGGTATAAGGTGCCTCCAGTTTCGTTCAGACCCAGAACGGACTTTTAAATGGGTGCGTGTCAGACATTGTATATTGACAACGTGCCATGCAGAGATGCTGTGATCAAAGCTTTTGTTGAAAAGTAGAGCTTTGTGGTTGATGATCAAAGCGGGTTTTGAATAGCTAGCTTGGTGTTTAGCGTTGTTTCGCGAGCCTCACACCCCGGTATGAGCCAAAAATGGGAGAGGGCTTCAGGGAGGACCTGCGGTTTTTTTTTCTAGCTAGGAGTGGTGTTTTGGGTTTAACACGCCCGGGCATTTTACTTATGTGGATGATAGATACTGAGGCGCCTCGGTTATATCGGTCGCTCCTGGGCCGATGTTTTGGTCGGTGGATGACCACTTTACACCCCATAGGGTAGGGAAACACAGTGTTCAGGCATTATAATCCACTCCGTGTGGATCGGCCCTGACAATCCAAGGCTTGCCTGAGGCTCGGGTAGAGAGTCTCGAAGCGGTAAGGACGAACCCTTGCTTTGGTTCATGACGGAAATCCAATTTCAAATACGACATCGTGCGGTTTTGATTGTATACCTATATATGGCGACATAGTGGTATGGGGCATTAATGCCGTCTATGATTGATACTTATGATTTGAAATTGTTTTTGAAACATATAAACACTAGTAATAATATCAAATGCTTTGGTTTTATTCGTATCAAGCAAATTTTGGCCATTATAAGGCAAAACTCATTCCTCCGGTTTGCGTTGCATTGTGTGATGGGAATTGAGTCTTATAATGGCTTCATTTTTATAAAAAGCATTGCTGTGTTTTAAAAGATTTACTTGTTTTAAAGCACTGGCAATCCAGTGGAGTAAACCCGTTCCGCATTAGCAGCGTGGTCCTGTGATTGGCCTTATTGTAAAGCAAGTAGAGTAGATTTCTCATACCAGTCCCATGACTAACTCGTAGTTTGTTTCACTTGCAAACTCGGGTGCCCCTATTTCTACACGGGCAGCCTTGTATTCAGGTTTTAGTAGGCTCTTTCTGGATAGCTGGAGCTGAAGATGGATTCTATCATTTCTTTCTTTTTATGTTGTTCTGCTTCTATTGTACATATTATGTTCTGATTCTGCTGTAGGCATTTATGTAAAGCTGAACTGTATTTTGTACTAAGTATGATCCTGTATACTGCGTAACTCTGATGATTATGTTTATCCAGTGTATTCTATTATACATTATCTGGTGTATTTATTTCTGTTCTGTTTTTATCTGTTTATGTGTTATATTCCAAAGATTACCCTTGCCACCGTGGAACGGGGTTTGGGGTCGTCACAACGTGGTATCAGAGCTTTGGTTAAGCTTAGTTCTGGAATATAACATACTTACGAACTCGTCAGAAATAGAACCAGTAGTGTTCTAGGACGAATAACTCATTACAGATAGGATCAGTAATATCCCAGAATGAGTATAGCAGAATGAAATACACCCCAATAGACACATTTGCATTCAAGTATATGTCTCTATGTTTTATACTATCTTTTCTGTTGACCTGAAATTTGTCTGTCATTTGCAGACATAGAAAAATGAGTGGCAGAAACAGAAGAAGAAATTCTGTGGTTCAACAATCTAATGAGCCAATCGTGCTCCCACAGCCAGGATCAGATATAGAAGCTCTATTGAAGAGATATCGAAATCTGGGTGGAGTACGATTCTCGGGCAACGAATCCATTATTCAAACTCAAGCTTGGATGAGTTCTGCTGAAAGAAATTTTGAACGTTTCCAGCTGAGAGATGATTAAACAAGATTAGTGGCATCTTGGGCACTCAAAGATGAAGCTTTAATCTGGGGGGAAATGGTTATTAAGGATAATCCAGAAGGTAATATTACCTGGGATAGATTTAAAGAGATTTTCATAGAAAGATTTACTCCTCCGGAAGCAACTGAGCAGTTATGTGATGAATTCTACTATCTAATACAAGGAGATATGACCATTCCGTAATATCATAAGAGATTCAATGAACTTTCTTGTTTTGCGCCTCATCTAATTCAAAATCCGAAGAGGAAGAATCTGAGGTTTATTAACGGGCTCCAAAGAAAGTACCAAAGTGGTGTAATGGGGCATATGAAGCTTTCTTTTTCTGAAATGATATACATGGCTTATCAGTATGAAGATCTAGATAAGCGAGGTCTTTTTGTCGATGAAGAGGAAGTTAGTTCTAGCAACAAAAGGAAATTTGAAACTGATAGCCCATAGACAAGTACACAGCCAGAGTCAAGTACGACATCTGGAGTCAGAAAGAAGCCTAGATCCAATAGGAAAAAGGTTAAGTCAGAGAAAGAACTGGTAACGACGGCCACATGATCTAACTGCAATATGCAAGGACATTTATCAATAAGTTGCAAATCTCTAAAGAAACATAGGAAGGATGGATTTAAATCCAAAAGCAAATTTCAAGAGAATAGAAAATGCAATCTGTGCCATCGAACTAGTCATATAAAGCGAGATTGCCGGCTGTTGAAAGCAACCAAAGTAGCACAAGTGAGTGAAGTGGCAGAAGTTCCGGCACCATCTGTCAGTAAAGTGAGGCCAGACGTTTTAGAAGGCACACTTACTGTCAAGGATATTCCAGTTAAAGTACTGTTTAATACAGGCGCGTCAAGAAGCTTTATCGCAAAGAATGCGGTTAAGAAACTGGATTTGAATTTGAAAAAGCTCAAAGAACCAATGACTGTTCATAATCCATTTGGGGGTTCCCTCGGTCTTAGTTGGGTTTGTGGGGTGCCTGTTTCTTTTTCCCGTTATCGGTTCCCTACCATCACGATCGTCATGAATTTTACCGAATTCGATCTTATTCTAGGATTGGATTGGTTAACCAAATATGAAGCCGAGGTTAAATGTGCCGACAGAGTTGTTAAAGCGAAGACAAATTTCGGGGACTATATAACCATTCCATGTGAAGGTCCGGATTCTGATAGAAAAGATTTTTGGTCAGCTTTGGATGTTTCTCCTGCTCAATTGGAACCTGTTCCTGTGGTTACAAAGAATATTCCAATCGACATTGAAAATATCCCAGTTTTCAAGAACTATGCGGATGTGTTCAAAGAAGTTGCTAGCTTACCTCTGCAAAGAGAAATTGATTTCAAAATCTCTTTAGTTCCAAATGCAAGGCCAGTAGTTCACGCAATTCGAAGAATGACCTTGAAGGAAAAAGAAGAGTTGGATAGTCAAACTCGATAGCTTGTATGAAAGGGTCTGATCAGGCATAGTTTCTCTGATGGGGGAGCAGCAGTGGTATTTGTCCCAAAGTCAGATGGTACTCTCAGACTATGTGTAGATTATCATGACTTGAATAAGCAGACGCTGGAAAACAAATATCCATTGCCGCGGATAGATGATTTGTTGGATCAATTGAATGGCGCGCAAGTATTATCCCAAATGAACCTAACTACAGGTTTCCATCAGCTTCGTATTGCCGAAGAGTGTGTTCTTTAGACAGCGTTCAGAAGTCCAGACTTATTCTATGAGTGGTTGGTAATGCCGTTCGGGTTATGTAACGCTCCAGCATATTTTCTCAATCTAACGAACTAGGTATTCAGAGAAGTATTGAATAAATTTGTTCTGGTTTTCATTGATGATATTTTGATATTCTCTAAGTCAGAAAGTGAGCATGAAGAACATTTGGAACAAGTGTTAGAGATTCTGAGAAAGAATGTTTTAAAAGCAAAGTTTCCAAATGTATATTCCGGCAAGAAGAAGTCAAATTTCTTGGCCACATCGTGTCAAAACAAGGAATTTCAGTGGATCCCAGTAAAATCAGTGCTATTCAGAATTGGAAGCAGCGTAGTACTCCAACAGAAGTCCAAAGTTTTCTGGGAATGGCTAGTTATTATCGGAAGTTCATTAAAGATTTTTCAAAGATATCCAGCTCCTTAACAAAGCTTACAAAGAAGCATGCAAGATTCAAGTGGACTCCAGAATGTGAGGAGGCTTTTCAGAAGCTAAAATTAAGATTAACAACGGCTTCAGTGTTAACGATTATCGATGGCAATCAAGACTTGAAAGTCTGGACAGATGCCTCTAGAGAAGGCCTTGGTGCAGTATTAATGCAAAGAGGTCAAGTGGTTGCTTACGCTAGCCGTTAGCTGAAACCGCATGAGAAAAATTACGTTACTCATGATCATGAGTTGTTAGCCATCGTATTTGCTTTGAAAATCTGGAGGCACTACCTTTTGGGTGAGAAATTCGAACTGTATACAGATCATTAGTCGCTAAAGTATCTGTTCACCCAAAAAGACTTGAATCTGAGGCAGCAGCGTTGGCTAGAATTTCTTGCAACATACGATTTTGAGATTTTGTACTCTCCAGGGAAAGCCAATGTTGTGGCTGATGCACTAAGTAGAAAGAATGTAATAATCACCGGTTTTATTATTACGACTTCCTTGATTGACACAATATCTATTCTTCAGAAAGATGATAATTTTATTAAGGATATGATCAAAAGAATTCAGAAAGGCGAACCCTCGGGTTTTCAAATAGATAACGATGGGATCTTGAGATTGAGAGGAAGGATTTGTGTTCCCGACATTCCCGAACTCAAAAGAGAAGTGATAGACGAATGTCACAAGTCCAAGATGAGTATCCATCCAAGTGTGAAAAAAATGTATAACGATCTCAAGCGAGCATTCTGGTGGAAGGCTGTGAAAAGGGACGTTTCAATATATGTTAGCAAGTGTCCTACTTGCCAACTAGTCAAAAGCGACCAATAGAAACTTGCCGGATTGTTGCAACCATTGGATATTCCAGGTTGGAAATGGGAACACATTTCTATGGATTTCATAGACGGTTTGGCCAGAACCAGAAAAGGAAATGACAATATTTGGGTGATCATAGATCGCTTCATGAAGACTGCCCATTTCTTACCTGTCAGATCAAATAGATTTGCTCAGAGTCTGGCACAGATTTATTTCAAAGAAATTGTTAAGCTACATGGAGTGCCGATCAGTTTAGTTAGTGATAGAGATCCAATATTTACTAGCAAATTCTGCGAGGCATTTCAAGTAGAACTGGGGCAAAGCTGAACTTGAGCACTGCATACCCATTTCATACCTATCAGATCAAATAGAACTACTCAGAGTCTGGCACAGATTTATTTCAAAGAAATTGTTAAGCTACATGGAGTGCCGATCAGTATAGTTAGTGATAGAGATCCAATATTTACTAGCAAATTCTGGGAGGCATTTCAACTAGAACTGGGGACAAAGCTGAACTTGAGCACCGCTTATCATCCTCAAACAGATGGCCAAACTGAGAGGGTGAATCGTATTCTAGAAGATTTGTTGCGGGCTTGTGTTATTGATTTTGGCAGATCATGGGAAGACCATTTGCATTTGGCTGAGTTCTCATACAACAACAGCTACCAAGAGAGCCTGACAATGTCACCATTCGAAGCATTGTATGGTAGACCGTGCCGATCTCCTGCTTGTTGGGTAGAACCTGGCAATAGACTTGTATTGGGACCCGATATGATTCGCGAAGCTGCAAACAAAGTCGATTTCGTAAAGAAACGATTACTAGCTGCTCAAAACTGACAGAAGAGCTATGCAGATAAGAGAAGAAGAGATTTATCATTCGCCGTCGGCGACCACGTGTATTTGAAGGTATCTCCGATGAGAGGAGTAATCTGGTTCGGTAAAACAGGGAAATTGCCGCCCAAATTTATTGGTTCGTTTCCTATTCTAGAACAGATTGGAACTCTCACTTATAGGGTTCAATTACCAGATTGGTGCCTGGAGTACATAATGTGTTTCACATATCTCAACTTCGAAAGCATGTGCATGATCCAGACTTGATCGTGGAAGAAGCAGCGCAATGGGATATAGAAATTACTCCAGAATTGGCTGTGAGAAGAGAGCCGCTAAACATTATTGGCAAAGAAACCAAAGAGCCAAGGAACAAGAATGTTCACTTAGTCAAAGTGCAATGGAGTGGAGATCCACGAGATTGTACTTGGGAAACTGAGGAGAGCATTAAGAATGCCTATCCCAAGTGCAGGGTCGATATCTCTGATTGACTCTGGTGTAAGGTACACTTACCACATTTTACATTTCCATGTTGTTCTCTACTTTTTGTTGTTTTCTTTTCATGGATGTATAATTTTAAATTATATAGTCTGATGATTTTAAAAGAGTATATGAATTAATTGGTATACTTTTGAAAAGATAAAACCAAATTGATTGTTATTTGTGTTGTGTGATTGTAGATTTGATTAATTAAATTATTAGAATGATGGTTAATTTAATCAATGAATGAATGGTAAATTTATGCAATTAAATCAAGTATTGAACTGATTTAGAAATAGATAGAAATATACACACGTACATTTTATATGTTTGAACATGTAACTGGATTAGCTGTTGAGTAAAGAATTTATTTGTGTTCAAGAAAAATAGGTAAACCTTAATGTGTTGGTTGCACAATTTTATTATTATATCAACTCCTGCGAATGCCATTGGATGCGGAGTGCTGGTTGTTCTGTGTGTAATAATAAACGTCACCATAGGATAGTAACAATTAATTTTGAGCTACACTGCATGGCATACTTCCATCATGTACCACCTAAGCATTTGGAGCTTGTGTGACGAGGTTGAAGATTTACCATACGAGCGAGAGGCTTGTATGGCAATGACTGTATTTTACAGGTTGAATTGATGACTGATATGGACCATATAAAATGTAACGGTAAATTGCCAGATTAATAAAAACCCCACACGGGTCTAGAGATGACAATAAACACGTCTCTCTAGTCTTTTAAGGCACAAAAACTATTTATGAGGTGATGAGAATTTATTCTCTGGAGTTATTATCTATACACACTCCCCCATGTACACTAGAATATATCACTATAAATATGTGTATGCTTATTAGGATTTATTGGGTACCTAATACGGCCCAATAAATTTCCAAACCCTCCCCGTACAACGGAGGTTATGGCAAATTTTTTTGACAATTTATGGTGTTAGCCAAATTTTTGAAGAATTTGAAAATTCTTAGAAACTGAAAAGTTGAAGAATGGAAGCCAGAATGAAAGTTGAGTTGGTTAATTAAACAACTTTCGACTTCGTTTCTTTTCGGGGACGAAAAGTTTTAAGTGGGGGAGATTGTAACAACCCGGAAATCTAAACCAGTTTAAAAATTATAATTTGGCTATTTTAGTGGATTTTAAATATTTAAAATAAATTATTTTAAATAATAACGACGAAAAGTACGTTTGAAAATAAATATAATTATTTTAATTATAAACAAGGCCTGAAATGGCGCGGTAGTTTCAAGATTGGAATTCAAACTTTAACTGACTGTACCGGGTGCAAAATAAAATGGATTTTAGTGAAACCAAAAATACTTAAATCTGTTTATGAATATCTTTTTAACGAATCTGAAAAATCAAAGTTTCATAGCGGGAATCAAAAGTTATGGCAAAATGAATTTTCTGAAAGGTCGCAATAGAGTTTATATAGCCCGTGAAAATAGCCATTTTGTAAACGACCTCAGAATTTGACGAAATAACTTTTGTCGGATCCGGGATGTCAAATTATTGCTAGGTTTCAAATTCCATAATTTTTGAAGTTAATATGTGAGCGTGGTGAAGAAAAATGTGTTTGGTTGATTTTAGTTAAACTGGATCGACCAAAAAATGGCCATTTTTCAAACGATCTCATAATTCGATGAAATTAGTTTTGTTGGGACCGTATCGTCAAAACTTAGCTAGATTTATTTTTCGAGAATTTTTAGATTCAATATGTTGCCCCGGCAAATTGAAATGTACGTTCAAATCAAATACTAAATGTTTTATGTTTTAATTTGGTGAAAAACTGACTGTAACAGTCGAATGGGCCTACGAAACATATCCCATTGTGTTTGGAATGGGGGTATTTAGCTAGGGACGACAGTCGTTGGGTTTGAATTGGTGTTCGTTTATGAAAACCCTAATTTTCTGAATAATATATATATCGGCCAATCATATATTTTCTTTCATAAATAATAAAAAAATATCAGAAAACCCTCCCTCCTCCCCCCCGGTTAAACACGATCGACAGTGAAATAGTTCTCCATCCTTCCCGATCAATTTCCGGCCGGTCCGATCATCTTCGACCCCCACTCCAGTTCAACCTTTTGAAGCCCTCCTCCTCCTCTTCAAATCAACACTAACCACACCCCGTTTAGTCACTCCATCGTCGATATTTCCTCCTCCAAACCTCCGGACTTTCGAGCGCCGCCGCCATCACCTGGGTGCGTCGCACCTGACGCGTCCGCCACCGTTAGCCGCGCCTCTCCTGGCCCTGTCACGTGGTACAACCTGATCCGCCTCAAGCTCACCGGATTTCGCAAAATCTTCAAACCTAGTTTTGAACCCAACTGGAAAGGTATGGCCTTGTTAATTTAAACTGATTTTGACACCTTTAAACCATCACGAAATTCAATTAACTTCTAAAAATCGTATCTTTTTGGTATGTGGTCGAAATCCAGTGAAACAAGAGAGAGTGGACTCGTGCGGACGTCTTCTACATTTTAGAAGAGACCGGATATTTTTCTGAACCTTCTACAATTTTTGGAGGAGTAGGAACCAATGTAAGATTTCTGATTTATAAAGGATATGGAAACAATGATGTATAAATTATATAGTCGATGTATGAGTAATATAAGCGTTGTACACCTCATGTATAAGCATTCTATAAATTGTATGTTTGATGTATAAGTTATATATGCGTTGTAAAAATGATATATGCGTTGAAATGAAATCGAAATATAGTTATATACGTGTATATATATATATATATATATATATATATATATATATACTCCCCTCGTCCACAGACCATGGACGATATATATTGGTTGTGATATTGTTTGGATTATTAGTTGATGTGAAATTTGGTGAATATCATGAATGGTTGATTTGAAATGATTGATTGTGGTTGAAATCCCAATAGGATTAGTATATGGGAAAATTCGTCTTCGTACGAACTAGATATTGAAAATCCTCATTGTCAAAAGCTGCGAGGCTTTAAGGTAGAGCGAGGAGCCGTACTAGGGAGGGTGCCGAGTTTAACTACCCTGCCATTATGCTGCCGAAATTTTCAATAATATTCATGTGTTAGAATTATTTTCATTTGTTGAAACCATATTCATGTGTTGAAACTATATTCACGTGTTGAATAGAAATTCATGTGTTGAATAAAATTCATGTGTTGAATGACATTCATGTATTGAATAAATTCTTTGAAAGATAAAAATAACATTTTTATCGTATATATAGACTGTATAAAATATTAGTGTTTTAAATAAATTGTTTTAACCCCAAAAATAACATTTTTACCTTATATATGAACTATATAAAATAATCGTGTTTTGAAATAAATTGTTTTACAATAAAAATCACATTTTTATGATATATATGAATTGTTAAAAATAGTGATGTGTTGAAATAAATATATGTTGGATAAAAATATCATTTTTATCAAATATATGAAATGAATATGGTTTTGAAATCGAAGAATGGATTATATTTATATATATACATAGATATATATATATAATTAAAATAAATCGAATAACGAAGCTGTAGTTCGTATTTTGAAACCGTGACTTCAAACGATTATTGCGGGAGATCCGACCATCGGATTTTCCCGAAACTGAAACAGTTGGGTTCGCTTTGGAAATATTTTTCCAACAACACCAACTTTGTAAAGATCCAACGGTTGGATTGTCTGGAATGTTTAATTCAAATATGAAGAAAAACAGCACCAGAATGGATTATATTTATATATATATATAATTAAAATAAATCGAATAACGACGCTTCAGCTCGTATTTTGAAATCGTAACTTCAAATGATTGTACCGGGAGATCCGACCGTCAGATTTTCCCAAAACTGGAACCGTTGGATTTGTTTTGAAAAGATCTTTCTAATGATATAAAATTTACAAAGATCCAACGGTTAGATTTTCAGATATGTGTAAATCAAATCTGAAGAAAAACAGCGCCATGGCCGCGTTACGGCCTGAAGCGTCATTTGAATGAATTGGCTATTTTTTTTAAATAAATAAAAATAGCGATAAATCGTTATAAAATATTATAAATGATATGGAATGGAAATAAACTGAATTTACTCGGTTAATTGAATATTTGATGGTTGAATGTGTTTGACATGAAAATTACATTAAAGAACAGAATTATTGATGTCGAATAATTTAACCATTGAAATGAATTGATTTGAAATTCTAAATATACGTGAATTATTTGAAAAGGCCGAGTTAATTCTCATTTCAAACAATTGATCGACGGTTAGAAGTCGAAGATATGAAGACGGTACAAGACCGACGATCTTCACATCGAATGGATGGGTGCTACTGATGCTCACGATGGGAGTAGCTACCTTGAAGGGGGCTAAAGTGGTAGCCGTCCGGACGTACTTGTTGATTGTACGGATATGCGAGGTATAAGGTGCCTCCGGTTTCGTTCAGACCCAGAACGGACTTGTAAATGGATGTGTGTCTGACGTTGTATATTGACAACGTGGCATGCAGAGATGCTGTGATCAAAGCTTTTGTTGAAAAGCAGAGCTTTGTGGTTGATGATCAAAGCGGGTTTTGAATAGCTAGCTTTGTGTGTAACGTTGTTTCGCGAGCCTCACACCTCGGTATGAGCCAGAAATGGGAGAGGGCTTCAGGGAGGACCTACGTTTCTTTCTAGCTAGGAGTGGTGTTTTGGGTTTGACACGCCCGGGCATTTTACTGATGTGGATGATGGATAGCGAGGCGCCTCGGTTATATTGGTCGCTCCTGGGCCAATGGTTTGGTCGGTGGATGACCAGTTTACACCCCATAGGGTGGGGAAACGCAGTGTTCAGGCATTATAATCCACTCCGTGTGGACCGGCCCTGATAATCCAAGGCTTGCCTGCGTGGTTGCCTGAGGGCCAGGCTAGAGAGTCTCGAAGCGGTAAGAAGAATCCCTTGCCTTGGTTCATGACGGAAATCCAATTTCCAAATACGACATCGTGCGGTTTTGATTGTATACCTATATATGGCGACATTGTGGTATGGGGCATTAATGTCGTCTATGATTGATACTTATGATTTGAATTTTTTTTTTGAAACATATAAACACTAGTAATAATATCAAATGCTTTGGTTTTATTCGTATCAAGCATATTTTGGCAATTATAAGGTAAAACTCTATCCTCCGGTTTGTGTTGCATTGTGTGATGCGAACTGAATCTTATAATGGCTTCATTTTTATAAAAAGCTTTGTGATGTTTTAAAAGATTTACTTGTTTTAAAGCACTGGCAATCCAATGGAGTAAACCCGTTCCGCATTAGCGGCGTGATCCTGTGATTGACCTTATTGTAAAGTAAGTAGAGTAGATTTCTCATACCAGTCCCATGACTGACTCGTAGTTTGTTTCACTTGCAAACTCGGGTGCCCCTATTTCTACACGGGCAGCTTTGTATTCAGGTTTTAGTAGGCTCTTTTTGGATAGCTGGAGCTGAAGATGGATTATATCATTTCTTTCTTTTTATGCTGTTCAGCTTCTATTGTACATATTATGTTTTGATTCCGCTGTAGGCATTTATGTAAAGCTGAACTGTATTTTGTACTAAGTATGATCCTGTATACTGTGTAGCTCTGATGATTATGTTTATCCAGTGTATTCTATTGTACATTATCTGGTGTATTTATTTATTTATGTTCTGTTGTTATCTGTTTATGTGTTATATTCCAAAGATTACCCTTGCCACCGTGGAACGGGGTTTGTGGTCGTCACAGTATATGCTTGAATGATAGAAGTTTTAAATTAGTAGAACTTGTAGCTAGTGTCCTCTAATTTATACTATTGTAGAGTAAACCACCAATTAAGCTATTAAGTGACCGGTGGGTACCCCTTGGGTCTTAAGTGACCAAAAGGATCCACCCTTATCTATTATTGGTACTGAGGTCTTAAGTGACTTTATAGAAATAATTAGCCTCCTTATGGAATAGTGAGTATTTGAGAGCCCACCTATTAGTTTTTGGTAATCGGTTAAATGGTGAGTCCAAGGGCTTCATAATTATGTGCCAGTGTTCTATCTCGGTATTGTGATATCATTGTGCTTAGGATACTACCTTGCTAATGGTAGTTTGTCATTCTACGTAAACCTTTTGTAGAGTTAGGTTAGAATTACTAGCCTTGTTGGACATATGTTTTGGTTTTGACCAAACAGGATAAGTTTGTTCATTGTAGACAGTGTTGTACATTTTCTACTCACCAGGATTTGTTGTTTTAACCTTCTCCTGATAAAAACTCTAAGGTTTTGCTTGGGGAAGATAGGTCTTATCAGGTGTTCAGTTTGGTTTTCTGTTCTCGTTCTCTCATGCTCGATATCGATGTGGTGATATACTTTAAGGTAGTTTCCTTAGTTGGTATTAGTTATCTTATTCTATTTCCGCTATGAGTTATTTTTATTATACTTTGATTATGCTCAGACTTATTATTTGAAGGTACCAAATTAATACTCTCCATTCTTGGATGAGTTTGAAATTCGATTTTGTAAAAGTTCTATCTTATAAAAATGTGGGGCATTACAATGACCGCCCATAATTTTAATACATATAGGAATTAAATGACTGTTAGGATGTCTGCCTCATATGTTTGATTATGTGTATGTTTGTTTGCATAGAAATGTCGTGAAGAATTTATACTGCCAAATATATGAGATAGTTATTCCTTAAAACTTATGTGATTTTTATTCACCAGACTTTATGTTCTACCTTCCTCCTCTTAAAAAATAAACAAGATAGTAGGTCGGAATGCTAGGATCAGTGATACCTTAGAGATGAAGCTTGGCGATGTAGGATCCATAACTATTAGTCATCATTTGTGGCAGTATTGTTATATTTGGATAATTACTATTGATGTACCTATTTTGTATGAGACTCGTTGTAACCGACATTTATGTTGGTTTTAAATAAAGGTACATCTATTTTTCTTTATTGCTGTTATACCATTTCCTTATAGGAACTAACGATCCATTTAGAATGGCTTTATGTTTCGATTGGCCATTTTGGGTTGAAATTTAGGCCCATTCTGGGCTGGTTGTTACACCATTAGTTGACAAAGTACGTTAACCGACATGGAAGTTATGAACAATCTGACGAGTTTGTAAACCTAGAACGTCGAGTTGATGAGGATTCAAAACATATTTCTACAATAAAACATGTTTTGAGGGGGCAAGTGATAACCCGCCTTTTTGCAAAGCAGTCATACCACATATTTGCATCGATCAGGGAACCCATAACCCGAACATAAACCCAAAGTGGATATAAATATGCATAGTTAAAGTGATAACATTCTTGGAAACTTGGGCTTAGCAAACTCCAAATTCGGCTTGAAGAAGGCCCGACTCGACCAAGAAATATGTCACTTCACCTCACAACACATTACCCATTTCGAACAAAGTCAGCTCAGAATTCTATAACTCACCACTTTACTTCAGTCTGGTAGTGTTGGATCAACTAAAGAACTTGCCACCACTTCTTCAAGCTCCGATTCGATGTGAGTTTTTTTCCATGCGTTGTATCATGGTATGAAGGGCAGAATTGGAGGAGAAGTTCCCTACCCGACTTGACATATCCAGATTGATAATGTCGAGCTAACCGGTTCGACGTTATCGAACAAGAGTTAGGGAACTTATTTCGCACTACTTTCGCTTCTTCTGCTACACGAAGCATGGTTAAACTAATAACCTATTACTCTGGTGATGCTTCCACCTGTCCATATTGAACCGGAGCTAGGTATCTCCACAAACCCAAAGATGTGATCCACTACCCTTATATTTCTAGATCGGGAGACACATGTGAATATAAAATCGAGCTCTGAACCTTCTATAAATAGCTCATTTTGGACTTCAAATAAGAGGATCTTCTGGACGAAGCACGCGAACACTGCCACAACAAGAATCATTTCTGTTTTTTCTTACATGGAACATCACTATATCTCGTAATCTAACAATATAAACAATAGATTATCAAAGTGGACGTAGGCACATTGCCGAATAACTATAAATTGTGTGTTTCCTTTACTATTTTTGGAATTATGTGATTCTGTGATTGTGTTTTGTTTTGTGAAATTTCTTTATTCGGGTGTATAATTGTCGAAGAATCACATTTTGACTCTAAAGTATCCTATCTTTAAGCGAACTCTAATGCAAGGGGATCCATATTCGAAAGTACTCTTTAAGTGGATCCCTAAAATTAGTTTCCTGCAACAATGAATTTTTTTATGTTTTTCTATTCTAGCGCTTAAAATTAATTCATAACACTGTAAATATAAAATAAAGAGTTGGAAAAAAAATGCAGAAACGTCTATAGTTATTAAGAAAAAGTACAAATATATCTGCAAAAGCCGGCTTAGAATTTGTATATATATTTTGTAAATATTCACTAAAAATTGAATAGCAACAAATTAGAACTACATAAATATTTGTAACTATTCATTAAAATTGCATATTTGTTTGTAGCTTTCTTGAAATTGAGCCTTTTTTATTTGTATTCGATTTACATTAATTTTTTCATGATTTTTTTGTTGCAATAATTGTGATATTGAATATAGTTTAAAATAAAAATAAAATTTGATATATTGAATCGTTCGTTAAAAATTGCATATAAGTGTACTATTGTCCATAATTGCATATATAAACAATTATTCGAAAAAATACATGTATTTCTACAATTTTTGCTAAACGCTCTATTTTTGTTTTTTCATTTTTGTTGCATTTTTTAACTTTTCTTAAATGAATACGAAGATGAATTAAAATTGAAATAAATTTTGAAGTTTCAAAGTTTTTTCCATAATTTTATTTTTTTTATTGGTTTTTGAAAATAAAGAGACATAATTTATATTGACAATGATCTTTTGTGCATTTTGAAACTAAAGAGGGAACTTAGCTAATTGTTCCCGTAACTAAACTCTTTACTTGTAACCGTTGACTTCAAATCCTTTAAGATTGTCAAAAATGTATTTAACAATATTCATACATAAGTATGTACATACATACCTATATATGTATAAATGAGTATGTATGTGTATATTTATATAAGCTCTACTTCAATTTATTTATGTATAAACATTTTTGAATCAGAATTTTGGACAACAAAGGCAAAAGTTAAAGATGAAATATGCTTATTGTTGAGTAAATCCATATGTATACTTCTTATTAATTATGGTTACACGATTGTATATCTCCTTGATTTATTCACATTTATATTATGTATAAATTAATTGATCATTAATGATATTTAATACATCATTCGGTTTTTCAAAGAGAAACAAATGAGTTCCTTCTATTTATTAACAAATGTTTGTTACACACACTGTGTTTGATATACTCATACTTTAAATTTGAATTAAATTGAAACACAATTCCTAATCAATTTAAATAAAATATAAACTTATTTAAAAAATTATTAGAATGTATCTGCTATATCTTTGGAATTCCATAGGCCTAATATATCCAAAATTCATAATTTCTTCCAGTCTTCATATTTCACCTGCTTCCAACTAGAATGTTTGCAACATGATGTAGTTTCCAATTTTCTAACATTCTTTCCAACTTGTCTGATATTTTCTTATATCTCTTTTCTCTTTGTAAATAGTTGGTGTTCAACATTATAGGCATGCCAAATTTTAGGTGGAATTCACTTATAAATTACTATATGAAATTCTAATTATGATTCATCTTTATTTTGTGAATACATGTCCATAGTGCTCTAAGTGAACCACATGATATTAAAAATTTAATAAGCTCACCCTAAGATATATGAAATATATAACTTTATACTTGTTTTAATTTCTAATAATTATATTTTAAACTAATAATAATTAAATTTTATATTCATTATAATTTATACATCCTAAATACCCTTTTATAAGTTCCATAACAAAATAAATAAATCAACTAGAGAATTCATTTTAAATTTGTTAACATCCATAGTATCAAAAATAAACCAGAATTATAGAGCATGTAGTAAATCCATACTAGTATTACATGAACAATCTATCTATACACACATTAATCTCTTACTATTTTATTTGATAATTAGTGCTAAGTGCATGTTCATATTTATTTTGATTTGATTATCTCATCATATTCACTGTATTTTGCATCTAGATTTTCCTATATAATCCCTATTACCTCTTCATACCTTCAATATCTATATCAGAAAAAGAAATAAATCTTTAATGGCAAGGAAGAAAGTGAATCTTGCTTGGATTCAAAATAATAGAGTGAGACATGCATCATTTAAAAAGCGTCGTCATGGACTGATTAAGAAAGTAAGCGAGATAACGACCCTTTGTGATGTCAAAGCATGTGCAATCATTTATGGGGTGGAGGAGACTGAGCCTGAAGTATGGCCATCCATGTTAGAAGCAAGAAACATGGTTCTGTCTTTTCTTCAGCTTTCGGAGATAGATCAAAGCAAGAAAATGATGAATCAAAAAAATTTCCTGGAACTGAAAGGGAAAAGATTAAATAACCAATATCAAAAGGCACAGAGTGATATAATTAATCTTGAGCTAGGAGTTTTCACGTACGAATGCCTTTGTGATCATAAAAAGGACGACCTCAGTCAAACGGTATAATTCGACTTAATTTTTAATTAGAGTAATGTAATTTATTTATTTTTACCTTTTTATATTATCTTTTTTAATATTTTCAGGATGTTACTGCTTTGCTTTACTTTATTGATACAAATTTGAGGAAGATATGTGAACTCATGAATGCTACCATGGAAAAAGAGGGAAACACTTCATAAAATCCTATTGTTCTACTAAAGAATGATCAAAGTCACATCCTTTTTTCAAATAATGGAACTTCAAATACCGATTAGTACATTAAACGATCAATCTGTTTCAATAAGAATTAAATTTGTGAAATAAAAATTAGTGCAAGGACTTAATTCCATCGAAAATTGAATAATGTATCATTGAATTTGATCCTTGTTTCCTTGATGAATAAAATTATTCTATATCCATTTATATTTTACATTTGATTATTTTCATATTTTTTGGAACTATAGTTTGAAAGAATTCCACTTGAAAACTTCTTTGTATTTCTTGTAATTCTGTTCTTGACAAACCCTTTAGCTGTATTTTACCAAATCATGTTTTATGGATGTTTTCTTATTCCGTGGTTGAAAATTAAAACTATATTTATCAAATCAATGCCATGCATATCTTGGGACATTTTGAATAATAAATGGAAAAAAAATTATATTTCAAAAGCTTGTGAGTTGGCATAAGAGGAAATTACATAATTTTACACTTAACCTTCTACATTTTAAATTGTGTGACTATACCCAACACTGAATAGTTAAGCTGTGCGACAATACCCCTAAATCGACCTATGGATTGGGAATAATACCCCAAACTCACACTATGTGGTATTTAATATTAATGACCTTTAAAGCTTCGTGATTTAAGATCGAAACTCAAGTGCACTTTTTAATGAATTCGAAGTCTTATATTTTATCATAATTTGTAAAACTAAATTAAAAATAGTAAAGTTAATTACTTCATGTTATCCACCTTCTAATTCATTTTGATTTTAAATTTTATAATTTTATGATAAAAACTAAAGAGATATAATGTTGAAAATTAATATTTATAACCTGTTTAGAAAGAGCATTTGAAGGGGAGAATGAAGAGAATAAAAGGAAAGAAGATCCAACAACAATATTGTCATATTACATTGAAAGAAAATTAAAAGGTCAAAAAAGAAAACTTGTCCTTAAATAGAAATTTTCTCCTCTTAAAGCCCAATTATGATATATAGAACTCGGTTTTGGTACACTTAAAATATCATCATAATCTTTCATCAAAATGGAAGCTCGTTTTTTCAATAAAATTACGAAATATATATCATTAGAATGGATGAAATAATTTTACATATTTGAAGATAATTTAGGTAATCAATGTTTTATTTTTATAATAAATTATATCGTATTACAATATATATATATATATATATATTCTCCATATTCATTACTTGTACTTGAATAGAAAATTGGACGTTGTTCCAAAATTTCATTGAAACCAAGCACAATAATTATTAAGGTCCCAAGTAGCAACCAAAAGTGAAAGGCAATTGACCTATTCCAAGAGTTAATCATTTTTAGAGTAGTTAAAATGTCAAAGAGTCCAAATGATAAAAATTTGGCATATAAGTCAAAAAAAAGTTCAGGTTGTAATTTAAAATTACAGATTTTGAATTTTGATAATACAAATAGTGAAAATTAGAATTTGAAATGTTAGATTTTGAAGACAAATGAATTTTAAAATCTAAAGATATACATTTTTAAAATTTGAAATTTAATTTTAAAAATTACAATTCTAATGTAGAAAAAAATTAAAAATTTATTGTGGATATTTAACTATTAAAATTGAAAACACCTTTTGTAATAACATGAGCAGAAGTGGAAGAAGAATTTATTGCAAGATTGACCATACCTTTTGTAATCAATCTACCTTTGTCACTTGGCCTTCCGTCTCCATCTTTCTCCCCCCGCCTTTGCTTTCCGATCACGCTCCACAAATCATAACCCTTGACAAGGGCACCATGAAAAGAGTTTCCTCATTTAATATATGGACACATGAATCCGATTTTCTTAATGTTGTTAACAATGCTTGGGCTGCTAACTTTTTTGGTACACCAATGTTTATTTTGCAGCAAAAGCAAAAACAGGTTAAAGGAGCTCTTAAGCATTGGGCTGCTAGCAAATTTGGAAATGGAGAGTCCTTATCGACTTCTTTTAAAGCACAATTAGCGGATGCTCAGCTTGGGGCAATGGCGAATCCGCAGAATGTTGAATTAGTTAAGGTTGAGTTTGATACTTTGCAAAAATATAAAGAGGCCTTGCAAGTTGAACAAGATATGTGCAAGCAAAAAACAAGAGTTAGGTGGTGCAGAGAAGGTGATAGGAATACAAAATTTTACCATGACTTCTTGAAAGGTAAATAGAACAGATCCAATATTTTGAGTATACAGGACGAAAATGGTGTTACTGTCAGTACTCCTGAATTGGTTGACAACGCTTTTATTGATTTCTACTCTAGCCTGTTGGGCAACTCAACCAATTTCGTGCCTCAGCTTGACTTAATTGATGACTTGAATTTGCCCTCGCTCAGTGAATCGCAAATTGATGATCTTTCCGTCGAAATAAGCATGGATGAGATTAAGAATAGCATATTCTCAATGAATAAGGATTCATGCGAAGGACCAGACGACTCCAATGCGCATTTCTTTATAACTTGTTGGGACATCATTCAACATGACGTTTGCAAAGCTATGCTGAATTATTTTACAAAATGCAAGATGCTTAGTGGGATCAATGCAACAAATCTTGCGCTCATTCCAAAAACTGATCATCGAATGAAAGTGAGTGATTTCAGGCCTAAAGCGTGTTGCAACGTCATCTACAAATGCATATCAAAGGTTATAGCAAGCAGGCTTAAGGCAGTTCTCCCTTCTTTAATTTCGGTTAACCATGCGGCGTTCCTTCTGTAACACCCCACCTCCATTAAGGTCACTCACAAAGGGAATGCCTTAACTTTGGTGGAGCATTTTAGTAAACAGAACAGAAACTTACAAGACAGATAAAATAGTACTTGAAAAATTTTAACTTTATTACAGCGGAAACAGAAATTAATATGGTTACATCCTTTCAAATTTCAGAATTCAAGTACAAAATATCAGTCTTGTACAAAAGCCTTCAAAATGCTTGGTTTAAAATCATAATCCCCATGGAACGAAAGCTATACAGAGCCAAGCCATACTTTAAGCACTTCAAGCAAAGAGAAATCCGGATCAAGCTAAAGTATTCCCTCCTTGGATAACCTGGGGGGAAACGGAAGAAAGGAGGCGAAACAACAAGGGTCAGACAAAAAGTCTGGCAAGTCCAGTGACTTTCAGCATATGAACAGATAATAATAATATGATATGAACATAAAACTGGATGTGAGATAACTGTAACAGGTGTAGCAGATATAACAGAAAAACAGAATGATATAAACTATTGTTTTACACTTCTCTGCACTAATACTAGTATAGTAGAATTAGGTGTCACCCTAATGTCTAAATTGAAGCAGGAACGGGTACAGAATACTTTAACAGAAACAGAATCCTAATAATGGGCCTTTACTACCCGATCAGAAACAGACAGAAGCAGAAACAGATTTATCCCTACGGAAACAGAATGTAGAATTAGGTGTACACTAGTAATGGGCCTTTACCACCCGAACAGACGGTACCACACAGAAACAGACAGGTGTTACCACCCAACAGAAACAGACGGTACCAACAGAAACAGACAGAACTAAGCGTACCCTAAAACCCTACCCCAAGCGATCGGCTCCCTAATACATAAATATCCTGTGTCGGCCCCACAGTAGGGTGTATCACTCCCTAAAGTGACAACCAATTGGCACAGACCTATTTACAGATGTCACGGCGTCTTACATCCTCAGAGGCAGACCGGGATCCATGCACGCACATGACCCGGTTGGAACGCACCATCAACACCCCTCGCCATTATCAGAATGAACCACTTATAATTAGTTCAGTAAGCGTGCCCGGACCCTACCTACTGTTGGGTCAAAGTTTTGATACCAGAAAGGGTTACTGACTAATATGGGTCCCAAACAACAGATGACACAAGTAATTCCCCTCCTAACCTTGTGTCCCCAGACTAACAGATCTCAGATTAACTTGTTTACAAGTTCAAACATATAGAATTCAGATTTACTAGTTCATAGATTAAGTTAACAAGTTTTCATACTAACAGATCAGATGTACAGATTTTTCAGATTTGTCTAACTTTGTATTGGGCCTACAGATTCATGGACGGGTTTACTACACCTATTAATCCAGTTGGTTTAACCCTATTTTCCCCCAATACGTTTTAGACGTCATTCTTATCTTAGATTTGCATTAATTAATTATTAATGCCCAGACCTCTCACATTAGGTCGCTAGCTTGTGGCCGCTGGATGGGCCGGGCGGTTCCGGGCAGACTTCTGCCACAAGCCAGACCTAACCTCGTGTCTTAAGCAGGTTATGACTAACTTCTCACATTAGAACCTATTGTTTGCGGCCACTGGATGTACCGGGCGGTTCCGGGCAGAATTACGCCGCAAACTCATTCTAACCTCGAGTTAGTCACGTTTATCTTTGCGGCCAATTAATTAATAATTTACCGTTTATGCGCACGCCCAATATATATGCCAATTCAGATTATATCAATAACAGGATGATTATATCAACACAGCAGATAAAAGATTTTATATGACTTAACGGATTTAACAGATTTAGCAACTTAGCAGATTTTGGCATATAACAGGTTAGGCATTTCAACCGACAAATTTAACAGATTAGGCATTTCAATCTAATTAGCAGTCTTGGCAATATAACAAAACTAGCAGTTTAGGCAACTTGGCAAATTAGCAGATTTAGCAAATTTAATATTTCTAAAGGTTCTATTTACATGCCTTGCCTAATCATAAATTTGCCTAAATTCATATGCCTACATAATTGTCATGATTCACAACATATACTCCATGTTTGCATAAGCGCAGAATATGGACATAATTTGCCATATAACATATGTTCCAATTTTTGTTAAACTAGCATTTTACAGCAGATTCACATATAAATTATACCAAATATAACCATTAATTTCAATGCATGCCATATATCCGAAAATCCCTATTTAGGTGTAATCACAATAATAGATATCCTAATTAATGTAAATCTTTACACATAAGTTTCCATATCTTCTTCTTTTTAAGTCATGAATCATTATGCAAACTATACCCAACAATCTAAATCTTTAAATCATATCTTCTAAAAAATCAGATCTTAACTTTTATATGCATTTTGTCCAAAGTCTCAAATCATATGTAATCTTACAGTGGTTCCTCTTCTTCTTTTATCACAGAATATGCATAGGTCTAAAACTTGTTTATAACATATGCTTATTTTTCTAATTAATTACAAATCTAAATAACATATGTTCATTTCTCTAATTAGTTACAGATCTAGATTACAACGTACACTATGCATACAACATATATAAATTATATGTTTACAGTCAAATTCATGCATCCAATCCCAAGTCATATGTCAATATATTTTATGCCTCAGATCTAAAGTCATATGTTCAATTCAGTCTCGTCAAATTTCGCATCATTCATTATTTATCCCAAAATTTGCGTTCATACGTTAATCTCTTATGAGATTAGGCACAGGCTCGTGGTAGCCTGGCTATAGAAACAGAAAGGAAGCAGAAAGGGATACAGAACAGTCACAAAAAAACAGATCTGACAGATATACAATCTCAGATTCAGATTTAAAAGCATATCAGAATTATAATTAATGTTTATAGCAGAAAATAACTGTACTTGGCTTGATTGGATTAAAGAAAGAACTTTAGTTGTTACAGAATTGTTGCAGAAGCTTTTATCTCAAATTTGAATTTAGGATGATGTTGATTGACTTCTAGTTTTGATTCTAGCAGAGCAGCGACGCCATTTTTATTTTTAATTAGAAGAAGAGAGCAATGGAGGCTAGAGAATTGTGTAAGAGACTTAGGTTTAGGTTAGGGATGTATTTATAGGAGGATAGGGTGATTTAGAGCCTTCAGATCAGTCCACAAGTCATCAGAATCGCACAGCTCGAATACACATCATCCAGCCACTCAAAAGAAGACACGTCACCTCAGAACACTCCAGAATTCGTTGCTGGATTTGTATGGCCGCACTTGGCAGGTGCGCCAGTGTATTTTTGTACTGGCGCACTTCACAAGTGCGCCAGTGTATTCTGGCCTGTTTCCGGTTTTTCTGCCTAACTTCGTTCGTCCATATCTTCTTCATACGGACTCCGATTTACGCAAATTCGGACTCTATTTCGCGTATTTTTCCGAGACGAACACAATGGCGCAACCCGTTTCCCTTATTTCTTCTCCTAAAAATTAATTATACCTTGATTTTTAACTCTTATGCTTACAGAAAATACGGGGTGTTACATTCTCCCCTCCTTAGAGGATTTCGTCCCCGAAATCTTCAAGTTAAGAAGAATGTGTACTACTATCCAATCACCCATCTACTCAACCATCATCCACAAGCATCCATTGTCCTTAGAAAACTTCTAATGTTGTATGAACATATGCAAAAGTGTGTGTATATGTTCCTTATCTAATGCAAAGATCAGGCGGTCTACTGATTCAGTTGACCTCCTTAATGCGAATTATGTCAGTGCCATGAGTCCAACATGTATGCAATAGAATTCTAATGATATATATTATTTCTATATGAGTGCACAATCATTCACTCAAATGCAACATCCATGTGCTGAATCAATCATTTTGCATCCACAAGAATTGAAAAATGCTCACCCATCCATATGCAGTATGAGAGTGTTTTCGAGCCGATCTAGTGCCTAGTGTGTGTATATGCATCCACGGGCAACCACTTGCATCCACTTGCAACCATCAAACATAACATGTCTCAAACACATGTTTACACCCATTAGTTTCTACCTAAAGTTCGAAGATTCGATCGATAGGATACAGTCGAATGATGGAAGCGAGTACAGATAGAACGAAAATTTGGTTCCCATTAGACACGGGTCCTAAGTATCGGCCCCAAAGACCGAAACCAACATCAAATTGACACCCAGAGGATTACATTCTTTAGACAATGTCAAAACTAGAAATCCTATCAAAAGTATTAAGATATTTACAGACTACTAGTATAGATCAGGTTCCCTAATGATTCTTAGGAAGCTAAGCATGATAAAATCATACCCCACGAAAACTCAGAATGTATGCGTCATACTTGATGCCTAACACAGATATCCCTCAAACCCCAATCTCAAACAGATGATCCATAACCCTTATGGGTCTGAGTCTAAAGCGGAATTCAGAAATAATACTAGTATTAAAGTGCAGAGTATCGATTACAAAATCAAAATACCAAAATCAGAAAAAGTCTTAACTCCATAATCAGATAATGAAATTAAACCTACTATAGAAATTTTCCTATTTCTATCCTAGCCACTAGCCTCAAGAGTGGATGCCTGCCCTTCTTGTCCTCGTCTCTTCAGGCAGTCCCTAGTGAAGTGTCCCATCTCCCCACAGTTGAAGCAAGCGCCCTTCCTTTTTCTGCAATCCTTGTTCAGATGAGTCGAGCTCCCAAAAGTAAAGCACTTTTTCCCCTTCTTATCTTCAGACTTCTCATCCTTCTTTTGTGTTTCCTTTTTGGTCCCCGCTTTCTTATTCTGTGGTTCTTCCTTCTTTGTCTCTTTCGGGCCCTTGTCTTCCTCGTGCAGTAGTGCCATATCCACCAATTTCTCGTAAGTTGCTCCCATGGGTACATGGGTCATGGCTAGGCTGTGCAGTGGCTCATTCAATCCTTTAACAAAGCGGAGATCCTTTTTATGCTGAGTGTTGACTAAATCCAATCTGAATCTTGCTAGTTGGTTGAACTGGTTGACGTATTCCTTGACCTTCATACTTCCTTGCTTAAGAGATAAGAACTTTTCCAATTGTAAACTTCGTTCAGCTTGCGAGAGGAATTTTGTCTCAAACCTGGTTCTGAAATCCATCCATGTCTCAACCGGCCTCTCGGCGTTAGTGACTTCCCACCAGTAGGAAGCTTCGTCTTTGAGCAGCCATACTGCCAACTGTACCTTCTGCCTATCGTCCACCTCGAAGATAACGAATAGATCCTCAGTTTCTTTAAGCCATTTCCTTGCTTCTACGAATGATTCAGTTCCTTTGAAATCCTTCCCACCCATGGCCCTAAAATCTCTACAGATCTTTGAGAAAGCAATTGCACGAGGAGGGGGTGGAGGAGGGGGATCATTTGCTGGACCTGCAGTGGTGGTCCTAGCCTCAAGATATTGACGAAACCAACCGGGTACATGAACACCCTCTGGTATCTCAGATGCTTCAGACATGCTGGAACGAAAAAGGAAAGGTTCAATACAAAAAGGACTGAAAGAAAGATATATGGCTCTTGGGGATCATGTTTTTCAAAATAAGCTTTATTTTTGAAAATACTTCCTTCCAAAACCTTTTTGAAAATAGTTTTCAAAAACTTTACCCAATCTGGTAACCTTCAGCTCTGATACCAAGTGTAACACCCCACCTCCGTTAAGGTCACTCACAAAGGGAATGCCTTAACGTTGGTGGAGCATTTTAGTAAATAGAACAGAAACTTACAAGACAGATAAAACAGTACATGAAATTTTTTAACTTTATTACAGCGAAAACAGAAATTAATATGGTTACATCCTTTCAAATTTCAGAATTCAAGTACAAAATATCAGTCTTGTACAAAAGCCTTCAAAATGCATGGTTTAAAATCATAATCCCTATGGAACGGAAGCTATACAGAGCCAAGCCATACTTTAAGCACTTCAAGCAAAGAGAAATCCGGATCAAGCTAAAGTATTCCCTCCTTGGATAACCTGGAGGGGAGAAACGGAAGAAAGGAGGCGAAACAACAAGGGTCAGACAAAAAGTCTGGCAAGTCCAATGACTTTCAGCATATGAACAGATAATAATAATATGATATGAACATAAAACTGGATGTGAGATAACTGTAACAGGTGTAGCAGATATAACAGAAAAACAGAATGATATAAACTATTGTTTTACACTTCTCTGCACTAATACTAGTATAGCAGAATTAGGTGTCACCCTAATGTCTAAATTGAAGCAGGAACGGGTACAGAATACTTTAACAGAAACAGAATGCTAATAATGGGCCTTTACTATCTGATCAGAAACAGACAGAAGCAGAAACAGATTTATCCCTACGGAAACAGAATGTAGAATTAGGTGTACACTAGTAATGGGCCTTTACCACCCGAACAGACGGTACCACACAGAAACAGACAGGTGTTACCACCCAACAGAAACAGACGGTACCAACAGAAACAGACAGAACTAAGCGTACCCTAAAACCCTACCCCAAGCGATCGACTCCCTAATACATAAATATCCTGTGTCGGCCCCACAATAGGGTGTATCACTCCCTAAAGTGACAACCAATTGGCACAGACCTATTTACAGATGTCACGGCGTCTTACATCCTCAGAGGCAGACTGGGATCCATGCACGCACATGACCCGGTTGGAACGCACCATCAACACCCTCGCCATTATCAGAATGAACCACTTATAATTAGTTCAGTAAGCGTGCCCGGACCCTAACTACTGTTGGGTCAAAGTTTTGATACCAGAAAGGGTTACTGACTAATATGGGTCCCAAATAACAGATGACACAAGTAATTCCCCTCCTAACCTTGTGTCCCCAGACTAACAGATCTCAGATTAACTTGTTTACAATTTCAGACATACAGAATTCAGATTTACTAGTTCATAGATTAAGTTAACAAGTTTTCATACTAACATATCAGATGTACAGATTTTTCAGATTTGTCTAACTTTGTATTGGGCCTACAGATTCATGGACGGGTTTACTACACCTATTAATTCAGTTGGTTTAACCCTATTTTCCCCCAATACGTTTTAGACGTCATTCTTATCTTAGATTTGCATTAATTAATTATTAATGCCCAGACCTCTCACATTAGGTCGCTAGCTTGTGGCCGCTGGATGGGCCGGGCGGTTCCGGGCAGACTTCTGCCACAAGCCAGACCTAACCTCGTGTCTTAAGCAGGTTATGACTAACTTCTCACATTAGAACCTATTGTTTGCGGCCACTGGATGTGCCGGGCGGTTCCGGGCAGAATTACGCCGCAAACTCATTCTAACCTCGAGTTAGTCACGTTTATCTTTGCGGCCAATTAATTAATAATTTACCGTTTATGCGCACGCCCAATATATATGCCAATTCAGATTATATCAATAACAGGATGATTATATCAACACAGCAGATAACAGATTTTATATGACTTAACGGATTTAACAGATTTAGCAACTTAGCAGATTTTGGCATATAACAGGTTAGGCATTTCAACCAACAAATTTAACAGATTAGGCATTTCAATCTAATTAGCAGTCTTGGCAATATAACAAAACTAGCAGTTTAGGCAACTTGGCAAATTAGCAGGTTTAGCAAATTTAATATTTCTAAAGGTTCTATTTACATGCCTTGCCTAATCATAAATTTGCCTAAATTCATATGCCTACATAATTGTCATGATTCACAACATATACTCCATGTTTGCATAAGCGCAAAATATGGACATAATTTGCCATATAACATATGTTCCAATTTTTGTTAAACTAGCATTTTACAGCAGATTCACATATAAATTATACCAAATATAACCATTAATTTCAATGCATTCCATATATCCAAAAATCCCTATTTAGGTGTAATCACAATAATAGATATCCTAATTAATGTAAATCTTTACACATAAGTTTCCATATCTTCTTCTTTTTAAGTCATGAATCATTATGCAAACTATACCCAACAATCTAAATCTTTAAATCATATCTTCTAAAAAATCAGATCTTGACTTTTATATGCATTTTGTCCAAAGTCTCAAATCATATGTAATCTTACAGTGGTTCCTCTTCTTCTTTTATCACAGAATATGCATAGGTCTAAAACTAGTTTATAACATATGCTTATTTTTCTAATTAATTACAAATCTAAATAACATATGTTCATTTCTCTAATTAGTTACAGATCTAGATTACAACGTACACTATGCATACAATATATATAAATTATATGTTTACAGTCAAATTCATGCATCCAATCCCAAGTCATATGTCAATATATTTTATGCCTCAGATCTAAAGTCATATGTTCAATTCAGTCTCGTCAAATTTCGCATCATTCATTATTTATCCCAAAATTTGCGTTCATACGTTAATCTCTTATGAGATTAGGCATAGGCTCATGGTAGCCTGGCTATAGAAACAGAAAGGAAGCAGAAAGGGATACAGAACAGTCACAGAAAAACAGGTCTGACAGATATACAATCTCAGATTCAGATTTAAAAGCATATCAGAATTATAATTAATGTTTATAGCAGAAAATAACTGTACTTGGCTTGATTGGATTAAAGAAAGAACTTTAGTTGTTACAGAATTGTTGCAGAAGCTTTTATCTCAAATTTGAATTTAGGATGATGTTGTTGACTTCTAGTTTTGATTCTAGCAGAGTAGCGACGCCATTTTTATTTTTAATTAGAAGAAGAGAGCAATGGAGGCTAGAGAATTGTGTAAGAGACTTAGGTTTAGGTTAGGGATGTATTTATAGGAGGATAGGGTGATTTAGAGCCTTCAGATCAGTCCAGAAGTCATCAGAATCGCACAGCTCGAATACACATCATCCAGCCACTCAAAAGAAGACACGTCACCTCAGAACACTCCAGAATTCGGTGCTGGATTTGTATGGGCGCACTTGGCAGGTGCGCCAGTGTATTTTTGTACTGGCGCACTTCACAAGTGCGCCAGTGTATTCTGGCCTGTTTCCGGTTTTTCTGCCTAACTTCGTTCGACTATATCTTCTTCATACGGACTCCGATTTACGCAAATTCGGACTCTATTTCGCGTATTTTTCCGAGACGAACATAATGGCGCAACCCGTTTCCCTTATTTCTTCTCCTAAAAATTAATTATACCTTGATTTTTAACTCTTATGCTTAAAGAAAATACGGGGTGTTACACCTTCCGACCAGAATCATACTGGATAATGTTCTCATTACGCATGAATTGCTACGCGAATACAATAGAGCCTCTGTTTCACCGTGAGCTATGATTAAGCTGGATATTAAGAAGGCGTATGATACTTTGTAATGGTCAACAATAACAAAGGTTATGTTTAAGATGGGGTTTCCGCCACATTTTGCTGCATGGATATACACATGCTTATCCTCAGTACACTATTCTCTGAATTATAATGGTAGCACTAAAGGCTACTTCAGGGGTGTGCAAGGCATTCGCCAAGGCGATCCGATGTCATCCTACCTTTTTATAATGGTTATGGAGGTACTCACCGGATTAATCAACAAAGCCGTTGCTGCTGGTGATGTTGAAGTTCATCCTAAATGCAGGGATCCGTTGATCACATCATTAATGTTCGCAGATGACTTAATAGTTTTTACTAAACCAAGTGTTGGCTCTATCACCAAGTTGTTCAATGTGCTGAATATATTTTATAAATTCTCTGGTCTAGCATTAAATAGTGATAAATCTACAATTCTGTTGGCTGGTGTTGAGGTTCAGTATGCCAACATGATAACTTCTTTAACTGGGTTGAATGTTTCTGCTGAGTCTTCAAACTATCTTGGTATTCCACTTGTCATGTCAAGAATAACAACGGTCAATTGCATGGGCTTGTTTGATAAAATCACGAAGACTATCGGTTCTTGGTCTTCCAAAACATTAACACAAGCAGGGAGGATCACGTTGGTGAAATCAGTTTTGCAATCGTATACAACGTACTGGGCAAGGACCTTTATTTTTTCGGTCAAGCTCGTAAATTTGATACGGCGGGCTTTGAATAACTTTGTGTGGTCTGGAAACATTTATGCTTGCAAATTGAAACCGATTAGCTACTCGAAGTAAGAAAGGAGCAGGAGAATGGGTGCCTTGGATTACTCAATCTAAAATTATGGAATAAGGCAGCCATGAGTACCCATTTTCAAAATTTACTCGTAAGGAAGGAAAACCCTTGGGTTGCGTGGACTCTACAACACAATCTTAAGCGAAAGAATTTATGGACCATGGAAATTCCTTCAACATGCAGCTGGACTTGGAGATCTCTGCTTAAGATGCGAGCTGACTTTCTCCCGCATGTACGGCTTAACATTTCTGAAGATGGTAATGCTTCCTTCTGGCATGATCCATGGGTGGGGAAGGGTATTATACTTGTTAACTTGCTAAATTACAACCAGAGGCTGCAAACTGGTATCAATGATGGTGCTAAGGTGAAGAATTATATGCACGCTGGTAGAGTTACACTTCCTTATTCTTCTAATCAACATGTTAGACATTTTTGGCGCAAAATCATGGAACAACATTATACTAGTGCTACACAAGACTCGGTTGTGTGGTCCCCTGATTTTGTGAAACACTCTGTTTCCAATGTGTACAAATGTTTGAATAAATGTGATGATGATCCCCACTTTGCATGGAACAAAAGAGTTTGGAATGGCTTTAGTAGTGAAGCTGACAATATGATGCTTTGGAAAGTTTTGAGGAATGCACTGAATACCAAGAGCAGACTGTATAACCTAGGAATGCTTGAAGACCCATGTTGTGTGCTATGTAAGGAGGAGGTTGAAACAAACATGCACTTGTTCTTCTACTGTAAGGTTAGCTTTGATTTGTGGCAGAAACTTATGGCTGTCATGGGCAGAACTAATGTGATGAGAATGAGCAATATCGAATGGTGTTACTTGTATAAAGAGACAAGATGGAAGGATGATAGGGGTGTTCTTATGTTGCTTGTCCTCAAGAAATTTGTAAATATCATTTGGAGATACAGAAATGATGTCATTTTCAATGGCAAAAGCAAAACGATGGTGGAGTTATGGAATGAATTGGTAACCGGTATTAAACATAGATCAGGTATACATCTTTTTGTTTTGAAAATATGTTGGGCCTGCCCGACATTTTTTGTGCTTGATTTTGTGTATTAGTTCTAGTTGTTGGGGCGTCCTTGCTTCACTCTTGTTCTTTTTGTATAGTGAACTGGACACTTCAACCAGTCGTCTTCATTAATTGTTATAATGAAAGTGGTTGCGGCCATTATAAAAACCGACTTAGCCTTGGTAAAAAAAATTGAAAACACCAAAACATTTTAATTTTAAAAAGTATAATTTGGAAATTTCAGCATTAATATTTGAAAATAAGAATTTTAAATTATTTGAATATAAAGATTAATTTTTTTCATATTTTTAAAATAAATAAATTTGAAATTTAACTATTCTAATTTTGAAATGCTAAAATTTATAACCTCAAATCACATAACTACAAATGCTGAATCAAATAATCTGAAAATTTATAATTTTGGAATTTAGAGAATTTAAAAAGTTGAAATTCAAATCTATAAGTTCAAATTTTGATAATTTACAATCGGGTATACAGAAATATTGAAATCATAGATTACGAAATTTTAGAAATAACTAATTTAAATTTTCATTTTTTTGGGAAATTTAACATTTTCATTTTATGTTATTCACCACTAGCACAAGTGGCAAATGTTATGACTTTAGATTAGGATTCTAGTAGTCATTAATTCGAACTGCCAAGATACCATGATGGATGCTCGAATTAAATATAATTCTTGCTCTTATTCTAAAAAATCAATTTAAGAGTTTAAATGTCTAAGTACGGGTATATTTTTCTGGAATTTTTTTTTATGTTTGATGTTTTCAAGTTTAAAGCTCAAATTTTAAATTTTGTTACCTTGATATCCTCTTACTAATAGATTTTGAATTTTGTAAATTCGGTTTTTTAGAATGAGAGTGGTACTTTAATTAGGCTGTCATTCTAGGGGTACAAACCCTTGACCTTTAGAACCTTAGTTAGAAGGTTATACTGCTAAGCACTTGAGTAAGCATTTCTCTACTAGAAATTTCTATTGAAATTTCATATATAAGTTCTAAAATTTTTGAAATTTTAAAAACGAAAATTGGATTTTGAACATTTAGTTTGCAATTTCTATTTAAAAATCTAACCCTTAACACAATTTTAAATATTTGAATTTTCAGGTTTAGACTCTAAAATTGGAATTTTGAAAAATCGATGCCTAAAATTTAGATTTTATAATTTCGTATATGTAGTTTGAAAATTTTGGATTTCTAAAGCATAAATTTTCTTTCTTTATTTTGTAGTTTTTTATAACATCATCAAATTTACTGTGACAACCCGGAAATGCGAGCCAGTTTAAAAAAATTTTATTTTGGCAATTTTAATGAATTTTGAAAATTTAAAATGAATTATTTTAAATAATATCGACGAAAATTTTAGTTTTAATAGAATTAGAACGTATAAAGTTATATACGTCGTCGATAGAATATAAATAATTATATATAATTATAAAAGGGATTAAAAATGGCGCGGTAGTTCGATAATTCGATTTCAAACTTCAATTGAATGTACCGGGTGCAATATAAACCGGATTGTAGTGAAACCAAAAATATTAGAATCTAATTGAGAATATCTCTCCAACGAATCCGAAAAATCGAAATTTCATAGCGGGAATCAAAAGATATGTCCAGTTGAAAATTCTGAATAGTCGCTATGGAATTCAGGCCCTTAAAAATGGAAATTTTGCAAACGACCTGGATTTCGACGAAACCACTATTGTTGGATCCGTGATGTCAAATTATAGCTAGGTTTCAAACTTCATAATTTTTCGAATCAATATGTGAGCGTGGCAAAGGAAAACGCGTTTGACCAGTTTTGGTTGATTTTAATCGACTAGAAAATGGCCATTTTTCTAACGGTCTCAGAATTCGACGAAACTAGTTTTGTTAGGACCGTATCGTCAATACGAAGCTAAAAAATATTTTTTTGGAATTTTTCGAGTTAGATGTGACCCCGGTAATTTAAAATGTACGTTTAAAATTCAGTATAATGATTTAAATGTAAATTCAACGGAAACTGATCGAAACGATCGAATTAGCCTATGATACATATCCCATTGTGTTCGGAATGAGGGTATTATGCTAGGGACGACAGTCGGTGGGCTCAATTTTGAGTTCGAATTTTAAAGTAACTTTTTAGGGATTGAAAATAAATTAAATAATATAAATTTTAATAAAACCCTTCTCCTTATACCTCTTAGCCCCCCCCTCCCCCCCGATTTCGTTTTCAACAGAAATCAAAAAGAAACAAAATAAAAATAAATTGCTTGAGCCCTACAGGAACCGCCGACGCCTGTCGCGGCGGCGCCACCACCCACGAGCCCACCGCCTGGCCTTCCTCCTTACCCTCCCCTCCTCCAGCTGTTCGAACGCCTCCCCCATCTCCTCCAGTTCGAGCGCGCCTCCGATCCACATCACCGACGCCCCCTAGCCCCTCTTCCTCCTCTCGCGCCAGCCCTGGCCCGAAACCCACCCTGAAACCCCAAGCCACCCACTGCCTCGCCCTGACCGCCAGCACCAGCAGCCGCCTCCGATCCCTTCTGGTCCCCCCTCCTCCTCAATTAGCGTGTACAGCACCCCCTCCCTCTCAAGAGCGCTGTAAGTTTTTATTTTTCTTGGTTTTTATTTTAATTTTAATTTGAAAATCAGTTTTTATATGAAGTGATAAAAAAGGAAATTTTTATATAAGAATAGCGAGTAAAGATTGGATTTTTAATAGAGAAAAAATTCGATATTCATATAGGTAGCGGACTAAAAATATAATTTTTATAATATAGAAAGAGTAAAAATATAATTTTTTATATTACACAAAGGTTAAAACTATAATTTTTATAGTTTAGAAAGGATAAAAAATCGATTTTTAATTTATAGAAGATATAAAGATATGATTTTTATATGATGTAGAGTAATAAAAATATAATTTTTAATTAAGTAGTGAAGTAAAAATATGATTTTTACTTCGATAAAATAGGATTTTCATTGATGTAGAATAATAAAAATATGATTTTTATTAAAGTAGAGTTATTAAAATATGATTTTTATATACTAGATAATATAAAAATATGATTTTTATATTATAGAAGGAGTAAAAATATAATCTTTATATTTGAAAAGGCGAAATCTTTATATTTGAAAAGAAAGGATTTTTTTTAAACTGAAAAGAACGGTTTTTAGAAATTGAAAAGATGTGATTTTTATATAATAGAAGGTATAAAAATCCTTTTTTTATATAAGTAGTGGATTGAAAATAGAATTTCTTTATAATAGAGAATATAAAAATATTATCTTTATAGAAGTAGCAAGGTAAAAAATACGATCTTTATATATAAAAATATAATTTTTATATAGAGAATAGCGATGTAAAAATAGAATTTTTATCTATATAATAGCGGTATAAAAATATAATTTTTATATACATAGCAACAATATAAAAATGTGATTTTTATATATGTAGTGGCTACGGGCAACGAAAGTAACAAAAGACGAGAACAGTGAAGATTTCTACAAATGAAGAGTCGAGGCGTTTGGATTAACTAGTTGGTGAGAACTTCTCACCTTTTAATTTTGTTTTCTAGTTAGTCATATATACTAGGATGCAGACGGTGTTTAGTAGCACCCGACACCCGTCGTCCACAGACCATGGACGGCTTGTATGCTTGTTTGTTTGATTTTGATGTGTAGTTGATTGTGTGATGTGAAATAAAATATTTATATAGTTAAAAATATTTTATAGTTAAAAATAGAATTTTTAACGTGTATATGAAATGAAATAAATATTTATAAACAAATCGAACGATTTGTTTATATACACACATTTGACTGATATTGGTTGGGACGATAAAATTTACACATCGCCCAACTACACAAATAAAAATCTATGTTTGTTGATTTGAAACCCCACACGGGTATTGGGATAATATACGACATACACTAATCCCAATAATTAGTTGTATGTCGATCGATGGATTGACAGACTGATATAAGCGTTAGATATTTATATTTGATGCTTATACAGAGTAGTGCACTTTGGATGATGGTTGATTATTTATCAATGCTATTATATACATGTGTGTATGGAATCCATATAATTAACGTTATATGGTAATTGATTGGGCCTCATTCCAATTTAGAAAATAAAGAATTTTATAAAATAAAGGTTCATAAGTTGACAGTACTCATCCGTTGAGATTAGTCATGTGTTGAACGAAATATTTTAACAATAAAATTTACAACTTTATTATATATAGAATTAGAAACTAATTTTTTTATAAAATAAAGGTTCATGTGTTGACCGTACTCATCCGTTGAGATTAGTCATGTGTTGAACGAAATATTTTAACAATAAAATTTACATCTTTATCATATATAAAATTAGAAACTAATTGGAAAATAGATAAGATGAGTGGTCTCCTGGATATTGATCTGATGTTGGTTTCTGCCTTCGGGGTTAATATTCGGGGAATCGTTCTCTTACTAATTTACAGTTGGAGTCTGATTTGAAATCAAACGATAGATACCACAATTGTTATAAATATATTAAATAACAAAAATAGTCACACGTGGACAGTACCCATTCGTTGAGATTAGTCATGTGTTGACAAAAATATAGAGTCATGTATTGAAAGAAATATAGATTCAATTGTTGAATAGAATAACGAAGTTATTGAAAAATATAAAGCCGCGTTGATTAGAGATGCGTTATTTTGACGCGAACGATATTTATATCGATTATATTCGTTTTTATAATGAATATTGAAAAGAGATAAAAATCGAATATTTATAACAGGAAATCGAATTGAATATAAAACCAATTTGATTTAAATTAAATAGAAAACGAATTTGATTTGAATTGAATAGAAAACGAATTTGATTTAAATTAAATAGAAAACGAATTTGATTTGAATTGAATAGAAAACGAATTTGAATTGAATTGAAATGAATTTAAAACAAATTTATAAAGGAAAATTCAATTTTGATTTGAATTTGAAATGAAGGTTGAAATTGTTTTTGAAACGAATTTAAAACCATTTATAAAATTCGTTTTAAATAGAAATCGACGAAATATATATTATATATATTATATAATGGCCTGAATAGAACGCGCCTGGCCGCGGCAGTTCGCGAATTTCGACCATTGACTTTGAACGGACATTACGGGAGATCCGACCGTCGGATTCTCCTAAAACCGGAACCGTTGGGTTCGTATCGAAAAGAGATTTCTAACGAATATTAGAAATTTGAAATCTAACGGTTGGATTTGGAATTATGTCCAAATCAAATTTGGAAAAGGTCGCTGTAAGTGCAGTTCGATGGCCGATGATGGAAATCGACTGTATGGGCCTTGATAAAATTATTAAAAATATCAATAATTTGTGTAGAATCATAAGAAATGATTTGGAAAAAATTGGGATGAAAAACTCCATATTTGAAAAGATAAAAATAGATTTTATCGAAATGAACTAGTTTTGAACTAAATTTAAAACCCAATTATTTTTAAATAAATAAATTGGATTTAAAAGGGGTTTTAAATAATCGGATTTTCTAATATATTTGATTGAAATTGAATTAGAATTCATTTGTGGGTTTATCGTGAACGGTGTTTTAAATAACAATTGTTCTTTAACCCGACAATAAATAGAATGTGATTTGGGTTTGTCGTGAACTGTGTTTTTAAATGACATTAGTTCTTTAACCCAGTAAAAGGAGTTTTAATGGATCTGCAATTAGATTGAAATGTGAATTGATAATTTAAATTATCAAATTTGGAAAATGAGCGAGAATGGAGTATCACCAGTTTTGCTCCAAGCGATAGTTAAATCTTTAATTAGATTTGAACGTGGAATGGTAATTAATTTTACCGATAACACTGTGGTATTAAATATGGAGTATTACCAGTTTTGCTTCATGGGATGAATAGGTTGGGATTGGGAAATAAAATAAATAATTACTTCGGTGTGGTTCGCTAATCCCGACTAGTTTGGAAATCCATAATATGGTTTGAAAGGATATCCAAAGGAAGATTAAAGAATAAATTTTAAAGAATTTATCTTTGATAAAATTAATGGGAACCTTTCCCTAAGAATTGAAATTTAGAAACTAGTTGTAGGTTAGTTAAGAAGAATGGTTTCCTGGGTATTGATCTGATGTTAGTTTCGGCCTTTGGGGTTAATATTTGGGGAATTGCTCTCTTACTGATTTACGGTTAGTGACTAATGAATTGGAATGAGGCGTATGTTGTGTTTGTGTAACATTTGTTTTTAATATACGCGGGTTGTTCGGAAAGGCCGGGTTTATACCCATTCTGAATAACCGATTCGACGATAAGTCGAAGATGAAGACGGTGGTTGAAGACCGGAAGTCTTCACATCGTTTGGGTGATTACTGATGATCTTGATTGGGCTGTACACCCAAGATGAGGGAATCAGTTGGTGGTCGTCCAGACGTACTTGGAGATAGATGGATATGCGTGGAAAGTGCCTCCGGTTTCGTTCAGACCCAGAACGAACTTGTAAATGGACTGTGTGTCTGACAGTGGATTTTATTCTGTGTTGATTGATCTCTATTAAATATACATCTGTTTGGCGGCAGAGAATTTATTCTCTTGCTTAACGCCCTTCTCTGAGACGTACGAGCTCAGAGGTTGTATATCGATGGACATCAGTCGCATGGCATGAATTGCCTGTGTGGCACGCCTAAGTAGCAATTGATCAAGGCTTCTGTTGAAAAACAAAGTCTTGTGGTTGATGATCAAAGCACGGCCTTTGTGGCGTAGCTTTGTGTATAACGTGAATTCGCGAGCCTCACACCTCGGTATGAGTTAAAAACGGGATAAGGGCTGCAGTGAGAGCACGACGTTTCTTTCTAGCTTTGGTGGTGTCAGTGACTTACCAGCCCTGACATTTATATACTTTTCACCTATGTGGTTGTTGGATGAGGCGCCTCGATTTTAGGTCTGTTAGGACCGGGAAACGTGTGTTCAGGAATAATTAATCCTCAAACGTAAAAGAGGACCGACCCTGAAGCATCCAGGGGTTACCCAAAGTGTGTAGTCTCGAGGCATTTGCTAGAGTGTCTCAAAGCGGAGAGGAGCTTGCCCCTTGCCTCGACTCATGACGGAAATCCAATATCCAATACGTGTATTTCGGTTTTATTTGTAGAGCCTAGTATGGCGACATGATAGATGGTACCCATGCCGCCTAGGATTGATATTTATGATTGAAATTGTTTTGACACTATACACTTATTATAGTATCGAATGATTTGTTTTAAACGTACCAAGCATGTTTGGCTATTATAAGGGAAAACCCTATCCTCCGGCTTGTGTTGCATTGTGTGATGGGACCTGGGTCTTATAATAGCTTCATTTTTCCAAAAAGCATTGCATTGTTTATTCTATGCACTGGTGTTCTTGGGAGGAAACACGTTCCGTTTTATACGGCGTGGTCCCTTGAACTACTCTCTTTTAAAGTAAAGTTTTGAATAACGGTTTTAGTTCTCACACCAGTCACATGACTGACCTGGAGTTTATTGTTTTAACCTAAACTCTGGGTGCCCTTATTTTCGACACGGGCAGCTAGTAGTTTTGGTTTTGCAGATTTATATTCACAGGATCCTGATTTACAGCTGGAACGATGCTCGGAAAGCTCTGTATCCGTGTATTACTTTCAGTTGTGTTTTGTATTATTTTTCCGCTGCTATGTAACTTATTGTAATCTCTGATATTTAACGAATGTCTTTTATTCATTTATACTCTGTATATTCTTGTATTCTGATGGAATTGTTGTAGTAGCAATGAAATGTTCTTCTGTCTGCGTTCCAATTTGTCCTGTTCTCAAAACGATCAGGGGTTACGAACGGTCTTGTTTGGTTTAACGACTGATTCGGATCGAGCGAAATTCCTTCCCATCAGATTTGGTATCAGAGCTTTGGTTTACAGAGCTCGAGAACAAGACACATTAGAACCATACGAAATAATTCATCAGATATTGGATTAGTAATATCCAATTAGGATGACTCATTAGAGATAGGATCAGTAGTATCCTAGAACGAGTGTGAAGAGTATATTTTTCAAATGAAAACAATATTGTTTTGAAAATTTAAATCGTTTTATAAGTATTTGAATATTTTATTTGTATTGAACTTGGACAATCGAGTATATAAAGATTTTGCATATACGCGTCATGAACGTATATTCGAAGTTTTAATATACTAGATAGATATAGGATCATACTCTAGTGGCCCGAAGATGATTCTGATGGTTGAGTACTCGTCGTCAGAATTTATATTCGAGTGACGAAAGTCTGATATTTATATATTTCCATTAGACTGGTGTGAGAACCAAAACTAGATAGGTTTATTGTTGTGATTTGGCATCAAAACATGATTTTTGCATGTGTATCAAAATTATGAATTTGAAACTCTAATCTACCAATTGATTGATGGTTGTGTTGTTTGTTTATTTGTTTGATAATTTTGAACCATTATGCCTAATTGAACCAAATATTGAATTATATTGAAAATTTGTCGCATTTGCTTGCATATACATGTACTTACATTGAACAGGTCATAACAAGGAGGGTAGAGCAGAGAATAAAATTTGTTTGCCCGACAAATAGGTACATGTTTACCATAATTTACTGTTTTGTTTGGGTGATGATTTTATGAGCCGATTGGCTAGTCGCTTGGCTTTTTCTTTTTCTTTTTGAGATCAGAGGGCCTATATGGCAATTTCGGGATTTTCCCGGTGCTCCTGGTGCAGGGGAGGTTATGGCGAAATTATTTGAAAAAATAGGGTGTTAGCCAAATTTTTGAAAATTTTGAAAAGTTCTTAGAAACTGAAAAGTTGGAGAACTTAAGCTGTAATCAAAACAAAGAAAGTTGAGTTGATTATAAAACAACTTTCGGCTTCGTTCCTTTTCGGGGACGAAAAGTTTTAAGTGGGGGAGATTGTGACAACCCGGAAATGCGAGCCAGTTTAATTTTTTTTTTTGGCAATTTTAATGAATTTTGAATATTTAAAATGAATTATTTTAAATAATATCAACGAAAATTTTAGTTTTAATAGAATTAGAACGTATATAGTTATATACGTCGTCGATTGAATATAAATAATTATATATAATTCTGAAAGGGATTGAAAATGGCACGGTAGTTCGATAATTTGATTTCAAACTTCAATTGAATGTACCGGGTGCAATATGAACCGGATTGTAGTGAAACCAAAAATATTAGAATCTAATTGAGAATATCTCTCCAACGAATCCGAAAAGTCAAAATTTCATAGCGGGAATCAACAGATATGTCCAGTTGAAAATTCTGAATAGTTGCTATGGAATTCAGGCCCTTAAAATTGGAAATTTTACAAACGACCTCGGATTTCGACGAAACCACTTTTGTTGGATCCGTGATGTCAAATTATAGCTAGGTTTCAAACTTCATAATTTTTCGAATCAATATGTGAGCATGGCAAAGGAAAATACGTTTGACCAGTTTCAGTTGATTTTAATCGACTGGAAAATGGCCATTTTTCTAACGGTCTCAGAATTCGACAAAACTATTTTTGTTAGGACCGTATCGTCAATACAAAGCTAGAAAATATTTTTCTGAAATTTTTCGAGTTAGTATGTGACCCTGGTAATTTGAAATGTACTTTTAAAATTCAGTATAATGATTTAAATGTAAATTCAACGGAAACTGACCGAAACGATCGAATCAGCCTACGATACATATCCCATTGTGTTCGGAATGAGGGTATTATGCTAGGGACGATAGTCGGTGGGCTCAATTTTGAGTTTGAATTTTAAAGTAACTTTTTAGGGATTGAAAATAAATTAAATAATATAAATTTTAATAAAACCCTTCTCCTTATACCTCTTAGCCCCCCCCCCCCCCCCGCGATTTCGTTTTCAACAGAAATCAAAAAGAATAAAAAGAAAAAAATCGCTCGAGCCCTACAGGAACCGCCGAGGCCCGTCGCGGCGGCGCCACCACCCACGAGCCCACCGCCTGGCCTTCCTCCCTACCCTCCCCTCCTCTAGCTGTTCGAACGCCTCCCCCATCTCCTCCAATTCGAGCACGCCTCCGATCCACATCACCGACACCCCCCTAGCCCCTCTTCCTCCCCTCGCGCCAGCCCTGGCCCGAAACCCACCCTGAAACCCCAAGCCACCCACTGCCTCGCCCTGACCGCCAGCACCAGCAGCCGCCTCCGATCCCTTCTGGTCCCCCCCTCCTCCTCGATTAGCGTGTACAGCACCCCCTCCCTCTCAAGAGCGCTGCAAGTTTTTATTTTTCTTGAATTTTATTTTAATTTTAATTTGAAAATCAGTTTTTATATGAAGTGATAAAAAAGGAAATTTTTATATAAGAATAGCGAGTAAAGATTGGATTTTTAATTGGAAAAAAATTCGATTTTCATATAGGTAGCGGACTAAAAATATATTTTTTATAATATAGAAAGAGTAAAAATATAATTTTTTATATTATACAAAGGTTAAAACTATAATTTTTATAGTTTAGAAAGGATAAAAATTTGATTTTTAATTTATAGAAGATATAAAGATATGATTTTTACATGACGTAGAGTAATAAAAATATAATTTTTAATTAAGTAGTGAAGTAAAAATATGATTTTTACTTCGATTAAAATAGGATTTTCATTGATGTAGAATAATAAAAATATGATTTTTATTAAAGTAGAGTTATAAAAATATGATTTTTATATACTAGATAATATAAAAATATGATTTTTATATTATAGGAGTAAAAATATAATCTTTATATTTGAAAAGGCGAAATCTTTATATTTGAAAAGAAAGGATATTTTTTTAAACTAAAAAGAACGGTTTTTAGAAATTGAAAAGATGTGATTTTTATAATAGAAGGTATAAAAATACTATTTTTATGTAAGTAGTGGATTGAAAATAGAATTTCTATATAATAGAGAATATAAAAATATTATCTTTATAGAAGTAGCAAGGTAAAAAATACGATCTTTATATATAAAAATATAATTTTTATATAGAGAATAGCGATGTAAAAATAGAATTTTTATCTATATAATAGCGGTATAAAAATATAATTTTTATATACATAGCAACAATATAAAAATGTGATTTTTATATATGTAGTGGCTACGTGCAACGAAAGTGACAAAAGACGAGAATAGTGAAGATTTCTACAAATGAAGAGTCGAGGCGTTTGGATTAACTAGTTGGTGAGAACTTCTCACCTTTTAATTTTGTTTTCTAGTTAATAATATATACTAGGATGCAGACGGTGTTTAGTAGCACCCGACACCCGTCGTCCACAGACCATGGACGGCTTGTATGCTTGTTTGTTTGATTTTGATGTGTAGTTGATTGTGTGATGTGAAATAAAATATTTATATAGTTAAAAATATTTTATAGATAAAAATAGAATTTTTAACGTGTATATGAAATGAAATAAATATTTATAAACAAATCAAATGATTTGTTTATATACACACATTTGACTGATATTGATTGGGACGATAAATTTTACACATCGCCCAACTGCACAAATAAAAATCTATGTTTGTTGATTTGAAACCCCACACGGGTATTGGGATAATATACGACATACACTAATCCCAATAATTAGTTGTATGTCGATCGATGGATTGACAGACTGATATAAGCGATAGATATTTATATTTGATGCTTATACAGAGTAGTGCACTTTGGATGATGGTTGATTATTTATCGTTGCTATTATATACATGTGTGTATGGAATCCGTATAATTAACGTTATATGGTAATTGATTGGGCCTCATTCCAATTTAGAAAATAAAGAATTTTATAAAATAAAGGTTCATGTGTTGACAGTACTCATCCGTTGAGATTAGTCATGTGTTGAACGAAATATTTTAACAACAAAATTTACATCTTTATTATATATAGAATTAGAAACTAACTTTTTTTATAAAATAAAGGTTCATGTGTTGACCTTACTCATCCGTTGAGATTAGTCATGTGTTGAACGAAATATTTTAACAATAAAATTTACATCTTTATCATATATAAAATTAGATACTAATTGGAAAATAGATAAGATGAGTGGTCTCCTGGATATTGATCTGATGTTGGTTTCGGCCTTCGGGGTTAATATTCGGGGAATCGTTCTCTTACTAATTTACGGTTGGAGTCTGATTTGAAATCAAACGATAGATACCATAATTGTTATAAATATATTAAATAACAAAAATAGTCACACGTGGACAGCACTCATACGTTGAGATTAGTCATGTGTTGACAAAAATATAGAGTCATGTATTGAAAGAAATATAGATTCATTTGTTGAATAGAATAACGAAGTTATTGAAAAATATAAAGCCGCATTGATTAGAGATGCGCTATTTTGATGCGAACGATATTTATATCGATTATATTCGTTATTTTAATGAATATTGAAAAGAGATAAAAATTGAATATTTATAACAGGAAATCGAATTGAATAGAAAACGAATTTGATTTAAATTAAATAGAAAACGAATTTGATTTGAGTTGAATAGAAAACGAATTTGATTTAAATTAAATAGAAAACGAATTTGATTTGAATTGAATAGAAAACGAATTTGAATTGAATTGAAATGAATTTAAATCGAATTTATAAAGGAAAATTCAATTTTGATTTGAATTTGAAATGAAGGTTGAAATTGTTTTTGAAACGAATTTAAAACTATTTATAAAATTCGTTTTAAATAGAAATCGATGAAATATATATTATATATATTATATATATAATATAATGGCCTGAATAGAACGCGCCGCGCCGCTGCAGTTCGCGAATTTCGACAATTGACTTCGAACGGACATTACGGGAGATCCGACCATCGGATTCTCCTAAAACCGGAACCGTTGGGTTCATATCGAAAAGTGCTTTCTAACAAATATTAGAAATTTTAAATCTAACGGTTGGATTTGGAATTACGTCCAAATCAAATTTTGAAAAGGTCGTTGTAAGTGCAGTTCGATGGCCGATGATGGAAATCGACTGTACGGGCCTTGATAAAATTATTAAAAATATCAATAATTTGTGTAAAATCATAAGAAATGATTTGGGAAAAATTGGGATGAAAAACTCCATATTTGAAATGATAAAAATAGATTTTATCGAAATGAACTAGTTTTGAACTAAATTTAAAACCCAATTATTTTTAAATAAATAAATTGGATTTAAAAGGGGTTTTAAATAATCGGAATTTCTAATATATTTGATTGAAATTGAATTAGAATTCATTTGTGGGTTTATCGTGAATGGTGTTTTAAATAACACTTGTTCTTTAACCGGACAATAAATAGAATGTGATTTGGGTTTGTCGTGAACTGTGTTTTTAAATGACACTAGTTCTTTAACCCAGTAAAAGGAGTTTTAATGGATCTGCAATTAGATTGAAATGTGAATTGATAATTTAAATTATCAAATTTGAAAAATGGGCGAGAATGGAGTATCACCAGTTTTGCTCCAAGCGATAGTTAAATCTTTAATTAGATTTGAATGTGGAATGGTAATTAATTTTACCGATAACACCGTGGTATTAAATATGGAGTATTACCAGTTTTTCTTCATGGGATGAATAGGTTGGGATTGGGAAATAAAATAAATAATTACTTCGGTGTGGTTCGCTAATCCCGACTAGTTTGGAAAACCATAATATGGTTTGAAAGGATATCCAAAGGAAGATTAAAGAATGAATTTTAAAGAATTTATCTTTGATAAAATTAATGGGAACCTTTCACTAAGAATTGAAATTTAGAAACTAGCTGTAGGTTAAAGAATGGTTTCCTGGGTATTGATCTGATGTTGGTTTCGGCCTTCGGGGTTAATATTTGGGGAATTGCTCTCTTACTGATTTACGGTTAGTGACTAATGAATTGGAATGAGGCGTATGTTGTGTTTGTGTAACATTTGTTTTTAATATACGCGGGTTGTTCGGAAAGGCCGGGTTTATACCCATTCTGAATAACCGATTCGACGATAAGTCGAAGATGAAGACGGTGGTTGAAGACCGGAAGTCTTCACATCGTTTGGGTGATTACTGATGATCTTGATTGGGTGTTACACCCAAGATGAGGGAATCAGTTGGTGGTCGTCCAGACGTACTTGGAGATCGATGGATATGCGAGGAAAGTGCCCCCGGTTTCGTTCAGACCCAGAACAAACTTGTAAATGGACTGTGTGTCTGACAGTGGATTTTATTCTGTGTTGATTGATCTCTATTAAATATACATCTGTTTGGCGGCGGAGAATTTATTCTCTTGCTTAACGCCCTTCTCTGAGACGTACGAGCTCAGAGGATGTATATCGATGGACATCAGTCGCATGGCATGAATTGCCTGTGTGGCACGCCTAAGTAGCAATTGATCAAGGCTTCTGTTGAAAAACAAAGTCTTGTGGTTGATGATCAAAGCACGGCCTTTGTGGCGTAGCTTTGTGTATAACGTGAATTCGTGAGCCTCACACCTCGGTATGAGTTAAAAACGGGATAAGGACTGCAGGGAGAGCACGACGTTTCTTTCTAGCTTTGGTGGTGTCAGTGACTTACCAGCCCTGACATTTATATACTTTTCACCTATGTGGTTGTTGGATGAGGCACCTCGATTTTAGGTCTGTTAGGACCGGGAAACGTGTGTTCAGGAATAATTAATCCTCAAACGTAAGAGAGGACCGGCCCTGAAGCATCCAGGGGTTACCCAGAGTGTGTAGTCCCGAGGCATTTGCTAGAGTGTCTCGAAGCGGAGAGGAGATTGCCCCTTGGCTCGACTCATGACGGAAATCCAATTTCCAATACGTGTATTTCAGTTTTATTTGTAGAGCCTAGTATGGCGACATGATAGATGGTACCCATGCCGCCTAGGATTGATATTTATGATTGAAATTGTTTTGACACTATACACTTATAATAGTATCAAATGATTTGTTTTAAACGTACCAAGCATGTTTGGCTATTATAAGGGAAAACCCTATCCTCCGGCTTGCGTTGCATTGTGTGATGGGACCTGGGTCTTATAATAGCTTCATTTTTCCAAAAAGCATTGTGTTGTTTATTCTATGCACTGGTGTTCTTGGGAGGAAACCCGTTCCGTGTTATACGGCGTGGTCCCTTGCATTACTCTCTTTTAAAGTAAGGTTTTGAATAACTGTTTTAGTTCTCACACTAGTCACATGACTGACCTGGAGTTTATTGTTTTAACCTAAACTCTGGGTGCCCTTATTTTCGACACGGGCAGCTAGTAGTTTTGGTTTTGCAGATTTATATTCACAGGATCCTGGTTTACAGCTGGAACGATGCTCGGAAAGCTCTGTATCCGTGTATTACTTTCAGTTGTGTTTTGTATTATTTTTCCGCCGCTATGTAACTTATTGTAATCTCTAATATTTATCGAATGTCTTTTATTCATTTATACTCTGTATATTCTTGTATTCTGATGAAATTGTTGTAATAGCAATGAAATGTTCTTCTGTCTGCGTTCCAATTTGTCCTGTTCTCAAAACGATCAGGGGTTTCAAACGGTCTTGATCGGTTTAACGATTGATTCGGATCGAGCGAAATTCCTTGCCGTCACATTTACTATTTTAAGATGAAATGCAACAAAATTATTTTCCACTTAAAAGTTACATTTTAAGGTTTTAGTCTTTGTTGACCCGTATCGGATTTTGCTTTGTAACCCCAAAAAATGTAAATTAATTTTATTTTTTAGGGTCCTATGAGTTGTTGAAAATATAGCATAGTACATGCATGTAACTAGTAGATACCTAATGCATTACAAGCTAGGATATGAACAGTTCTGACGTGAAGTGCTCTAAATAAAATTCGTAACCAAACATGCACTTGAAATTGAATGCATTCACTCATGAGAAAATTTTTGAATATGTAAGGACCATGAAAAAATAATTTCTTAAATATTATTTAAACTTAGTTGTGTGATTGACATTGCTCTGTATTATCCATGCTGGTATGAAGGCTAAATATGGGAAACATCATGATTATGAAGAATGTGATATAACTCTAGTTGGATTGACTTCGGTGGGCAGATAGGGTTAAAGGAATATTTTTAAGATAAAGTTGTTTTTCAGTTATATACCAGAACTTTGAGTTTTTCATCACAAATCATAAAATTTAGATCGAATCATATCTATTTTTTTGTTTAATGCATTTAGATATATTTTGTGCTAAAATAAAAGTTTTATTTGAAATTAAATATTTAATGTAAATATTAAATATTTGTAACAAGCCACCAATTGAATACTCCATTTTTAGTAACATTTTTTAAATTACTTTTAGGGTTGCAATATTTATTTTCATATTTTTGTATTTCGTTTGACCAACATTTTGAAAACTTCCAAGTATAAAAAAGTAGTGGGACAGAGGTGGAATTCCAGAAAAATGGTTGGTTTGGTGATAAATGCATTGAATTTTGATGTGATTAATTACTGTTTAAAGTCGAGAACCTTTTTTTAAAGTTAATATAATGAACTTTTTAAGAAGTCCAAGTACATTAGAACAAAGGGAAATGGAAATAAGAAATGTAGTTATCTATCTAAAATCATATTTGTTTTATTTCCAAATGTCGATGATTAGGCATTAGAGATGGCGAACAAGGTTCATAATCATGTGTAATTACCAAACAAATTATATCATTTGTTTGTTAAAAGACCAAATAAAGAAGATGTCAAGTTATTTTTAGATTTGCATAAATTTTTTGTTTAATCAAATGAAATAATACATATTATGAAATAAATGATCCACCAAATTGTGCATAAATTTAAACCACTTATAATGTTATACAAACACAAAATAAGGCCGAATAAATTGGGCATAATCACATCAAATATTTCTTTGTTAGCTTTATGGGTACATATATTTTGAATGGGATTGTTTCACTTTTGATGGAAACAATATTATTTTGGATACATTTAAACCCATCCAAGAAGGTTATAACTTTTACACACATCCCAGTTTGTTATTAATGTGGACTGTATATACGAAACATGAAAATATAAAATTTCATCTCCTGAATTATCAGTGTGCTATAAGTAAATTACTTTTTTTCTTATGTCATCATCATATATTTAGTGGGAGAACAAGAAGGTAAATTTCTTTGAACTTTGATGTTTGATGTAATTGATTATGAGTTAGATAGGTCTAATCTTATTATGAAAGAATAGGAGATGCATTATTAAAAGTTGTCCATTGCACAATCAACATACTTTTTATGAAAGTGGCATTTTAGAACAACATTATTAATTCCGTAAAAATAATGGACAAAGTTATGAAAATATATGACATAAAGAAATTTAAAATGATTGAAATGAGTTTGTTTTAAATTTGGTTAAACTTTGTAATGCACCTTAAAAAACCACTAGAGCTATATGAGTTTTAACATAGATATAAAGCTTATGAAGTAAATTCATTGGAGTTGGATGGATAAATGGAAAGTGGAATTTTATTTCATTCATGAACTAATAACCAAATGCATTTTCATAATTAAACCTTTAGGTAATACTTTTTACGGATGTATTATGTTAATTTCATAATCAAATATAGTAAGTTGTTGGTAATTCAATTTTGTTTTAGGGTGGAAGCAATACATTTAAAGTATACAAAACATTTTGCAACTTCCCACTGTAACTTTGAGCAAGCTTGGACAAAGATCCATCCGTTATTTGAAGTTTCTTTCATAAAGGTAAAGGATACTTTTTAAAATGCTCACCAAAAGAGATACCTTCTTACAAAATAAAACGGTTCAAGAATCTATCATGTGTTTTTTTTAATACGAATTTAAGAGTTTTTCATTCCATGCTTCTTAAAATGAAGCCAAATTTGGTGAAAATAAACATAGTTCTAGATGTACACTTTGGAAAACTCATGGGTTTTCTAGTTTCCATGAACTGGCTTGTGTTGATCCACATTTATGAATACCTTGGACTAAGTGATAATCATTAAACTAAGCACCAACTTATTGAAAGTGGAAAGAAGAGGGATGTCTATATGGTTTAAAAGATGGAAGATTTAACAGTGATAGTATGAAAATGGATGCTTATATCAAATGCAATTGTACAAATAATGATATAAACTATTGTTCCACAAAATATTCTCCTCAGCATTGTCTGCATTTCAGGATTTATTATATTTTTGTACAAAATTGTTATCCAAAATTACATTCTTCTTCGTCATTCATCACATTTCAAAATTTCTTGCACAATCTTTGTTTTTTTAGTTTCTTTTAATAACATGGTCATCCTTTTCTAAATAACAAAATTCGCATATGCACACATATGTATATACACACACGACTAATTCATTGTGTAAAGCTATATGCATACAAATTTGTACAAACATGCACGATCAGACATTAATGGAACCATCATTAGGTAAAAAAGTTGGTAAGCAACCATATTAAAAAAATCTTTCTCATATAAGCAAGTCTAAATAATAAAACTCCTCCCATATACATTCCTAGGGATAATGCTTCAATGCGTATACAATTTAAATTGATGATCTGAAAATTCCTACCTTTCAAATCGACTATAAACCACACAAGTCAGATCCAAATGGAAAAAATCCTTGGGACTCTAGATATACAACAAATAAGAACACTAAACGAAATAACTTTCACATTAATATCATTGCAATATTACATCAGAGTACATAAATATTATCAAAGTACAATACTAAATACAATTCACAGCGGAAATAACTATCTTAATATAACATGTCCAATAAATTCAGTGGAAGAAACATAATACTATGGACATAGCTTTAGCTTCAATCCATCTCCTGCTCTATAAAATATGTGCAAACTAAAACTACTAGACTGACCGTGTGGAAAATATGGGCAACCATAGTTTAGGTGAGAAACAATAAACTCTGAGTCAGTCATGGGGCTGGCGTGAGAACTAAAACAGTTATTCACTTTATTTTAAAGTTGGGTAAATCACATGACCACGCCGTATTATATGGAATGGGTTTTCTCCACATGAATACCAACATAAACTATTCGCAAAGCTTTTTGTAAAATGAAGCTATTATAAGACTCAAGTCCCATCACACAATACAACACAAACCGGAGGAAAGAGTTATACCTTATAATAACCAAACATGCTTGATACGCGGAAACAAATATTTTCGATACTATTACTAGCGCATAGTATCAAAATCACTTTCGAAAGTAAATGCAAGAATCTTTGCTTGCATAATTCCCTATCCCATTATGTTGGCTATTAGATTACAACTGAAAACGCATTGCTCATACTGGAAGTTGGATTCCATCAATAACCAAGGTAAAGGATCTTCCTTAACCATTTAGAACATCTTTAGCAAGATGTCCTAGGACTCAACGCATGGTCCCTTGGAGTGATAGAGCCGGTCAGCACTAAACGGCTGATTGGAGCGTTTCTTAACATAACGTCCCCATGGTCGTATTTGACAGTCATCATTCTAGGCATCTCGATCCATCATCCACATAAGTTAACTTGCCTAGGATCCATACAATGGAATCACTTTTTAGCTAGATAGGGAAACGTTAGTCCTTATCTCTAACGTCCATCATCCAGTTTTCGGCTCATTCCGAGGTGTGAGGCCTTATAGTCAACGTCCCACAAAGCTTTGCTTTTCAAGAGCTTTGACCAATCTTCCTGCAGCACTCAACATGCCACATGTCAATTCACAACATTTAATCGGTGTCTATTAATATATAACCCTCTGAGTACTTAAGTCTAAGAGAAGGGTGTTAAACTAAGAGAATGAATGCTCCGCCACCAACTAATATAAAATCAATAGAAACCAATCAATTATGTTTTAAAATACAGTGTCAGACACATATCCATTTACAAGTATGTTCTGGGTTTGAACGAAACTGAAGGCATCTTATTCCTCGTCCAATTATGGAGAGAGACCCTTGCATATCCGACAATCTCCAAGTAGGTCAAGACGACTTCCACTTATAATCTCGTCTTAGGTGTACCTCCCAATCGAGACATCAGCAACAATCCAAACGATGTGAAGATCCCCGGTCTTCAACCACCATTTTCATTATTTTCAGTACTCGTAGTATGGCGAAACAGGATAAAACCTAGTCTTTCTAAATAACAAACACATCTTTCAATCAATTGATATATAAAATATCTTGAGTCTCATTCCATTTCAGAAATTTCATTTTACTCAAATCATTCTTCATATTAGGAATTGCTCCCTTAAATCTTATAAAAGATTTACATTCTTTAAACTTCTTATTTAAATCTTTCCTCCATTATATGTAACGACTCTGATTTTTGGTCAATTTAATATTATTTTGATGACCTGGAAATAGATATTTTTGAGATAGTCCCGAAATCTGATGAAACCAATTTTACCAGATATGTAGTGATAAAATATGGTAAGATTTTAAATTTCAAGTTAATCAGAGTTAGTGTGCAAAGTATAAACGTATGTTGAAAAACCAGTTAAAATTCGGTAAAAGCTATAAATAGGATTAATTTTCAGACGGTCTTGGAATTCAGTGAAAATCACTTTTTTGGATATTTATTAGTGAAATAAAGTAGAAAATTTTGTATTGATCGGACTTAAGGTTTGGTCGTACGAACTAAAAATGAATAGGAATCATTCTATTGAAATTCGATATGGAAATTAGCAGTTTTGGCTAATACGGAACAATTGAAGATACTAATAAAATAGTAAATGACAACCTTAGCGGCTTGTTAACATGTATTAATGGTTGTGTAAAGCTCAAATTAACTTTAAATGGAGATACCATCTTCCTTACATAAGACCTTAAATGTTAAGTTACATTTTTTTAATTAAAAGGATCATTTCCCTTTACATTAAACTCCTAAGCTCCTCCACCACTAGACAACTCATTGTCCTCTCTTTCCACTTGTCTATTTATTCCACCTTCCCCTTTTTCTATGTCTTAAACTATGTGTAGAGGTAGAATCCATCTTTATCTCATTTCCATTTTCTTTTTTCGTTTTTCGTTTTTCCATTTTCATTAAACTTCCATGTCTTCCTCCTTCCACCCAACCCTCAGGCCACCCCCATAACCTACTCCAGACCAATCCCACCTTCGTTCCCCTCCTCTATGATCTGCGCACAACCCCCCCACCACCTTCCACCACTAAACCATGGCTCCACCTCCCTTCTAAAACTCTAAATCCACCTTTAAATCCCTAATTTCCACTCCTTAGCCAAAATAAACCCAAATCTCCACCCCCTTGGGGACCCACAAGCACCATGCCTAGCCCCACCAGCCCTATTCTGGCCCCACTCAAGCCAGAAAACATGGTGTAACCCACATCCCTAAGATGTGGGCTCCACTAACCCTTCCAAGACCTTAAAAATCCCATTTTTCCTCTTTCTATTTCGGTTTGAAGTATAAATATATTTATATTATTAGTAATTGGTGAATTGATGCGAAAAAGGTGATCATGGATAGAAAAGTCCTACATATGAAGGTTGATGTGTTGGAAAGCTTTGGTGAGAATCTCTAATCGATTATAAGGGTTACTTAGTTATTGATCAGTTTTTGTGCACTCAACTGATTTTATATTGACTTATGGTTAATCGTATGAGTTGATAATTTGGTTTAATGATGCTTAGTGTAGAAAAGATTCGATTATTAAGTAATATACATGTAGTTCCTTAAATAAGTAAGAACCTCTCACTCAAGTTTTGTTAACTAGTTAAGTAATATGCTTAGTGTAGAAAAGATTCAACCAAACACTATATAATTCAAGATTCGATTATCAAGTTTTACTATGTTTGGAAGATTGGTTTGTTATTTGATGTTTATGAAGTTTGTAAGTTGTTATGATGATGATTTGGGTTTATGATAAGGTCTAATTATGTTTAGCATTATAAAAATCTAATTTTTAGGTGGTATTCATGTAGTTGCTTGAGTATGTGACACCAAAAACTAATAGTGTTGACCTGGAATTTGATTAAACCATAAATGTTCATAAGAAAGTAATAAACTAATTACTAGTTAATGGATATTGATGAGAACACTATTTGGATAATTGATTGATGATTGGTTGTCATTAATGGTTGAAATATACCTTATTGTTTGATATTGCGGTTAATTTGTTGATTGACAAACCCAAATAAACGTTAATGGTTTTAAGGCTTATAAGTTGTATATACCATGAAATGTGGTAATTGGATGTTAATAGTTAGTAAGAACTATTATTAGATGCTAATGATGTGTGAAATCCATATAAATTGAACTATATAGTGTTTGGTTGAATCTCATTCCAGTTCGGATCTAATATGTATATTTTATTAATAAAATATTCAGTGAAAATTAAAAGTTTGAATTCGACGTCTGATTTTAGATGGACACAAAGTTTATGTTATTTGTATGAATATTCATAAAAGAAATAAATTAATTTGAATTTATTTCCATATAGTTATGGCTTGTTTATGTTTTATTTTAAAATTAATAATCAAAAAGAGAAAATACACAAATGGCAACAACCTACCTCCTGATCCTCTCAAATCCTCTCTCCTCATCACTGACCCAATTAGATCTTCCTCCAACCCTACTTCCGCCGCCACTAGATCTACTGCCTCCTGTCGCTTCCTATAACCACCTACCACAGCAAATTCCCCTACCCATAGTTTGATAATCATCCCTCTTTGCATCGAAACTTCGAAGCATAGGGGACTTCTCACCTCCAACGTTCACACTCATGTACTCTGGCAAAGAGTCTGGTACCAACTGAAGACTTAGTTATGACGAGTACTGAGGTATGGTATGAATATATTACTGTATTTTTTCTCGACTCTCCATTATCGTACACGGAAGCGGTTTCACATCTGAAAAAACTATGGAAACCACGTGGTCCGATCAAAGTGAAATTGAACCGATCTATGTTCTTCTTTCTCATAGTCGATTATGAGGACAAGAAGAAAATAGTGGAGGAAGATCCTATCGTTATAAGAAATAAAGTCTTCATTATCAAGAAATGGGAAGTAAATTTGGGAAACTCTGGAAAAGGAATCTAATATATGCCGGTTTGGATCAATATGTCCAACTTGTCGATGGTAGCTTGGTCTAAAGCTGGTATCTCTTGGCTCGCATCACATGTTGGAAAATTCTTATGTTTGGACAAAGCGACTAAGAGCCTTGATTGGCTTGGTTACACTAAAGTAATGTTCGAGATCAACCCAACTAGTGAATTACCTGATTCAATATTTGTTCTTCTTAGCGATGGAAATGAGCATATTATCAAAGTAAATTATGTTTGGAAGCCAAACGTATGCCAATCCTATATAGCTTTTAGTCACACAATTGAATCTACTCCATAAGTGCTTATTCATTTGTAGCTGCTGAGAGGGAAAGCAAACCAGATGCTAAGGTAGTGGTTAACACTAGGAGCGACACTAAGAATTCACAAGTAGTAACAAATGATGATCAGTATAGAGAAGCTCCCAAAAGGAAGTCCAAAACCATTCCATCAAGAAGCAATCAAAAGGTAAGGGTACTCCACTCTGTTACTCAAAAGAGGTGGAGGAAAGTTGATACCATCTTTGTGATTCAAGGTAGGGTAGTTTACTTGGGTAAGGCTGTTGTTGTTACTGGCAATAGGTTCGATGCTTTGAACAATACATGTTTAGACAGTGATACACATGATGATACTCAGGAAATATTGGAAAATGATAATCCAATACTGCCTGGAGGACTTGAAGATGGGGGTTTGATGCTGAAGCAAGTGAATATGAGAGAATTATGGACATCCCTATGCCAAAATTCAATAACACTATGATTGGGCCTATGACTTTCCAACCAGGCATTGCTTTGAACAATTTTTTGGGTACTGATGACAGAAAGGAAGTGGTACGCAAAGCAAAAGATATGGTGTTAGAGGAGGGAGAGGAAAGAAGACAAGATGATATTGCAGGCAAAGAAAATAGTTTGGCAAAGATGAGTGAATCGTGTGAAGAAGTACATAAATATGGTAAAGAGAAGAGTAATGTGATGGAGAATGTAGGAAGCACTAACATTTCAAATGTCGGTGACGGTATTCTTCATGTCGATGTGTCTCGACGGCATGATGATGTTAATTCAGTCGTAGATTTAAGTGAAAAATATGCAAAGAAGGATGATCAATGATATGGCAACAAAACATAATGTTTGCATAAGCGTAACAACCCAGAATTGGAAGTTGGAATCGTTTTTAAAATGAATTTATAAAATATGTTTTAAATAGAAATCAATGACATATATATGATATATATAATGGCTTGAATAGAACGCACCGCTCGGTGACTGTTCGCTAATTTCAACCATTAACTTCAAATTGATGTAACGGGAGATCCGGCCATCGGATTCTCCTAAAATCCGAACTGTTGGGTTCGTCTCAAAAAGATCTTCAAACGAATATAGGAGATTTAAATTTGAATGGTTGGATTTTAAATTATGTCCAAACAAATTTCAGAAAAGGTCGCTATGGATGCAGTTTGGTGGCCATTATCAGAAACCGACTATAAGGGCCTTAGTAAAATTATTAAAAATAGGGAAACATTGTGTAAAATCATAATAAATGATTTGGAAAGATTTTGAATGAAAAGTTCCATATTTGAAAAGAAAATTATATTTTTATGGAAATGAACTAGTTATTAACTAGAATAATAATCCAATGTTTTCAAATAAATAAATTGGATTCGTAAATGGTTTTTGAAATAACCAGAATTTTCCAACGTACAAACTGGAATGGATTGGAATGGAAATAATCTTCAAAATATTTCGATATTGGATTCCGTGATTATACGGATATCATTGAGGAATTTGGAAGATATAGATATCGTCATTCCCAATATGATACCTGTTAGTTGCAGAATTTGATGTTGAATATAAGCCGATATTATTTCTATTCAGAGCCTTATACTTAACATCAAACTGAATTTTGGGGTTTATAGTGAACAATGTTTTAAATAACAGTTGTTCTTTAACCCAATTAACAGTGAAGATATGATTTGGAAATTATAATCGTTTAAATAAGATAAATGGTATTTTCCAAAGAAAAGTTTTCCAATTTAATATATTAAATTGTAATTGAACAGAATTCGATTTAATAATCGAGATGAACTTCTGTAAAGGAAGACCGTTACTATTTATGGAATTTAAAAAGGCCTTGCTGCTATTCCACTTATAGTACTAGTTTGATATGGAAATTTATATCGATTATATACTGTTATGATTTCCATGAAGATTCCAATTTGATGGAAGAGGATTTTGGGTTTACTGTGAGTAATGTTTTAAATGATATTGATTCTTTAACCCAGTTAAAGGCAAGATTAATTTCCAGAAAGTTGAATAATCATTAAGTAATGAATTTTTGAGATTAAACTAAGTGGAGTTCTAATAAATCTATAATTGGATTTGGAATGAATAGATGGTAGTAAAATTTATCAAAACACGAGAAGTGATATAAACCAAATATTTTTTGTTGTTAATATTGATTGTGATTTATTGATTGTTTGGATTGTGCTCGACCAGTTTATGAGCAAATATTCTTTTACATTTAGCATTGGGTTGGGTAGAAATATTAGTATGCTAATATCTGGTGAAACACTTCACGATTTGACAATGAGATGTTTAATGATGTTGTTGAGTTCATTTCAAATTTAATGAATGATTTCAAAATGATATTTTTCTTAAGTGAAAAGAAATGTATTCCCAATTTTGGACAGGGAATGTTTTATAAAAATGTTTTATAAAACAGAAAGGATTTCAAGGGCTAAACCCCATATTGTCGAAATGATTTCGAAATGTATTATGTGTTTGACATTTTAGTTCATCACATAACCGATTAGTTGCTATTGATGATGTATCTGTTTGGTGGCGAAGAATTTATTCTCTTGCTTAATACCCTTCTTTGAGAGGTACGAGCTCAAAGGTTATGTGATTAATAGTGACTGATCATATGTGTGAATTGCTAATATAAAGCACAATATTTTGGAAAGTACCTGTGATTATTATGTTGTGAAATAATTTTCCCTACTTTGGGATATAAAATGGTTTAGTATGTGGCTAAAGATTCTGGTAACCAGGACGATTAAATGTATGGGTGAGATGGTGGTGTAGTCCCCGAGGGCGTGGGGTTGTGCATCGTTAGTGTAGCCTGCTCCATCGTGGGAGGTGCACACATATATGTATACACACACACACACACACACACACACACACATATATATATATATATATCGAGTTGGTGAGGTACGTACCCTTTGTCTTGTCTAAGGGGAGCCCAATATTTGGTTGCATGCATGTTTGTATGCATTGTTATGTTTTGAAATTCATATTTTCAAAGATTTTGGTTTGAGATGCTGTAGTGAAATCTACTTTGATATAAAGCTATATATGTATTTCAAATGATCTGAAATAAGAATTAGGAAATAAAGTCCAAAGAAATAATTTCTGTAAAGTGAATTGGATTTCAAAAAAAAAAAATATTTGGGATTAAGCCTAAATGGGTAGATTGGAAAATTGCATGTTGTATGATGCATTGTAGATCCATATGTCTATTATTGGTTATTGTTTATGCATTGGTATTCATGGGGGTAAACCCGTTTCCTGACATATGGCATGGTCCTGTGATATGCCTCACTTTAAAGTAAAATTTTAATAACTGTTTTCGTTCTCACGCCTGTCCCATGACTGACTCAGAGTTTATTGTTTCTACCTAAACTCTGGGTGCCTATATTTTCCAAATGGGCAGCTTGTAGTTTTGGTTTTGCAGATTATTTCATTTAGCAGGATTCTGGATCGAAGCTTAAAGCCATGTCTAGAGCATTGGTAGTCTTCTGCTGTGTTAGTTTATTTGTTTCCACTGCATTGTATTACATTTATTGTAAATTTATTTTCCGCTGTTTATTATTTTCGATACTCTGATAGTTTGTACTTTGATATAACATTATTACAATGTTTATAAAAGTCTTCGAATAAAGAATGACGGAGTGGAAATGAGTGTGAGAATTCTCTCACTAAAATATTTGTTTAGTTATTTATTTTTATAACTGCATATATGAACTGGCAGTATTGATTTTTATCAGTTTTTAATTATCAAAAATGTTGAATGGTGCCCGTTAGCTCACATTCACTGTTGTTTGAAAACCATGGATGATTAAATTGACTGTATTGTGTTGTGATTGTGATGTGAAATGTAGTAAATAAAATATATATGCGTTGTATAAAATATATATGCGGTGTACAAATATATGTGTTGTATAAATCATATATGTGTTGTATAAATTAGATCTATGCGTTTTATAAATTATATATATATATACGATATATAAAATGGTCATGAAATGGAATAAATATTTGTTTGTTAAAATTATAATTTTTAACATATATGTGAAATGGATAAAGTGGTCATGTACAGTTATTTATTCAGGCAAATTAAGTAATGAATTTTTAAGATTAAAACTAAGTGGAGTTTGAAAATCTTTAATTAGATTTAGAACGAATAGATGGTAATTAAATTTACCAAAACACAAGAAGTGATATAAACCAAATACTCTTTGTTGTTGATATTGATTGTTTGGATTATGCTCGACCAGTTTATGAGCAAATATGCTTTTACATTTAGCATTGGGTTTGGTAGAAAAATTAGTATGCTAACATCTGGTGAAACACTTCACGATTTGACTATGAGATGTTTAGCGATGTTGTTGAGTTCATTTCAAATTTTATGAATGATTTCAAATAATGTTTTTCTTAAGTGAAAAGAAACGTATTTCCGGTTTTGGATAGGGAATGTTTTATAAAATAGAAAAGATTTCGAGGGCTAAACCCGATGTCGTCGAAATGATTTTGGAATGCATTATGTGTTTGACATTGTAGTTCATCGCATAACCAATTAGTTTCTATTGATGATATGTCTATTTGGTAGCGAAAAATTTATTCTCTTGCTAAACACCATTCTTTGAGACGTACGAGCTCAAAGGTAATGTGATTAATTGTGACAGCCACCCCGCATCATCTGACATTTCGAATGAAAGTGCGTTGTGCCAATGCCCGACTAGCACGGGATAGTCGCCAAAGAAAGGACAGAAGGGAATTTGAACTAACAAGGAACTTGTAGAATGTCTCACAGCGCATGGAATAAAATATAACAATAACATACTTGACATAAAACAGGCAAGACAGTGCATAAGCTGGAAACTAAACCATGATAGTAGCGGAAAATTCAAATACAGCTTATGTTCCACATCATCATTATTACAACTTTTCAAACTGTCTCTAAAGCAAAGTAAAGGAAGAGTACAGTACTAATGCCCAAAGTAGTGACCACCAGTGACACAGGGAGAATACTTATATATGTGTATATCATACGTGGGTGCCTCCTGCTCGTCTTCGAATCAGCTACTCGTGCATAACCAGCTAACTTATCTCTAGTCTGCCAGTTTAAGAGCACCCAGAGTAATAAGAAGAGACATAAAACTCTGGGTCAGACAAAAGTCTGGTATGAGTGATAAGCAGCAAAACAGAACCATAACAGGTATACTAAACCATACCTGATCCTGGACCTGCAACCGAAGAGTTAGCACAACAAGATGTACAATACTCTAAGGTGACACTAACATATGGTGTAAAGATACGAGGGGTAGGGGTGTGCATGTCATAGTGATATCAAACAATCAAGCATAGCAACCATCCTCACATCTCTCACTCAGTGCGTAAAGAATACGATATCCACCGCTTTGATTACCCAATTCCTTGCTATGATCACTCTGCCCCATGGAGTCATAGCGACTCCACTGCACTGATCCACAACCACTAGTCCTTGCTATGTCCACTCTGCCCCCATGAAGTCATGACGACTTCGCTGCACTGGCTCATAGCCATGCTACGATCACTATGCCCCATGGAGTAATAACTACCCCACTGCACTGATCCGTAGCCTAACATCCGTCTTGGCGGTGAATCAAAGTTATGGACGTCGATAACCCCTTAGCACACGTCCCGCAGCAAAGTGCGATTCATGAAGTTAACCCGCTGGTTCCCATCTGGATCCTGAGTTATACTTCCTATTTGGACTTCCTTTGCATCTCGGGTTTTGGTCGAATTGGACTTGGTCTTCAAAAGAGTCGTCGCGTAGAAGTAAGAGTATACATCTGGTTCGGTTCGGTACTCCTACTCGATTCGGTTCGGTGGTCCTAGCCCACGCCTTGGTTTGATATAGGTATGTGCAGTGCTCCATTCCTCCTTGGTTCGGTCCATTCACACTTAGTTGGTTTGGGTCGGTGGTCACCTCCACCCGTTTCGGTTTGGTTACGATGAACTGATCCCATCCGTTGCTCCAGCTCCTCTTCTCCGATCCGATTCGCAGCCCTTCCTTGCTCCTTATCCGAACCCAACTCCAACTCTTATGCAAATGGCCTTCCTTCTTGCTAAGCCTCCTTTAGTGCGAAGTCCCGATCCGAATCGAATCCACCTTGCCCAGTTCTCTTATCCGATCCGAGCCCCATATCCGACCCGATCCGATCCAAAACCCTGCACATTTCCTGCAACTTTTCCAGCGACTGTTTTACACTACACGACAGCGTTTTTGACAATTCTAACTGTTCTAATCAATCGCAAAGCATACCATATAGTCATAGAAACATATAAAATTGACCACAAACACCAAAACAACAATTTGATATGTCAAAATGGATCAAACATACCCAAAACCCATATTTTCCCCTTAAGCATGTTTAAGCAAATCTAATCATAGGGTTAGCAAAACTTAACCAAATTAACCCAAACCTCTAACAGAGGCTTAAAATAATATTTAAGAATTTCTAAATATTTTTCTAGATTTTTAACACGCATAATTTCGTTAATTAACACTAATCACCCTAATTAACTGTAATTAGTGCAAAAACAATGCTAATCACTCACCTTAGCCACAAATTAACTTTAGATCTGAAACTATCTCTGATTTGGGTCGAATCTCTATGCAGCACAGTAGCTCTATTCCCAATTTGATGCTAATTTGCCTTGATTAGGCTAAAACTTGATTAAATGGTGATTAGAAGGTGATTTGGGTGTTGGAGGCCATTGTTAGGGTTAGGGAAATGTTTTAGGCGGCTGAGAAAATGAAAATAGATCATTTTCCTAATGTTCTCAGCCTCCCCATAACCCTAATCCCGAAATGGGTTGTGGACCCTCTTGCTAATTACCCTAATTAGGCCCGGTTAAGCTATTTTTCACATTCTAAACCTTGTTTTAGCCATATCTCCCAAACGGTGAGTCCATTTGGCTAATGTGACGACTCTACGGGAAGTTAGAGCATCATTTGGATCTAATGGAAGTGGTTTCAAGTCAAAACTCCTTACCAATCAAAAGTTATGGCCAAAACAAGATCAACTATGGGCAAAATGGTCATTTAAAAATCGGCAAAAATCAAGAACATGGGAAATGACCCCAACAATCGTCTCCCAAAGTTACATGGCTATACAAATTTGCATGAGAAAGAAATAAATATTCTACGATCCCCTAATGCGTAGAATGCGGGTCGTTACATTAATAGTGACTGATCATATGTGTGAATTGCTAATGTAAAGTACTACAGTTTGGAAAGTACTTGTGATTATTATGTTGTGAAATGATTTTCCCTACTACGAGAAATAAAATCGTTTAGTATGTGGCTAAAGATTCTAGTAACCTGGACGACTAAAAGTATGGGTGAGATGGCGGTGTAGTCCCCGAGATCGTGGGATTGTGCATCGTCATTGTAGCCTGCTCCATCGTGGGAGATGCACATATATATATATATATATATATATATATATATATATATATATATATATATATATATATATATATATATCGAGCTGGTGAGGTACGTACCCTTTGCCTTATCTAAGGGGAGCTCGATATTTGGTTGCATTCTTATTTGTATGCATTGTTATGTTTTGGAATTCATATTTCCTAAGATTTTGACTTGAGATCCCGAAGTGAAATCTACTTTGATATAAAGCTAGATATGTATTTAAATTATTTGAAATAAGAATCGGGAAATAAATGCCAAAGAAATAATTTATGTAATGTGAACTGGGTTTCGGAAAAAAATCTATATTTGGGATTAAGCCCAAATGGGTAGATTGGAAATTGCATGTTATATGACGCATTGTAGATCCAAATGCCTATTATTGGTTATTGATTATGCACTGGTATTCATGGTGGTAAACCCGTTCCGTGACATACGGCATGGTCCCGTGATATGCTTCACTTTAAAGTAAAATTTTATTAACTGTTTTTAGTTCTCACACCAGCCCCATGACTGACTCGGAGTTTATTGTTTCTACCTAAACTCTGCGTGCCTATATTTTTCACATGGGCAGCTTGTAGTTTAGGTTTTGTAGATTATTTCATTTAGCAGGATTCTCGATCGAAGCTAAAAGATGTGTCTAGAGCATTGATAGTCTTCCGCTATGTTAGTTTATTTGTTTCCACTGCATTGTATTACATTTATTGTAAATTTATCTTCCGTTGTATATTATTTTCGATACTCTGATATTCTGTACTATGATATAACATTATTATGTTGTTTATAAAAGTCTTTTGTTGTTTGTTCTGATGTGTTGTGCGCCCAAAGTTAGCGTATCCGCCTTTTTGGTTCGATTTAAGTCGGTTTAACCATCGATTTGGATCGACCAAGGAGGGTCACTACAATAAGCCTCTTGATACTTACCTGAAACTGAATTATGACCAAAATGTATGGTAGGATGCTAGTGCTATTAAATGTGAAGTCTCAAATGGAAATGAAGATCTGAATTTACTAGTTACCCAGTTTACTGATTTGCTAAATAAGGATTTAGAAAATGAAGGTAATTGTCCAGGTAGGATTGCAACATTATAAACGAAGCTTGGTGAATGCACTAAGATCCTACCTGGCTTGAGCAATGGTGATCTCAATAAAAAATGGACTAAAGATATAATCAGGTTGTTGAAAAGGAATATTAAAGAAAATCAAAATCGAGCTGCATCCTCAGGCCAGATCAAAACCAATGTTATATCCCCATAAAATAAAGTGTCGCAATATATAAATATTGCACCACCTCCAGAGAACAAGCCAAAGCCACCTGACATATTGCTAGAGCAGGTTCATATGAATTCGGGTGAGAAAGCGCAACCAAAAGTGTAACAACCCGAATTTTCAAAACCAATTTAAAATTTTTATTTTAGTTATTTTAATGGATTTTGAATATTTAAAATGATTTATTTTAAATAATAACGACTAAAAATTTATTTAAATCGAAGTTAGAACGAATAAGTTTATTTTATTATAAAACGAGCCTGAAATGGCATGGTAGTTTGAAAATTCAATTTCAAATTTCAAATTTCAAATTTCAAATTTCAAATTAATGTATAGGATTGAAAATAAACTCGGATTTCAGTAAAACCAAAAATATTTGAACTGTTTAATATATCTTTCTAACGAATGTGGAAAATTCAGATTACATAATATAAATTAAAAGTTATGTCCAGTTTAAAATTCAGAATAGTCGCTATGGAATTTATATATATTTAATATAATATATAGCCTTTAAAAATAGCCATTTTGCAAACGACCTCCGTTTTCAATGAAACTACTTTTGTTGGACCCAGAGTGTCAAATTATTGCTAGATTCCAATTTTCATAATTTTTGGAATTTATATTTGAGTGAGGCAAAAGAAAACATATTTTGTCAATTTTAGTTGAATTGGATCGACCAGAAAATGGCCATTTTTCAAACGGTCTCCAAATTCGGCGAAACTAGTTCTGTTAGGACCGTATCATCAAAACATAGCTAGATTTATTTTTCTGGAATTTTAGGAGTCAGTAGGTGGCCTCGATAAATTAAAATTTACATTTAAATTCAATTTATATTGATTTATATTTTAATTTTGATAAAAACTAATCGAAATAGTCGAATTGGCTTACGGGACATATTCCATTGTGTCTGGAATGGGGGTATTTAGCTAGGGGCGTTAGTCGTTGGGTTCGATTTGGAGTTCGTAGCAATAAGAGGGAATTTTTGGGAATTTAAATAAAAATAATATATATATATATACATATAAGGTTAAAAAAACTATCAAACCCTAATCCATTCTCTCCACAGTCAAACCTTCTAACCCGCCTCCCATTTGAAACCCACGGCAGAAATCACCCCCAAGTTCGCACGCCTCAATCTCCAAATCCACTTGATTAGATTCAAATGTATAATTGCAAAACATAGAGGATCTCGAGCTCTCTCTCCCCAACGGTAGAGATCAAATGTTGTTCAGTGAGGGGTTCGATTTGGGGCCTGGAAATCACCGCAATTGAGCTCGATTTCAGGTCACATGGCCAGTTTGAGTTAACCAGAACACTGGCCAATGGAAGCGTAGGTGGAGGTCTTCAATGTGGCACTGGTGGATCGCGGTCAGACGCTTAGACGAGCACGCGAGGTTAGATCTTTTTTGGCGATGACGTGTTCTCTTTGGGTTCAGGCAGAAATCGATTAACAGTGAGCCATGAATTTTCTTTTCAGTTTTTATATATATATATTAATACCATAGATAAAAATCTGATTTTTAGTATAGATAAAACATTAAATAAAAATGTGGTTTTTATATTAAAAGCATTGAAAATCAATGTGATTTTTTTTCTTAAAAACATATAAATAGCATTAGTTTAAAAATATGATTTTTCTATATAAGAATATCGAATAAAAAGTGATTTTAATTTATATAACAATGGTAAATATATGATTTTTTATATATATGACATTGTTTTAAAAATGTAATTTTTAAAAATAAAAATAGCATTGTTTTTAAAAATAAAAATAGCATTGGGATTTTTAATGAAAAAGCATTGTTATAGAAAAATATATGATTTAATATATATGACATTGAAATAAAAATATGATTTTTAAATTATATACACTGTTTTAAAAATATGATTTTTAATAAATATAACATGATATTAAAAATATGATTTTTAATAAATATAACATAAATAAGAATATGATTTTTAATGTATATACATTGTATAAAAATGTGATATATATATAGGGACGTTAAAAATATGATTTTTAATATATATATATATATATATATATAACATAATAAAAATGTGATTTTTATTTGTAAAGATGGTTGTTTAAAAATGTGATTTTTAACATAAACCGCGTGAAACAAATTGCGATGGAACTGACTGGAAGAAAAACAAAATCCAAAACATTGTCCGCTAAAGAATGACAGAGTGGAAACCAAAAGTGTGAACTCCTTCTCACTTTATTTATTTTACAATTAAAAATATTCTATGATGCAGACGGGGCTTAGAAGCCCCGACACTATTTATTGTACAAACCATGTTGTTTGATTTGAATTATACGGAGTTCAACACTCGAATTCGCACAATAAGATAAATTGAAAGCGATGTATGGATATTGCTGACATACGGATTCCATACTCCGCGAATAGCCACTTATGGCACCGTAAATGACAGTGGGGTAGTTGAGTATTTATTTATTTGGATATTCTGCGTGATTTGATTATGGTTGTGGAAATTGATTGATTTGTTTGGATTTGATTTAGATGTGAATTGTATTGAAATTGGTTTGTGTATGGTGCGAGCCAGTATTAGGCAAGGGATAAGGTTAGACCTTATTCCGGTTCTAGTATCATGCGGTTATGCTGCCGAAATTTTCTAGAAAGTGTTAGAAAAATTTAGTTAGATGAAAATATTAATTTTAGCTTATAACTGCGATAAATAAAAAAATTATTGGGTAGTTAAAAATAGGTTTAAACATCCATTTACAAGTCGGACGACTTGTTCATGCTCGCCTATTTTTGTGATATCGGTTGGGACGATAATTTTCACACATCGCCGAAGTGCACAAATAATAATAATAATTTGATGGTTGAAACCCCACATGGGTATTGGGATGATATCGATGTAAACTAATCCCAATGTTTAGTTGTACGTCAAGTGATAGGTTGACAGACTGTTGTAAGCGTTAATTATTTATATTTAATGCTTATGCAGTTGTGTAATGCACTCTAGATGATGGTTGATTGTATATCATTATTTTTGTATACATGTGTGTATGAAATCCATATATATAATATTATATGGTAATTGACTGTGTCTGATTCCAATTCAGGAATAACGAATATTTTAAAATAATATTCAATAAAGGATTAAAATATGATTTTGATGTCCGATTTGGGATGGACACGAAAATATTGAAATATACGAAGCTATGTTTTTAAGTTTTACGTCATTTTAACATGAACAATATTTATATCGATTTTATTCATTTTTATAATGAATATCGAAAAGAAAATTATTTTAAAAATCTGATATTTTGAAAACAATATCATTTAAATATTATAATGCTAAGGAGTATTCAATTTTGATTTAAAATTGAAATGAAAGTGGGAATCATTTTAAAACGAATTTATAAACGATTTATAAAGTATGCTTTAAATGGAAATCGACTAAATATATATAATATATATATTATATATATTTAATAGCCTAAATAGAACACGCTGCGCTGCGACCGTTGGCGAATTTCGACCATTGACTTCTAATTGACATTACAGAAGATCTGACTATCGGATTCTCCTAAAACCAGAACCATTGGGTTCGTATCAAAATGAGCTTTCCAACGAATGTAAGAGATTTGAAATTTGACAGTTGGATTTGGAATTACAGCCAAATCAAATTTGGAAAAGGTCGTTGTAAAGTTTGGTGACCGTTTATGGAAACCGACTGAAAGGGACTTAATAAAATCAATAATTTATGTAAAATTATAATAAATGGTTTGAAAAGAATTTGGATGAAAAATTCCATGTTTATAAAGATAAAAATATTTTTTTTATCGAAATGAACTAGTTATTAACTAGATTTGAAATCAAATAATTTTTAAATCAAATAAATTGGATTTGTGAATGGTTTTAACATAACCAGAAATTTCTAATGAACAAATTGGAATGGGTTTTGAATGAAAATAATCTTCGAAATATTTCGATATTGGATTCTGTGATTATACAGATATTATTATGAAAATTTGGAACATATATTTGTTATCCACCAAATTCACATAGCATTGGATCGGGCCATTCATGTAGTTTTGGATCGATCTGAATCGAATAGAAGCACTCTGTAATGGTCCAAGAAGCAGCTGAATCGGCCTGCTTGTATGATGGTGAATCGGCCTACCGCGTAGTAAAGTGGATCGGCCTCAACTGATCTGGATCGAACTGGGCTGTTGCAGTGTGATTTGAATCGGCTCGAGACGAGCTGGACCGGGTTGAAGCATGTTACATTGGCTCGAGAGGTTCTGGATCGGGTAGAGGTATGTTTATTCGGCTCGCGATGAACTGGGTCGGACAGAATCACTCTGGATCGGATCGGAAGCTTGGAAACTGAAAATTAACCTCAGTAGCATTTTCTTAAATACTTAACATGCCGATCCAAAACCTAAAAACTATATTACACTCATCCCTCACTCCTATAAATAGAGCTTCACATCCACTTTAACGGGGAGCTTCTTGGATGATCCCGAAGGGCAGACAAACTCAATTCTCATCTTCTTTTAAGTAATTTGATCATCTCAAACACTTCAATTCAAAGATCCATCTCCTAATTCATTACTAAGATATGAAGATTCATTAAAACTTGTGAGAGAGTTCGGATTGATTCAATCGACATCCATTCTTAGAGGATCTCAACCATTCTCATAGGAATTTCACTAAGTATAAGAGTGAGAAAAGTGAGGTGAATTATGGATGTATTGAGAGAGTATGTTTGATTTGTAATCCAAAAGGTAATAATGGAATCATCTGATAAAGTGGATGTAGATCACGCTTGATCGAACCACTATAAAACTTTGTGTCTTTCCTTACTTGCATTTTCCTAGTTTTCGGCTCCATTTTTACTATTCTAGAGAATATTGTGAAATGCACCTTTCATCTTTGGTGTTGACTCAAGTTTTAAGATCAACATTTGGCGTCCACCGTGGGGCCGATTCAAACCTCTGTCTTCTCTCGTTCCTCCACATGTTTTGAAGCCTTGCATTAGAAAAGATCCAATCCTATTTCACTACGATCTACTCCAAGCCTTTGCCTAAGCTCTGGGTAAACCAAGTAAACCACCAAAGAGGCTCACAGATCAAAATGCCGAGAATGGTGATAATATCGCCGATCGTGAAACTACTCCTCCTACCACCCGATTTGAGGTTGGAGAAGGTTCCGGGGCTGGATCCACCATAACAAGACGAGAGTTATATGAAGTGGCCGCAACTTTAACTAACCAGACGAATATTGCAAATGAGGCCATGATGAAGAGACTCGAAACGATGTTCGCCATGCAAGCCGCTGCGGCAAAAGTCGCCGTGAAGACCGCCCATGCTAAATCCTACAGACCCGCATGTAGAAAAGACTGGTTCCTCTTCTTCAAGCCTAATCCGAGGAAATTCTGTCCAAGAGATGACGAATCCTTAGCATAAGGAGGCAAAGCTACCCACTCGCGACCATCCGGATAAAACGACTTCTCAACAAGTGCTTGGTTCCACCAAAGGGGCACCTCCAAGAGGGAGGTTCAGGGCCTCGAAATCCTAATCGTGACCGTCTGCTTAGGAAGACATCCGGTAAGGAAGACGGCATCCGCCCCGCGGACCAACACAATAAGGAGGAGCGAATATCAGAAATGATCCATAAAATCATGGAGAGAAATCAAAAGAAGCAGGATGATGAAAAAGAATGGGGATTTGCTCCCACAAAAATTCCGCTCACCGAAAGAATCAAAATGGCACCATATCCGAGAAAATTCAAGCCTCCAGTAGTGCAAGCTTATAATGGAACGACTGATCCAAATGTGTTTCTGTTCAAGTACGACCAACACATGGATGGGGCTCGTGCCACTGATGAGTTGAGGTGTTTGTACTTTCTGACTTACCTTGAGGGAGTGGCGTCGCTTTGGTTCACCAAATTGCCACCGAGGTCAGTGGACAATTTCGCTACCCTGGCCAAGTTGTTCAGAAAGCAATTCAGACTTCAAGCCAAAAAAGTGCGAGATTTTATGAAATTGAATGAACTTGAGCAAAGACCAGGAGAATTCGTTAGGGCCTTCCTTACTCGCTTTAATACCGTTGTGGCTGAAGTGGGAAACTATGAGCCTCGCTTGGCTTTGATGACCTTAAAGGGAACTATAAATAAAAAAACTAAGCTCGGACGATGGATTAAAAAGAAAAAACCGAGTACTCTAGAGGATTTGTTTGATAAGGCTGAGGAATACGTAGGTGTGGATGAGGATCCTGCCTATGCTATGGATATCCCGGAAAGCAGCATACAATCTGAAAAGAAGAATAATGATGCACCAAACGATCAGAAAAACCCTGGAGGTCAGAAACGAGGTAATGATGGGAAGGATAATCAAGTCAACAAAAAGTTCCGCTTCTTCAAGAACTCGGAGTTAACTCCATTAAACGAAACGGTAGAGAATATTTTCATGGCCACTAAGGAGACTGAAGAGTACCCAGTACCAAAGAAGATAAAGGTTAGCGATGCTGCCATAAAATCCGGGAGATTTTGTCGGTTTCATAACCAGCCCGGGCATAGCACGAATGAGTGTAGACACCTAAAGAGTCTAACCGAGGAACTAATAAGGAAGAACAGACTTCAGCAATACACAAAGAATCCGCAAAATACTCAAGCTTCACAAGGTCAAGGAACTTCTACAGGACAAACAAAGCAAATTGAGAATGCCGCAAATGTTGTCATGTCAAGGCTGATCATTAACACCATTTCAGGGGGTCCACATCCTACCGGGAAAAGATGGGGGATATTGTGAAATATGCTAATGATATGAAAGACCTTCCGAGAGGAGAAGAACTCATGATTATGGATGAAGCCTCTTTAGCAAAGATACCTAAGTCTGCCTCGGATGACGTTGTGTTCAAGGATCGAGACTCAGAGGGATTAATAACTCCAACCGAAGATCCGATGGTAATAACCGTAGGCTTGGGTCTTGCCATTGTTAAAAGAGTTCTAGTTGACAGTGGAGCGTCCGTTAATGTTCTTCTCATCAGTGCATTCCAAAGGATGAAGCTCTCCATGGAGGATGTGAAAGCTTGTCAATGCAAAATTCATGGTTTCACAGGACAAGCTGTTCACCCAATCGGAGTCATCAATCTACTTGTTGAGCTCGGAGAAGGGGAAAACAAGGTGACACAGAAGAAAGATTTCATCGTAGTCGATGAGTGGTCCACTTATAAAGCTTTCCTTGGAAGAACAACCCTCGTGGCTTTCAGAATAACGATGGCGCCATGGTGCCTAACAATGAAATTTCCCACTGAAAACGGGGTTGGAGTGGTCAAAGGAGATCAGCAAACAGCAAGGGAATGCTACCTGTTGGAACTTGCTGAGGCGAGGAAAAAAGAAGTGGGAAAGGATGTGGATCTCCCACCCCGCATTCATCAATCCCCCTTATAGCAATTAAGGCGAGGCCCTCATACAGGTGAACATAGTGGGAACCAGAAGAAAATCGATCTGAGGAAAACCAGTATGAGGGAAGACAGAGCAGCACTGGCTGAAGATACCATTTCCATTTTAGTACATGACAAAGATCCTGACCGAGTCTTAAAGATAGGTTCTCAGTTGGGCTAAAAGCTGCAGAAGGACTTGATGTTGTTTCTAAAAGCAAATATAGATGTCTTTGCTTGGACACACTCAGACTCGTGTGGAATATCAACAGATGTAATTGTTCATAAATTGAATATTAATCCCAATTTAACTCCTGTAAAACAGAAACGACGAACTCAGGGACCTGAAAGATCAATGGCATTAAAAGAAGAAGTAGATACACTTTTCAAGAATAATTTTATACGAACATCTACGTATCCCGATTGGGTCTTGAATCCAGTTCTCTCCAAAAAGTCTAATGGCAAGTGGAGAGTATGCATAGACTACTCAGACCTTAACAAAGCATGTCCTAAGGACAGTTTCTCTCTGCCTATAATCGATCAACTTGCCAATGCAACTGCGGGGCATGCACTATTATCTTTCATGGATGCGTATTCTGGATACAACCAAATTATAATGCACAAACCGGATTAGGAGAACACAAGTTTTATAACTGACAGAGGCTTGTACTGTTATAAGGTTATGCCATTCTGACTAAAGAATGCAAAAGCGACATACCGGCGTCTTGTGAACTCCATGTTCAAATCCCAGATTGGAAACACTATAGAGGTTTACGTCAATGACATGTTAGTAAAGTCCAAAAAGGGTGAAGATCACCTAGAGGATCTAGCAAAGATGTTCCATATCCTTAGAAAATTTGGCATGAAGTTAAATCCTTTGAAATGCTCATTTGGGGTTTCTTCAGGGAAATTTCTCGGATTCATAGTCAATGCCAGGGGCATTGAGGCAAATCCTTCCTAATTCATGGCATTACGAGAAATGCGAGCGCCAAAAACAATAAAGGAGCTTCAAAGCTTGAATGGGAAGATTGCCGCCCTTAATCACTTCATTTCTAAAACAACGAATCGATGCATTCCTCTTTTTGATGTTTTAAGGAAAGGAAAGAAAGACTTCCAATGGACCCCAGAATGTCAAATGGCTTTCAAGCTGTTGACTCAACATTTGGAGTCTCCGTGGATGCTTTATAAACCCAGAAATGAGAAGAACTGTTACGATACTTGGCGATATCACCGCATGCACTGAGCGCCGCACTCGCCCGCGAGGATGCTAAGATCCAACGACCCATTTACTATATCAGTAAGCGGCTTGCTGGGGCAGAAATGAATTATCCGAAGCTAGAAGAACTTGCGTATTGTCTACTCATTGTTTCAAAGAAATTGAGACCGTATTTCCAGTCCCATCCAATAAAATTCCTCACTGATCAGCTGCTAAGGTAAATTCTCTTCCGTCCGGAAACTTCTGGAAGGCTATTGAAATGGAATATTGAGCTTAGTCAATATGACATCACCTATCACACTCGAAGAGCTATCAGTGGGCAAGATTTAGTAGATTTCATCACCGAGTTCATGGACAGAGGAGATGGAATTGAAGAACCAACAAGGACGACCGCTAGTTGGAAGCTATACATTGATGGCTCAAGGAACGACTACTGTTCAGGGGCCGAAATTGTCTTAGAAACTCCAGAAGGCCATTCCTTGTGTTATGCATTAAGGTTGGAATTTCCATCAACCAATAACGAGGCCAAATACGAAGCATTGATAAACGGATTAATACTAGCAAAAGAGCTAAATCTAAAAACCGTGCAGAACTTCAGTGATTCCCAATTGGTAATAAGTCAGGTTCTTGGGGAATTCCAGGCCAAAGTTGGAAATCTGCCTTCCTATCTTATAAAAGCTATGGAACTTCTCAACAACCTCGATCATTACACCATATCTCACATTCCAAGAGAGGAAAATGCAAAGGTGGATTCACTCGCTAAATATGCTAGTTCTTCTGATGCACATTTGCTCGGGCTAATACCTATTGAAGTCCTTACAACCTAGGCCATTGAAGCGGTAGATGTTGACTGGATTATGGAAACAGTTTAAGAACCTATGTCTTGGATGACACCGATTAAGGAATATATCCTCAATGGAACACTTCTAGAAGAACAAAAAAAGCGGAGGAAAATACTGTGCAAAGCTCCGTTATATCTTGTTCAGGACGGGAGGTTGTATAGACGAGGATTCTCTATGCCTTACTACGATGTGTGTCCAAGGAAGAATCGAAAGCAATTTTGGCCGAATTACATGAGGGAGACTGCAGTGGTCACGTCGGTGGTCAGACGTTAGCCAAAAAAGTTCTGCGATATGGCTATTTTTGGCCCAATGTGAACTTGGACGCAATGACGTATGCCAAAAGATGTGATAAGTGTCAAAGATATGCAAAAATCCCGAGAGCACCACCAACTGAGTTGACCCACATGGTCAGTCCATGGCCATTTGCTGTCTGGGGCATAGATTTGATTGGGGGCACAACCCACTGCAAAATCAAATATGAAGTACGCAATAGTGGCCGTCGATTATTTTACTAAATGGGCAGAAGTTGAGCCACTTGCCACTATTACTTCGAAGAGGTGATCAACTTTGTCTTGAAAAACACAATCTTCAGGTTTGGCATTCCGCAGAAAATAATTACTGATAATGGGACTCAATTTGAAAGCGCTGAGTTTTTGGAATTTTGTTCCAAGTACAAGATCAAGAAAAGTTTTTGAGCTGTTGCGCATCCACAGTCTAACGGGCAAGTTGAAGCAATCAACAAGATCCTGAAGTCAACCATCAAAAAACGACTTGAGAAAGCCAAGGGTAGTTGGGTTGACGGGCTTCCGCTTGCATTGTGGGCATATCGTACTACTCATAAAACGGCAACAGGGCACACTCCGTTTTCCCTTGCATTTGGATATGAGGCAATGATCCCGGTTGAGCTTGAGGTCCCGACTCATAGAAGGATCTACTTCAACATAGCGGAGAATGAAAAACTTCAACTCAAAGAGCTTGACTTACTCGAGGAAAGAAGAAAGGAATCAAAACTTAGAATTATTACACATTAGAAAAGAATAGCTTGTCATTTTAATGCTCAAGTTAGGCGAAGGACCTTCCAAATTGGGGATCTCGTTCTTAAGAGAATCATGATAGGAACCGGAGTACTGGGACCCAACTGGGAGGGGCCATATGTGAAAGGAAAAAAAATTCTCGGATGGAACATTTGAACTAAAGATAACAGACAGATTCCAACTCCTAAGAGCATGGAATGCTATACATCTTCGTCGCTACTTCTTTTAATGCTTCCTTCGTAGTATTTGTAAACAATGTGCATTGTACATACCATGCAACGCTATTGCAAGTTTTGTAAATATAAATCGAATTACTTGCCTAAATCGTACATTTGCAAATTACTCGCTAAAGATCAATTTTGATTGCATGTCCTCTAAAAGATGCATTAACATCACTATAACCTAATTAGTCCTTGAGGCTATTGGATCATCGCTTAATGCTCAAAAACATCATTCGCAATTTGCTCGGTGACATGGAAAGCATAGCGGTGCAAGTACAAGACACCAAGGTTAAGTCTGTCAAATGACATGACGCTTAAATCACAAACAAAACTGCAAGTTTCGCCAAAGGGGCAACTTCTTAATTGCAAGGTCTTAGGCCCTAGCTCTAACAAATCGTGGTAAAAGCCGACGAAAGAACTAGCGTTTGCCCCATGGAATAGCGCAGCCAAGAACTAAAGTCCTCCCCGAGGGGCACCTAGTCAATCGCCAATACCATCAATACATGGTCCAGCTGCGACATATACTAGGTCTTTAAACCAAATACCTCCCCGAGGGGCACCCAGTTCATCATCAATGCCATTAGCACATGACTGGATAGCGATACAAACACTAGGTTCAAAAGACCTCTTTGGGTGCATCTGTTCAGGTGTTGGATCTTTCAAATCCAACTATCAGTTCTGGGTCTTCCAAATCCAGTTACTGGCGGATTATAAAGACCCTTACTGGGGCATCCGATCATATGCCAGGTCCTCCAAATTCGGATAGTGACGGACCCAAAGCCCTTCTTGGAAGGCGCCCTACAAATTCTACAAGTGACTGAGTTATTCGGTCACAACGAATAACGGTTTACAAGAACTACCTCGGGAAAAGGAAATGCCATGCTCAACCCTTAAAGTCATAACAAATTTTGGTACAAGGACGTTATCACCACGTTAAAGGAATTCAATGGTTTTCACTTCCTTAGATATACCATAAACTCATCATGACTTTGATGTTAAAGGCTTAGCGTTTACAAAGATTGACTCGATCAATGGGATGGAACTCCGAAAAGACAAGGACAAAATCGATAGCTCCAATACTGTGATAAGTGCAGAAGTGGTTGTTCATGGAATTGCAAAATTTCCTTGGTTAGAGTTGACGAAACCCATTGAAATTTGCACTCGGTATTTCAGTTGCTAAAAAATAGATTGAGATAATAGAAATTTAGGTCGAATCGGCTAAACACAAATCCAAACTGAATCAACCAACCGATTCAAAAAAGATCCGTCAGACCAAACCAGATGAACCGATCACGACCGGTCCAGATTGGAGTGACTTTGACTAGTCCATATCGAATCGATCAGGGCTAATCTAAGGTGAATCGGTAATGACCAATCCACATTGGGTCAATCAAGGCCGATCCGTGCAAGTCAATACGTTGTTCAAAGGTGATATCAGTGCAGAGCAAATGCAAAGTGAAAAGTATATCAAAGAAAACAGGCTATGAACTAAATAACCTAGCCAATCAAGCATTGATCATCATGACCAACATACCATTACCAACCAGACAAGTCAACAGACATCACAGCCACAACAATCAAAGTGTACCAACAAAAACTAACTTAAGAGTTAAAGGCGAGGACTGGAACTTGCTTAAATACAACCGGTCTAAAGATAAAGTTCATTAAGCCAAAAGTCATAAAACACTAAGAGAAAAGAGCTAGGCATTCTGGTACTTCCTGGGTTGTCCCACCTTCCTCTTCACTAGAGCCGAACCAGACGGAGAAGCATCAGAAGTCGGCCTCTTGCTGGATGTGCCCACTAACTCGATATTCCCCTTAGGAAAGGCAGCAATAACAGCATCTCGGTTCTTCAAAGCACGAATCAATTTCACATTATCGTCCTCCAGAACAGCGATACACTCAATACTCTCTTGATGAAGCCTTTGCAAATCCCCCATCAGTGTATGGCAACCCTGAAGCTTTTTGGCAGTCTGATCCTTAAGCAGGTCCATCTACCTCTCGAACTGATGCAAGGTGTCCTCCGTGCAACTAAGAATCCTAGATTTGGCAACAACTATGTCGCTAGAAGTCACTTGATGATCAGTATGAGACACATCCAAACTAAGGGGGATCCCTTGCAAGTTCCAACCTGGGAGTTGTCTAGAGAGCTTGGCATTACAAGTTCCCGGAACATAGTGAGGCCTATTCACAATTGTCTATATCTCTGGGTAAGTAGGGCCAACAAGTAAGGGAGAATTCACTGAAGGTTGGCCAATTGTCTCATCACCCAGATCAAAGAACCTTTTTATCCTGAATTCTTCAGAAACCATCCTGCACGAAAAAGGAAGTATTCAAATATTGTTTGTTAGCTTCCTTATCGTTAAGATGAACAAGGACAAGATGGTAGCTAAACGGTGTACGAAAGCAACTGATCCATACTGGATCGGTCATAGCCGATTCATCTCAAGCACGAACCAAAATGGATTGATTATGACTAATCCATGCCGGATCAGTCAAAAACGATCCGCGCTGGGCCAGTCACAACTGATCCATACTGGTTCAGTCGAGACCGATCCGAAACGGATTGATTGCGACCAAGCCGTTCTGAATCGGCCGAAACCAATTTGTATTGATCAAAATGACCCAACATAGATCGGTCATAGCCGATCCGAATTGAATTCTTGAGTCATCCAGTTGGCCGAACAAATAAACCCTAGTGGTCTCGACCAGTTGTCTAAGTTACTTCTAACCTTTTTGTTTACCTCATAAACATTTAGCATGTCAGTGATTAAAATATGAGACTTGATATCTTCATTTTCAGGGGATAAATGGAACATGAGTTACATTTTAGTGGTCAAATTCATCTAAAAATTAAGGTTTACAAAAAATCTTTCTACTTGCTACTAACGAATTGTGCAGATAACCGGACATGCAAAATCAAAGTCTTTAGTAAAATTTTGCATGAAGTGAAAGATTGGGCATACAAAACTTGGGAATACGAAAGCAAATCAAAGTCAATCGCTAGCTTAGTCAGAGATATGATCAAAGCCTCTTACCACAATCCAAACCCATGCTAAGTAATGGATACCATAATCATCAAATCAAGTGCAATGAATTGACGAAGGTATTTCATGAGATATTTACGAAATATAAAGACAAAAAATAATAATGAACCTGGCAACCGACGAGTTCTACCCAAAGATCAAGGGAGGAAGACGGGCTAACAGAGAATTTGGAAAAGAAAGAAAGCTTCGTTCTTGATCTTCCTTGTTCAAAATGCATCTGCCATGGATTTTTCTTAAGAAGGAAAGCTAAACAATAAGGGATGCCCATTCAAGGGATCGCATTATGTAAGGGGGGCATTGGGAAGCTCAATCGACATGAGAGAGAACAGTCACATCGGTCAAATCACCTTGGTTACTGAGCCAGATCGAATTGGTTACAACCGATCCAAATTAGATCGGTCAAATTGGACCGATCCAAATCGGATTAGCCCAAATCGATCCAGACTGAATCGGTCATAACCGATCCAAATTGGATATGTCATGACTAATCCCTATTGGATCGTCTAGGACTGACCCAAGCTGGATCGTCCATAGCTGGTTCAATATTATCCCGATTCATGAGCAACTTCCTGATTCAAACCATTTCAACACCAAATTTTGCAAACTAAAGCCCTATGATTTTGAGAACTAACTCGAGTTGGCGACCCATAAACCTATCGAATCCAATCCATTCCAATTCAAGTCCAAAATCAAAAGAAATCACCAAAAAGAAGGCAAAATACCTGCAACTGTGCGAGTGCAAAGGGCGAATTTGAATTTGTAAAGATACGAGTTTGAAAGGCTGGGTTCTCGGCTCGAATTGATCAAAGGGAAGCAATTTGGATACAAATTAAAGGAAGAAATTGGATCGGATACCCGAAGTTGAGGTAATTTGTTTTAAGAAGGAGATGCCGCCATTAAAAGCTTTCAGCCGAAGTGAAATAAAAATGGGGAAGTAACGGGGCAAGAGGATTATATATAGTACCCACGGGCAGTACCAATCCAAACTTCTCTTAAGCCAACCAGAGCCACAGAGGCAGCATGTCCGATCCAAAGTAAAAACCCATGATAAGAGGCCAATAGCCCATCAAAGTATCATGGATTTGGAATGTTTCGAAGCCCACACTTTTCATAAATAAAATTGTAAACTCCAAGGGGCAAAATGTTATCCATCAAATTCACATAGCATTGGATCGGGCCTTTTTTGAGTTTTGGATCGGTCTGAATCGAATAGAAGCACTCTGGAATGGTCCGAGAAGCAGCTGAATTGGCCTGCTTGTATGATGGTGAATCGGCCTACCGTGTAGTAAAGTGGATCGGCTTCAGCTGATCTGGATCAGACCGGGCTGTTGCAGTGTGATTTGAATCGGCTCGAGACGAGCTGAACCGGGTTGAAGCGCGTTACACTGGCTCGAGAGGTTCTGGATCAGGTAGAGGTATGTTGAATCGGCTCGAGATGAACTGGATCGGACAGAATCACTCTGGATCGGATCGGAAGCTTGGAAACTGGAAATTAACCTAAGTTTCGTTTCCGTAAATACTTAACATGCCGATCCAAAACTTGAAAACTATATTACACTCATCCCTCACTCTTATAAATGGAGCTTCACATCCTCTTTAATGGGGAGCTTCTTGGATGATCCCGAAGGGCTGACAAACTCAATTCTCAACTTTTTTTAAGTAATTTGATCATCTCAAACACTTCAATTCAAAGATCCATCTCCGAATTCATTACAAAGATATGAAGATTCATCAAAACTTGTGAGAGAGTTCGGATTGACTCCATTGACATCCATTCTTGGAGGATCTTAACCATTTCTCTTAGGAATTTCACTAAGTATAAGAGTGAGAAAAGTGAGGTGAATTATGGATGTATTGAGAGAGTATGTTTGTTTTGTAATCCAAATGGTAATAATGTAATCGTTTGATAAAGTGGATGTAGATCACGCTTGATCAAACCACTATAAAACTATATGTCTTTCCTTACTTGATTTTCCTCGTTTTTGGCTCCATTTTTACAATTCTAGAGAATATTGTGAAGTGCACCTTGCATCTTTGGTGTTGACTCAAGTTTTGAGATCAACAATATTTATATCGTTATTTCCAATACGATATTTGTTGGTTTCGGAATTTGATATTGAATATAATCTGATATAATTTCTATTAAGAGCATTGTATTTAATATCAAACGGGATTTTGGGTTTGCCGTGAATGGTGTCTTCAATAATACTGTTCTTAAACCCAATTGAGAAAAGAATAAATCTTTTAATTAAGATTTAGAGAAGTTTACCAATTAATTAATATTTAATTGGAATTGAATTAATAATTGGATTTTTGGGTATATCATGAACGGTGTTTTAAATAACACTTGTTCTTTAACCCGTTTAACCGTGAAGTTAAGATTTGGAATTTATAAGTCTTTATTCTAAGATTTAATGGAATTTTCGAAAGTAAAGTTTTCTAATTTAATAAAATAAATTGGAATGGAATTCAATTTAGTAATAATTGAAGTGAACTTCTGTGGAGGAAGACTGTTAATATATATGGAATTCAAAAGGCTTTGTCGTTATTCGATTTATATTATTAGCCGGATACGGAAATTTATATCGATTATATATTGATTTGTTTTCCATGAAAATTCCATAATTAATGGAGTGTAATTTTGGGTTTATCGTGAACTGTGTTTTAAACGACATTGGTTCTTTAACCCGGTTAAAGACAGGATTACATGTCTAACATCGTATTTCGAATTTTATTGTTGGTCTGTGCTAAATATATATCTGTTTGGTGGCAGAGAATTTATTCTCTTGCTTAACACCCTTCTCTGAGACGTACAAGCTTAGATGTTATATATCGGTAGAAATCAATGGTACGGTGTAGAATGTCGATGCGGCATGTTTGTGTTTCCAAAGTTAAATAATCATTAATAATGATTGTTAGAAGATTAAAACTAAGTGGAGTTTTAATGAATCTTTAATTAGATTGAAATGTGAATGTGATAATTTAAAATTATGAAATTTGGGAAATGATCGAAAATGGAGTATCGCCAGTTTTGCTCCAAGCGATAGTAAATCTTTAATTAGATTTGAACGTGAAATGGTAATTAAATTTACTGATAACACCGTGGTGTTAGATAAGGAGTATTACCATTTTTGCTCCATGGGATGAATAGGTTAGGATTGGGAAATTTAACAAATGATTGCTTCTGTAACACCCCGTAATTTTAAATATTAAAATTTAACAATTATAAGAATACTTATTTGTTAAATTGAGAATTAAGGGAAATGGGTTATGCCATTGCGTTCGTCTCGAAATTCTACTTGGAATAGAGTCCAAGTTTTTGTAAATCGAACTTCGTATGAGGAAGTTATGGCCCTTGGAAGTTTCAAGAATTATATATATATATTAAAACAGTTCAGAATAAAAATTCGAAATTCAAATTCAAACAGGGAAGCTGGCTAGGCCGGATTTCTCCCGCCCAAGGCCAGGTCGATCAGGGGGTCGGCCAGGGGGTCGACCTCCCCGATACAGGTCGACCAGGGGGTCGACCTACCCCCCGGGGCAGATCTGAAATAAGACTATTCTGACTTGTTGCTAGTCTTACCTGACCTGTTGTTGAGTCACTAGTGCAGAGGTGGCAATTCTAGATAACTCTATCTAGTCTGGACGGTTGGGATTGCTCCTATGATAATTTAACGGCTTAGGTTGATTTAAACTTCTATATAAGCATGCATAGACTCAAACCCTAAACCTAAACTAAATTAGTATCTTGGCCACCATGCTGCTGCTAGAATAGTTCTTCTTCCTAAAGCTTAGGGATTAGCAAGTCAGAATTCTAATTCAAAAAACGAACGAATCATTCTCTTCTCTAAACTGTCTTTGTGAGTACAATTTCTTTCACAAAATAATTAATAAATTAATTATGATGAGTTATAATTGGATTATGTGAGCATGTCTATTGAATCATGTGATGTTGTTTAACTTTATTATCGTTTGTTGGTGAACATATGACAGTTTTGTTAACTTATGTTAGTAGATCTATTTCATATGTCCAATCACGTATGTTTAACATGATTCATTTTATATGCAAGTTTGGGATGTAAATCATATTCTAGTTTGTATGTGAATCTTATGCAAGCTTGGGATGTTAAATCATATGCTATTTTGTATGTGAATCTTATGCAAGTCTGCTTTTACATATGCTAGTTCGTATGTAAATCTTATGCAAGTTTGGGATGTTAAATCGTATGCTAATTTGAATGTGAATCTTATGCAAGTCTGTATGTGAATTGTACACAAGTTTATATATGAATCAAGTATATACATATGCTAGATTATATGCAAAAACATGTGATAAATTCATATGCAAATTGTAGGAATCCATATGCAAGTTTAGGTGAAAACTATATTCACATTTTTAGGTGAAAATTATATTCACATATGCAAGTTTAGGTGAGACCTATAATTCATATATGCAAGTTCACAATTTCATGTTTAGATCTATATTTAGATCCACGGTAGTTTATGCAAATTTATGATTCTATATGTCCATTGTCTATGCAAGTTATAGGCTATGCAAATTTATGTCATAATTCCTATTTGCAAGTTAGATCAATTTTATGTGTTATGCAAGTTGTGGTGTTTCTTTTCTTTTTATAAGTTAGATTATTTATGAGTTTAACATATTTCATAATAGAACATATGAATAGTGTGGGGACAATGGGAAAATATTAATTGTGCAAATTGTGAATTGGGATAAAATAGCTTTAAAGGCATATAATTAATTTGAGACATTAATTGGTATAATTTATATACCTAAAAATTATGGACATAATTTAGGTGACAATTATGGACATAGTTTAATTTGGAAATTATTGAAAATTTGAATAGGGATAATTAATTCATATTGGGGTGAAATTATTATGTGTAATAATAAACGCCTAAGACACGAGGTTAGACTCGTTTGTGGTGTAAGACTGCCCGGACCCGCCAGACAAATCCAGCAACCACAAACGGTAGTCTAATGTGAGAGGTCAGAGGAATAAATTAAATGCATAACAATTGTAAAGACACGAGGTTAGACTCGTTTGCGGTATTAGACTTCCTGGACCCTCCCGGTAACTCCAGCAACTACAAACGGTAGTCTAATGTGGGAGGTCTTACAAGGTTACGGTTATAATGAATTAAGTAACACTTAACCAAGACAAACATGTGGTAGGACATGGGGATTAAGTGGGTGACATGTGAAATACGATTAGAAACACTTAAAAAAATCGAATCATGTAAGAAGACATGAATAAGAAGGGGTTAAGTGGAAATCTTAGTGGGGACCAAGCATAGGTGGAAAGCTTGTGTCAAGTTTGGGGGAACCTTTTCAAACCAGTAACCCATTAAGTATCTTTGTGAGCTCGAGTTAGATCGAGGACGGGACACGTTTACTGGATTTGATCGTAAGAGGTCAAAACGGGTTAATGGAGCAACGCAAGTCCAACGGGGTTGTGTGCGTGTGTGGCCCCGGGCTGGTAGGTAAGACAATGTTGCATCGTGTAGATATAAGCCGTGCGTCTTTAGTGGTATCGGGTTGCAACTTTGGGGAGGGATACACCCCACTGTGGGACCAGCACGGGTATCTACAAGTTAGGGAGTCGATCGCATAGGGGTAGTGCGTACAACTAGTGGAGATAGAGGCAGGCGGCACCTATGAAGACAGCTAGGGGTACACGAAACTACCATTATGATTATTATGTTTAGTAGGCGGGATCAACTTTTAGGGTGACTAGTAATGGTGCAGTATAGTAATTATTCTATAGTGATTAGGAGCGTGATTAACGCCAGAATATTCCTCTTGTTTGTTTTGTCTTTTCCACTTGTTTCACAGTCATTCCTTGTTTTACCATTTTTTGCCTTATCCTAATTACTTTAATCATTATATTGTTAAAGTTATTGGACTCGCTAGACTTTATGTCTGACCCCCTTTGTTTTCGCCTCTTTTCCTCCCCCCCCCCCCAGGTTCTCAGGGTGGGACTAGTTCTAGTGGAGCTTGATTTGGATCTTTCTCTCTTTTGGAAGTGCTTGGATTGCTGAAAGTAAAGTTCAGCTCATCTCTTTTATGGCTACTTATGTTGGGTTTATGCTTTTTTTCTTTATGTACTCAGAAAACAGTTTGTCAAGATGGATATTAAGTGTACTTGGTTTTATTATTGGTTTGTGAAGCTGTTGTAATCAAACTATTTCTCCACTGCAATAAAAGTTGTTTTAAAATTTTCAAGTACCAATATATGTATCTGTCTTGTTATATTCTGTTCTATATACCAATAATACTCTATGGAACTTAATGCATTCCCTTCGAGATTGACATTAATGGACGTGGGGTGTTACACGTGGTATCAGAGCTGAAGGTTACAAGAACAGATAAGAGATTTTGAAAAACTATTTTTCAAAAGCATTTTATAAAGAAATACTTTCAAAAGTATGTTTTGAGGAGAGTATTTTCAAGAGGAAAGTTTGTTTTAAAAACATAACCCCCAAGAGCCATATATCTTTCTTTCGATTCTCCGTTTTGAATCTCTTCCTTTTTCTTTTCAGCATGTCTAGGTTACCCGAGATACCCGAGGTAATACCGATACCAACCTGGTTCAGGAGGTATCTGGAGGCACCGCCGTAGGCCCAGTAGACATCCCTCCTCCCCCAGCTGCAGCCGCTCCTTCTCCTCCCCCTCCTTGTGTGGATACTTTTTCGAAGATATGCAAAGACTTTCGGGCAATGGGTGAGAAACCTTTTCACGGATCAGAGACGTTTGTTGAAGCTCGAAATTGTCTTAAGGAGGTGGAAGATTTTTTTGGTATCTTCGAGATAGAAGATGGAAGGAAGGTCCAATTAGCTGCTTGGTTAATGAAGGACGAAGCTTTGCTTTGGTGGGAGGTCACGAATGGAGAGCGTCCAGTAGAGACATGGATGGATTTCAGACATAGGTTCGAGATGAAATTTCTCTCACCAGCAGAAGAGAATTTATACATGGAATGGTTCTTGGCGTTGAAGCAAGGGAATTTATCAGTAAAGGAGTACATCAACAAGTTCAATCAGTTGGCGAGATTTGGCTTAGACTTGGTGAACACACCTAAAAAAAGGCCCTGAGATTCATTGAAGGATTGAATGAGCCGCTACATGGGTTAGCTATGACCCACATTCCTATGGGGGCTACCTTTGAGAAACTGGTTGACATGGCACTTATGCATGAAGAGGAGAAAGGCGCTAATGCTAATAAGGCACTGGAAAAGAAAGGGGATCAAAAGAAGTCACAATAGCAACCTAAGAAAGGTGGTAAGGATAACAATAGCAAAGGAAAGAAAAGGTGCTTTAATTGTGGAACACCGGGCCATCTGAGCAAGGACTGTAGGAAGAAGAAGAAGACTGGTTGTTTCAACTGTGGTGACGCAGGACATTTGATTAAAGACTGCCCGAGAAGACAAGGGCAAGGGCAGAAGGCAGGATCTACTTCTGGAGGGCAGGTTCAGGCTCTCATAGCACCAGCGCAGGCAAGAGGGCAGGTTCATGCTCTCATGACAATAGGACAGGAGAGAGGTAGAAACATTTCTGTTGGAAGTTTGGTTTTTCTGTTTGATCATCCTGTTCGTACTTTGTTTGATTCTGGCGCTTCACACTCGTTTGTGTCTGCTTCGTTAGTTGAAACACTGCACCTAAATACTAGTCTAGTTACGGATCCTATTGTAGTCTTAAATCCTATTGGTGGTCCGGCTCATCTTTCAATGATTTTTCGGGATTTGAGAGTGTCTATCTTGAGCATTGAGTTTGAATGCAACGCCTTCGTTCTTGGCTTCACGGGCTATGGGTTGATTCTAGGCATGGATTGGTTATCCAGTAATAGGTCCATCCTCGATTGTAAAAAGAGAGTAGTTAGACTTATGACTCGCCTTGGCAACACTCTCAAAATCTCTTGTAATCCCATACACTCTGTTATGCTTAGCTACCTAGAATCTCTTGATGCATCTGTTGAAAACTTGCAGTCGGTTAGAGTAGTCCGTGAATACTCAGATGTATTTGAAGAGGTGAAAGGCTTACCTCCGAAGTGGGAGATAGACTTCTGCATATACCTTGTTGATAATTCAAAACACGTAGCTCTACCTGTTAGACGCATGGCTCCAAGGAAGAGAAAAGAGCTCAATAAGCAAGTCAAAGAGTTGCTCGAAAAAGGGTTTATAAGGCAGAGTATTTCTGAATGGGGTGCTCCAGTAGTATTCGTAACCAAAGCGGATGGTTCACTCTGCCTATGCGTTGATTATAGGGAGCTAAACAAGTTGACCAAGAAAAATAGGCACCCACTTCCAAGAATAGATAACTTGTTTGATTAGCTTGTAGGTGCGTCGGTTTTATCCCAACTAGATTTGGCTACCGGGTTTCATCAGCTAAGAGTGGCTGAAGACATCATTGATAAGACCGCATTCAGAACCCCAGATGGTTTCTTCGAATGGCTTGTCATGCCTTTCGGCTTGACAAACGCACCTGCTTACTTCGTTGACTTGATGAGCAGAGTGTTCAGGGAGTTCCTTAATAAGTTTGTGGTGGTCTTCGTAGACGACATTTTGATTTTCTCGAAGAATGAAGAAGAGCATGCTTTGCATTTAAGGGAAGTCATGGATACTCTTCGTGCACATCAGCTGAAAGCCAAATTCTCCAAATGCCATTTCTGGAGAGAAGAAGTGCGGTTTCTTGGACATGTAGTGTCCAAAGAGGGGTTAGCTGTGGACCCCGCAAAAGTAGTTGCGGTGCAAGATTGGAAGGTTCCACGGAATGCAACCGAAGTTCGAAGCTTCCTCGGGCTAGCGGGCTTTTACCGAAAATTCATTAAAGACTTTGCAAAAATCTCAGCCCCACTCACAAGATTGACAAAGAAGAACCTAACTTTCGCTTGGGATTTGGATTGCGATATTGCTTTCCAACGTTTGAAAAGGGCTCTAACAACAGCCCCAGTTCTGACATTGCCTGATGGGAGCAAAATGTTTACCTTATACACAGACGCATGCGGTACAGGGTTCGGCGCTGTCTTGATACAAGAAGGCAAGGTAGTTTGATATGGGGGAAGGCAATTGAAGGTACATGAGAAGAACTACCCAACGCATGATTTGGAGCTAGCTGCCATTGTTTTCGCTCTAAAGTCATGGCGTCATTACTTACTAGGAGAAAGGTTCGAATTGTTTACTGACCATAAATCATTAAAGTACATTTTCTCACAAAAAGACCTTAACTTAACACAACAAAAGTGGATGGAATTTCTGGCCTCATATGATTTTGTGATTTCCTATACCCCTGGCAAGGGTAATGTGGTAGCAGATGCCTTAAGTAGAAAGAAGCTGACCTTGAGTCCTCTCTTTGTAGAAAGGAAAATCTTGGAGTACATAGCAAACTTTAATTTTAGACCCTCCTCTGAAATTGTACTTGATCGGTTAGCATCGCTAGAGGTGCGGCCTACTTTTTTGGACTCAATAGGAATCGCGCAACAAGAAGACCCTCGGCTAGTTGATATGATGGATAAGCTAGTTAGGGGTGAGACTTCTAGTCACCTCAATAGATACTCCATCGATGATAAGGGTTGGTTGAGACGAGATGGAAGGCTATGCATCCCACAAACAAGGGATTTAGTGAAAACGGTTCTCGAAGAAGCACACCATTCTAAGCTGACCATACACCCAGGCGGAGAGAAGATGTATAAAGATATAAAAAGGGTTTTCTTTTGGAATGGCATGAAGAAGGATGTAGCCGAGTTCGTCGCTAAGTGCTTGATATGCCAGCAAGTCAAAGCGGAGCAGAAGAAGCCTTGTGGTCTGCTACATCCTCTAGAGGTCCCACAGTGGAAGTGGGATAGCATTTCGATGGATTTTGTTGATGGGTTGCCTAGGTCAAGAAGGGGAAATACCAGTATTTGGGTAATAGTGGACAAGCTCACTAAAAGCGCTCACTTTATACCTGTTAAAAGTAGAAGGACTGCCTCGTCCCTAGCATCCATTTATCTTAAAGAAATGGGATACCCTCCGGCATAGTGAGTGATCGAGATCCTATCTTTACGAGCGAGTTTTGGAAGAGTTTGCAAGAGGCTGTAGGCACAAAATTATACTTAAGCACGACCTATCACCCCCAAACCGATGGTCAGACGAAAAGGGTAAACAGAGTTTTGGAAGACCTCTTGAGATTGTGCATCTTGACTTTGGAGGGACATGTGAGGATCATCTTTGGTGGAATTCGCCTACAACAATAGCTACCAACCCACCATAGGCATAGCAACGTTCGAAGCTTTATATGGAAGACCATGTCGATCACCAACTTTTTGGTGGGAGTCTACAAACAAACTCATACTTGGGCCAAACATGATTAGAGAAACCTCAGAAAAGCTGGACTTGATAAGAAGACAGATGAAGGCTGCACAAGATAGACAGAAGTCTTACGTAAACAAAAGATGGACCAACCTTGAGTTTGAGTTTGTAAATAGGTGTTCCTTAAAGTATCTCCTTTGAGGAATGTAATTCGCTTTGGGTCCGTAGGAAAGCTAGCACCAAGATTTGTAGGACCATTTCCTATCACTGAAAGGATTGGGACGATGCCTTATAGAGTAGAGCTACCTGAAAGACTGGCCAGAGTTCATAATGTTTTTCATGTTTCTCAACTACGAAATTGCTTACATGAGTCTGCGGAAGTGGTGGAGCCAAGTATACTAGAGGAAGTAGAAGTGGAATGAGAAGCGACTGTGAGAAGAGTTCCAACTCGTATCTTGGGAATGGAAGTCAAAAAGCTACGCAACCATGAAGTCAAGCTTGTTAAAGTTCAATGTAGTGACGCTAAGGAAGACACGACTTGGGAAACTGAGAGGAAAATACGTATAGCCTAACCTTTTCTTTTTTAGGGTACCTCCTTGATCTCTTTTTCCATAAGTTTATTTATGCTTATATCTATCTTTTAATTATATCTCCTCGGTCCTATTCTCCATCCTTAGGTAGAAACCAATGGATGTAAAACATGTATTTGAAACATGTTATGATTGATGGTTGCGAGTGGTTGCAAGTGGCTGTTAGTGGTTGCTCGTGGATGCATGTACACACACATTAGGCACTAGATCGGCTCAGTCACTTTCATATCGCATATAAATGTATGTGCATATTTAATTAATGTATGTATAATGGTTGTGTTATCATATGGATGCTGCATTTTGATGAATGGTTATGCACACATGTAGAAGTAATATGTATCGTTAGGATTCTTTTGCATGCATAATGGACGCATGGCACCATCATGATTTGCATTAAGGAGGTCAACTAAATCTGTGGACCGCCTGATTTTGCATTGGATAAGGAACATATACACACACTTTTTGCATATGTTCATACGGCATTAGAAATCTTGTAAGGACAATGGATGTCTTTGTTTGATGGTTGAGTAGATGGATGATCAGATGTTAGGATATACGTTCTCCTTAACTTGGAGATTTCGGGGGCGAAATCCTTTAAGGAGGGGAGAATGTAACACCCCGTAATTTTAAATATTAAAATTTAACAATTTTAAGAATACTTAATTGTTAAAGTGAGAATTAAGGGAAATGGGTTACGCCATTGCGTTCGTCTCGAAATTCTGCTTGGAATAGAGTCCAAGTTTTCGTAAATCGGACTTCATATGAGGAATTTATGGCCCTCGGAAGTTTCAGGAATTTTATATAAATTAAAATAGTTTAGAATAAGAATTCGAAATTCAAATTCAAACAGGGAAGCGGGCTGGGCAGGATTTCTCCCGCACAAGGCCAGGTCATCCAGGAGGTCGACCTCCCCTATACAGGTCGACCTGGGGGTCGACCTACCACCCGAGGCAGATCTGAAATCAGAGGATTCTAACTGTTGCTGAGTCTTACCTGACCTGTTGCTGAGTCACTAGGGCAGAGGTGGCAATTCTAGATAACTCTATCTAGTCTGGACGGTTGGGATTGCTCCTATGATAATCTAACGGCTTAGGTTGATTTAAACTTCTATATAAGCACGCATAGACTCAAACCCTAAACCTAAACTAAATTAGTCTCTTGGCCACCATGCTGCTGCTAGAATAGTTCTTCTTCCTAAAGCATAGGGATTAGCAATTCAGAATTCTAATTCAAAAGACGAACGAATCATTCTCTTCTCCAACCCGTCTTTGTGAGTACAATTTCTTTCACAAAATAATTAATAAATTAATTATGATGAGTTATAATTGGATTATGAGAACATGTCTTTTGAATCATGTGATGTTGTTTAACTTTGTTATCGTTTGTTGGTGAACATATGACAGTTTTGTTAACTTATGTTAGTAGATCTATTTCATATATCCAATCACATATGTTTAACTTGATTCATTTTATATGCAATTTTGGGATGTAAATCATATGCTAGTTTGTATGTGGATCTTACGCAAGCTTGGGATGTTAAATCATATGCTAGTTTGTATGTGAATCTTATGCAAGTCTATTTTTACATATGCTAGTTCGTATGTAAATCTTATGCATGTTTGGGATGTTAAATCGTATGCTAGTTTGAATGTAAATCTTATGCAAGTCTGTATGTGAATTGTACACAAGTTTATATGTGAATCAAGTATATACATATGCTAGTTTATATGGAAAAACATGTGATAAATTCATATGCAAGTTGTTGGAATCCATATGCAGGTTTAGGTGAAAACTATATTCACATTTTTAGGTGAAAATTATATTCACATATGCAAGTTTAGGTGAGACCCATAATTCATATATTGCAAGTTCACAATTTCATGTTTAGATCTACATTTAGATCCATGGTAGTTTATGCAAATTTATGATTCTATATGTCCATTGTCTATGCAAGTTATTGGCTATGCAAATTTATGTAATAATTCCTATTTGCAAGTTAGATCTATTTTATGTGTTATGCAAGTTGTGATGTTTCTTTTCTTTTTATAAGTTAGACTATTTGCGAGTCTAACATATGTCATATTAGAACGTACAAATAGCATGGAGACAATGGGAAAATATTAATTATGCAAATTGCGAATTAGCATTAAATAACTTTAAAGGCATATAATTAATTTGAGACATTAATTGGTATAATTTATATACCTAAAAATTATGGACCTAATTTAGGTGATAATTATGGACATAGTTTAATTTGGAAATTATTGAAAATTTGAATAGGGATAATTAATTCATATTGGGGTGAAATTATTATGTGTAATAATAAACGTCTAAGACACAAGGTTAGACTCGTTTGTGGTGTAAGACTGCCCGGACCCGCCCGACAAATCCAGCAACCACAAACGGTTGTCTAATGTGAGAGGCCGAAGGCATAAATTAAATGCATTACAATTGTAAAGAGAAGAGGTTAGACTCGTTTGCGGTATAAGACTGCCCGGACTCGCCCGAAAAATGCAGCAATCGCAAATGGTAGTCTAATGTGGGAGGTCTTACAAGGTTACGGTTATAATGAACTAAGTAACACTTAACCAAGATAAACATGTGGTGGGACATGGGGGTTAAGTGGGTGACATGGGTGACATGTGAAATACGATTAGAAACACTTAACCAAATTGAAACATGTAAGAAGACATGAATAAGAAGGGGTTAAGTGGAAATCTTAGTGGGGACCAAGCATAGGTGGAAAGCTTGTGTCAAGTTTGAGGGACCCTTTTCAAACCAGTAACCCATTAAGTATCTTTGTGAGCTCGAGTTAGATCAAGGATGGGACACACTTACTGGATTTGATCGTAAGAGGTCAAAACGGGTTAATGGTGGCAATGCAAGTCCAACGTGGTCATGTGCGTGCACGGGCCCGGGCTGGTAGGTAAGACGTTGTTGCATCGTGTAGATATAAGCCATGCGTCTTTTGTGGTATCGGGTTGCCACTTTGGAGAGTGATACACCCCGTTGTGGGACTAGCATGAGTATCTATGGGTTAGGAAGCCGATCGCATAGGGGTAGTGGGTACAACTAGTGGAGATAGGGGCAGGCGGCACTTATGAAGACTGCTAGGGGTACACGAAACTACCATTATGATTATTATGTTCAGTAGATGGGATCAACTTTTAGGGTGACTAGTAATGGTGCAGTATAGTAATTCTCCTATAGTGATTAGGAGCGAGATTAACACCAGAATATTCCTCTTGTTTGTTTTGTCTTGCCCACTTGTTTCACAGTCATTCCGTGTTTTACCAGTTTATGCCTTATCCTAATTACTTTAATCATTATATTGTTAAAGTTATTTGACTACCCTGACTTTATGTCTAACCCCCTTTGTTTTCTCCTCTTTTCCTCCCCCCCTCCAGGTTCTCAGAGTGGGACTAGTGCTAGTGGAGCTTGATTTGGAACTTTCTCTCTTTTGGAAGTGCTTGGATTGCTGAAAGTAAAGTTCAGCTCATCTCTTTTATGGCTACTTATGTTGGGGTTATGCTTTTTACTTTATGTACTCAGAAAAAAATTTGTCAAGATGGATATTAAGTGTACTTGGTTTTATTGTTGGTTTATGAAGCTGTTGTAATCAAACTATTTCTCCACTGCAATAAAAGTTGTTTTAAAATTTTCAAGTACCAATATATGTATCTGTCTTGTTATATTATGTTCTATACACCAGTAATACTCCATGGAAGTTAATGCATTCCCTTTGAGAGTGACGTTAATGGACGTGGGGTGTTACAGCTTCGGTATGGTTTGATAATCCCGACTAGTTGATAAACCTTAACTTGGTTTAGAATTGAGATCCAAAGGAAGATTAAAGTATAAATTTAAAAGAACTTATATCTGATAAGATTATATGAACCTTTCCCAAAGGATATGAATATTTGAATAAAAGGATATTCAGAATTGGAATGAGGCGTATGCTGTGTTTTTATAGCACTTGATTATAAAATATGTGAATTATTCAGAAAGGCTAGGTTTATACCCATTAATAATAGTTTATTTGACGATAAGTCGACGATGAAGATGGTGGTTGAAGACCGGAGTTCTTCACATCGTTTGGATGACTACTGATGTCTTGATTGGGCTGTACACCCAAGACAAGGTAATAAGTGGTGATCCTCCAGATGTACTTGGAGATCGACCGGATATACAAGGGCCTCCCTCCTGTATTGGACATATAGGACGAGGAATAAGGTGCCTCCGGTTTCGTTCATACCCAGAATGAACTATTAAATGGATGTGTGTCTGACATTGGATTTTATTCTGTGTTGATTGATCTCCTATAAAAATATATCTATTTAGTGGCAAAGAATTATTCTCTTGCTTAACACCCTTCTCTGAGACGTACGAGCTCAGAGGTTATATATCGATAGACATCAGTTGCATAACATGAATTGTCAGTATGGCATGCTGAAATGAAAATGATCAAGGCTTCTATTGAAAAGCATAGTCTTGTGGTTGATGATCAAAGCATGGCTTTAAATAGCATAGCTTTGTGTATAGCGTTAATTTGCGAGCCTTACACCCCGGTATGAACCAGAAACGGGTGAGGACTGCAGGGAGGATATGCGTTTCTTTCTAGCTAGGAGTGGTGTCATGGTATGGAGCCTAGACATTTTTACTTATTTGGATGATGGAAAGCAAGGTGCCTCAGATATATCTGTCACTACGGGGCCGATGGATGATATGGTCGACATACTGACCATTACGCCTTATAGGGCAGGGAAATGCATTGTTCAGGAATAACCAATCCACAAACATAAGAGTGGACTGGCCCTGAAGATCCAAGGTACAGATGCGGCTGTAGCCTGAGACATTGTAGGCTAGATTGTCTCGAATTTGATAAGGATGATCCCTTGCCTTGTCTCATGATGGAAATCCAGCTTCCAATACGACACTGTGCGGTTTTAATTGTAGAACTAGTATGGCGACATAGTAGGATGGGGTACAATGCCATCTATGATTGGTACATTTACATTTGAAGTGATTTTGTCACTATATACTTATAGTAATATAAAAATGATTTGTTTTAAACGTACCAAGCATGTTTGGATATTACAAGGTAAAACTCTATCCTTCGACTTGCATTGCATTATGTGATGAGATCTGAGTTTTATAATAGCTACATTTTTTCAAAAAGCACTGCGATGTTTGTTTTCTGCACTGGTTTTCTTGGGAGAAAACCCGTTCCATGTTATACGGCGTGGTCCCTTGATTTATCTAACTTTAAAATCAAGTTAATAACTGTTTTAGTTCTCACACCAGTCACATGACTGACCTGGAGTTTATTGTTTTAACCTAAACTCTAGGTGCCCATATTTTCATCACGGGCAGCTAGTAGTTGGGTTTTTGCAGATATTATTTTCACAATATCCCAGATTTACAGTTGAAGCTATATTCAGAACACTCTGTATTCATGTATCTCTTTTAGTTGTGTTATATATTATTTTTCCGCTGCATTGTAATTTTAAATCTCTATATATTTTCCAATGTGTAATATTTATTCATACTCTATTATATTCTTGTAATCTATTGCAAATTGTAGTAATAATAATGAAATGCTATTCTGTTTGCGTTCTGATTTGTCGTGTTCTCATCTCAATCCGGGCTTTCTCGTAAGGCGAGTTTGGGTGGTTTCAGTTGGTATTAGAGCTTTGTTTTACAGAGCTCGAGAACAAGACACATTAGAACCAAACGATAGAATTCATCGGAGATTAGAATAGTAATATCCAATAAGAATGACTTGTTAGAGCTGGGATCACCTAGAATGAGTTTCAAAGAGTGTTATTTTTAAAATGAAATTGAAAGTAAATTTTGTTTTGAAAATCTAAATCTTATTATTTGTATCTGAATATTTTAAATTGAATTTGGACAATCAAGTCTATGAAGATTTTGAATATACACGTAGTTAACGTGTATTTGAAGCCACAAATATAATGGACAAATATAGAATCACACTCTTGTCACTCGGAGATGATTTTAATGATAGCACATGCATCATTAGAATTTATGTTCGAGTTTCGAAAGTGGGATATCTATATATTTCCAATTGACTAGTGTGAGAACCAAAATTTAGATAGGGTTGTTGTTGTGAGTTAGCATCCAAAACATGATTTTTAATATATATATATATATATATATATATATCAAAGTTATGAATTTGAAAAGCTAATCAACTAATTGATTGCTGGTTGTGTTGTTTGATTATTAGTTTAACTAATAAAATTATTGAAACCAATATGAGAATGAATGGTGAATTAAGCCAAATCAAGTCAGATATTGAATTGAATTGAAAATTTGTTAGAATTGCATGCATATACATTGAGCAGGTCAAAGCAAGGAAGCTAAGAAGAGGAATAAAATTGTATGCCCGACAAATAGGTACATGTTTACCAATTTATTGGGTTTTGATGATTTTATGAGTCGATTAGCTAGACGCTTGGCTTTTTATTTTTCTTTTGGATTGATGAGAGCCCCGTGAGGCAAGTTGTGGTTTTAAAGGTCTCCCCGTACAAAGGAGGTTATGGCAAAAAAAATCGAAAATTAAGGGTGTTAGCCAAATTTTTGAGAAATTAGAAAATTCTTAGAAACTGAAAAGTTAAAGAATGAACACCAGAATGAAAACTGAGTTGGTTAGTTAAGCAACTTTCATCTCCGTTCCATTTTGAGGATGAAAAGATTTTACGTAGGGGAGATTGTAACAAATTGGATTTTCAGAACCAATTTAAAAATTTTATTTTAGTTATTTTAATGGATTTTGAATATTTAAAATGATTTATTTTAAATAATAACGACTAAAAAATTATTTAAATTGAAGTTAGAACAAATAATTTTATTTTTATTATAAAACGAGCCAAAAATGGCGCGATAGTTTGAAAATTCAATTTCAAATTTCAAATGAATGTACAGTATTCAAAATAAATCGGATTTCAGTAAAGCTAAAAATATTTGAATCTGTTTAATTATATCTTTCTAATGAATGTGGAAAATTCAGATTTCATAGTATAAATTAAAAGTTATTACCAGTTTAAAATTCAGAATAGTCGCTATGGAATTTGTGAACATTTAATATAATATATAGCCTTTAAAAATAGCCATTTTGCAAACGACCTCCGTTTTCAACGAAACCACTTTTGTTGGACCCAGAATGTCAAATTATTGCTAGATTTCAATTTTCATTATTTTTGGAATTAATATGTGAGCGAGGCAAAAGAAAACGTGTTTTCTCAATTTCAGTTGAATTGGATCGACCAGAAAATGGGACATATCCTATTATTCCAGAATGGGGTTATTCAGCTGGGTACGTCAGTCATTGGGTTCGATTTGGATTTCATAGCAATAAGAGAGTATTTTTGAGAATTTAAATATATATATATAAGGTTAAAAAAAAGGTCAAACCCTTATCCATTCTCTCCATGGTCAAACCTTTAAACTTGCCTCCCCTTTGAAAGCCATGGCATAAATCACCCCCGAATTCGCGCGCCTCAATCTCCAAATCCACTTGATTAAATTCAAAATGTATAATTGCAAAACATAGAGGATCTCGAGCTCTCTCTTCCCAACGGTAGAGATCAAATGTTGTTCAGCGCGGGGTTCGATTTGGAGCCTAGAAACTGCCGCAGTTGAACTCAATTTCAGGGGACATGGCCAGTTCGAGTCCACGAGAACTCTGGCCAATGGAAGCGTGGGTGGAGGCCTTCAAGGCGGCACTGGTGGATCGCGGTCAGAGGCTTCGACGAGCATGCGAGGTTAGACATTTTTTGGTGACGACATGTTCTCTTTGGGTTCAGGCAGAAATCGATTAACAGTGAGAACTGAATTTTCTTCTCAGTTTTTCCTGTATATATTAATACCATTGATAAAAATCTAATTTTTAGTATAGATAAAACATTAAATTAAAATTTGGTTTTTATATTAAAAGCATTGAAAATCTATGTGATTTTTAAAAAATAATAATATAAATAGCATTAGTTTAAAAATATGATTTTTATACATAAGAATATCGAATAAAAATGTGATTTTTAATTTATATAACAATGATAAATATATGATAATTATATATATGAGATTGTTTAAAAATGTAATTTTTAAAAATAAAAATAGCATTTAAAAATAAAATAAAAATAGCATTGGGATTTTTAATGAAAAAGCATTATTATAGAAAAATATATGATTTTTATATATATGAAACAAAAATATGATTTTTAAACTACATACATTGTTTTAAAAATATGATTTTTTATAAATATAGCATAAATAAGAATACAATTTTTAATGTATATAACATTGTATAAAAATGTGATTTCTATGTGTATATATATATACATATATATATGGGGATGTAAAAAATATGATTTTAAATATATATATATAGCGTAATAAAAATGTATTTCTATTTATAAAGATTGTTGTTTAAAAATGTGGTTTTTAGCAAAAACCGTGTGAAACAGATTGCGATGGAACCGATTGGAAGCAAAACGGAATCAAAACCATCGTCCGCTAAAGAATGACGGAGTGGAAACCAAAAGTGAGACTCCTTCTCACTCTATTTATTTCACAATTAAAAGTATTCTAGGATGTAGACAGGGCTTTGAAGACCCCGACACTATTTATTTTACAAACCATGTTGTTTGATTTGAATTATATGGAGTTCAACACTTGAATTCGCACAATCACATAAATTGAAAGCGATGTATGGATATTACCGACACACGGATTCCATACTCTGCGAATAGCCACTTATGGCGTCGTAAATGGCATTGGGGTAGTTGAGTATTTATTTATCTAGATATTCTGCGTGATTTGATTATGGTTGCGAAAATTGATTTAATTGTTTGGATTCGATTTAGATGTGAATTGGATTGAAATTGGTTTGTGTATGGCACGAGCCAGTATTAGGCGAGGGATAAGGATAGACCTTATTCCGATTCTAGTATCGTGCCGTTATGCTGCCGAAATTTTCTAAAGAGTGTTAAAAAAAATAGTTAGTTGAAAATATTATTTTTAGCTTATAACTGTGATAAATAAAATAATAATTGGATAGTTTAAAATAGGTTTACACATCCATTTACAAGTCAGACGACTTGTTCATGCTCGCCTATTTTTGTAATATCGATTGGGACGATAATTTTCACACATCGCCCAAGTGCACAAATAATAATGATTATTTGATGGTTGAAACCCCACACTGGTACTGGGATGATATTTGACGTACACTAATCCCAGTTGTTTAGTTATATGTTAATCGATAGGTTGACAGACTATTGTAAGCGTTAATTATTTATATTTAATGCTTATGCAGTTGTGTAATGCACTCTGGATGATGGTTGATTGTATATCACTATTGTTGTCTACATATGTGTATGAAATCCATATAAATAACATTATATTGGAATTGACGGTGTTTGATTCCAATTCAGGAATAACGAATATTTTAAAATAAGGAATATTTTAAAATAAGGAATATTTTAAAATAACATTCAATAAAAGATTAAAATATGATTTTGATGTCCGATTTGGGATGGACATGAAAATATTGAAATTTATGAAGCCCTGTTGTTTAGATTTGCGTCATTTTAACGCGAACGATATTTATATCAATTTTATTAATTTTTAAATGAATATCGAAAAGGAAATTATTTTAAAAATCTGATATTTTGAAAATATTATCATTTAAATATTATAATGATAATAAGTATTCAGTTTTGATTTAAAATTGAAATGAAAGTGCGAATCGTTTTAAAACGAATTTGTACATGATTTATAAAGTAGTTTTAAATGGAAATCGATGAAATATATATAATATATATATTATATATATTTAGTGGCCTGAATAGAACGCGCCTGACCACGACCGTTTGCGAATTTCGACCATCGACTTTGAATTGACATTACGGGAGATCCGACCGTCGGATTCTTCTAAAACCAGAATCGTTGGGTTTGTATCGAAAAGGGATTTCCAAAAAATATAAGAGATTTTCAATCTAATGGCTGGATTTGGAATTATGCCCAAATCAAATTTGGAAAATGTCGTTGTAAGTGTAGTTCGATGACTGTTTATGGAAATCAACAGAAAAGGCCTTAATAAAATTATTAAAAATATTAATAATTTGTGTAAAATCATAATAAATGATTTGGATGAAAAATTCAACATTTGTAAAGATAAAAACATATTTTTATCAAAATGAACTATATATTAAATAGATTCGAAATCCAATAATTTTTAAATAAAATAAATTGGATTTGTGAATGGTTTTAATATAACTAGAAATTTCCAACGAACAAATTGGAATGGATTTTTAATGGAGATAATCTTTGGAATATTTCAATATTGGATTCCGTGATTATACGGATATTGTTATGGAAATTTGAAAGATATATTTATATGGTTATTTCTAATACGATATTTGTTGGTTTTAGAATTTGATATTGAATATAAGCCGATATAATTTCTATTCAGAGCCTTGTATTTAATATCAAATGGGATTTTGGGTTTGTCGTGAATGGTTTCTTCAGTAACACTGTTCTTAAATCCAGTTGAGAAAAGAATAAATCTTTTAATTAAGATTTAGAGATGTTTACCAATTAATTAATATTTAATTGGAATTGAATTAAGAATTGGATTTTTGGGTTTATCGTGAACGGTGTTGTAAATAACACTTGTTCTTTAACCCGATTAACTGTGAAGTTACGATTTGGAATTTATAAATCTTTATTCTGAGATTTAATGGAATTTTCCAAAGTAAAGTTTTCCAATTTAATAAAATAAATTGGAATGGAATGGAATTCGATTTAGTAATAATCAAAGTGAGCTTCTATGGAGGAAGACTGTTAATATATATAGAATTTAAAAGGTTTTATCGTTATTCCATTTGTGTTATTAGTCGGATACGGAAATTGATATCGATTATATATTGATTTGTTTTCCGTGAAAATTCCATAATTAATGGAATGTGATTTTGGGTTTATCGTGAACTGTGTTTTAAACGACATTAGTTCTTTAACCCCGTTAAAGTCAGGATTACATGTCTAACATCTTATTTCAAATTGTATTGTTGATCTCTGGTAAATATATATCTGTTTGGTGGTGGAGAATTTATTCTCTTGCTTAACAACCTTCTCTGAGACGTACGAGCTTAGAGGTTATATATCGGTAGAAATCAATGGTACGATGTAGAATGTCAATGCGGCATGTTTGTGTTTGCAAAGTTAAATAATCATTAATAATGATTGTTGGAAGATTAAAACTAAGTGGAGTTTTAATGAATCTTTTATTAGATTGAAATGTGAATGTGATAATTTAAAATTACGAAATTTGGGAAATGATTGAAAATGGAGTATTACCAGTTCTGTTCCAAGCGATAGTAAATTTTTAATTAGATTTGAACGTGAAATAGTAATTAATTTTACCGATAACACCGTGGTATTAAATATGGAGTATTACCAGTTTTGCTCCATGGGATGAATAGGTTGGGATTGTGAAATTAAACAAATGATTACTTCAGTATGGTTCGGTAATCCCGACTAGTTGATAAACCTTAACGTTTAGAATTGAAATCCAAAAGAAGATTAAAGTATAAATTTAAAAGAATTTATATTTGATAAAATTAATGGGAACCTTTCCCAAAGGATATGAATATTTGAATAAAAGAATATTCAGAATTGGAATGAGGCGTATGTTGTGTTTTTATAGCACTTGATTATAAAATACGTAAATTATTCAGAAACACTGGATTTATACTCATTCTGAATAATTGATTCGATGATAAGTCAACGATGAAGACGGTGGTTGAAGACCGGAGTTCTTCCCATCGTTTAGATGATTATTGATGTCGTGAATGGGTTGTACAGCTAAGACAAGGTAATAAGTGGTGATCGTCTCGATGACTTGGAGATCGACCGGATATGCGAGGGCCTCTCTCCTGTATTGGACATATGAGATGAGGAATAAGGTGCCTTTGATTTCGTTCAGACCCAGAACGAACTATTAAATGGATGTGTGTCTAACATTGGGTTTTATTCTGTGTTGATTGATCTCTATTAAATATATGTCTGTTTGGTGGCGGAGAATTTATTCTCTTGCTTAACACCCTTCTATGAAATGTACGAGCTCAGATGTTATATATCGATATACATTAGTTGCGTGGCGTGAATTGTCAGTGTGGCATGCTGAGATGCAAATGATCAAGGCTTCTATTGAAAAGCATAGTCTTGTGCTTGATGATCAAAGCACGGCTTTAAATAGCATAGCTTTGTGTACAACGTTAATTCGTGAGCCTCACACCCCGGTATGAACTAGAAACGGGAGAGGACTACAGGGAGGACATGTGTTTCTTTCTAGCTAGAAGTGGTGTCATGGTATGGAGCCCAGACAGTTTTACTTATGTGGATGATGTAAAGAGAGGCACCTCAGATATATCGGTCACTACAGGGTCGATGGATGATATGGTCGACATACTGATTATGCCTCATAGGGCGGGGAAATGCATTGTTCATGAATAACCAATCACAAACGTATGAGTGGGCCGGCCCTGAATATCCAAGGTGCAGTTGCGACTGTAGCCTAAGACATGGTAGGCTAGATTATCTCGAATTCGATACGGACGATCCCTTGCCTTGGTTCATGATGGAAATCCAACTTCCAATATGACATTGTGCAGTTTTAATTGTAGAACTAATATGGAGACATAGTAGGATGGGGTACTATGCCGCCTATGATTGATACGTTTACATTTGAAGTGATTTTGACACTATATACTTATAGTAATATCAAAATGATTTGTTTTAAACGTACGAAGCATGTTTGGCTATTATAAGGTGAAACTCTATCCTCCGGCTTGCATTGCATTGTGTGATGGGACCTGAGTCTTATAATAGCTTATTTTTCCAAAAAGCATTGCGTTGTTTGTTTTCTGCACTAGTATTCTTGGGCGAAAACCCGTTCCATGTTATACGGCGTGGTCCCTTGATTTATCTAACTTTAAAACTAAGTTATAACTATTTTAGTTCTCACACTAGTCACATAACTGATCTGGAGTTTATTGTTTTAACCTAAACTCTGGATGCCCATATTTTCCACACGGGAAGCTAGTAGTTGGGTTTTTGCAGATATTATTTTCATATGATCCTGGATTTACAGCTGGAGTAATATTCAGAACGCTCTGTATCCGTGTATCTCGTTCAGTTGTGTTATGTATTATTTTTCCGTTGCATTGTAATTTCAAATCTCTATATATTTTCCAGTGTGTAATATTTATTCATACTCTGTTATATTCTTGTACTCAGTTGCAAATTGTTATAATAACAATGGAATGTTCATCTGTTTGTGTTCTAGTTTGTCGTATTCTCAACTCAATCCGGGCTTTCCCGTAAGGGCGAGTTTTAGTTGTTTCACAAAGACTCCCATCACTCATAGTATGAAGAAATAAATGATGTAAAACATACAAGAGAATGGATAGAAGTCACGCTTCTAACACAAGGAATTTGTAATGTGTCCATTACAAGTCAGTATGTATTTCGCCCATGATATATAGTAAAGTATTGGTCATGTGTTTTGTATGAGTAAAGCACTCTCTTCCTTGCGTGGAAGCTCTTAGTTGATATTTGGTCTGTATATCACCGGTGGTCAATGTATTTTTTTTCGTTAATAAAATAGTGTTACGGATCACTATAAAAACCGGTCGGCTTTACCAAAAAAAAAGAATGGTAACACGATAAAAGTGAAGTTCAGTTTGGGTTTATACTAAATTTTTTTAAGAAGTTTCTTTCCAAAACTGTCTTATTTATTTTTATAACGGATGTCAGGAAAATTTGGACATCACATAATTAGTTTTGATAAATTATATTATTTTATTGACTAAAATAATATTAAAATGGTTAAATATCGGAATATTTAATTTTTAAGAGAAATAATTGAAATGTGGTGTCCAAAAATAATTATAAATGTATTATATAATTAATAAATCATTTTTGGAAGGGTTTTAATTTAATTTTAATAACAAATCAAATTTGGTATGAATAGGACTTGTCGCACAGCGGTAATTCGCGAACTTCGACCATTAACTTTGAATTGACATACAGGAAGGTCCAACCGTCGGATTCTCCCGAAACGAAAAACGTTGGGTTAAAAATGAAAAGAGTTTTCAAATGGAATAGAATGTTTAAAAATAAAACTGTTATATTTTATGATAAGTTCAAATCTGTTTCTAAAAAGGTCGCTATAAATGCAGTTCAGTGACCAGAATTTGAAACCGATTGGAATGGCCTTATAAAAATTATTAAAAATATGAAAAAATAATAATAAATCATAATTTGTGATTTTAAATTATTTGAGTAAGAATTATGAAATTTTGGACTACGATTTGAATTTGAGGACTTTTGACCTGATTTACTTAACATAGTAAATCAATATTTTGATGTTTAATTTGAGGATAAACTTAAAGATTTCAAACTTAAGTTTATTTTGGTTTGATTGGAAATAATCTTTGGATATTTCAATATTGGATTCCTTAGTTATACGAATACTATTTTGAGGAATTTGGAAAATAGAGAATCGTTATTCGCTATATGATATTTGTTGGTTTTATAATTTGATATTGAATATAAGTCATTATGATTTATATTTAAAGCCATATATCTGATATCAAATTGTATTTTGGTTTTCTTGTGAATGGTGTCTTCAAAAACACTGTTCTTAGCCAGTTGAAAATGAAGTTTATGGAATAAATCTTTTAATTAAGATTAATGAAGTTTTCCAATTAATAAATATAATTGGAATTGATTGGAAGTTTGTTTTTGGGTTTATCGTGAACGATGTTTTGAATGACATATATTCTTTAACCTAGTTAAAGGAAAGATGATTTCTTATGTTTGAGTTTTTATAAATCTTTCAATAAAAACTTGACTAAATTAAATGAAGATTAAAAGTATATTAGAGTTTTAATAAATCTTTCAACAAAGATTTATAATGAAAGAAGGTAATTAAACTAACCAATATACAAGAGGTGTTAGATATGAAGTACCACCAGTTCAGCTCCATGGGATGAATATGATGTAATTGGGATAACGATAAGATACATTACCTTTTGTAAGGCTCGATAATCCCTATAAGGCTTATAAACCTTAACTTGAGTTAAGTTTGTGAAAAGAGATTCTATAAATCTTTGACAAGATCTAAGGGAGTAACTCCCAGTGTAAAGGATATTTGAGTAAAAGAATATTCTGAATTGGAATGAGACTTATGATTTGTTTATATATCACTTGATTTTTATGATGTGAAAGTTATTCAGAAAGACAGGGTTTTAACCCATTCTAATTTAATACGACAAGTATTGAAAATACTGAAGACGATGATTGAAGACTGAAGATCTTCACATCTTTTGGATCATTCTTGATGCCTTGGGTAGCTCCCGTTATAGGGTTAAAGGGGCGGTTGTCCATATGTACTTGGAGATTGACTAGACATATAAGGACCTCTCTCCCTTAGGAAATGAGGAATAAGGTGCCTTTGGTATCGTTTAGACCTAGAACGAACTTGTAAATAGATGTTGTTTGATGTTATATTTCATAACATAACCGATTATTTACTATTGATGATAAATCTTTGGTGGTGGAGAATCTATTCTCTTAGCTTATCACCCTTCTTTGAGACGTATGAACTCAAAGGTTATATTATTAATAGAAACTGATCATATGTGTGAACTGACAATATGGCATGCTAACTTGTTGATAGATCAAAGCTTTTTTGTTGATAAGCAGAGCTTTATGGATGATGATTAAAGCATGGCAGATATAACATAGCTTTGTGTTGAAACGTGACTTTGGCAGGCCTCACAACCTGGGAATGGCCAAAAACAGAATGGTAGATAGCAGAGTAAGGACTGACATTCCCATTTAGCTGAAAAGTGATGCCATGGTATAGAGCCTAGGAAATTTACTTATGTGGATAATGGATTCTACCGCCTCGTACGATGGTCAACCAATGACTAGGATGACGGTAACAATGACTGTGGAATGTTATGTTCAGGTGTAACATGAACTCACTAGGAATTGGTGGGCTGACTCTGTCACTCTAATGGACCATGCGTTGAGTCCTGGGACATTTGCTAGGATGTTCCAAATGGTTAATGAAGATCCTTTGCCTTGGTCATTGATGGAAATCCAACTTCCAATATGAGCCTTGCACTTTCAGTTATAAACATATATGGAGACATTATAGGTTGAGGTATTATGCCATCTAAGATTGATACATATATTTTCGAAATTGATTTCCACACTATGCACTAATAATAATAAAAGAGAATTTCGTGTATCAAGCATGTTAGGCTATTATAAGGTAAAACATTATCCACTGTTTTGCGCTTGTATTGAGTGATCGGACTTGAGTCATATAATTGCTTCATTTTTCAAAAAGAAATGCAAATTTTTATGACCTCTATTCATGTGGCGAAGACTTGTTCCATGTTGTACGGCATGGTCCTATGTGTAACGACCCGCATTCTACGCCTCGAAGGATCGTAGAATATTTATATCTTTCATATGCGAAGTCGTATGGTCATGTTACTTTGGGAGATGACTATTGGGGTCATTTCCCATGTTCATGATTTTTGCCGATTTTTAAATGACCATTTTGCCTCTAGCTCATCTTGTTTCGGCCATAACTTTTGATTGGAAAGGAGTTTTGACCTGAAACCACTTCCGTTAGATCCGGATGATTGTTTACCTTTCCATAGAGTGGTCACATTAGCCAAACGGACTCACCGTTTGGGAGATATGGCTGAAACAGGTTTCATATGGTGAAAAATAGCTTAATTTGGCTTAACCGGGTGATAAACAGCTAGGCCCAAAGGGGAATTTCGGGATTTGGAGTATTTAAGGGCTGTTAGGGTTTAGAAAACACCCTTTTTCTCACTTTCGCAGCCGCCACTTTCATTCTTGGAACCCTAGTAATGGCCTCCAACGTCTAAAACACCCCAAATCACCTTCTAATTGCTCAGTAAGCCAAATCTACATCAAATCAAAGCGGATTAGCACAAGAATCAACGTTGAACTGCTGTATAGCTTTGGTATTCGCGCCCAAACAGAGAATCATTTCAGATTTGGTATTCTATTTGTAGCAAAGGTGAGTGATTTGCATAGTTCCTCACTAATTATGGTTAATTAAGGGTAATTAGTGGTAATTAGCTAATTTAAACATGAGTAAATTTTGGAAAAATATTTATAAAATTCGAAATGATGTTTTGGACCTCTGTTAGAAACTTGGGTTAATTTGGTTAATTTTTGCTAATCCTATCATTAATTATACTTGAACATGATTAAGGGGAAATATGGGGTTTTGGCTATGTTTTATCCGCTTTAACCTATCAAATTTTTGTTTTGGTGGTCGTGTTCAATTTTACAAGCTGCTATGACTGTATGATATGCTTTGTGATTGCTTAGAAAAGTTAGAATGGTCAAAAATGCCGTCGAGTGGCATAAACAGTTGCTGGAAAAGTTGCAGGAAATGCAGACAGGGACTGGATCAGATCCCCTTTACCCGACCCGAACCGCTCGTAGACGTTTGCCATGATCCGAACCGCCTGGAAGTTCAAGAACTGATGGCCAAGGAGGATCACAAATCGGAGCATCCTATCCGAACCGAACCGCTCATACCAGAAGCCCCGACCCGATCCGCCAGGAGTTCTCCGACCTGAACTGATGGACCACGAGAGGACTTGAAGGCCGACTCGATCCGCCAGGGGTGACCTAGACCGATCCGAACCGCCACGAGATGAAGGCCACAGACTGAACCGAAGAGCTTGGACTTGAGGCATGGACTACGAGCCGAACTGGGAGTACAATCTGAAGCGAAGAAAAAGGGGAAGCCGAACCGATCCGGGGAAGGAGAGGACCAAAACCCGAGATGCAAAGGTAGTCCAAATGGGAAGTTTGTACCCAGGATCTAGTTGGGAACCAACGGGTCAACTTCATGAGTTGGGCTTTGCTGCGGGACGTGTGCTAAGGGGTTATCGACGTCTGTAGCTTTGATTCACCACCAAGACGGATGTTAGGCTACGTATCAGTGCAGTGGGGTAGTTACTACTCCATGGGCCAGAGTGATCGTAGCAAGGCTATGAGCCAGTGCAGTGGAGTTGTTATGACTTCATGGGGCATAGTAGATATAGCAAAGACTAGTGGCTATGGATCAATGCAGTGGTGTCATCATGACTCCATAGGGCAGAGTGATCATAGCAAGGAATAAGGTGATCAACGTGGTGGATGTCGTATGCTTTACGCACTGAGTGAGAGATGTGAGGATGGTTGCTATGTTTGGTTGTTTGCTTTCACTATGACATACACACCCCCATCCCTGTATTATTTACACCATATGTTAGTGGCACCTTAGAGTGTTGAGCGGTATGTTGTGCTAACTCTTTGGTTGCAAGTCCAGGTTCAGGTATAGTTTAGTATACCTATTATTGTTCTGTTTTGATGCTTATCGCTCATACCAGACTTTTGTCTGATCTAGAGTTTTATATCTCTTCTTATTACTCTTGGTGCTCTTAAATGGGCAGACTAGAGACAAGTTAGGTGGTATGCACAGGTAGTTGTACCATAGACGAGCAGGAGGCTCCCACATATGATATATATATATATATATATATATATATATATATTCTCCTTGTGTCGCTGCTAGTCACTACTTTGGGCATTAGTAGTGCACCTTTCCTTTCTTTTTCTTTGGAGACAGTTTTAAAGTTGTAATAATGATGATGTGGAACATAAGCTGTAATTGGATTTTCCACTGCTATGATGTTTAATTTTCAGCTTATGCACTGTCTCACATGTTTGTGTCGAAGTATGTTATTATTATATTTTATTCCATGCACTGTGAGATATTCTACAGGTTCTTTGTTAGTTCATCAGTAAGTTCTCTTCTTTTTCCTTCCTTTAGCGACTGTCCCATGCTGGTTGGACACTGGCACAACGCACTTTCATGGGAAATGTCGGCTGGTGCGGGGCGGGCCGTCACACTTGGTATCAGAGCTCTAAGTTGCGTAGTTAACCTAGGGAAGACACCAGGGAGAGATAATAAATATATGAGAGTGCGTAATTGTGATTATTTTGGTTTTCAAAAGCTATATATATATACTATTAGTATAGCTAAGGATGAAGTCGCACTGCACTGACACCACAAAGAGGATGATTAATCGTTTCTCTTTACAGATTGAACGATGTGTCGATATACGAGAGGTGCTGGTAGAGGAGCCAACAATGGGAATGCTCCTGACATGAGGGCTATGTTTACTGACTTCAAGAGAGATATGCTTAGGGACATTCAGAGGGCAGTCCCTGATACTGCTAATGGTGGTGGTGCAGCGGTGCAGGCGCCAAGGGCCGATTTTGCCAAGCTCTGTAAGGATTACACTAGTCTTGGTGGAAAGTCGTTTTCCACGGAACGGAATCGACCACAGAAGTTTAGGATTAGTTGGATAGCTGTGAGTGAATCTTAGAAGATTTGGGTATCGAGGATGCAATGAAGAGAAAGCTAGCATCCCGTCAGCTGCAAGGACGAGCGATGAATTGGTGGAATGCTATTAAGGCAGCTACTCCTAAGGACTAAGTTACATGGGATCAGTTTAAGGCCCGATTCGGTGAAAAATTTATCCCAGCTGCCCAGAAGTCAGAGTTGTTTAGGAAATTCCTGGAGCTCAAGCAGAATAGTAGGGCAGTCTCGGAGTACATTGCAGAATTCGGTACTTTATCGAAGTATGGATTATCCCTCATTGACACTCCCGAGAAGAAGAATGAGAAGTTTATAACAGTTTTGTATCAGTACTTGGGGGAAAGGCTTATTAACCACATCGATGAGACGTTTGAATCGATCGTGGGAAAAGCATTGAGGTCAGAAAGTCTTTACCCAAATTTGAAGACTGAGGTTGCATCTGCAGAGGAGCCAAAGCCGCAAGCAAGCGGTGGAGGCAAGAATGGTTCTCAGAATAAGAGAAAGCAGAATCAGACCAAAGATGGCCAGAAGAAAAAGAATAAGAAAGATGTTGAGTGCTTCAGCTATGGTAAGAAGGGCCACTATGCCAAAGAATGTCGGGCCAAGCCAGCGGATAGGAAGTGCTTCAGCTGCGGCCAAGTGGGACATCACAAGGACAAGTGTCGGCAACCCCCTAAGGAAAAGCAGATTATGAAAGCATATGTTATCAATAATGTTCCTTCTTCGTCGAATGCCCCAACTGCGGCGGAGAAAGGAAAGAATATTGTTATCCAAGGTATGCTTTCTGTTTATGATGTTCCTGTTCGAGTATTGTTTGATACCGGAGCTTCCAATTCCTTCATATCTAGTGACTTGATAGATAGGTTGGGATTAGGGCCCGAGATTGTCGATAGACCTTTAGTAGTGACGAACCCAATTAGTGGTTCAACTAACCTTAGCATGATTTGTCATAATGTGGTCTTTTCAAGTCATGGATGCATGTTTGTTTGTGATTGCTTTGTTTTGGGCTTTACTGGGTTTGGCATTATTTTGGGAGTCGATTGGCTCCAAAGATACGGGATGGTGGTAGACTGTGAGGGCATTTTGGTGACAGTTAGAGCGGATGATGGGCGGAGGGTAGTGTTTGGTGGTCTACCTAATGATGAGGTAATGGCTAGTTTTCTAAATTCCCTCGACATCCTGCATAATGAGTTGTCAGATGTGCCGGTGGTTGGCCAGTATCCGGACGTCTTCGAAGAAGTGACCGGACTTCCACCACACCGAGAGATTGAGTTCCGTATTGACTTAGTGAAAGATACCAGACCTATAGTGATGCCACTTCGTTGTATGGCGCCAAGGGAGCAGCGAGAGCTCGGGGTGCAAGTAAGCAATCTTTTGAGGAAGGGATTTATCAGAAGAAGTGTTTCTGAGTGGGGAGCACCAGTTGTGTTTGCTACCAAGGCAGATGATTCCCTTCGATTGTGTGTGGACTACCGCGAATTGAACAAGGTGACGAGGAAGAATAAGTATCCTCTACCGCGGATAGATGATTTGTTTGATCAGTTGAGTGGTGCGAGAACGTTCTCCCAGTTGGATCTCGCGATAGGTTTTCATCAGTTTAGAGTGGAAGCTGAGAGTATAGCTAAAACGACATTTTGGACGCCGTCTGGATTCTATGAGTGGTTGGTCATGCCATTCGGGTTGATCAATGCACCATCATATTTTGTGGATCTTATGGATAGAGTATTGAGGGATCAATTGAATAAGTTTGTTCTTGTGTTCGTGGATGATATTTTGGTCTACTCGAGGACAGAGGAAGAACATAAGGAACATTTAAGAATAGTGATGGAGGTGTTGAGAAAACACCAATTGAAAGCAAAGTTTTCTAAGTGTCACTTCTGGAGGAGGGAAGTGAGATTCTTGGGCCATGTTGTTTCCGAGAATGGTATTGCCGCGGACCCTGCGAAGATGGCTATGGTACAGGATCGGTCTACGCCCAAGAATGCAACGGACATAAGAAGTTTCTTGGGATTAGCTGGATATTATCGTAAGTTTATCCAAGACTTCTCCAAGATAGCAGCACCGTTGACTCAGTTGACTAAGAAGAATCAAGCTTTCGTCTGGGACGAAAAGTGCGAGGATGCATTCAAGAGTCTAAAGGAAAAGTTGACATGTGCACCAGTGTTAGTCATTCCTAAGGGGAATGAAGAGATGACGGTATATACGGATGCATGTGGTACCGGACTAGGTGCTGTACTGATGCAAGGAGGTAGGGTTGTAGCTTATGCAAATCGGCAATTGAAACCGCATGAGAGAAGGTACCTTACCCAGGATTTGGAATTAGCCGCGATCGTATTCGCATTGAAGATATGGAGACATTATATTTTGGGAGAAAGATTCGAGTTGTTTACTGATCATAAATCATTAAAGTATCTCTTCGCTCAGAAGGATCTAAATCTCCGGCAGCAAAGATGGTTAGAATTCTTAGCTTCCTATGATTTCGACATCGCATATACACTAGGAAAGGGCAATGTAGTGGCTGATGCATTGAGTAGAAGACATGCCAGTTTAGGAGCTATGTTTCTTGAGTGGAAGCAACTGGAGTACATCGCTGGGTATGATTTCAGACCAAAATGCGAATTGGATCCAGAAACGTTAGCAAGTTTGACGATCAGACCCACTTTGATTGAGCGGATTGGTTCCAGTCAGAGGGACGATCCTAACCTATTGGAAATCATCTCAAAGTTAGAGATGGGAATCGACGAAGAGATGAGCAAGTATGGGCTTGATCGAAATGGATGGCTTAGAAAGAATGGAAGACTAGTTGTACCCAATGTCAATGGATTGAGAGATGAAGTGCTTAGAGAATGTCATCACTCAAAACTGACTATACACCCCGGTGGTAAAAGATGTATCGAGACATGAAGCAGACCTACTACTGGGAAGGGATGAAAAGAGACATAGGGAAGTTTATATCCAAATGCATGAATTGCCAGCTAGTTAAAGCTGAGTAAAAGAAGCCTAGTGGTTTGTTGCAACCATTAGAGATTCCAGAATGGAAATGGGAACAAGTCTCAATGGATTTCATTGATGGGTTACCAAGGACTAGATCGGGCCATGATAGCATTTGGGTGATTGTGGACCGATTGAGCAAGAGTACAAGATTTATACCCGTCAAGTCGAATAGAACTGCAGCTAAGTTAGCTGAACTATATGTACAGTGGGTAGTGAGATTTCATGGAATACCCAAAGGCATTGTGAGAGACCGAGATCCGCTGTTCACTAGTGGATTTTGGAAGAGCTTACAAGAGGCGTTAGGATCAGAATTACATCTCAGTACCGCGTATCATCCTCAAATCGACGGACAGACAGAGAGAGTTAATCGAGTATTAGAAGATATCTTAAGAGCTTGCATATTAGACTTTGGTGGATCATGGGATGATCATTTGCATCTCATAGAGTTTGCATATAATAATAGTTATCAATCCAGTATTGGTATGGCTCCATTTGAAGCTTTGTATGGAAGACCATGTAACTCACCATCATATTGGTTAGAAACCGGTGAGAAGTTTGTGCTTGGACCAGATGTGATAAGAGAAACTTCAGCTAAGATTAAGGTTATCCAACAGCGAATGAAGGCTTCCCAAGATAGGCAGAAGAGTTATGCTGATAAGACGAGAAGAGAATTAAAGTTCCCCATTGGCGACTTGGTTTTTGTCAAGATTTCTCCGTTGAAGAGCATGATACGATTTGGCAGGAGAGGCAAGTTAGCACCAAGATTTGTTGCACCATTCCCAGTTCTCGAGCAAATTGGGAATTTGGCATATAAAGTTGAATTACCAGAGTAGATAGCAGGAGTTCACAATGTATTTCATGTTTCCCAGTTAAGGAAGTTCGTGCACAACCCCGATGTGACTGTTTCACATGATCAGTTGGACGATATCGAGGTTGAACCTGAGGCGGTTCGGAACCGCAAGCCTATGCGTATTGTTGGGAATGATACGAAGCAACTTTGAAGGAAGGCGGTGAAATTAGTCAAAGTTCAGTGGGGGCGAGAATGAGAATGACAGTACTTGGGAGACAGAGGAGAGCATTAGGAAGACGTATCCAGAACTCTTTGCCTGGTAAGATTTCAGTCTCAATTTAGTCTTTCCGCATGCTAGGATAGGCTTGTTTTGTTTGTTTTGCATGTTTGATTGTTGTATGTGGCTGGTAGGCATGCGGGATCCTTTATATGTTTTGGGTTAAGGAATTTCGGGGACAAAATTTCTTAAGGGGGGATAATGTAACGACCCACATTCTACGCATCGAAGGATCTTAGAATATTTATTTCTTTCATTTGCGAAGTCGTATGGTCATGTAACTTTGGGAGACGACTATTGGGGTCATTTCTCATGTTCATGATTTTTGCCGATTTTTAAATGACCATTTTTCCCCTAGCTGATCTTGTTTCGGCCATAACTTTTGACCTGAAACCACTTCCACTGGATCTGGATGATGGTTTACCTTTCGGTAGAGTGGTCACATTAGCCAAACGGACTCACCGTTTGGGAGATATGGCTGAAACAAGTTTTAGATGGTGAAAAACTGCTTAATTGGGCTTAACCGGGTGATTAACATCTAGGCCCAAAGGGGAATTTCAGGATTTGGAGTATTTAAGGGCTGTTAGGGCTTAGAGAACACCCTTTTTCTCACTTTCGCAGCCGCCACTTTCATTCTTGGAACCCTAGTAATGGCCTCTAACATCTAAAACACCTCAAATCACCTTCTAATCGCTAATCGCTAATTAAGCCAAATCTACATCAAATCAAACCCGATTAGCACAAGAATCAAGGTAGAACTACTGTATAGCCTTGGTATTCGCGCCTAAACAGAGAATCATTTCAGATTTGGTATTCTATTTGTAGCAAAGGTGAGTGATTTGCATAGTTCCTCACTAATTATGGTTAATTAAGGGTAATTAGTGTTAATTAGCGAATTTAAACATGATTAAATTCTAGAAAAATATTTATAAAATTCGAAATGATGTTTTGGACCTCTGTTAGAAACTTGGGTTAATTTGGTTAAGTTTTGCTAATCCTATCATTAATTATACTTGAACATGATTAAGAGGAAATATGGGGTTTTGGCTATTTTTGATCCGTTTTAACCTATCAAATTCTTGTTTTGGTGGTTGTGGTCAATTTTACAAGTTGCTATGACTGTATGATATTCTTTGTGATTGCTTAGAAAAGTTAGATTGGTCGAAAACGCCGTCGAATGGCGTAAACAGCTGCTGGAAAAGTTGCAGGAAATGTAGATAGGGACCGAATCGGATCCCCTTTACCCGACCCGAACCGCTCGTAGACGTTTGCCACGATCCGAACCGCCTGGAAGTTCGTGAACTGATGGCCAAGGAGGATCACAAATCGGAGCACCCTATCCGAACCGAGTCGCTCATACCAGAAGCCCCGACCCGATCCGCCAAGAGTTCTCCGACCCGAACTGATGGACCACGAGAGGACTTGAAGGCCGACCCGATCCGCCAGGGGTGATAAAGACCGATCCGAACCGCCACGAGATGAAGGCTACGGACCGAACCAAAGAGCTTGGGCTTGAGGAATGGACCACGAACCGAACTGGGAGTAAGGGAAGCTGAACCGATCCGGGGAGGGAGAGGACCAAAACCCGAGATTCAAAGGTAGTCCAAATGGGAAGTTTGTACCCAGGATCCAGTTGGGAACCAACGGGTAAACTTCATGAGTTGGGCTTTGCTGCGGGACGTGTGCTAAGGGGTTATCGATGTCTGTAGCTTTGATTCACCACCAAGACGGATGTTAGGCTACATATCAGTGCAGTGGGGTAGTTACTACTCCATGGGGCAGAGTGATCGTAGCAAGGCTATGAGCTAGTGCAGTGGAGTTGTTATGACTTCATGGGGCAGAGTAGACATAGCAAAGACTAGTGGCTATGGATCAGTGCATTGGTGTCATCATGACTCCATGGGGCAGAGTGATCATAGCAAGGAATAGGGTGATTAAAATGGTGGATGTCGTATGCTTTATACACTTAGTGAGAGATGTGAGGATGGTTGCTATGTTTGGTTGTTTGCTTTCACTATGACATACACACCCCCACCCCCGTATTATTTACACCATATGTTAGTGGCACCTTAGAGTATTGAGCGGTATGTTGTGCTAACTCTTTGGTTGCAGGTCCAGGTTCACGTATGGTTTAGTATACCTGTTATTGTTCTGTTTTGATGCTTATCGCTCATACCAGACTTTTGTCTGATCCAGAGTTTTATGTCTCTTCTTATTACTCTGGGTGCTCTTAAATGGGCAGACTAGAGACAGGTTAGATGGTATGCACGGGTAGCTGTACCGGAGACGAGCAGTAGGCTCCCACGTATGATATATATATATATATATATATATATATATATATATATATATATTCTCCCTGTGTCGCTGCTGGTCACTACATTGGGCATTAGTAGTGTACCTTTCCTTTCTTTTTCTTTGGAGATAGTTTCAAAGTTGTAATAATGATGATGTGGAACATAAGCTGTAATTGGATTTTCCGCTGCTATGATTTTTAATTTTCTGCTTATGCACTTTCTCACCTGTTTGTGTCAAAGTATGTTATTATTATATTTTATTCCATGCGCTGTGAGACATTCTACAGGTTCTTTGTTAGTTCACCAGTAAGTTCTCTTCTTTTTCCTTCCTTTAGCGACCGTCCCGTGCTGGTTGGACATCGGCACAACGCACTTTCATGGGAAATGTCGGTTGGTGCGGCCGTCACACTATCATTTACCCAACTATAAAATAAAGTAAATAACTGTTTTAGTTCTCACAGCAGTCCCTTGACTGACTCAGAGTTTATTATTTCCGACCTAAACTCTAGTTCCCCATATTTTCCACACGGGGAGCTAGTAGTTTTGGTTTTGTAGATATCTTTTAGAGTAGGATTCTAGATTGAAGCTAGAGCTGTGTCCAGAGCATCTGATAGTCTTTTGCTGAATGTAATTATGTTTTACACCGTGTATTGTAATTTATTATTCTCTGATCTGATGTACTCTGATATATTTTTGTACTCTAATGTAAAATTGTTGTAATAACAATGAAATATTCTTTTGTTTTTTGATCTGATGTGTTGTATCCATAATGGTTCGAGGGTTTCTACCGTTTGGACTGGACCTATATGGCTTATGATCGATTTAATGGATGGAATTTTCGAGTCGTTATAGTTAGTATCAGACCTTTGATTTACAAAGATTTGGGGGTATGAATCATTAGAACAAGATGAAACAGATCATCAGAGATAGGATTAGTAATATCTTATATGTGTAACGGCCCGCAAATCCGTATTATTTGAGTTGACTAATAACACCACACGTCCAACCCAAATTGCACAGAAATACGAATCATTATTAGAAAGAAGTTAGAGAATGAGAAATAGAAAGAAAGAAATATTAGAATATATGAAAACAAAGATCACAAACACACAGCGGAAGGAATAAAATATATTAGGTAACATAAACTTTGAAATACAATTCGGTAACTTTATATACATACCATCATCAGAGCACAACAGCTATTTTTGGAACAGTTATAAACACCTGTTTCCAGATACAAACATGGTACACAGCGGAATATATGATAGTCTATAGCTAACTGGTGATGCCTCCTGCTTCAAGCTCTTCCAAGTGAATCTGAAAAATCCCGACTACTTGACTACCCATACAAATTTGGGCACCCAAGAGTTTAGGGAAAACAAAAACAAAATAAACTCTGGGTCAGTCATGGGACTGGTGTGAGTAAACTCCAACCATTTGTTTAACTTTTAAAATCCTTTCAAAACAAAAGATAATAGTAAGACCAACCCACACATAAATATTGACGGTTTTTATCTTACTATAACCCAAAACACTTTGATACAAAAATCCAGCGATATTATAATAGCGTCTACATCAAATAAATAGAATCTAGCGGAACGCTTGCATCTCATGCTCCATATATAATATAAAATTTAAAATCGTAGGGCGCTTATTGGAGATTGGATTCCGACTATAACAAGGTATGGAACCACCTTCCGATAGTGTATCTCTAGAGAGGAATACACTGGGTTCAACAAGAACATCTTGCAACCTGGCCCACACATGACCGACCACTCATTTCGCTGGAGTGTATCGAATGTATATCAGCAACAGTTGGGATCAACAACCATTTCCCGAATGGGGCAGCATCAAATAGAATTAGGAATTAAATGAATCTCTAGCTAGAGGATAATACCCCATAATGGGTGCGACCCACATAGCCATGTTGCCTGTCTGATTTTTGTCATTCCCCGGTTGTTGAGGCCCGAGGCTACGATTTCTTATCATTCATTGATAGCACAATCACTTTGAATGCCACATTGTCAGATCCGTTAATCACTAATTGATTTGCACAAATATATTCTGGATATTTATCTAAGATAATAAATTCCCCGCCACCATATATATCTATACAGACCAACATATGCGATCATTGGAAATACTCTGTCAGACATTCGTCCATATACGTTCGTTCTGGAATTGAATGAAACCGAAGGCACAATTTCCATAAATAGAAAAAGCCCTTGCACTTTACTCCGTCTTCGATTATCTTCACATAACTTGATTCGCAACGCTACTGCCAACATGAAGTGGTTCACGGATAATAGTCCAACCGGTCTCTCCATATTAACAATGATTATTGGCAAATACTTCGATAGTCGGTTATTTAACTATCGAAGAAAAACGAACAAACATTCATCCATAACGTCAAACAAATCACAGGGCCATTTAATTGATATTTCATTCATTAATTAAATCACTACTCCATTTCCTTATCAATATTTGTTAGCCAAATATTTTCAACCATCATCTTGGCCCTTTTCGCTATTTCGAAACATTTCCATATATCGCCTCCTTTTATTTTCTATACGTAGAAAATATCTTCTATTTATAACTGGAAAACATTCCAATTACTTATCTCTTTCACGCCCGTTCATTTCTACACTCAGGAAATATTTATTTATTATATTTCTAAATTTCCACTTGCTTGGGTTAAAACGAATGTTGTGTAAAACATCGTTACAACAATCCAAAGCACTGCATTCAACTAACTCTTATTCAAACATTTCTCTTCGAGACTGGATCTTGTTGTTTATCGGTTAGTAATGAAATCAATCAAGTTGGGGTATAATTACCTCTCAGACCTTGACTGAATAACATCTTTAACTTCAAAACAGACAGGACCACTTATCTCAAATCATTAACATCATAAAAACCTCTATTCATTTTTAAAATGTGTATATATATATTTCTCTTTCTATTACCAGATTTCCAATTTCCTTTTTGTTTATAATATTCTATTTTTAAGTTCGTTTCCTTTCCAGATTCTATATATATTGATATATAGATTTCTAACTATCAAAATATCTTAAAAATATTCTAACTCCTTAAATTTCCAGAAAATTTTGCCATAACCTCCTTTGTACTGGTCGATAGTTCAAGCCTCAAATCACTTCTCTAGGCCCTTTCCATTCAAAAAGAAAATCAAAAAGCCAAGTGGCTTGCCGATTCGGTGCATAAAATCTCATATGGAATTTAAACGTGTAACTTTTTGTCGAGCACACAAATTATAAACTTCATTCTCTTCATTTTGTTCCAATTTAACACATGTTCACCTATTTTCAATTCAATTCAACTCAATCCAATCATTTGAATTCAGTTTCGCCCATTTATTCTTTAATTTGCTTCTTAGCCTATTTCACTTGTTATTTAAACATATCATGTTCGTATGTATTTTAGTTTGCTTATAAATCAATTGAATCCCATTTTCATTTCAGGTTTCATATTCGATTTGGAATATGAAATTCACAAGTCTCATTTACTTATCAAAAGAAATATCTCGATCTAAAATTCGATTAACAAATTATTCTTCCACTTAGTAAATTCTATTCAAAAATAAATAACTTATTTTGTTTCAAAAATTAATCCATTTACTCCACTCGAGTTCATATTTATTTTATAACTCAAGTCTAGATTTTTCAAATGGAAATTCAGATTTTATTTATATAAACCTGTAACAACTCGCAATTTCTGAACCAATTAAATTTTTTTATTTTAGCAATTTTAACAGATTTTGAATAATTAAAATATTTTATTTTAAATAATAACGATGAAAAACTTATTTTAAACGAAGCTATGACGTATAAATTTATAATTTATATACTATGAACCAGAAATGGCGCGGCCGTTTGAAAATTTGATTTTAAACTTTAACTGAATGTACAGGATTCAAAATAAATTGGATGTCAGTAAAACTAGAAATATTTAAATCTGTTTAACCATATCTTTCTAACGAATGAAAGAAACTGAAATTTCACCTTAAAAATAAATAGTTATGGCCAGTTTAAAATTTAGAAAAATCGCTATAGAATTTATATATATTTTAATATAATATATGGCCCTTAAAAATAGCCATTTTTCAAATAACCTCCGTTTTTTACGAAACCACTTTTGTTGGAACCAGAATGTCAAATTATTGCTAGATTTCAATTTTCATGATTTTTAGAATTAATATGTGAGCACGGCAAAAGAAAATGTGTTTTGTCAATTTCAGTCAATTTCGATCGAACAGAAAATGGCCATTTTTCAAACTGTCTCAGAATTCGATAAAATTAGTTTTGTTAGGACCGTATCATCAAAACATAACCAAGAAATAATTTTTCTATAATTTTTAGAGGTCGTATGTGGCCCCGGTAAATTTAAATGTATGATCAAATTAAATTATTGAATATTTTAATTTTAAATTAAAGAAAAGTGTGCTGAGATGATCAAACGGGCTGACGAGACCTAGCCCATTGCATTCGGAAGGGGGATATTTGTCCAGGGTCAACTCTTGCTGGGCAGGATTAGGAGATATTATGAAGTAACGGGCTATTTTGTGAATGAAATTTACTGATATTATATTATAAATATTAGAAAACAATACTCTAACACTAGAAACATAGCCGCCGCCACTTATCAGTTCAATGGCCACAATTGTCCTAAATCGATCCTCAAAATTCCCTCAATTCGTTTGATATTTTCAGAAATAATAAAATGGAAATCGAAGAGCTTCCCAAGCTCTACAACTTAAATGGTGGTGGTCGTTAATCGTTGAGCGGTTAGTGAGATATTGGGGTGCAAACCGTCATCGTTTGGAGCGGAATTGGAGCAGCCTGGGGGCGGTGAGTTCAACCTACTTGGTGGCGCAAGGAGGTGGTGCAAGGGGCTTTGGTGTGGGGTAGGTCGATCGACGTCTGGTGGTCTACAGGCGCGTGCGATGGTGGTTTGTTCTAGCGATGGTGGGTTCGTATGTACTCAGTAATCATGATGGAAGAAGAAGAAAACGTGGCGGCCCTCAGATCTGAATTTGAACGGCCAGATGTGTAGTGAAGGGTAAAAGGGAATTATTTTTTTATTTATTTATTTATTTGTGTAATAAATGTTTAAATAGCAATAACTTTTGTAAACAGAAACGAAATTGGTCAAAACTGGATCCATCGAAAATTCAAAACCCCCAATGTGAGATTTCTAATTTTTAAATAATTAATAAATTTAATTATTTTACACGCTATGTAATGATGGTATGTATATGATTTAGATCTATTATGTTTTGAAATTTTGGATGATTGATCTATTGATTGGTAATGAATAATTATAGATCTGTATGTGTTAGTTAAATTAAAATACATCATGTTTGTCAATATTTTGTTGAATAATTTATATTAAACAAAAATGGATTGTCATATTAATTGAACTGAATTTACCTGTCAATTCAATTAAAAGTATCATTTTTGTTACATAATTGAATTGAATTAGAATTTTTAATTCAATAAAAACATCACCTTGTTTATGTTATTGAATTGAGTTGAATTTTCAATTCAACATAAAATACATCACTTTTGTGTTGATTGATAAAAACACCCCCTTTGTTGTGGTTTGATTGTAGTAGAAAAAGATTACATTTTTTATTTATTTGCAAATTTAGATGTAAATAAATATCCTACTAAAAATTTATATTTTTATTTGCATTCTTTGATGCAAATAAAACATTGAAAATAAAGTTGAATTTTTATTTGCATTCTTTGATGCAAATAAAATGTTGAAATTAGAAGTTGAATTTTTATTTGCATTCTTTGATGCAAATAAAACATTGAAATTAGAAGTTATACTTTTATTTGCATTCTTTGATGCAAATAAACTTTGAAATTTAAAAACTATATTAATAAAATATTGCAATAAAAAGTCATATTTTTATTTGCATTCTTTGATGCAAACAAAAGGTGGAAATATAGGTTGCATTTTTGGTTGCAATTTTAGATGCAAACAAAACATTAATTAAAGTTGCATTTTTGTTTGTATTTATATGTAAACAAAAACATTGAAATTGTAAGTTATATTTTATTTGCATTCTTTGATGCAAATATACATTGAAATAAAAAGTTATACTTTTATTTGCATGTTTGATGCAAATATACATTGAAATAAAAGCTCTACTTTTATTTGCATTCTTTGATACAGATAAAATGTTGAAATTGGAAGTTAAATTCTTATTTGCATTTTTTTGATGCAAATAAGACATAGTTTTAAAAAGGTTATATATTTATTTGTAATTTAGATACAAATTAAAAATAAAACATTAAAATTAAGATTATATTTTTATTTGCATATTTAGATGCAAGTAAACATCGTAGTTAAAAGATTATATTTTTATTTGCATATTTAGATGCAAATAAACATCATAGGAAAAGATTACATTTTTATTTGCATATTTTGATACAAATAAACATCATAGTTAAAGATTAAATTTTATTTGCATATTTAGATGCAAATAAACACTGTAGAAAAATGTCATGACATTAAAACTCTCTTTTATTTGTCATTAAAGAACATAGAAAATGTTATGTTAAAATGTGTTAACGGTAAAATTCACATTTTATTGTATATGTAGAAAAGATGAAAAATGATCATTTGTTTGAGATAAAAATATTGAAACATTAAATCATATTTTTAATGTAAGAATGAAATGAGATATTCATTGCAGTGAGAAAAATGTGAAAACATTAAAAATTCCATTTTTAATGTAGAGTATGTTTTATGTAAAATATACATTGTATAGATAGAAATGTTGAAAACATTAAAAGTTATATTTTAATGTAAAGTATGTTTCAAAGTAAAGATAAGATTTATGAAATATCCATGGTTGATCTATAAATGTTGAAACATAAAAATTTACATTTTTAATGTACTGGAGAATACATAAGACATTCATTATATGACTATGAATGTTGAAAATATAATGTAGCGATGCCTTGAAACATATGTTTGTGATGTTGAAATGTTACACCTCCATTTGCAAGTTATCCAACTTGTTTATGTGATTAGGACGATAATTTTTCACACATCGTCCAAGTGCACAAATAATATATTATTGGTGGTTGGCTGAAAACCCCATATGGGTATTGGGATGATATTGGACACACACTAGTCCTAATATTTATTTAATTGTCAATCGGTGGGTTGACAGCCTGTGATGAGCGTTATTTATCTATTTTAATGCTCACACTGTTATAAATCTCACTTTGGATGCAAATGTATTGTTTGATGATTTTTTATCATTATCGTTGGATATATGCAATGTATGAAATCCATACATCCGAATTTGTATGGTAATTGATTGAGTCGCATTCCGATTCAGAATATCTTTATATAAAGAATATTTTAAAATAAAGAATATTTTTAGAATAATGAATATTTTAAATAATATCCAGTGAAGAAGAGAAATGTGAAGCCGAATTAAGTAGCAAACGTCATTTTAACCCGAACGGGTTTATCGATCGATTTATTTCATTTTAAAATGAATATAAAAAGGGAAGAGGTTTCGAATAATAATATTTTGAAAATATTATTACTTTAATATAACAAAGATATAATATTCAATTTTCATTTAAAATTGAAAATGAAGTTAAAATCATTTTAAATGGATTTATAAATATTTATAAATACGTTTTGAATAAAATCGACGATATATTATATATATTTATAAAATGGCCTGAATAGAACGCGCCGCACAGCGACCATTCACGAATTTCAAACATTAACTTCAAATTGGCATAACGGAAGATCCTATCGTCGGATTCTTCTAAAACCGGAACCGTTGGGTTCGTATCAAAAAGAGCTTTCCAATGAATATAAGAGTTTTGAAATCTAACGGTTAGATTTGAAATTATGTCCAAATCAATTTCAGAAAAGGTCGCTATGGATGCAGTTCGGTGGCCGTTATTGGAAACCTACTGTACAGGCCTAAATAAAATTATTAAAAATATGGAAAAATTATGTAAAATCATGATAAATGATTTGGAAAGAGTTTGGATGAAAAATTCCATATTTGAAAAGACAATAATATGTTTTTATCGAATTGAACTAGTTGTTAACTAGAATAAATCTTCAAAATAAGATTTAATGAATTTTTCCAATTAATTGATATTTAATTGGAATTAAATAAGATAAATTGGATTTTGGGTTTGTCGTGAATGGTGTTTTAAATAACACTGTTCTTAAACCCTGTTGACACACTTTTTGGTAAAAGCTATCACACTGAATATCTAGACTGCATCGCGCTCGGATATGGAGAACATCGTCAGAAGACAGGCAGCGATTTGGTCAAAGTCGCATCACGAACAAAGAAGGGCCCGAAACTCCTATCAGACGACCTCTTTTGGGCCCGAAAACAGCGATTACAAAGTTGAGCTCTGTAACACTTGTAGGTCTCTGAATTAGCTTTAGTTTGAGCTTTGGTTTGGCTCAATCGGACTTACGATTTGAAAGTTATTCCCGTTTCCGTAAACTGGTGTAATCTGGCAATTTCCTAGATAAAGCAACGAAGCGTCACACGATCGAAGTATGGCTCATGCACCCTCGGATCGCCCCTCATCGGATCGCCCCCCTCGGCTCGTGATGCACCTCGTCTCGCGAAGCACCCTGACTCGTGGAGCACATGGAGACCACGACCCGATCGCCAGCACTTCACTCCAGCTCGCAACCAGACCCGGATCGTGATAGCCATATCACGATCCGACCCATGACCACGAACCGATCTCCAGACCTGCAGACATGCGCACTGTTTTGACCTATTCTTAAGGCTACTCCTTCTCCTACTTTTCCGGATCGGGTGCCATGTACCCCACCATGAACCAGTCCTCCCAGAAGCTCCTCTACGCCTATAAATACACCGAAACATAGCCATTTAAAGGGACTTTTGGCACTTGATCTTGAGGGCTTCCACCATTATCAATGCAAAGACTTTGCGAACAACGGAAGGCCATTTTTAATCATTCTAACACGAGGTTATCGTGTATAAAATCAATTTCTAATCTCTATTTCTTCATTGTAAACATGAGGATTTCGTATATAAACCGAGATAATTGTACTTGTAACTTCTTAGGATTTAAGAAGAGATAAAGTGGACGTAGGCTTGGTTTGAGCCGAACCACTATAAAATTTTTGTGTGTTCCTCTTTATTTACTTTTTTCTGCATTTTTGTGATCTGAGATCTGCATTTGGGTGTTAGGCCCAGATTTTGGTCTAACAAACCCCATAAGAAAAGAATAATTCTTTTAATTAAGATTATTAGAGTTTTCAATTATATTTAATAATTGGAATAATAGGAAGTGTGAGTTGAGTTTATTATGAACTGTGTTTTTAACGACATTTGTTCTTTAACTCAATTTACAATGAAAATATAATTTGGAATTTAAAAATATTTTATTAAGATTTAAGTGGAAATTTTCCAAAGTAACGTTTTCCAATTTAATATATTAAATCGGAATTGAATGGAATTCGATTTAATAATAATCGAGATGAGCTTCTTTGAATGAAGACCGTTACTATATATGGAATTTAAAAGGCTTTGTCCTTATTCCATTTATATTATTGGCCTGATACAAAAATTTATATCGATTATATATTGATCTGATTTCTGTGAAGATTCCATATTTTGTGGAAGATGATTTTGGGTTTATCGTAGACTGTGTTTTAAATGACATTGGCTCTTTAACCCAGTTAAAGATAAGATTTATTTCTTAAATCTGAATAATCATAAAGTAATGATTTTGGATATTAAAACCAGATTGGGGTTTTAATGAATCTTTAAAAAGAAGATCAAAGAATAAATTAAAAAAATTATCTTTGATAAAATTAATGGGAACCTTTTTCCAAATAATGTGAATATCTTATTAAAAGAATATTCTGAATTGGAATGTAGCGTATGATGTGTTTTATAGCACTTGATTTTTATTACAAAATACACGAGTTATTCGGAAAGACGAGGTTTAACCCATTCTGAATAATTACTACGACGATTAAAAGTTGAAGATGAAGAAGGTGGTTGAAGACCGGCGATCTTCACATCGAATGGATAAGGAATACTAATGCCATTGATTGGAGTTGCTGCCTTAAGAGGGTTCCAGTGGTAGTTGTCTGGATGTATTGTTGATTGTTCGGATATGCGAGGTATAAGGTGCCTCCGGTTTCGTTCAGACCTACAACGAACTTGTAAATGGATGGTATGTCTGACGTTGTATTCCTTTATGCTATATTCGTTGATCTCTGCTAAATATATATCTGCGGTGGCGGAGAATTTATTCTCTTGCTTAACACCCTTCTATGAGACGTACGAGCTCAGAGGTTATATATTGGTAGAAATCAATGGTATGGTATGGATTGTCAATGTGGCATGCCAAGATGCAAATGATCAAGGCTTTTGTTGAAAAGAAGAGCCTTGTGGTTGATGATCAAAGCACATCTTTAAATAGCATAGCTTTGTGTATTGCGTTACTTCGCTAGCCTCACACCCCGGTATGAACCAGAAACGGGAGTAAAGACTGCAGGGAGGACGTACGTTTCTTTCTAGCTAGAAGTGGTGTCATGGTTTTTACAAGGCCTAACATTTTTACTTATGTGGATGATGGAATAAAGCGCCTCAGTTATTTGAGTCCCTAGTGACTCTATTTACGCCCCATAGGGCGGGGAAACGTATTGTTCAGGCATTACCAATCCACTGACATATTTGTGGACCGTCCCTGAAGATCCAAAGTGCAGTTGCGGCTGAGCCTGAGGCACAGGCTAGAGTGTCTCCAATTCGGTAATGACTGTCTTTTGCCTTGATTCATGATGGAAATCCAACTTCCAATACAACCCATGCGGTTTTGATTGTATTACTAGTACGGCGACATAGTATATGGTAGTTATGCCGTCTATGATTGATATTAAGATTGAAATGTTTTCAAAACATACATACACTAATAATAATATCAAATTTGTTTTATCGTATCAAGCATTTTTGACCATTATAAGGTAAAACTCTATCTTCCGGTTTGCGTTGCATTTTATGATGGGACTTGAGTCATATAATGGTTTCATTTTTATAAAAAGCATTGCGATGTTTTAACGATTTACTTTATTTATGCACTGGCAATCAAATGGAGTAAACCCGTTCCGCGTTAGCGGCGTGGTCCTGTGATTAGTCTTATTATTAAATAGGTTAAGTAAGATTTCTCATACCAGTCCCGCGATTGACCTGTAGTTTGTTCCACTTGCAAACGGGTGCCCTCTTTTCCACGTGGGCAGTCGAGTAGCTTCTTTTGCAGATATTCATTTCTTAAGCAGGATTCTGGATTGAAGCTTAAAGCTATGTCCAGAGCATTGATAGTCTTCTGCTGCATTGTATTAAAATTATTGTAATTTAATCTTCCGTTGTAACATAATTCGATGTACTATGATATTCTGCACTCTTATGTAACATTACTATGATGTTTATAAAAGTTTGTTGTTATTTGTTCTAATGTGTTGTATGCCCAAAGTTAACGTATGTGGGAATTGAACGGTTTTGGTCGATTTTGCGATCGATTAAGTCCGGGAAAAATCTGTATTATTACAATTGGTATCAGAGCTCGGGTTAGCTCAAATCTTTAGGGTACAACTCGTTAGAACTGAACAAAAGACTCATCAGAGGTAGGATTAGTAATATCCTATAAAAAGATTGACTCGTTAGAGATAGGATCAGCAGTATCCTAGAATGAGTCCGAAGAGTATTATTTTAAAAATAAAAACAAATTTAGTTCTGAAAATTTTATCTTAAAATACGTATTTGAGATATTATTATATTTTAAATTTGGACAATCGAGTATACAGAGATTTTAATATACGTCGGACCCACGTGTATACGAAGTCTCAAATATACTAGATAGATATAGAGTCACACTCTAGTTGCCCGAACATAAATACTGATGATGACGCGTCATCATTAGTATTTATGTTCGAGTATTCGAAAGTGGGATATCTAGATATTTCCACTGACTGGTGTGAGACCAAAACTAGATAGGGTATATTGTTGTGATTTGCACTAAAAATATGTTTTTTTGACTATATATACAAGTTATATAAATTTGAAAAGTTAATCACCTAATTGATTGCTGGTTGTGATGTTTGATAATTAGTTTAACTAATTAAAACATTGGAATGATAAATTTAGCTAAATCGAATTTAATATTGAACTGAATTGGAAATTGATTAGAATTGAAAATTGAGTTGGTTAATAAAACGACTCAGCTCCATTCCTTTTCGAGGATGAAAGGATTTTAAGTGGGGGAGATTGTAACAACCCGCAATTTCTGAACCAATTAATTTTTTTTATTTTAGCAATTTTAACAGATTTTGAATAATTAAGATGGTTTATTTTAGATAATAACGACGAAAAATTTATTTTAAATGAAGCTGCGACGTATAAATTTATAATTTATATATTACGAGCCAGAAATGGCTTGACAGTTTGAAATTTTGATTTTAAACTTTAACTGAATGTACAGGATTCAAAATAAATCAGATGTCAGTAAAACCAGAAATATTTAAATCTGTTTAACCATATCTTTCTATTGAATGTAAGAAACAGAAATTTCACCTTAAAAATAAATAGTTACGGCCAATTTAAAATTTAGAAAAGTCGCTACAGAATTTATATATATATATTAATATAATATATGGCCCTTAAAAATAACCGTTTTTCAAACGACCTCCGTTTTCGACGAAACCATTTTTGTTGGAACTAGAATGTCAAATTATTGCTAGATTTCAATTTTCATGATTTTTGGAATTAATATGTGAGCGTGGCAAAAGAAAATGTGTTTTGTCAATTTCAGTCAATTTCGATCGACCAGAAAAAGGCCATTTTTCAAACGATCTCAGAATTCGATGAAATTACTTTTGCTAGGACCGTATCGTCAAACATAACTAGAAATAATTTTTCTATAATTTTTAGAGGTCGTATATGGCCTCGGTAAATTTAAATGTACGATAAAGTTAAATTATTAAATATTTTGTATTTTAAATTAAAGAAAAGTGTGTTGAGATGATCAAACGAGTTGACGAGACATAGCCCATTGCGTCCGGAAGGGGAATATTTGGCCAGGGTCAACTCTTGTTGGGTTGGATTTAGAGATATTATGAAGTAACGGACTATTTTGTGAATAAATGAAATTTAATAATATTATATTATAAATATTAGAAAACAATACTCTAACCCTAGAAACATAGCCACCGCCACTTATCAGTTCAATGGCCACAATTGTCCTAAATCGATCCTCAAAATTCCCTCAATTTGTTTGATAATTTCAGAAATTATAAAATGGAAATCGAAGAGCTTCCTAAGCTCTACAACTTAAATGGTGGTGATCGTTAATCATTAAGCGGTTAGTGAGATATTGGGGTGCAAACCATCATCATTTGGAGCGGAATTGGAGCAGCCTAGGGGCGGCGAGTTCAACCTGCTTGGTGACACAAGGAGGTGGTGCAAGGGGCTTTGGTGTGGGTAGGTCGATCGACGTCTGGTGGTCTACAGGCACGTGCGATGGTGGTTTGTTCTGGCGATGGTGGTTCGTATGTACTCAGTAATCACGATGGAAGAAGAAGAAAACGTGGTGGCCCTCAGATCTGAATTTGAACGGCCAAATGGGTAGTGAAGGGTAAAAGGGAATTAATTAATTAATTATTCATTTGTGTAATAAAAGTTTAAATAGCAATAACTTTTGTAAACAGAAACGGAATTGGTCAAAACTGGATCCGTTGGAACCGTCTAGACGATATCTACAACATAGAGCAGACTAGATCTGAAAAGAAGCACTCTGAAAATTCAAAACCCCCAATGTGAGAAATCTAATTTTTAAATAATTAATCGATTTAATTATTTTACTCGCTATGTAATGATGGTATGTATATGATTTAGATATGCTATGTTCTGAAATTTTGGATGATTGATCTATTGATTGGTGATGAATAATTATTGATCTGTATGTGTTAGTTAAATTAAAATACATCATGTTTGTCAATATTTTGTTGAATAATTTATATTAAACAAAAATGGATTGTCACATTAATTGAATTGAATTTACTTGTCAATTCAATTAAAAGTATCATTTTTGTTATATTATTGAATTGAATTAGAATTTTTAATTCAATAAAAACATCACTTTTTTATATCGATTATATATTGATCCGATTTCTGTGAAGATTCCATATTTTATGGAAGATGATTTTGGGTTTATCGTGGACTGTGTTTTAAATGACATTGATTCTTTAACCCAGTTAAAGATAAGATTTATTGCTTAAATCTGAATAATCATAAAGTAATGATTTTGGATATTAAAACCAAATTGGGGTTTTAATGAATCTTTAAAAAGAAGATCAAAGAATAAATTAAAGAATTTATCTTTGATAAAATTAATGGGAACCTTTTTCCAAATAATGTGAATATCTTATTAAAAGAATATTCTGAATTGGAATGTAGCATATGATGTGTTTTATAGCACTTAATTTTTATTACAAAATACACGAGTTATTTGAAAAGACCGGGTTTAACCCATTTTGAATAATTACTACGACAATTAAAAGTCGAAGATGAAGACGATGGTTGAAGATCGACGATCCTCACATCGAATGGATAAGGACAACTGATGCCTTTGATTGGAGTTGCTGCCTTGAGAGGGTTCCAATGCTAGTTGTCCGGACGTATTGTTGATTATTCGGATATGCGAGGTATAAGGTGCCTCCGGTTTCGTTCAGACCCAGAACGAACTTGTAAATGGATGGTATGTCTGACGTTGTATTCCGTTATACTGTATTCGTTGATCTCTGCTAAATATATATCTGCGGTGGCAGAGAATTTATTCTCTTGCTTAACACCCTTCTCTGAGATGTACGAGCTCAGAGGTTATATAATGGTAGAAATCAATGGTATGGTATGGATTTTCAATGTGGCATGACAAGATGCAAATGATCGGGGCTTTTGTTGAAAAGCAGAGCCTTGTGGTTGATGATCAAAGCACAGCTTTAAATATCATAGCTTTGTGTATTGCGTTACTTTGCGAGCCTCACACCCCGGTATGAACCAGAAACGAGAGTAAGGACTACAGGGAGGACATACGTTTCTTTTAGCTAGAAGTGGTGTCATGGTTTTTACAAGGCCTGACATTTTTACTTATGTGGATGATGGAATGAGGCGCCTCGGTTATTTGAGTCCCTAGTGGCTCTATTTACGCCCCATAGGGCGGGGAAAGGTATTGTTTAGGCATTACCAATCCACTAACATATTCGTGGACCGTCCCTGAAGATCCAAGGTGCAGTTGCGACTGAGCCTGAGGCACGGGCTAGAGTATCTCGAATTCGGTAAGGACTATCTTTTGCCTTGGTTTATGATGGAAATCCAACTTCCAGTACGACCCATGCGATTTTGATTGTATTACTAGTACGGCGACATAGTATATGGTAGTTATGCCATCTATAATTGATATTATGATTTAAATGTTTTCAAAACATATATACACTAATAATAATATCAAATTCATTTTATCGTATCAAGCATTTTTGACCATTATAAGGTAAAACTCTATCCTTCGGTTTGCGTTGCATTGTGTGATGGGACTTGAGTCTTATAATGGTTTCATTTTTATAAAAAGCATTGCGCTGTTTTAACGATTTACTTCATTTATGCACTGGCAATCCAATGGAGTAAACCCGTTCCGCATTAGCGGCGTGGTCCTGTGATTAGCCTTATTATTAAATAGGTTAAGTAAGGTTTCTCATCCCAGTCCCATGATTGACTTGTAGTTTGTTTCCACTTGCAAACTCGGGTGCCCACTTTTCCACAATGGGCAGTCGAGTAGATTCTTTTGCAGATATTCATTTATTAAGCAGGATTCTGGATCGAAGCTTAAAGCTATGTCCAGAGCATTGATAGTCTTCTGCTGCATTGTATTAAAATTATTGTAATTTAATCTTCTCCTGTAACATAATTCGATGTACTCCGATATTCTGTACTCTGATGTAACATTATTATGATGTTTATAAAAGTTTGCTGTTATTTGTTCTAATGTTTTGTAAGCCCAAAGTTAACGTATGTGGGAATTGAACGATTTTGGTCGATTTTGCGATCGATTAAGTCCGGGCAAAATCCGTATCGTCGCAAAACCATTATGGTTTTTAAAAGATTTTGGCGCTGCTTTTTTGAAAATTTGATTTTGACATAACTCAAAATATATATGACGAAATTCAGAATTTTCTCTTCCATTAGAAAACTATTATCTAATTGGTCCTGGCGGTTCTTGTTTCAAAGAATTCCGACTTAATTTAAGTTCTATATACTCAAGTGAAGTTAGAATCGCCAATTTACGAACTGCCGCGCTGCGACGAGCTCGTTTTAATTATATTTAATATATAAACGTTTTAAACTTCATTTATATATAAATTCTAACTCCATTCTAATATACTTTAATATATTTTAAACCAATTTTCCAAATTCAACTTAATATTTCCGATTATCTATAATTGTCGATTTTCCCTTACTTGGTAATAAATTTATTTATCATTCAATCTTCTATATTTAATTTCAATTCCTTTTATAAATATATTTTTTATAAAATTTGATATAATCGAATTTCAATTATAAACCCGTTGAATTTTTCCCAATTAAACTTATATTCCGAATTCCGAAATATAATCGATCGTTTTGTTTCAAAACACTTCCCAACTTATTTTAAATTCCTATTTGAATTTAAATGGTTCAAATTATCCAAATGATAATTTATTTAACCAAATTTATAACACTATTTATAAATTCAACTTCCTTGTTTCATATATTTAAACAAGTTCCTTTTTCAAATTTCTATTTGAAACTCTATCCCTTTGATATTCTGAATTGCGGAATAAAAACAGTTGTTCCCTTTCGAATGATTTCACATTCTATTTTTAAATTCATATTTGAATTTAAATATTCAAATTATCTCTTGATAATTAATTCATTATATTTATAAACACAATTTAGTATTTTTTTAAATTTCCTTGTTTCATATATTTAAACAAGTCTAGTTTGAAATCTATTTAAAACCAAAATCTTATTTTGGAACTTTCTATTTATAATAACTTATATATATAACACCCAATTTATTTTCATATTCAATTTAACTTCTATTTAAATAAATTCGAATTAATCGAATTCAAATCATAAATCCTTACGGATTTATTTTAGTTCAATTTATATTCTGAACATCAGAATAAATTCCATCATTTATTTCTTTAAAACATGTAACGACCCAAGGATTTTTGGCTTTGAAAATTGACATAATTTCATTACCTTAACTCATGCCGACCTTCCAAACACCGAAAACACTAGAACGTTATTAGAAAGAATTTAGACGGTGAGATAAGAAAGAAAGAAATATTAGAATAGAAGAAGAAGGAGAAACAACACAACACAGAGTCTCACATCGCAGCGGAACAAAATATAATACAGAAATAACTATTCATTGAGAGCTTTAAAAATACTTACAATATCAGAGTACATCACAAAACGGGATAGTTATAATAACCTGTTCCCATATACAACACACAGTGGAATAGTAGCTATATAATATCATACGTTTGAACATCTCCAACTAGTCTCTGGACTTCACAGCATTCAATAACCTGAACCTATACACCCCGGGCTAACTCGAGCATTTACAAAACATCGGGTCAGTCTGGTGAACCAGAGTGAGGTAAACTCGCACAGTATTAATGAAACACCCCACCTCCGTTTGGGTCACTCACAAAGGGAATGCCCTAATTTTGGTGGAGGTTTATAAGTATAAGTCACAGGTATACAAGACAGATATAAATACACATATTTTTAAATAGCGGAAACAACAACAACTTTTATTTCATCAAAATACGTGTTACACAAACCACACCATAATTGTCTTACAATACTTCCAAAAACATTACATTTCCATAACTGTCTTGATTAACAAAGAAGCATAAAACATAAAGTAAAGCAACAAAATCCCCATAATGATATCCAAAGCCATGATCCAAGCCAAAGAGATCCAAACCGTACATCTACTGTCTTCAAGCTTGCAAAAGAGTCTGACTAGGCTGAGTTGTTTCCTCCCTGTGGACCTGGGGGGAACGAAAGAAAAGAAGACGAAAAGAAAAAAGGAGTCAGACATAAAGCCTGAGTAAATCTAGTGACTTTTCAGTATGTGAATAAGAAAAGGATATGATAGACATAAACTGAAAACAGGATAGTATCATAACTAAGGGAGTGTAGTCTGGAATCGAATATAATATCGAACCCACACTATATCTCTGCATTTACTAGGATTATCCTAACTGGCACCCCATGCTGAGGGTGAAGTGATCCTTTTTGTTTTTACTAAAGATCGGCTCCTACTCGAAGTGTGTCTTACGGCTACCCCAAGAAGTGTAGATACCTATGCTGGTCCCACCATGGGGTGTATCAAAACCCATGGTGGTAGCCCCGACACAATTACTAAAAGGCATAGGATATACTACTGGTGCCCCCAGTGCCCTGCTTGTCTGCTCCGGAGTGCGTGCACGACCGGACACCGTTAGACCTACACTGTGCACCTAACATTGCCGTTATTTGACCGCTTACAATCAGCCCAGTAATCGTGCCCCACCCTGCCTAGTTTTAGGGTACCGTTGATACCTAAATTGGGTTACTGCTGAAATGGGTCCCTACGTTACCAGGGTTTTCTAGTCAAACATGTTAAGTGGTTAAGTGTCTGTATATACCTAACCCCACCCATCAATATTTGTTAACATGTTGAATCTTTGGTTAAGTGTTTTCAGTTGACTTAACCCTACCACCTGTCCTTAGCCTTTTAGAGCACCGACCACTCACATTATACAGATATCACTACGGTTACTGGATGTGTCGGTTGGTTCCGGGCAGGTTTACACCGTAGTTCAGTCTAACCTCGGGTCTTTATTGGGCTCAATGTTTAACCACCCACATTGGATAGGTATTGCTGTGACTACTGGACAGCCGGGCGGGTCCGGGCAGATTTACGTCACAACTCAATCCAACCTCGGGTTAAACATGTCGTATTTTCTAAATTTACATTTCACCGTTCAATTTAATATGTAAATATCATGTTCTTCATTTTTGGGTATAACAATTTATACTGCTATAATTTCACATTTGTTGGCATGCGCCAAACATGCCAACATATATATTTTTATCATGTTTCACACCCAACGCTATTACCCCCGTTTGAACATACTAATGTTGGGCTCGACACAATTCAGCCCAACTTGATAAACGTGAGAAAAAGGGGAAATCAAGAACATGTAATATTTCTATGTCACATAAAAGGTGTATAGCGCATGAACTTGCAATTTGGCGATTCAACTAACATAAACATTTGATCATATGAACTTGCATTCAAATAGGCATATGACTAAGTAGGTGACATGTGAAATAGCATAACTTTGGATTTGCCTAGATGTGAGTTTAAACATATATAACTAGGCATAATGTCAAACATCAAACTAGCATGTTACATGTTCATAAAATGTCTACTTTTTATCATAACCCAAAGGTGTAAACTAACTCTAAAACAAGCAGTCCATTTTAAGATGATACTAGCATAATTTGTGTAACCCCAAAATAATACTTAATATTAATCCAATTATACTTGTGATGAATCTAAGATGTATACATAGGAGATCTCAGATCTATAACATGTTTACATAATTATATAGTCCATGATATCAACAATAACATAAAAAGGATCCAATCCTAGCCTCAAACTTGCAATTACCATTACTTTCATATACAAACGTATAATAAACTTGCATCGATCCATTTATGCCACAAATCAATACACCAAAAACAATCACGATAGAAACATTACAATACACAAGATCTACATCATTATAATGATACAATTCTATTCCCAATTACATCGTATCACATCATAATTTTATTTTGATTCTGAAAGACCACTATACTTACAACGTGATGAGATCTTGTTTTCTGATTTCTGTTTTCTAAATTTGGAGATGCTCTCCTTTGGGTAGCAATTTGTTGATTGATTTGATTAGACTTTAGTTTGCTTCTTAGTTTGATTCTTGGCGGCTACGATCAACTCCTTCCTAGCAGCATGACGACTCCTCTCTTATTTTCTTATGTGAATTAGTTGAGTCTTAGTGTGTATTTATAGAGTTTTCAAGTAAATTTGAGCCGTCAGATGCAAATAGGGAGGGAAATCAGACCGTATAGCACACCAGAGTCGAACCAGGGTCAGACCCTCCTGGTCAGGCCGACCAGGCAAGTCGACCTGCAGGTTGACACCCAAGTCGACTGCGCAGTCGACTTGGGTGGCCAGGCCGACTGCCCAGTCGACACTAGTGTCGACCTGGTCACTGGGCGGGAACTTTCCCGCCCAGCCCAGTTTGAATTCAAATTCAAATTTCAAACCTGTTCTGAGCTGTTTTTGAATTTCAAATTTATTCTGAAACTTCCGGAGATCATAACTCCTTCATACGGAGTCCATTTCACGCAAACTCGGACTCTATCTCAACCAGAATTCCGAGACAAACGCAGTGGCGTAAGCCGGTTCCCTTAATTCTTTCATTAGAATTAAGTATACTTTAATTTATGAATTTCACTATTATAGGATATACGGGGTGTTACATTCTCCCCCACTTAAAAGGATTTCATCCCCGAAATCTTCAAGTTTAGGAAGAATGTATATCCTACCATCCAATCGTCCATCTACTCAACCAACAAACACAGGTGTCCATTGTCCTTAAAGACTTCTAATGCTTTATGATCATATGCATCGTGTGTGTATATGTCCTTATTTAATGCAGAAATCAGGCGGTCCGCTGATTCAGTTGACCTCCTTAATGCGAATCATGTAAGTGTCATGAATCCATCATGTATGCAAAGAAAAATTTCCTACTCATAATTCTACATGAGTGCACAACAATTCATACAAATGCGACAACCATATGATTACACATAAAATTTCAACCACATATGAACGAGAATACATATATGCATATGCAGTATGAAGTGATTGAGCCGATCTAAAACCTAGGGTGTGTGTGTATATGCATCCATGAGCAACCACTAGCAATCACTTGCAACCACTTGCAGCCATAATCCATAACATGTTTTCAAATACATGTTTGCATCCATTTGTTTTCTACCTAAGGAGTTAAGGAGAAAGGGTCGAGGAAATATGCCTAAAAGATAGATAAATCATAACTTAAGGAAAAAGAAGGATCAAAGATGTACTCTAAAAAAGAAAAGGGTAGGTTGCGCGTATTCTAGCCTCAGTTTCCCAAGTCGCGTCTTCCTCGGTGTTGCTCCACTGAACTTTGACGAGCTTGACTTCGCGGTTGCGTAGCTTTTTCACTTCAGTTCCTAAGATGCGTGTTGGAACTCTTCTCACAGTTGCTTCACGATCCACTTCGGCTTCTTCTAGAATGCTAGGCTCTACTATTTCAGCAGACTCGTGTAAACACTTCCGGAGATGAGAAACATGAAAGACGTTGTGAACTCCGGCCAGTCTCTCGGGTAGCTCTAATCTATAGGCCATCTTCCCAACCTTCTCGATGATAGGAAATGGTCCTACAAATCTTGGTGTTAGCTTCCCAGTGGATCCAAAACGAACAACGTTCCTTAGAGGAGATACCTTAAGAAAAACTCTGTCCCCAACCTCAAACTCAAGGTCGGTCCTTCTCTTGTCGGCGTAGGATTTCTGTCTATCTTGGGTCGTCTTCATCCTTCTTCGTATCAAGTCCACTTTTTCTGAAGTTTCTCTGATCATGTCTGGACCAAGAATAACCTTATCTGTAGACTCCCACCAACAAGTTGGTGACTTGCACGGTCTTCCATACAATCCTTCGAAGGGTGCCATGCCTATGGTAGCTTGGAAGCTATTGTTGTAAGCAAACTCCACTAAGGGAAGGTGATCCTCCCATGTCCCTCCAAAGTCTAGAACACAAAGTCTCAAAAGATCCTCTAAAACACTATTCACCCTTTCCGTCTGTCCATCGGCCTGGGGGTGATAGGCCGTGCTCAAACATAACTGTGTGCCTACAGCTTCTTGCAAACTTTGCCAAAACTCGCTTGTGAAGATAGGGTCTCGGTCACTAACAACGCTGGAGGGTATCCCATGGAGTCGAACTATCTCCTTGATGTAAAGAGATGCTAAAGATGAGGCGGTCCTTCTACTCTTGACAGGTAAAAAGTGGGCGCTCTTAGTAAGCCTATCCACTATTACCCAAATGCTAGTATTGCCTCTTCTGGACCTAGGCAGCCCATCAACGAAGTCCATTGAAATGCTATCCCACTTCCACTGTGGGACCTCTAGGGGATGACGTAGTCCTTCAGGCTTCTTTTGTTCCGCCTTGACCTGTTGGCATACTACACACTTAGAAACGTAATCTGCCATGTCCTTCTTCATGCCGTTCCAAAAGAAAACTCTTTTCATGTCCTTGTACAGTTTGTCCCCACCTGGATGTATTGTCATCTTGGAACGATGTGCTTCCTCGAGAACCTTCTTTACCAACTCCCTTGCTTGTGGGACGCATAGTCTTCCATCGCGTCTCAGCCAGCCTTTCTCATCAATAGAGTATCTACTGAGGTGACTAGAAGTCTCACCCCTAATTAGCTTACCAACCACTTCAACTAGCTGAGGGTCTTCATGTTGTGCCGTCCCTATTGTATCCAAAAGAGTAGGGCGAACCTCAAGAGATGCTATCAAACCCAGTACGAAATCAAAGGAGGGCCTAAAGTTAAAACTGGCTATATACTCTAGGCTTTGCCTTTCTACAAAGAGTGGGCTTAGGGTCAGTTTCTTTCTACTTAAGGCGTCTGCCACCACATTGCCCTTGCCCGGAGTATAGGAAATCTCGAAGTCATACGAGGCAAGAAACTCTATCCATCTCTGTTGCCTCAAGTTAAGATCTTTCTGCGAGAAAAGATATTTCAACGATTTATGGTCAGTGTAAAGTTCGAACTTCTCACCTAGGAGATAATGTCGCCAAGACTTAAGTGCAAAGACGATGGCGGCTAACTCAAGATCGTGGGTCGGGTAGTTCTTTTCATGAACTTTCAATTGCCTTCCACCATAAGCTACTACCCTCCCTTCTTGCATCAAGACAGCGCCTAGTCCTGTCCCACATGCATCTGTATAAACTGTGAACATCTTGCTTCCGTCTGGCAGAGTCAGGACTAGGGCTGTTGTAAGAGCCCTTTTTAGGCGTTGGAAAGCCAACTCGCAATCCAAGTCCCAATTGAACACTAGATTCTTCTTTGTCAGCCTTGTGAGTGGAGCTGAGATTTTTGCAAAATCCCTTATGAATTTTCGGTAGAAACCTGCCAGTCCTAGAAAACTTCGGACCTCAGTTGCATTCTTTGGTGCCTTCCAGTCTTGCACCGCAACTACCTTCGCGGGGTCTACGGCCAGCCCTTCTTTAGATACTACATGCCCAAGAAACCTTACTTCTTCTCTCCAAAAGTGGCATTTTGAAAATTTTACCTTTAGCTGATGTGCTCGGAGAGTATCCCTGATTTCCTTCAGATGTTGAGCATGCTCTTCCTCACTCTTTGAAAAGATCAAGATATCGTCTACGAAGACAACCACAAACTTGTTGAGGAATTCTATGAACACTCTGCTCATTAGGTCCACGAAATAAGCGGGTTCATTTGTCAGGCCGAAAGGCATGACAAGCCACTCAAAGAAACCGTCTGGGGTTCTGAACGCCGTTTTATCAATACTATCTTCAGCCACTCTTAGCTGATGAAACCCAGTTGCTAGATCAAGTTGGGAGAAAACCAACGCACCTACAAGCTGATCAAACAAATCGTCAATTCGGCGAAGAGGGTGCCTATTCTTCTTAGTCAATTTGTTTAACTCCCTATAGTCAACGCAAAGGCGAAGCGAACCGTCTGCTTTGGTTGCGAATACCACTGGAGCACCCCATTCTGAAATGCTCCTTCGAATGAACCCCTTCTCGAGAAGTTCTTTAACCTGCTTACTGAGCTCCTTTCTCTCTTTTGGAGCCATATGTCTGTCAGGTAAAGCTACGGGCTTTGCGTTATCCACAAGATAGATTGGAAAGTCTATTTCCCGCTTCGGAGGTAAGCCTTTCACCTCCTCGAAGACATCCGGATATTCCCGGACTACTCTAACCGACTGCAAATTCTCGTCAGAAGCATCAAGCGACTCTAGATAACTAATCATAACAACATTCAAAGGATTACAGGAAATTTCTAGATTGTTACCAAACCGAGTCAAGAGCCTAACTACTCTTTTCTCACAATCAAGAATGGCACCGTTACTGGATAACCAGTCCATGCCTAAGATCAAACCATATCCCGAGAAGCCTAGAACAAAGGCATTACAACTAAACTCAACACTGAGAATATAGATTTTTAAACCCAAACAAACCATTCACAAGTAAGCGGAGCCCCCAATTGGATTTGAAACTACTAAGGGATCCTCAACCATACTAGTGTCTAGATGCAGAGATTCTACTAAAGCAGATGAAATAAAGGAGTGTGATGCACCAGAGTCAAAAAGTGTGCGAACTGGATGATCATAAAGATAGACTACACTTTCTACAGAAATATTACTACCTCGTTCCTGTGGAGGTGCTGTCAGAGCATGAACTTGACCCCCTGAAGTAGATCCAGCTTTCTGTCCCTGTCCTTTCTTCTTTGGGCAGTCCTTAGCTTGGTGCCCAGTTTCTCCGCAATGAAAGCAACCACCCATCTTTGCCTTCTTCTTCCGACAGTCTTTCTCTATATGTCCAACTATGCCACAGAAATGGCACTTTCTCTTCTCACGGGACTTCTTGTTCTTTCCTCCTTTCTTAAAGTCTGTCTTCTTAGCCTGTAAACCCTCTTTCTTTTCCTCGGCCTTAGTCTCCTTCTTGCCGTGGTCTTCCTCATGTAGCAACGCCATGTCCACCAAGCTTTCATAAGTCGCTCCCGTGGACACATGGGTCATGGAAAGGCTGTGTATAGGCTCATTCAGACCTTTGACGAAGCGAAGCGCCTTCTTGTGTTGGGTATTTACTAAGTCCAACCCAAATATGGCCAGCTAATTGAACTGATTAACGTACTCCCTGACCGTCATGCTTCTCTGTTTAAGATTCAAGAACTTCTCTATTTGCAGGCTCCTTTCAGCTTGGGAGAGGAATTTCAGTTCGAACCTTGTCCTGAAATCATCCCAAGTTTCCACTGCCCCCTGTGCATTAGTAATCTCCCACCAATAGGAAGCTTCATCTTTGAGCAACCACGCTGCTAGCTGTATCTTTTTCCTATCATCAACTCTGAAGATGTCAAACAGATCCTCAGTCTCCTTTAGCCAATTTCTTGCTCCTACAAAAGGCTCAGTTCCATGGAAGTCCTTCCCACCCATAGATTTGAAGTCTCTACATGTTTTGGCAAAAGCATTTCCAAGAGAAGGGGCAGGAGGAGGAGGAACCGCTGCCACTGGAGGAGGAATGTTTGCTGGGCCCGCGTCATTGGCCCTTGCTTCTAAGTTCCTCCTAAACCAGTCGGGTAGCGTTACTCCTTCAGGAAGGTTAAGGTCTCCACACATGCTGAAACAGAAAGGAAAGATTCAAAACGAAGGATAGAGAGAGATAACGTACATGACTTCGGGGGATTATGCCTTTTAAAATATAATACTTTTTTTTCTTGAGAAGAAATGCTTCTTTAAACTTTCTTATGAAAACAATTTCAAAAACTTTTATCTTATCTGATAAACCTATGCTCTGATACCAAGTGAAACACCCCACCTCCGTTAGGGTCACTCACAAAGGGAATGCCCTAAATTTGGTGGAGGTTTATAAGTATAAGTCACAAATATACAAGACAGATATAAATACACATATTTTTAAACAGCGGAATAACAGCAACTTTTATTTCATCAAAATACATGTTACACAAACCACGCCATAATTGTCTTACAATACTTCCAAAAACATTACATTTCCATAACTGTCTTGATTAACAAAGAAGCATAAAACATAAAGTAAAGCAACAAAATCCCCATAATGATATCCAAAGCCATGATCCAAGCCAAAGAGATCCAAACCGTACATCTACTGTCTTCAAGCTTGCAAAAGAGTCTGACTAGGCTGAGTTGTTTCCTCCCTGTGGACCTGGGGGGAAACGAAAGAAAAGAAGACGAAAAGAAAAACGGAGTCAGACATAAAGCCTGAGTCAATCTAGTGACTTTTCAGTATGTGAATAAGAAAAGGATACGATAGACATAAACTGAAAACAAGATAGTATCATAACTAAGGGAGTGTAGTCTGGAATCGAATATACTATCGAACCCACACTATATCTCTGCATTTACTAGGATTATCCTAACTGGCAACCCATGCTGAGGGTGAAGTGATCCTTTTTGTTTTTACTAAAGATCGGCTCCTACTCGTACGTGTGTCTTACGGCTACCCCAAGAAGTGTAGATACCTATGCTGGTCCCACCATGGGGTGTATCAAGACCCATGGTGGCGGCCCCGACACAATTACTAGAAGGCATAGGATATACTACTGGTGCCCCCAGTGCCCTGCTTGTCTGCTCCGGAGTGCGTGCACGACCGCACACCGTTAGACCTACACTGTGCACCTAACATTGCCGTTATTTGACCGCTTACAATCAGCCCAGTAATCGTGCCCCACCCTGCCTAGTTTCAGGGTACCGTTGATACCTAAATTGGGTTACTGCTGAAATAGGTCCCTACGTTACCAGGGTTTTCTAGTCAAACATGTTAAGTGGTTAAGTGTCTGTAAATACCTAACCCCACCCATCAATATTTGTTAACATGTTGAATCTTTGGTTAAGTGTTTTCAGTTGACTTAACCCTACCACCTGTCCTTAGCCTTTTAGAGCACCGACCACTCACATTAGACAGATATCACTACGGTTACTGGATGTGCCGGTTGGTTCCGGGCAGGTTTACACCGTAGTTCAGTCTAACCTCGGGTCTTTATTGGGCTCAATGTTTAACCACCCACATTGGATAGGTATTGTTGTGAGTACTGGACAGCCAGGCGGGTCCGGGCAGATTTACGTCACAACTCAATCAAACCTCGGGTTAAACATGTCGTATTTTCTAAATTTACATTTCACCGTTCAATTTAATATGTAAATATCATGTTCTTCATTTTTGGGTATAACAATTTATACTGCTCTAATTTCACAGTTGTTGGCATGCGCCAAACATGCCAACATATATATTTTTATCATGTTTCACACCCAACGCTATTACCCCCGTTTGAACGTACTAATGTTGGGCTCGACACAATTCAGCCCAACTTGATAAACGTGAGAAAAAGGGGAAATCAAGAACATGTAATATTTCTATGTCACATAAAAGGTGTGTAGCGCATGAACTTGCAATTTGGCGATTCAACAAACATAAACATTTGATCAAATGAACTTGCATTCAAATCGGCATATGACTAAGTAGGTGACATGTGAAATAGCATAACTTTGGATTTGCCTATATGTGAGTTTAAACATATATAACTAGGCATAATGTCAAACATCAAACTAGCATGTTACATGTTCATAAAATGTCTACTTTTTATCATAACCCAAAGGTGTAAACTAACTCTAAAACAAGTAGTCCATTTTAACATGATACTAGCATAATTTGTGTAACCCCAAAATAATACTTAATATTAATCCAATTATACTTGTGATGAATCTAAGATGTATACATAGGAGATCTCAGATCTATAACATGTTTACATAATTATATAGTCCATGATATCAACAATAACATAAAAAGGATCCAATCCTAGCCTCAAACTTGCAATTACCATTACTTTCATATAAAACGTATAATAAACTTGCATCGATCCATTTATGCCAGAAATCAATACACCAAAAACAATCACGATAGAAACATTACAATACACAAGATCTACATCATTATAATGATACAATTCTATTCTCAATTACATCGTATCACATCATAATTTTATTCAGATTCTGAAAGACCACTATACTTACAACGTGACGAGATCTTGTTTTCTGATTTCTGTTTTCTGAATTTGGAGATGCTCTCCTTTGGGTAGCAATTTGTTGAATGATTTGATTAGACTTTAGTTTGCTTCTTAGTTTGATTCTTGTTGGCTACGATCAACTCCTTCCTAGCAGCATGACGACTCCTCTCTTATTTTCTTATGTGAATTAGTTGAGTCTTAGTGTGTATTTATAGAGTTTTCAAGTAAATTTGAGCCGTCAGATGCAAATAGGGAGGGAAATCAGACCGTACAGCACACCAGAGTCGAACCAGGGTCAGACCCACCTGGTCAGGCCGACCAGGCAAGTCGACCTGCAGGTCGCCACCCAAGTTGACTGCGCAGTCGACTTGGGTGGCCAGGTCGACTACCCTGTCGACACTAGTGTCGACCTGGTCACTGGGCGGGAACTTTCCCGCCCAGCCCAGTTTGAATTCGAATTCTAATTTCAAACCTGTTCTGAGCTGTTTTTGAGTTTCAAATTTATTCTGAAACTTCCGGAGATCATAACTCCTTCATACGGAGTCCGTTTCACGCAAACTCGGACTCTATCTCAACCAGAATTCCGAGACGAACGCAATGGCGTAAGCGGTTTCCCTTAATTCTTTCATTAAAATTAATTATACTTTAATTTATGAATTTCACTGTTATAGAATATACGGGGTGTTACAATTAAGGGTAACACACAACCTGATTTTAAAGTTAAAATCTTTCAAAGAAAAGGATAATCGTACGACCAAATCCTCACATAAATACGGATGGTTTTTACCTTACGATAACCCAAAACATTTTTGAAATCAATATCTTTTCTGATATTATAATAACGTCTAAATACAAGTAGATAGCAATCTAGTGGAACGCTTGCATCTCACGCTCCACATATAGTATACAAACAAAACCGTGGGCGCCTATTGGAGATTGGATTCCGACTATGACATGGTATGGGACCATCTGCCGATAGTGTATCTCTAGAGGCGAATACACCGAGTTCAACAGGAACGTCTTGCAACCCAGCTGTAACAACCCGGAAATGCGAGCCAATTTAAATTTTTTATTTTGGCAATTTTAGTGAATTTTGATTATTTAAAATAAATTATTTTAAATAATATCTACGAGAAATTTATTTTGAATAGAATTCAAACGTATATATTTAGATAGATCATCGTTAGAATATAAATATTTATTTATATTTATAAAAGGAATTGAAAATGGCGCGGTAGTTCGATAATTCGATTTCAAAATTCAAATGAATGTACCGGGTGCAAAATAAACCGGATTTTAGTGAAACCAAAAATATTTGAATTTAATTGAGAATATCTTTCTAACGAATCCGAAAAATTGAAATTTCATAGCGGGAATAAAAAGTTATGTCCAGTTGAAAATTCAGAAAAGTTGCTTTGGAATTTCAGCCCTTAAAAATGGGAATTTTGCAAACGACCTCGGTTTTCGACGAAACCACTTTTGTTGGATTCGCGATATCAAATTATTGCTAGATTTCAAATTTCATAATTTTTCGAATCAGTATGTGAGCGTGGCAAAGGAAAACGCGTTTGACCAGTTTCAGTCGATTTTAACCGACTGGAAAATGACCATTTTTCAAACGGTCTCAGAATTCGATGAAATTAGTTTTGTTAGGACCGTATCATCAATACGAAGTTAGGAAATATTTTTCGGGAATTTTTCTTGTTAGTATGTGGCCCTAGTAAATTGAAATGTGCGTTCAAATTCAATATATAGAGTTATATTTGGATTTTGACGAAAACTGATCGAAACCGCCGAATCAGCCTGCGATACATATCCCATTATGTTCGGAATGGGGGTAATTAGCTATGAACGATAGGCGGTGGGTCTCGTTTCGAGTTCGAAAACAAAAGTTACTTTTGAAAATTAAAATATAATTAAATTATATAAATATATATATTCAATAACCCCCCCTTTATCTCCATTCACTCAGTCACCCCCCCCCTGTTCTAATTTCCAATCGTTGTCGCACCGCCACCCCCCCTCTTCCACGCCAGCGTCGCCCACCGCCGTCGAGCCACCAGTTGCCGGAGCCCCCTCCTCCAGACCCTCCTTCCTCCTCCGCTTCGCAGGACCCCCGAACCCAAACGAAATCCCCCCCCCCCCAATTCGAACGGAATCCGCCCTAGCCCTCCTAAAACCACCTCCGCCGCACCCAACGGTCAACGCCGCCTCCACCGCACCAGCACCACCACGGCGAACGATGGCAGCCCCCTCCTTCCAATTACTGTACGTTTTTATTTTTGTTTTACTTTTCTCTTTTTCTCTGATTTTATTTAAACATAAAAAGCCATGATTTTTCTATATACATCGAGTTAGGATTTTAGTCATATAAAACTGATTTATATGCAGTAGAAAAAGAAGAAAAGTTAGGGTTTTATTTACAAAAAGGTTTGTATTTTTATCATGGGAAAAATAAGAAAAGTGAAGATTTTTATATGAAAGGAAGAATAAAAATATAATTTTTATATTATTGAAAGAGAAAAAAATATATGATTTTTATTATATTTGAAAAGGCAAAATCTTTATATTTGAAAAGGCAAAATCTTTATATTTGAAAAGGCGAAATCCTTATATTTGAAAAGGGGAAATCTTTATATTTGAAAAGGCGAAATTTTTATATAAATAATAGCGTGATAAAAATATAATCTTTATTATATGAACACCGTTATAAAAATAGAATTTATATCTGTATAGTAGCAGTGTAAAAATAGAATTTTTATCTATATAGTAGCGGTGTGAAAATATGATTTTTATATACATGGCCACAATATAAAAATGTGATTTATATATATGTAGTGGCTACGGGCAACGAAAGTGACAAAAGGCGAGAACGACGAAGATTTCTACATATGAAGAGTCGTGGCGTTTAGTTTAGCTTGGGTGAGAACTTCTCACTTTTTAATTTTATTTCTAGTTGAAATATATATTAGGATGCAGACGGTGTTTAGTAGCACCCGACACCCATCGTCCACAGACCATGGACGGCTTGTATGTTTGTTTGATTTTGCTGTGTAGTTGATTGTATGATGTGATGTGAAATGAAACAAAATATTTATATAGTTAAAATATTTTATTGTTGAAAATAGAATTTTTAACGTGTATTTAAAATGAAATAAATATAAACAAATCGGACGATTTGTTTATATACACACATTTGACTGATGTGGATTGGGACGATAAATTTTACACATCGCCCAATTGCACAAATAAAATCTGTGTTTGATTGATTGAAACCCCACACGGGTATTAGAATGATATATGACATACACTAATCCCAATAATTAGTTGTATGCCGATCGATTGATTGACAGACTGTTATAAGCGTTGAATATTTATAATTGATGCTTATACAGTGTAGAATGCACTTTGGATGATGGTTGATTATTTGTCGTTGTTAATATATACATGAGTTGTACGGAAGTCCATAGAAACAAAATCTATAGTAATTGATTGGGCCTCTTTCCAGTTTTGGAAATAGAATATTTGAAGAGAACTATTTAAATAAAATATTTGAATAGAAATATTTGAAAAGAAATATTTGAAAATAGAAATATATGAAGCCTTGTTGATTAGATTGACGCCATTTTGAAGTGAACAATATTTATATCAATTTTATTCATTTTATAATGAATATCGAAAGTGATTTCAAAACCTGATATTTTGAATAGAAATGAATTCGAATTGAAATTTAATAGAAATGAATTCGAATTGAAATTGAATAAAAATGAATTCGAATTGAAATTGAATAGAAATGAATTCGAATTGAAATTGAATTGAAAATGAGCTGAAATTGAATTAGAAATCAATTTGAAATGAATTTAAAACGAATTTATAAGGAAAAATTCAATTTTGATTTGAATTTGAAAAGAAGTTGAAATCGTTTTGAAAACGAATTTTAAAACAATTTATATAATACGTTTTAAAAGGGAATCGACGAAATATATATAATATATACATATATAATGGCCCAAATAGAACGCGCTGCGGTAGTTCGTGAATTTCGACCATTGACTTCGAATGGATATTGCGGGAGACCCGACCGTCAGATTCTCCTAAAACCGGAACCGTTGGGTTCGTCTTGAAAAGATCTTTCTAACGGATATTAGAAATTTGAAATCTAACGGTTGGATTTGGAATTATATCCAAATCAAATTTGAAAAAGGTCGTTGTAAGTGCAGTTCGATGGCCGTTGATGGAAATCGACTGTACGGGTCTTCATAAAATTATTAAAAATAGTAATAATTTCTGTAAAATCATAAGAAATGATTTGTGAAGAATTGGGATGAAAAACTCGATATTTGAAAAGATAAAAATAGATTTTTATCGAAATGATCTAGTTTTGAACTAGAATTATAATTCTATTTATTTTTAAATAAATAAATTGAATTTGAAAAGGGTTTTAAAAGTAACCAGAAATTCCAATAATTGAATTGGAATGTATTTGAATCGAAATTGTCTTTGGAATATTTCGATGTTGGATTTCGTGATGATACATGTATTGTTTTGGGAATTTGAAAGATATATATATATATCGTTATTTCCAATACGATATTTGTTGGTCGTAGAATTTGACATTGAGTATAAGCCGATATATTTTTTATTCAGAGCCTTGTATTTAATATCAAATGTGATTTGGGTTTGTCGTGAATGGTGTCTTCATTAACACAGTTCTTAAACTCAGTTGAGAAAAGATTAAATCTTTTTATTTAGATTTAATGAAGTGTACCAATTAAATAATATTTAATTGGAATTGAATTGGTATTGATTTTTGGGTTTATCGTGAACCGTGTTTTAAATAACACTTGTTCTTTAACCCGATAATTAATGGAATGTGATTCTGGGGTTTATCGTGAACCGTGTTTTAAATGACACTGGTTCTTTAACCCAGTTAAAGATTAAAACTAAGTGGAGTTTTAAAGAATCTTTGATTAGATTGAAAAGATCGAGAATGGAGTATCACCAGTTTTACTCCAGGCGATAGTTAAATCTTTAATTAGATTTGAACGTGAAATGGTAATAGAATTTACCGATAACACCGTGGTGTTAGATATGAAGTATTACCAGTTTTACTTCATGGGATGAATAGGTGGGGATTGGGAAATAAAATAAATGATTACTTCGGTGTGGTTCGCTAATCCCGTCTAGTTTGAATTGATATTCAAAGAAGATTAAAGAATAAATTTAAAGAATTTATCTTTGATAAAATTAATGGGAACCTTTCCCAAAGTATAAGAATATTTGAATAAAAGAATATTCTGAATTGGAATGAGGCGTATGTTGTGTTTGTGTAACACTTGTTTATTATATACGCGAGTTATTCAGAAAGACCGTGTCTATCCCATTCTGAATAACTGATTCGACGTGGTGTCGAGGATGAAGACGGTGGTCGAAGATCGGAGGTATTCACGTCGTTTGGGTGATTACTGATGATCTTGATTGGGCCGTACACCCAAGAGGAGGGAATCAGTTAGTGATCGTCCAGACGTACTTGAAGATCGATGGATATGCGAGGTACAAGGTGCCTCCGGTTTCGTTCAGACCCAGAATGGACTTGTAAATGGACTGCGTGTCTGACATTGGATTTTAGTCTGTGTGATTGATTTCTATTAAATATATATCTGTTTGGCAGCGGAGAATTTATTCTCTTACTTAACGCCCTTCTCTGAGACGTACGAGCTCAGGGGTTATATATCGATGGATATCAAAAGCATGGAGTGAATTGCCTGTGTGGCATGCCTAAGTGGCAATATGATCAAGGCTTTTGTTGAAAAGCAGAGTCTTGTGGTGGATGATCAAAGCACAGCCTGTGTGGCATAACTTTGTGTAACGTTAATTCGCGAGCCTCACACCCCGGTTGTGAACCAGAAACGGGAGGGGACTTCAGGGAGGGCATGCGTTTCCTTCTAGTTAGAAGTGACGTCAGTGGTTTTACACTCCCTGACGAGTTTGACTTATGTGGTTGTTGCTGTTGCGAGCCGCCTCGGATATATCGATGACTGTGTGGAGTCAATGGAGTCATTTGGCTCATTGACACCCCATAGGGTGGGGAAACGTAGTGTTCAGGAATTTTAATCCACATCGGTGGACCGGCCCTGACGATCCAAGGCTTGCCTGCGCGCTTGCCTAAGACACGGGCTAGAGCATCTCGAATTCGGTGGAGGACGATCCCTTGCCTCGGTTCACAGATGGAAATCCAACTTCCAAATACGTGACATTTGCGGTTTTGGTTGTAGAGCCTAGTATGGCGACATAGTGGTATGGGGCACTTATGCCGTCTATGATTGATATTTATGATTGAAATTGTTTTAAACCCTATACACTTATTATAGTATCAAAAGATTTGTTTTAAACGTATCAAGCATGCTTTGGCTATTAAAAGGGAAAACCCTATCCCTCTGCTTGTGTTGCATTGTGTGATGGGACTTGGGTCTTATAATAGCTTCATTGTTCTTTATTTAGCATTGTGCTGTTGTTTTATGCACTGGTGTTCTTGGGAGGAAACCCGTTCCGTGTTATACGGCGTGGTCCCTTGATTTACCTAACTTTAAAATAAAGATTAATAACTGTTTTAATTCTCACACCAGTCACATGACTGACCTGGAGTTTATTGTTTTAACCTAAACTTTGGGTGCCCCTATTTTCGACACGGGCAGCTAGTAGTTTTGGTTTTGCAGATTTATATTCACAGGAGCCTGGTTTACAGCTGGAATGATATCCGGAAAGCTCTGTATCCGTATATCTCTTCTAGTTGTGTACTGTATTATTTTCCGCTGCGATGTATTTAAATGTATATTTAAATCTCTGATATTTTACTGTGTAATATTTATTCCTACTCTGTATATTCTTGTATTCTGGTGGAATTGTTGTAATATACAATGAAATGTTCTCCAGTCTGCGTTCTATTTTGTCGTGTTCTCAAAACAATCAGGCGTTTCGAACGGTCTTGGTCGGTTTAGTGACTGATTCAGATCGAGCGAAATTCCTTTTCGTTACGCTGGTATCAGAGCTTTGGTTTACATAGCTCAGAGAACAAGACACATTAGGACCATACAATAGAATTCATCAGAAATTGGATTAGTAATATCCAATAGGAATGACTCGTTAGAGATGGGATCAGTAGTATCCTAGAACGAGTGTGAAGAGTATATTTTTGAAATATAAGAAGAAAAACAAATTCTGTTTTGAAAATTTAAATCAATTATTCGTATTTGATTATTTATTTTATATTGAATTTGGACAATCCAGTATATATAAATTTTGCATATATGTCTGATCCGCGTGTATTTGAAGTTTTAATATACTGGATAGATATAGATTCACACTCTAGTCGCCCGAAGATGATTCTGATGATTGTAGCTACATCATCAGAATTAATGTTCGAGTTTCAAAAGTGAGATTTATGTATATTTCCTATTGACTGGTGTGAGAACCAAAACTAGATAGGGCTTATTGTTGTGATTTGGCATCACAAATGTGATTTTTGACTATATATCAAAGTTATGAATTTGAAACGTTAATCAACTAATTGATTGCTGATTGTGTTGTTTGATTATTGGTTGATTAATTAAAGTTTTAACCATTTAGCCAAATTGAATCAAAAACTGAATTGTATTGAAAATTTGTCGCATTTGCATACATATACATGTAATTTACATTGAACAGGTCGTAGCAAGGAGGCTAGAGCAGAGAACAAAATTGTTTGCCCGACAAATAGGTACATGTTTACCATAATTTACTGTTTTGTTTGGGTGATGATGATTTTATGAGCCGATTGGCTAGCCGCTTGGCTTTTTCTTTTTCTTTTTGATTGAAGAAGGCCATGGGAGGCTATTTGAAATATCCCGAAGTCCCCGGTGCAGGGGAGGTTATGGCGAAATTTTTCGTAAATTTAGGGTGTTAGCCAAATTTTTGAAAAATTTGAAAAGTTCTTAGAAACTGAAAAGTTGAAGAACTTAAGCCGTAATGAAAATAGTGAAAGTTGAGTTGATTAGTTAAACAACTTTCGGCTTCGTTCCTTTTCGGGGACGAAAAGTTTTAAGTAGGGGAGATTGTAACAACCCGGAAATGCGAGCCAATTTAAAATTTTTATTTTAGCAATTTTAGTAATTTTGATTATTTAAAATGAATTATTTTAAATAATATCGACGAGAAATTTATTTTGAATAGAATTCGAACGTATATATTTAGATCGATCGTCGTTAGAATATAAATATTTATTTATATTTATAAAAGGAATTGAAAATGGCGCGGTAGTTCGATAATTCGATTTCAAAATTCAAATGAATGTACCAGGTGCAAAATAAACCGGATTTTAGTGAAACCAAAAATATTTGAATTTAATTGAGAATATCTTTCCAACGAATCCGAAAAAATGAAATTTCGTAGCGGGGATAAAAAGTTATGTCCAGTTGAAAATTCAGAAAAGTAGCTATGGAATTTCGGCCCTTAAAAATGGGAATTTTGCAAACGACCTCGGTTTTCGACGAAACCACTTTTGTTGGATCCGCGATGTCAAATTATTGCTAGGTTTCAAATTTCATAATTTTTCGAATCAGTATGTGAGCGTGGCAAAGGAAAACGCGTTTGACCAGTTTCAGTTGATTTTAATCGACTGGAAAATGACCATTTTTCAAACGGTCTCAGAATTCGATGAAATTAGTTTTGTTAGGACCGTATTGTCAATACGAAGTTAGAAAATATTTTTTGGGAATTTTTCTTGTTAGTATGTGGCCCCAGTAAATTTAAATGTGCGTTCAAATTCAATATATAGAGTTATATTTGGATTTTGACGAAAACTGATCGAAACAGCTGAATCAGCCTGCGATACATATCCCATTGTGTTTGGAATGGGGGTATTTAGCTATGGACAACAGGCGGTGGGTCTCGTTTCGAGTTCGAAAACAAAAGTTACTTTTGAAAATTCAAATATAATTAAATTATATAAATATATATATTCAATAACCCCCCTTTATCTCCATTCACTCAGTCAACCCACCCCCCCCCCCTCCCGTTCTAATTACCAATCGTTGTCGCACCGCCCCCCTTCCACGCCAGCGTCGCCCACCGCCGTCGAGCCACCAGTCGCTGGAGCCCCCTCCTCCAGACCCTCCTTCCTCCTCCGCCTCGCAGGACCCACGAACCCAAACGAATTCCCCCCCCCCCCTAATTCGAACGGAATCCGCCCTAGCCCCCCTAAAACCACCTCCGCCGCACCCAACGGTCAACGCCGCCTCCACCGCACCAGCACCACCACGGCGAATGATGGCAGCCCCCTCCTCTCCAATTACTGTACGTTTTTATTTTTGTTTTACTTTTCTCTTTTTCTCTGATTTTATTTAAACATAAAAAGCCATGATTTTTCTATATACATCGAGTTAGGATTTTAGTCATATAAAACTGATTTATATTCAGTTGAAAAAGAAGAAAAGTTAGGGTTTTATTTACAAAAAGGTTTGTATTTTTATCATGGAAAAAACAAGAAAAGTGAAGATTTTTATATGATAGGAAGAATAAAAATATAATTTTTATATTATTGAAAGAGAAAAAAATATATGATTTTTATTATATTTGGAAAGGCGAAATCTTTATATTTGAAAAGGTGAAATCTTTATATTTGAAAAGGCGAAATCTTTATATCTGAAAAGGCGAAATCTTTATATTTGAAAAGGCGAAATCTTTATATTTGAAAAAGCATTTTTATATAAAGAATAGCGTGATAAAAATATAATCTTTATTATATGAACACCGTTATAAAAATAGAATTTTTATCTATATAGTAGCGGTGTAATAATAGAATTTTTATCTATATAGTAGCGGTGTGAAAATATGATTTTTTATATACATAGCTACAATATAAAAATGTGATTTACATATATGTAGTGGCTACGGGCAACGAAAGTGACAAAAGGCGAGAACGACGAATATTTCTACATATGAAGAGTTGTGGCGTTTGGTTTAGCTTGGGTGAGAACTTCTCACTTTTTAATTTTATTTCTAGTTGAAATATATATTAGGATACAGACGGTGTTTAGTAGCACCCGACACCCGTCGTCCACAGACCATGGACGGCTTGTATGTTTGTTTGACTTTGCTGTGTAGTTGATTGTGTGATGTGATGTGAAATGAAATAAAATATTTATATAGTTAAAATATTTTATAGTTGAAAATAGAATTTTTAACGTGTATTTAAAATGAAATAAATATAAACAAATCGGACGATTTGTTTATATACACACATTTGACCGATATGGATTGGGACGATAAATGTTACACATCGCCCAATTGCACAAATAAAATCTGTGTTTGATTGATTGAAACCCCACACGGGTATTGGGATGATATATGACATACACTAATCCCAATAATTAGTTGTATGTCGATCGATTGATTGACAGACTGTTATAAGCGTTGAATATTTATAATTGATGCTTATACAATGTAGAATGCACTTTGGATGATGGTTGATTATTTGTCGTTGTTGATATATACATGAGTTGTATGGAAGTCCATAGAAATAAAATCTATAGTAATTGATTGGGCCTCATTCCAGTTTTGGAAATAGAATATTTGAAGAGAACTATTTAAATAAATATTTGAATAGAAATATTTGAAAAGAAATATTTGAAATAAAATATTTGAAAATAGAAATATATGAAGCTGTGTTGATTAGATTAACGCCATTTTGACGTGAACGATATTTATATCGATTTTATTCATTTTATAATGAATATCGAAAGTGATTTCAAAATCTGATATTTTGAATAGAAATGAATTCGAATTGAAATTTAATAGAAATGAATTCAAATTGAAATTGAATAGAAATGAATTTGAATTGAAATTGAATAGAAATGAATTCGAATTGAAATTGAATTTAAAATGAGCTTAAATTGAATTAGAAATCAATTTGAAATGAATTTAAAACGAATTTATAAGGAAAAATTCAATTTTGATTTGAATTTGAAAAGAAGTAGAAATCGTTTTGAAAACGAATTTTAAAACGATTTATATAATACGTTTTAAAAGGGAATCGACGAAATATATATAATTTATATATTATATATATAATGGCCTAAATAGAACGCGCTGCGGTAGTTCGTGAATTTCGACCATTGACTTCGAATGGATATTGCGGGAGATCCTACCGTCGGATTCTCCTAAACCCGGAACCGTTGGGTTCGTCTCGAAAAGAGCTTTCTAACGGATATTAGAAATTTGAAATCTAATGGTTGGATTTGGAATTATGTCCAAATCAAATTTGAAAAACGTCGCTGTAAGTGCAGTTCGATGGCCGTTGATGGAAATCGACTGTACGGGGCTTCATAAAATTATTAAACCTAGTAATGATTTGTGTAAAATCATAAGAAATGATTTGTGAAGAATTGGGATGAAAAACTCCATATTTGAAAAGATAAAAATATATTTTTATCGAAATGAACTAGTTTTGAACTAGAATTATAGTTCTATTTATTTTTAAATAAATAAATGGAATTTGAAAAGGGTTTTAAAAGTAACCAGAATTTCCAGTAATTGAATTGGAATGGATTTGAATCGAAATTGTCTTTGGAATATTTCGATGTTGGATTTCGTGATGATACATGTATTGTTATGGGAATTTGAAAGATATATATATATATATATATATCTTTATTTCCAATACGATATTTGTTGGTCGTAGAATTTGACATTAAGTATAAGCCGATATATTTTTTATTCAGAGCCTTGTATTTAATATCAATTGTGATTTGGGTTTGTCGTGAATGGTGTCTTCATTAACACTGTTCTTAAACCCAGTTGAGAAAAGTTTAAATCTTTTTATTTAGATTTAATGAAGTGTACCAATTAAATAATATTTAATTGGAATTGAATTGGTATTGATTTTTGGGTTTATCGTGAACCGTGTTTTAAATAACACTTGTTCTTTAACCCGATAATTAATGGAATGTGATTTTGGGGTTTATCAGGAACCGTGTTTTAAATGACACTGGTTCTTTAACCCAGTTAAAGATTAAAACTAAGTGGAGTTTTAATGAATCTTTAATTAGATTGAAAAGATCGAGAATGGAGTATCACCAGTTTTACTCCAGGCGATAGTTAAATCTTTAATTAGATTTGAACGTGAAATGGTAATTGAATTTACCGATAACACCGTGGTGTTAGATATGAAGTATTACCAGTTTTACTTCATGGGATGAATAGGTGGGGATTGGGAAATAAAATAAATGATTACTTCGGTGTGGTTCGCTAATCCCATCTAGTTTGAATTGATATTCAAAGAAGATTAAAGAATAAATTTAAAGAATTTATCTTTGATAAAATTAATGGGAACCTTTCACAAAGTATAAGAATATTTGAATAAAAGAATATTCTGAATTTGAACGAGACGTATGTTGTGTTTGTGTAACACTTGTTTATTATATACGCGAGTTATTCAGAAAGACCGGGTCTATCCCATTCTGAATAACTGATTCGACGTGGTGTCGAGGATGAAGACGGTGGTCGAAGACCAGTGGTCTTCACGTCGTTTGGGTGATTACTAATGATCTTGATTGGGTCTTACACCCAAGAGGAGGGAATCAGTTAGTGATCGTCCAGACGTACTTGGATATCGATGGATATGCGAGGTACAAGGTGCCTTCGGTTTCGTTCAGACCCAGAACGGACTTGTAAATGGACTGCGTGTCTGACATTGGATTTTAGTCTGTGTGATTGATTTCTATCAAATATATATTTGTTTGGCGGCGGAGAATTTATTCTCTTGCTTAACGCCCTTCTCTGAGACGTATGAGCTCAGGGGTTATATATCGATGGATATCAAACGCATGTAGTGAATTGCCTGTGTGGCATGCCTAAGTGGCAATATGATCAAGGCTTCTATTGAAAAGCAGAGTCTTGTGGTGGATGATCAAAGCACAGCCTGTGTGGCATAGCTTTGTGTAACGTTAATTCGCGAGCCTCACACCCCGGTTGTGAACCAGAAACGAGAGAGGACTTCAGGGAGGGCATGCATTTCCATCTAGCTAGAAGTTGCGTCAGTGGTTTTACACGCCCTGACGAGTTTGACTTATGTGGTTGTTGCTGTTGCGAGTCGCCTCGGATATTTCGGTGACTGTGTGGAGCCGATGGAGTCATTTGGCTCATTGACACCCCATAGGGTGGGGAAACGTAGTGTTCAGGAATTTTAATCCACATCGGTGGACCGGCCCTGACGATCCAAGGCTTGCCTGCGCGCTTGCCTGAGACACGGGCTAGAGTGTCTCGAATTCGGTGGAGGACATTCCCTTGCCTCGGTTCACAGATTGAAATCCAACTTCCAAATACGTGACATTTGCGGTTTTGGTTGTAGAGCCTAGTATGGCGACATAGTGGTATGGGCCACTTATGCCGTCTATGATTGATATTTATGATTGAAATTGTTTTAAACACTATACACTTATTATAGTATCAAAAGATTTGTTTTAAACGTATCAAGCATGCTTTGGCTATTATAAGGGAAAACCCTATCCTCCGGTTTGTGTTGCATTGTGTGATGGGACTTGGGTGTTATAATAGCTTCATTGTTCTTTATTTAGCATTGCGCTGTTGTTTTATGCAATGGTGTTCTTGGGAAAAAACCCGTTCCGTGTTATACGGCGTGGTCCCTTGATTTACCTAACTTTAAAATAAATATTAATAACTGTTTTAGTTCTCACACCAGTCACATGACTGACCTGGAGTTTATTGTTTTAACCTAAACTCTGGGTGCCCCTATTTTCGACACGGACAGCTAGTAGTTTTGGTTTCGCAGATTTATATTTACAGGAACCTGGTTTACAGCTGGAATGATATCCGGAAAGCTCTGTATCCGTATATCTCTTCTAGTTGTGTATTGTATTATTTTCCGCTGCGATGTATTTAAATGTATATTTAAATCTCTGATATTTTACTGTGTAATATTTATTCCTACTCTGTATATTCTTGTATTTTGGTGGAATTGTTGTAATATACAATGAAATGTTCTTCTGTCTGCGTTCTATTTTGTCATGTTCTCAAAACAATCAAGCGTTTCGAACGGTCTTGGTCGGTTTAGCGACTGATTCGGATCAAGCGAAATTCCTTTTGGTTACAGCCCGCCCACATATGACCGACCACTCATTTCGCTTGAGTGTATTGAATGTATATCACCAACGGTTGGGAGATACCCAAAGCCTTCCCGAAAAGTGACAACATCGAAATAGATTTAAGGAACAAAAGGATTTTCTCTAGATAGGTGATTATACACCCTAATGGAAGCGAACCACATAGCCATGCTGCCTGCCCAATTTTTGTCATTTCCCGGTTGATGAGGCTTGAGGTTTGAATTCCTTTTGAACACTGGGTCATTATTCACTTTGAATGCCACATCGTCATATCTGCCAAATATCACTAATTGACGTCCACAAAAATACTGTAGAAGTTAAGCTAAGAGAACGGCCATTCTCCGCCAACCACTATAGCACGTTTGAAGAGATCAACGTACGTATTTTTTTGGGAAATACACTGTCAGACATCCGTCCATACAAGTCATCCGGGAACAGGATGAACCGAAGGTACTCTCCTTACTGCATCCAACATAGGAATCACCCCCATGGATCAGTAGCGAGAAGTCCTTGCAACCCATAGATTCCAACCATGACAGAACCACAGTTTACCTCTAGCCACTAAACCAGAGATTTTTAGTAGTTCTTCCACTTATGAAAATCTACGGTCTTCAATGCTCCATCTCGACCGTCTTCTGATATCTTTACGTATTTGTTGGTCGGAATGGTTTTCAAATATAATTTCGATCCCGTTCTTTCCGTGCCAACAATCGTATTGGACAAATTTGATAGTCGGTGATTTAACTATCAAAATAAACAGTGTTTCAATCATGACAATCCAATGAGTCACTGGTTCAGTATTCAGCATCACTTGGCCTTTTAATTAAAACAAACTGATTCATTTTTGTTTAATTAAAACTTCTAACTCTTTTAATATTTAAAAATACGATAATTGAATTGTTTTACTAATGTTCTCAAAACCATTTCACATAAATACTTAGTGGAATAACTTATAATCATATTAAATTTCCACTTAATTCTCCTTTCAAAACATTTGTTATAAAACTTCGGGTTTAAATATAAACCCGTACGTAAACTTCTTTCACCATTCAACTAGATTTCATTTCCAACCTTGATTTCTTTTTAAATGAATTCAATTAAAAAGTAATTGCCCAAATTACTATTAATTAGAATAATACTTTATCTTAATCCTTAACTACTGTGAAGGTAGTTAATTCCTTTATTTACTAAGATAAATAGCGAATTCCCATTTTAAAACCTTATTAAAATTAAAACAATATTCATTAAACTATTTTATTCAAACACACTAATTTAATAATCAATCTCAATTAAGTACGGTTGATTTAATCAACTCAAAACACGGTTATCTAGTTAACCGATTCCAATAAATTCTCACGTTAAATTAATTAATAATATAATAAATTTAAATAATTTCCTTTAATTGTTTCTTACCAAAACAATTACCCAAAATTTGAACCATTAAGGTTAATTTCTATTCACTTGTTCACAAGTCTGATTAACATCAGAAATTTCCTGATAAAACCAATTAATACTTAATTATAAATTCAAATAATAAACAATGAATATCTATTTCCTTTTAATAAACTTATATTCAAAATAATTTAATTCAATATCTATATCCAGTTATAAAATAAATTTTATAACTGCATCTCTGTCGATTTGCCTGATGGTAAATCGTCGGTTATAAAATGATTGATTATATAAGCCATATACTGCCAATACTCAACCAATATTGCCCATTGGTTTAAACAAACAATCTATTAAATTTTCAGTCAACTAACAGTAATCAAATCAATCACCCAATCAGATCAGTTGATATATGATAGCATGAAAATAAATAATATATTTGAGGGATCCGGTTGGGTCCCTCCAACCTGTTCTTCCCTGAAATCACAACGGTTATCTGAAATAAGATCATTTCAATTTCGTTTAACTGGAATAAATAAAGACCATTTGACAGCAACCAATTCACAAGTAATTCAATCAATTCAACCAATTTAAACACGTTTATTTTATAAATGTGACCAACCAAGCTGAGTTACCTTTATTGGAACCAATCGTTAAAATAACGATTTGGTATTTCACTGAAATTAAGCAATGATTTAATTTCATCAATTAAATCAACAATTAAGTATATAACTAGCAAACAGTCAACCATCAACAATCAGAGCATACAAAATAAAAACCAACTTTATATAGAATATAAATGGGAAAACTAAGTGAGTTTAACTCACCTTGATTTGGTACAGTTGTTTGAACGGTTGGTTTTAATTAAATTAAACGAGTGTTTATTTCAATTAAAAATTCCGTTTGATTCCGATTCCGTCTAGATCTATTCCATGACTTTGTGCTGGTTAATCCGATTCCAACAGTATTTGGTTGGTCCGATTATTTGTTTAAAATTTACGGTCAACACTTTGTTTTTCCACAACATTACAATGCCTGATCTTTCCAAATGTTCCCGGTATCGTTGCTCGTTCGCTTGGTAGCTACTTCATTCGCTCCTTTTACAAACCGAACCATGCTGTCTTTATTTCGAACTGTACAAATTAAAATATATTATTAGTTATGTTTTTAATTAAATAATTAACTTTCTTAATTTAGAATTAAAATAACTGATTATTACTCTTAATCACTAGAATTAGGCTGATCAAATTTCCTTTCCAGTTGGGTTCTTCATCAGTCAAAGACTGTCGCCCATACTTTGTTAAGGCCAAACTGTTCTCATTCCTTACTGGATTCACTCGTTTTAATTCATGCTCTTCAGATCCATGAGTTTCCCATTTACAACTGAACTCACTCCAGAAACCGCCTTCATCCATCAACCCTCGTGAGCACCGCCAGACCCCCCATCGGTGATGCCCAAACTCCGTGACCCGAACTCATCAACCGCCACCTCGAATCACAATCAACCGTGACCTCTCACAATGACTGAACAGTGCTAAAAACCCCAGAGTCAATTTGTGTTCAAGTCGTTGCTCCGCCTTATTTCGGTGATCGGAAGTCACCAAAGTCCGTTCATGGGTCGAGCTGCCTTTGCTTTATCCTTCTTCTTCACAACCAATTACCTACCGCTCCACCACCAATGAGGAACATCAGCCCTAGCTACGACAGGCCAAAATGAGTTTCCAGACCATGATCGCACTAAGTGAAAACAATATAACGGTGAAACTCATGGTCGCCAGGATTCAAAGAAATTAACGATGTGATTTTAGGATTTTTTTTTCCATTTGTTTTAAAATTTTCCTTGCTTTTTGTTTTGGTTGAAGTAAAGTTTTCACTTTATTTTGGTTGAAAGAAATGAAAGAGGGGGCATCTATTTATAAAGGAGTGAATTAGATACTGGCATTACATCATTTCATAGCATAGGGTAGCACATACAGATGAGTATGGCTCCCATGTGCTTAGGCTAAGCGAAAAGAAGAGAATAGGGTATTAGTTGCATGTGTTGTCACGTATAAGTTTTACAAAAGGAGGGGACGTTTCTCATCACTGATATGTCTCGTGTCATTGAAACATGGTTGACAGAAGAAAAATGTTGGTGCGCCCATAAATTATAGCATGTGCTCATAGGGTGCAGCTGTAGCATGTGAGGCTGTAGGTACGTTAGGGTGTGTTTTAGTATATAATATTATTAGCGAAACTTCGTCATGAAGTAACACGTAAAACTATCCACAATTGATTCCTGTTTACTGATATAAAAGCTAATCTTGATGTAAAAAGATATTCTGGATCCAATGGGACAGGTTTCGTCGAAATCCGATGTCGTATGAAAAAATTTCCTTTATAAAACCAGAAATAAACATGCATTTAAATTTTTCACGATCACTAGATAAATCTAATCAACTTGAAACCTTGCAATTATATAATGATTCTTCAATACGAACCCAACGACACCAGTTTCATCGCATTCTGAGACTGTTTCCCCGATAGGCTATTTTTACGCACACCGCAATGCCATTCTGAACACCAAATCTGCCGGCCTACAAAAATAACAAACTATATACCTATCCTGACTCTAATCAACGATACGAACTCAACAGAATTGGTTTCGCGGCCTAATTCGATCGTCTGTTCAAGTTACACTCAAATAACCCTTTATTAAATTAATTACGTGCTATATAAATTGAACGGGCATTTGTGGCTGCCATGGTCACATACGACATCGGTTTGCCATGCAATTCAACACCGTACAATAATTTAACGTTACGGTTCTAATGAAACTAGTTTCGTCGAAATCTGAGTCCGTTTGCAAAACAGCTATTTTAACACGTATATTATAATAACGATTTCCATAGCGACTATTTCAAAATTTGTTTTGGCCATAACTATCAATCTAAAAAATGAAATCTTGATTTTTCTCTTTCATATGAAAATTATAATCGATACGGTTTCAACGTTTCTTGTTTCACATATATCCGACTTATATCGGATCCTGTATTCTTAGTTGAAGTTCAAAACTCTATTCTACGAACTCTCGCGCCATTTCGAGCTCGATTTAAAATTATATAAATATATATCATTCAAACTTCGTTTTAATAACGAGTTCAATATTAAAAATCCATTAATATTCGAAATATAATATTTAAAATAATAAATGAAATATTTAGCGGTCAAAACACGGGTCGTTACAAAACGATTTCCCTATTTCTATTTTTAGATTCACATTTGAATTTAAATATTCAAATCATCAAATGATTATTTTTCCCCACTACATTTATAAACCCCGTTTATAAATTTAGTTCAATTCAATTCCCTGATTATCCAATGAAAATCATTCCATTTCATTTATAAACACCGTTTATAAATTTACTTAAATTTCCTGTGTTATTTAATTTATAAATATCATTTATAAATTTAATACTTGTTTTATTTATTCAAAACAAGTTAATATCTTTATAGTCCACTCGAAATTCAAATTCTATTTTTGAAAAATAGATTTCCCCTTTTTAAATCTCAAATATCCTTTTCACGATATTTTTATGTATCAATATTTTGGCCCAGTGATATTTAAACACTCAAAACAACCAATTATAATTGACATGTTTTTTAACACATCATATATGACAATATATATGCAAACAAACAAACAAACAAATAATATATTTTTGAGGAATCCAGTTGGATCTCTCCAACCTGTTTTTCCTGCATCCATAGACGTTAGCCAACACAAATAATACCCATCCTGCTTCGAGGCAGGATATCGTGGTATAGAAGGTCATCTACTAATATATATTTATGGGACGCATAGGGAAATCATCCGCTAATGGTACTGTAGGCATCCGCTAATGAGACTGCGGAAATAATCCAATCACCAAACCAATATATATAATAGCCAAGCCTAAATAACTAATATATATTTAAAATAGCCATAGTAATATTTAAACGCAACCAAACAACCAACAATTTATTTTAAATGCTAAAAATAAATTAATAAGTGAGATTTACTCACCTGATTTTATTTTGCTATGTGTTTCCAATTTTAACTTAAATCTGGCTTTGGAAAAATCCATAACCCTTCCTAGACTGTGCTTTCCACAGCTACGGACCGATTTGGCTTGTTTTCCTGATTTCTGAACATTGAATAAATTAAATACACATTGTTTAAATCAACGATTTTTTTTTAAATTTAAATGATAAAAATAAAAATCTAATCTTCATTTAATTTCATATCCAAATGGTAAGTTAACAATTTGATTTGTATACTAGCTATCTATATAGGATTGTATAGATTTCCTTAATCAGAATTCCTAAAAGATAATTTATTTTCCATATAAATTCTAAATAATTAAAATAACTAAAAATATACCTTGCTCCTTCTCCTAAACCAGCGCCTAAGTTTTCTTCCCCAATCCGAACAATAGCATCCCAAACCCACTACCTTGCGTTGCCTTTGTTCACAAAAATCCACCACTGTTAACAGTTCGAACTCCTGCCATTCCTTCTGAACTAATCAACTCCAAACCCAAATGTCTGACATCTCTACTCCTCCACTGTGATTCAATTGTTGCACTTGCTAGATTACCTCCCCATCATCAACATCGTGCCACTTCAAATCCCACGTTGCCGCTCTTCAAACATGACCAAAACCAGTGTCGAGTTCCACCTTGACATTTCGATGACCCAACCTCCATCGCACAACTCCAGTTCATGTCGCGACATCAAAGCCTATAGGCGTGCGATAACTACTGAATTCGTTTCCCCCAAATTTCAATTTCGCCTCCTACACTTCGATTTGATAGTACGAATTCTAAGCCCCGCGATGACTGAATCGCGATCCAATCTCCCCTTTCGAACCGCGATAGCAAGCCTAACCATGGCGCTACCTCCGACCATTTGCGAGCTCGACGATGCCCGGTGTCTTTGATTTGAACTGATTTTGCTTTTGCAAATACTGGTAAATGAAAACAGACAAAAGAAAGGGTCGGATTTGAAGTATTTAGATTTAGGAATTGGCCATTTTATCTTTTTCCTTCCTGCTACTAATTTTTGATTACCAAGAATTGGAGAAAAAGGTATCACAGTTTGTTTAAATAAAGGAGAGTAAGACTTCACGTGGAAGGAATGTATGTGCGCAAGTACAGGGTAGGTAGTCGGTCAAGTACAAAAATAGGGTGGCTCATTAATTTGATTTTCCAATTTTAATCGATTTGAAATAAAGAGATTTTTTACACTTTTTAAATAGATATCGATTTGATTTCGAACTTATCCACTATCAAATATTTCGGGGTCCATTAATTTAAATCACGAATCGCTATTTTAGCGTAACCACTGTCGTTTCAACATTGTAGCATTATACTGAACTCAATAGAATATATTCTGAATTTTAATTTGAACTTATATACCATAATAAATTAATATAATATAATTTAAATTCAAAAACCATTAATTTTCTTATAATAAATTATTTATTATTATCGTTTATATTCAAATACTATTTCTCTAAATCATTTGAATCATTCTGACTTAGGTATAAATTTCGAATTGAATTATTTTAGATTTCGTATTTATGATATTTATTCGAAATAATTCGTATATCGATTATTAAATCGATAGCTCAATATGAAATTCATTTATATTATTAACACAATATTTAAAATAAATATTAAATATTCAAAATAAATCGATCAGAAAACCCGGGTCGTTGCAATCTTTCCCCCTTAAAAGAATTTCGTCCCCGAAATTACTAAGGTTAGAAAAATGCTATTACCCATTAACTTTTCAAAAATCATTTATGTTGAAATCAACATTTCACATTTCTACAAATTTAATTCCAACCAAACTTTCGGTTTTCATTCATTTAATTCGAATGATCTACAATCAATATATTTACATTCAATCTGTATTTCATTAATTTATCCAAATTGATTCTAGTCAATTTATTCACTTCGATCCATTTAACTAGCTTAAGTTAAAATTTAATTCCCAGGTTTTCATTTCAAATTCTTTTGAAATCATATAAATATAAACATATATTTATTTCCATATCAAATTCGAAAAGAATTGAATTTTCAAACTAACTTGTTTTCTTTAAAACAAATCCCCATTAAAACTTTTGTAAGGTAGCAGTCCATCACTTACAAACTCAAAAATAAACACTGATGAAGCTGCAGTCCTCATCGGAATTACTTTCCAGCCACTGAAGTGAGTTCAGTTCTTTATCACTTTCAGAATCCATTCAAAACGATTTTTTTTTCAAAAATCCTTTCAAAATAAAGCTATATTATTTTAATATACTTTAAAAATATTTTCCAACTTCCCAAGATTTAAAATTCAAAATTCTATTTTAAATCCAATTCCAGTTCATCTATTTGTATATTTCATTTACATACAAATTTTATTTGGTTATAGATAACCAATCCAATTTTATAATCTTATTTGATTATAATAATATCAATCAACTCAGCCATATATTATAATAATTTAGGAAAATTATTCCTTTTCTATAAAAGTAGAATTTTGGGTAAAATTATTTCATTTACCCACTTAAAAACAATATTGTTTTCAATCTTCTGTTCAAGCATTTACAAATTATTATCGACGTCGTGGCGTCCCACGATTCGACCAGAATTCATAAACCACCCAACAGACTAGTCAACACAATATAAAATAGTTTTTATATCAATTAACAAATACGCGCTCTCATATATATACGCTCAACTCATTCTAGGGTACTGCTGACCCTATCTCTAATGAGCACAATTCCACCACAGCCTAGGTATTCGCTCAACCTAAGCTCTGATACTAACTGTAACGGCCCGCAAATCCGTACAATCTGAGTTGACAAATAACACCACACGTCCAACCCAAATTGCACAGAAATACGAATCATTATTAGAAAGAAGTTAGAGGATGAGAATTAGAAAGAAAGAAATATTAGAATAGAAGAAAACGAAGATCACAAACTCACTGTGAAAGGAATAAAATATATTAGGTAACATAAACTTTGAAATACAATTCGGTAACTTTATATGCATACCATCATCAGAGCACTACAGTTATTTCTGGAATAGTTATAAACACCTGTTTCCAGATACAAACATGGTACACAGCGGAATATATGATAGTCTATAGCTAACTGGTGATGCCTCCTGCTTCCAGCTCTTCTAAGTGAATCTGAAAAATCCCCACTACTTGACTGCCCGTACAAATTTGGGCACCCAAGAGTTTAGGGAAAACAAAAACAAAATAAACTCTGGGTCAGTCATGGGACTGGTGTGAGTAAATTCCAACCATTTGTTTAACTTTCAAAATCCTTTCGAAAAAAAGATAATAGTAAAACCAGCCCACACATAAATATGGACGGTTTTTACCTTACTATAACCCAAAACACTTTGATACAAAAATCTAGCGATATTATAATAGTGTCTATATCAAATTAATAGAATCTAGCGGAATGCTTGCATCTCACGCTCCATATATAATTTAAAATTTAAAATCGCAGGGCGCTTATTGGAGATTGGATTCCGACTATGACAAGGTATGGATCCACCTTCCGATAGTGTATCTCTAGAGAGGAATACACTGGGTTCAACAAGAACATCTTGCAACTCGGCCCACACATAATTGACCACTCATTTCGCTTGAGTGTATCGAATGTATATCACCAACCGTTTCTCGAATGGGACAACATTGAATAGAATAAGGAATTAAATGAATCTCTAGATTGGTGATAATACACCATAATAGGTGCGACCCACATAGCCATGTTGCCTGCCCGATTTTTGTCATTCCCCGGTTATTGAGGCCTAAGGCTACGATTTCTTATCATTCATTGACAGAACAATCACTTTGAATGCCACATTGTCAGATTCGTTAATCACTAATTGATTTGCACAAATATATTCTGGATATTATGCTAAGAGAATAAATTCCCCGCCACCATATATATCTATACAGACCAACATATGCGATCATTGGAAATACTCTGTCAGACATTCATCCATATACGTTCGTTCTGGGATTGAACGAAATCGAAGGCACAATTTCCATAAATAGAAAAAGCCATTGCACTTTACTCCATCTTTGATTATCTTCATATAATCTAATTCGCAATGCTACTGCCAACACGGAGTGGTTCACGGATAATAATCCAACCGGTCTCTCCATATTGACAACGATTATTGGCAAAAAGTTCGATAGTAGGTTATTTAACTATCGAAGAAAAACAAACATTCATCCATAACGTCAAACAAATCACTGGGCCATTTAATTGACATTTCATTCATTAATTAAATCACTACTCCATTTCCTTATCAATATTTCTTAGCCAAATATTTTCAACAATCATCTTGGCCCTTTTCGCTATTTCGAAACATTTCCATATATCGCCTCCTTTTATTTTCTATACGTAGAAAATATCGTCTATTTATAACCGGAAAACATTCCAATTACTTATCTCTTTCACGCCCGTTCATTTCTACACTCAGGAAATATTTATTTAATATATTTCTAAATTTCCACTTACTTGGGTTAAAACGAATGTTGTGTAAAACATCGTTACAACAATCCAAAGCACTACATTCAATTAACTCTTATTCAAACATTTATCTTCAAGACTGGATCTTGCTGTTTATCAATTAGTAATGAAATCAATAAAGTTGGGGTATAATTACCTCTCAGACCTTGACTGAATAACATCTTTAATTCCAAAACAGCAGGACCACTCATCTCAAATCATCAACACCATAAAAACCACTATTCATTTTTAAAACATATATATATATATATATATTTCTCTTTCTATTACCAGATTTTCAATTTCCTTTTTTTTATAATATTCTATTTTTAAGTTCGTTTCCTAACTAGATTCTATATATATTGATATATAGATTTTTAATTATCAAATTATCTTAAAAACATTCTAACTCCTTAAATTTCCGGAAAATTTCGCCATAACCTCCTTTGTACCGGTCAACCTCAACTCGCCTTTCTAGGCCCTTTCCATTCAAAAAGAAAATCAAAAAGCCAAGTGGCTTGCCGATTCGGCGTATAAAATCTCATATGGAATTTAAACGTGTACCTTTTTGTCGAGCGCACAAATTATAAACTTCATTCTCTTCATTCCATATTTTTTAACACATGTTCACCTGTTTTCAATTCAATTCAACTCAATCCGATCGTTTGAATTCAGTTTCGCCCATTTATTCTTGAATTAGCTTCTTAGCCTATTTTACTTGTTATTTGAACATATCATGCTCGTATGTATTTTAGTTTGCTTATAAATCAATTGAATCCTATTTTCATTTCAGGTTTCATATTCGATTTCGAATATGAAATTCACAAGTCTCATTTACTTATCAAAAGAAATATCTCGATCTAAAATTCGATTAACGAATTATTCTTCCACTTAGTAAATTCTATTCAAAAATAAATAACTAATTTTGTTTCAAAAATCAATCCATTTACTCCACTCGAGTTCATATTTACTTTATAACTCAAGTCCAGATTTTTCAAATGGAAATTCGGATTTTATTTATATAAACCATTATGTTTTTTAAACGATTTTGGCGCTGCTTTTTTGAAAATTTGATTTTGACATAACTCAAAATATATACGACAAAATTCAAAACTTTCTCTTCCATTAGAAAACTATTATCCAATGGGTCCTGGCGGTTCTTGTTTCAAAGTATTCCGACTTAAATTGAGTTCTATATACTCAATTGAAGCTCGAATCGCCAATTTACGAACTGTCGCGTTGCGACGAGCTCGTTTTAATTATATTTAATATATAAACGTTATAAGCCTCGTTTATATATAAATTCTAACTCCATTCTAATATACTTTAATATTTTTTAAACCAATTTTCCAAATTCAACTAAATATTCCCGATTATTTATAATTGTCGATTTTCCCTTACTCGGTAATAAATTTATTTATCATTCAATCTTCTATATTTAATTCCAATTCCTTTTATAAATAAATTGTTTATAAAATTTGATATAATCGAATTTCAATTATAAACCCATTGAATTTTTCCCAATTCAACTTATATTTCGAGTTCCGAAATATAATCAATCGTTTTGTTTCAAAACACTTCCCAACTTACTTTTAAATTCCTATTTGAATTTAAATGGTTCAAATTAGCCAAATGATAATTTATTTTACCAAATTTATAACATTATTATAAATTCAACTTCCTTGTTTCATATATTTAAACAAGTTCTCTTTTCAAATTTCTATTTGAAACTCCATCCCTTTCATATTCCGAATTGCGGAATAAAAACAGTTGTTCCCTTTCGAATGATTTCACATTCTATTTTTAAATTCATATTTGAATTTAAATATTCAAATTATCTCTTGATAATTAATTCATTATATTTATAAACACCATTTAATTTTTTTTTAAATTTCCTTTTTTCATATATTTAAACAAGTCTATTTTGAAATCTATTTAAAACCAAAATCTTATTTTGGAACTTTCTATTTATAATAACTTATATATAACACCCAATTTATTTTCATATTCAATTTAACTTCTATTTAAATAAATTCGAATTAATCGAATTCAAATCATAAACCCTTATGGATTTATTTTAGTTCAATTTATATTCTGAAAAACAGAATAAATTCCATTGTTTATTTCTTTAAAACGATCCCCATTTCTATTTTTAAATTAACATTTGAATTTAAATATTCAAATTATCAAATGATAATTTTCCCCACTACATTTATAAATTTAGTTTAATTCAATTCCCTGATTATCAAATGAAAATCATTCCATTTCATTTATAAACACCGTTTACAAATTTACTTAAATTTCCTATGTTATTTAATTTATAAATATCATTTATAAATTTAATACTTGTTTTATTTATTCAAAACAATTTAATATCTTTATAGTCCACTCGAAATTCAAATTTTATTTTTGAAAAATAGATTTCCCTTTTTTAAATCTCAAATATCCTTTTCACGATATTTTTATATATTAATATTTTGGCCCCAGTGATATTTAAACACTCAAAACTACCCATTATAATTGACAGGTTTTCTAGCACATCATATATGACAGTTGTAACGACCCACATTTTTGACCGTTCAAATCGATAGTAAACCACACATGTCGACCCAAACAAATCGCAAATGCAAGTAGTTATTGGAAAAAAAAAAGAAAGGAGAGAAAAACCAATCACAGAACCTCACAGCGGAAGGACAACATATAATAAATAAATAGCAGTTTAAAAGCGGTTGAAATGTATACATCGTTTATAACATTCAATGATTATCAGAGTTACATATACATACAGCTGTACATAATAAGCAGCGGGAATAATGCAGCGGATATACATATGTATAGATAATAGATATACCAAATCTTCGTCTTCGATCTCCAAGCACAGTCATCTTCAAATACTGCAACGTCTGCTGACCCGAGCGTATTACATAAAAGGAAACACAACAAACACTCGGATCAGCACTAAATCATCTCATATTAGTCAAATCAAAATAAGAAATAACATCAGTATCATGGGTGCAGTAACTCAAGAGATGTTACGGGATTTTCCATCTCTCGAGGATCCGTTAAACTAATATCTATATAATAATACGCTATTATTATAATGTCAATTCAGTAAAGTATAAATACTGAAAATAGCGTAAGCAGGATTACCATATTACCCTTACGCCGTTTATAGGCACCAACAGTCTATACAGTACCGTAAATTCACCGTACTGGTGTTATCAGAGGGCACTCCATAGAAGGCAAATGCTAAATCAAAATCGTATGGGGCTCGATATGAATATATATGACAAGGCACTCGAGGCAATGCCAAGGGTAGGATTCTACCAATTGCACTCCCGGACCGGTGGTAACGCATAGCAGCCACTACCGCCCACCTCGGAACACACTCCCAAAGTCATAAATGGGCCCAAATCATCATCATCATAGTCATAGAAATAGTATCGAAGAAGTGTGTCCGATCAAAGGTGCTACCTCAGTTAGTCACGGTATAGCTCCTGTTTTAGTCATTTCAATTCTGACCCGAAGGTCAGGGCTATTTCGTCCTCGATCATCTTCTTCGATTCAATAATCGACTCCAAGTCATCATATCTCGTTCTGGATACGTCAAAACGTTCACAGTTGTCAAAGTGGTATCGACACTGACAGAGAGTATGTCGTATGTCGACTCCGGTCTCTTTAACAACCAACGCTTACATCTTTCACATCGGTCGGCTCTTTTATATTTGATAAAGGTTCGCTTTCATATCAAAATATCATCTTCTGCTTCGAACCCAATTTATATTCAAACGAATCAAATTTTCATATCAACCTTTCATACCCAAACCGATTATATTCTAAAACTAGAATATATTTCATATCATCAAATATAATATTTCAAAACGACTTATACTCAAATAGAATATAATTTATCTCAAAGATTTCAAATTATCATGGATTCTTATCTCAACTCCATTTGAACCAGCAGTTCAACTCAAGCATTTCCATTCGGAAGAAATTTATAATTCCAAAACACTTGTAAACTAAATGTTTATATATAATAATAACAATAGAAATAATAAAAATAATAATAAAAATATTTTTTTTTTAAATAAATATATAGATATACATATAGGATATAGTAATTAAAATAAATTAGTAATTTAAATATTATATATTACTTAAATATAGGTTTACTAGAAGATTTTGAAAATGAATTATAAGGAAAAACTTTATTTAAAATACAATAGTTATAAGTAAAGGTAAGTAATAAATTAAAGCAAGAATAATTACTTGGAATCAAATACATGAATATATTTAAAAATAAATTTCTCTAATCAAAATCTTCCTCCCTTCCAAATTTCAATACTTGGATCTATCCTCCGGTCTCAACGGAGTTCATTAAATTACATCTCTCGTTTCAACCCCGTTCAACCAACTATTTGATTTCAAGAGTTCAAATATATATTCAACTGAGTTAAAACAACCCAAATATCTTTGATTTCCAAATTTCCCAAAATCAGATTACATAAGAATTTATTTCCTTCTAATCCAACTCTTAATTTGAAAAGATTTTTAAATCATATTCAAATTCCGATTTAAATATTTACACCTTGTTTTGGAAAAATTTCTTTAACCCTTTATCAACATCCCAGTTCAGAATCTTTACAGAATTGAATTATCGAGTATCGGTACATTCCTTTAGAGGGAAATTTCTATTAAATAAAAATTTCAAATATTTGAAATCATTTAACCAACCGATGTCTGTATATAATTATCTACCCAATGGCCAAGTGATTTTAAATTTAAATTTCTCGATATTTTAGGGATGGATCTATCATTTCAATCCAAATCAGGGTCACAGAGGTTTATCATTTCACTCCGTGTTCATAATTCATTTTATCGATAAATCCCGGGTTCATTAGATGCCCGCAACATCAAGGGTAAATGGGATTTATCGTCAAGATCAACATGTATTACAATATACTGAATAAGGAGCATAAAAATGTCACTATAAATTCAGTAATAAATTTCAACCGACATCCATCACAACCATTTCATTCAACTGATCAGCATTAAACTGTTTCAGGATTTTACAAGGGTTCGAATTCAACTAGAAATTTAAATTAAATTAAATAACAAATCAATTACTTAAATTGCATGTTAACACACTTGCATGTTAAATTTAAACCACACATCAACAATCCAACAAAACCATGCAACCAAACTTACTTCATAATTTAATTCAATAAATATTGGAATAATTTAGTATTTCGTGAGCGAAAAATCACTCACCTTTGGGTCTTATTTGGATCGGACGTCCAAAAGAAGCCCAAAATTTGACAGTCTCCTAACACAGCCAGGTTAGTGCCAAAACGTCCGCAATTTCGCCACGATCCTAACGCAACAAACCGCGCGTCAATCCGAGGTCGTATGAAGAAGTTATTAATGTTTTATCATCTGGATTTTAAATATAAACAAATTAATAATTAAATATTCTCACCCAATATGTGGCTGACACGTCAGCCCTCCCTTTAGTTTCTCCCGCTCAACCCAATATACGCTACAGGACCCGTTCAAAAATGAACCCATACATGGCCAAACTTTGACCGCCTCTTGCCACCAACTCCGGCCACCGTCTGAGCTGAAACCACCTCCAACAGAAAGCTCTCCTCCAGGCGCATCTACCTCCACCCAACACGTCGCCTCCGGTGATGTCCTCTCCTGCCGCCGACGAGACCAGCGAACGGAAATTTCCCCCTTCGATGATCAAATTCAGTCACTATACACCACTACACAACCTCAAATCATATGCAATCGATTCCTATTGTCGAGAGCTACAATACCCAGTTTTCTGATTTCTCGATTGAGCCCCGAATCAAAACCCCCCAAATCCATGGTTAGGGTTTCGTGAATCAGGAGTTTGACCATCGATTTCCGGCCAATCTACTCGCTGCATGTCGAAATAAATTGCACCAGAAGCTTCGTACTGTCGAGAGCTTCGAATTGATATATAATACTCTAGGTTTTGAAGAGATTTTATTTTTTTCAAGCTTGAAATTTTATTTTCTAGGGTTTGGAGATTTGTTTCAGCCATTACAGAGAAAATTTTGAGGGAGGAAAGTTGTACGTGTGATGAAAATGGCTGATGAGGTGGGTAATGGGTTTTATTTATATAATTATAAGGCCCATGTATGAGAAATAGCCAATTATCCATTGCAATGAGCTTGTTCACATTTTCTCTCCTACGATCAAATAGTAAGTTGGATTGTAACGCAAATTGAAATCCTATAATAATTCACTGTTCCGGTTCTGATGGCGCCAGTTTCGTCGAATTCCGAGACAGTTGCCAAAACAGCTAATTTCACAGTTGAATTAATTTCTAAAATATTCAATATTCAATTAACTGTTTTAAATTCAAACTAAATACCAATAAAATTCCACTTTAAATTCAATAAAGACTTAAATAAATTTTATAAATAAAATTCACACATTTTTTTTTCTTAATTTGATTATTTGAATTTTATTTGAATTTCAGTTATAATTCAATGACTTACAAATCCACCATTTCCAATTAAATCTGAATTCCACTTTTAAATTTACCCACTCGAATTAGTTTAATTATTTAAATATAAAAATTCAAATTATAGCCTTCTAAAAACTGAATTTGGAAAAATCTATTTATACTCCATTCAAATAATCATCATCATAAAAATCAACATTTTTTTCTCAAATTTTATTCCAATTTATTTATTTTAAATTGAAAATTAAATATACAGAAAATATGAGATGTTACAACAGTATATATGCAAACAAACAGTTAATATATTTTTGAGAAATCCAGTTGAATCGCTCCAACCTGTTTTTCATGCATCCACGAACGTTATCCAACATAAATAATACCAATCCTGCTTCGAGGAAGGATATCGTTGTATAGAATGTCATCCATTAATATATATTTGTGGGACGCATACGGAAATCATCCACTAATGGTACAGCTGGCATCCGCTAATGAGACTGCGGGAATAATCCAATCACCAAACCAATATATATACTAGCCAAGCCTAAATAACTAATATTTTTTTAAAATAGCCACAGTAATATTTAAACGCAACCAAACAACCAACAATTTATTTTAAATGCTAAAAATAAATTAATGAGTGAGATTTACTCACCTGATTTTATTTTGCTATGTGTTTCCAATTTTAACTTAAATCTGGCTTTGGAAAAATCCATAACCCTTCCTAGACTATGCATTCCACAGATATGGACCGATTTGGCTTGTTTTCCTAATTTTTGAACATTGAATAAATTAAATACACATTATTTAAATCAACGGTTTTTTTAATTTAAATGATAAAAATAAAAATCTAATCTTCATTTAATTTCATATCCAAATGGTAAGTTAACAATTTGATTTGTATACTAGCTATCTATATAGGATTGTATAGATTTCCTTAATCAGTTCCTAAAAGATAATTTATTTTCCATATAAATTCTAAATAATTAAAATAACTAAAAATATACCTTACTCCTTCTCCTAAACTAGCGCCTAAGTTTTCTTCCCCAATCCGAACAATAGCATCCCAAACTCACTACCTTGCATTGCCTTTGTTCACAAAAATCCACCACTGTTAACAGTTCGAACTCCTGCCATTCCTTCTGAACTAATCAACTCCAAACCCAAATGTCTTACATCTCTACTCCTCCACTGTCATTCAATTGTCGCACTTACCAGATTACCTCCCTATCATCAACATCGCGCCACTTCAAATCCCACGTTGCCGCTCTTCAAACATGACCAAAACCAGTGTCGAGTTCCACCTTGACATTTCGATGACCCAACCTCCATCGCACAACTCCAGTTCATGTCGCGACATCAAAGCCTACAGGAGTGCGATAACTACTGAAGTCGTTCCCCTAAATTTCCGTTTCGCCTCATACACTTCGATTTGATAGTACGAATTCTAAGCCTCGCGATGACTGAATCGCGATCCAATCTCCCATTTCTAACTGCGAGCAAGCCTAACCATGGCACTACCTCCGACCATTTGCGAGCTCGACGATGCCTGGTGTCTATGATTTGAACTGATTTTGCTCTTGCAAATATTGTTAAATGAAAACAGACAAAAGAAAGGGTCAGATTCGAAGTATTTAGATTTAGGCAGTGGTGATTTTATCTTTTTCCTTCATGCTACTAATTTTTGATTACTAGGAATTGGAGAAAAAGGAATCACGGTTTGTTTAAATAAAGGAGAGGAAGACTTCGCGTGGAAGGAATGTATGTGCACAAGTACAGGGTAGGTAGTAGGTCAAGTACAAAAATAGGGTGGCTCATTAATTTGATTTGATTTTCCAATTTTAATCGATTTGAAATAAAGAGATTTTTTACCCTTTTTAAATAGATATCGATTTGATTTCGAACTTATCCACAATCAAATATTTCGGGGTCCATTAATTTAAATCACGAATCGCTATTTTAGCGTAACCACTGTCGTTTCAACATTGTAGCGTTATACTGAACTCAACAGAATATATTCTGAATTTTAATTTGAACTTATATACTATATTAAATTAATATATTATAATTTAAATTCAAAAACCGTTAATTTTCTGATAATAAATTATTTATTATTATCTTTTATATTCAAATACTATTTCTCAAAATCATTTGAATCATTCTGACTTAGGTATAAATTTCGAATTGAATTATTATAGATTTTCTTATTTACGATATTTATTTGAAATAAATCATATATCGATTATTAAATCGATAGCTCAATATAAAATTCATTTATATTATCAACATAAAATTTAAAATAAATATTAAATATTCAAAATAAATCGATCAGAAAACCCGGGTCATTACAATAAGAGTGACTCATTAGAGATAGGGTTATTAATAACCTAGAATGCTGTTGCGTATTCATAGAAATAAATATTATTGTGTAAAATTATATCTTATAACGAGAATTTGAGTATTTTATTTGATGTTGAGTTTGGACTATCGAGTATAAGATTGTTTTGAATATACGCCTAACCGGTCGATGTATATACAAAGCCTCAAATATACTAGGTAGATATAGAATCAAACTCTAGTATCTCGAGGATGATTCTGATGATGATTACAACATCATCAGTGTTTATTTTTGAGTTTCGAAAGTGGGATGACTATATAATCCCAATTGACTGGTGAGAGGACCAAAAACTTAGTTAGAAGTTAATGTTTGTAAAACCGACTTTGAAAATATAGTTTGAGTATATAAAAGACATATGTTTTGACAACATATAAATTTGGAAAGTTAATCAACCAATTGATTTCTTGTTGTGGTGTGTGACAATCAATTTAAGTAATAAAAAATTTGGATTTATAAAACCAATATAATAATAGAAGGTAAATTGAGTCAAGTTAAATTTAATGTTGAATTGATTTAGAAATTATTTGGGATTGGACATGTACATATGTTGGACAGGTTATTGCATGGAAGCTGAGAAGAGGAATAAAATTGCATGCCCAACACAAAGGTACATAATTATTGTATTGATTGGGTTTGATAATTTTATGAGCCGCTTGGCTTTTGGATTTTCTTTTGATTGATGAGGGCCCAGAGAGGCAAGTTGAAGTTCCACCGATCAACCCATACAAAGGAGGTTATGGCGAAATTTTTCAAAAACTTAAGGCATTACCAAATTTTGAAAAATTGGAGAGTTCTTAGAAATTGAAAAGTCTAAGAGCTTAATAAAGAACAAAGGCTGAATTGGTTAAGTAAACGACCTTTAGTTCCGTCTTCAATTTTGAGGATGAAATCGTTTTAAGTGGGGGAGGGAATGTAACGACCTGGATTTTTGGTCAATTTATTATTATTTTGATGACATGAATAGTCTATTTTTGAGACAGTCCTAGAATCCGACAAAACCGATTTTATCGAATCCGTAATGATAGAGTATGGTAGTTTTTAAAATTCCAAGTCAATCGGAGTTAGTGTGTAAACATACGTAGTATAAACGTATATTGAAAAATCAGTTAAAATCAGTAAAAGCTAGAAATAAGGTTATTTTTCAAATGTTCTTCAAATTGAACGAAACCACTTTTGTTCGTTCCTTATTAGTGAAATATAGTAGGGTTTCAAATTTTGTATTGATTGGACTTACCATTTGGTCTTACGAACAGAAAATGTATAGGAATTATTTTATTGAAATTCGACCTAGAAATAAGCAGTTTTGGCTAATACAAAATAATTAAAAATTATTAATAAAATAGTAAATGACAACCCTAATGTTTGTTAACATGTATTAATGGTTTTATAGAGTTTAAATTAATTTTAAATGGAGATACCACCTTCCTTACATAAGACCTTAAATGTTAAGTCACATTTTTTTTAATTATACATTTTTTTAATTAAAATGATCATTTCCCTTTACAACATACTCCTAAGCTCCTCCAACACTAGATAACTCATTGTCCTCTCCTTCCACTTGTCTATTTCTTCCATCTTTCCCTTTTTCTATGTCTTAAACCATGTGTAGAGAGAGAATCCATCCTTATCTCATTTCCATTTTCTTTTTGGATTTTCCTTTTTCTTTTTCATTAAGCTTCCAGGTCTTTCTCCTTCCACCCAACCCTCACGCCACCCCCTACAGTCTGCTCCAGCCCCATCCGCACCTTCCTCCCCCACCCTCTGACTTGCGCAAAGTTGCACCACCTTCCACCACCAAGCCATCGCCCCACCTCCCTCCTGAAACCCTAAATCCACCTTTAAATCCCTAGTTTTCACTCCTTAGCCAAAATACCCCTAAATCTTCACCCCTGGGACCCACTAGTCCCACGCTGGCCCCACCAGCCCTATTCCGACCCCACTCCAGTTGGCCGACTTGGTGACCCCCACATCCCTAATATGTGAGCCCCACTAACCCTTCCAAGCCCTTAAAACCCTTAAAATCCCATTTTTACTCTTCTGATTTCGATTTCAAGTATAAATATATTTGTACTATCAGTAGTTGGTGAATTGGTGTGGAAAAGGTGTGAGCTTGTGTAGAAAAGTCCTACAAACGAAGAGTCATGGTGTTGGAAAGCTTTGGTGAGAATCTCTAATCGATTATAAGGGTTAGTTAGCTATTGATCAATATTTGTGCACTCAATTGAATTTTTATTAACTTGTGGTTAATAATATGGTTTAATGAAACTTAACGTAGAAAAGATTTGATTTTTAAGTAATATACATGTAGTTACTTAAGCAAGTGAGAACCCCTCACTTAAGTTTTGTTAACCAGTTTAGTTATATAACTAGTTTTGCTATGTTTGGAAGATTGGTTAGTTATCTAATGTTTATGAAGTTCGCAAGTTGGTATGATGATGATTTGGTTTTATTATTGGGCTTAATTATGTTTAGCATTATAAAAACTGATTTTTAAGTGGTATACATGTAGTTGCTTGGGTATGTGACACATAAAACAAATAGTGTACCTGGAATTTGATTAAACCATAAATGGTCATTAGATAGTAATTAACTAATTACTGGTAATGAATATTGATCAGAACCCTATTTCGATAATTGATTGATGATTGGTTGTCGCTAATGGTTGAAATATACCTTATTGATTGATATTGCGGTTAATATGTTGATTGAAAAACCCAAATAATCATTAGTGGTTTAGGGCTTATATGATATATATATATACACACACACACACACACACACACACACATGCAAGTAAAAATTAAAAGTTTGAATCTAACATCCGATTTTGGTTGGAAGTTTTATGCTATTACGATGAATATTCGTAAAACAAATAAATTGATTTGAATTTATTTCCATATAATTATGGCTTATTCAAGTTTTAATTTAAAATGAATGGTAACGGGGTAAAAGTGAAGTTGAGTTAGGTTTCGTAAGAAAATATTTAAAAGAAGTTTCTTTCCAAAATCGTCTTATTTATTTTTATAATGGATGTTAGGGAAATTTGAACTTCAAATATTTTTTTTGAAAATAATATTAGTTTAATGATTAAAATAATATTAAAATGAATAAATATTGGAATATTTGATTTTCAAGAGAAATAATTGAAATGGGTTTTCCAAAAATACTTAAATATATTTTATATAATTAATAAATCATTTTTGGAAGGTTTCAATTTAATTTTAATTATAAATCGAATTAGGTCTGAGTAGGACTTGTTGTGCAGCGGTAGTTCACGAACTTCGACCATTAATTCTGAATTGACATACCGGGAGATCCGACTGTCGGATTCTTCCGAAAAGCAAAACGCTGGATTCAAAATGAAAAGAGTTTTCAAATGGAATAGAAAGTTTAAAAAGCCAACAGTAAAATTTTAAGATAAGTTCAAATCTATTTCTGAAATGATTGCTACAAGTGCAGTTCGGTGATCGGAATTTGAAACCGACTCAAAGGGCCTTATGAAAATTATTATAAATACGGAAAAATCAAGATAAATCATAATCTGTGATTTTAAAATGATTTGAGTTAGAATTATAAAATTTTGGATTGTGACTTGAATTTGAGGACTTTTCACCTAATTTACTTAACATTGTAAATCAATATTTTGAAATTTTGTTTGAAGATAAACTAAAAGTTTTCAAACTTAAGTTTATTTGTGTTTGAATGGAAATAATCTTTAGATATTTCAGTATTGGATTCTGTAATTATACAGATACTATTTTGAGGAATTTGGAAGAAAGATCGCTGGCTTCAGAATTTGATATTGAATATAAGTCGATATGATTTCTATTTAAAGCCTTATATTTGATATCTAATTGGATTTCGGGTTTCTTTTTAATAGTGTCTTCAATAACACTGTTCTTAAACCCAGTTGAAAATGAAGTTTACAGAATAAATATTTTAATTAAAATTAATGAATTTTCCAAAGTGAAGTTTTCCAATTAATAAATTTAACTGGAATTGACTGGAAGTTTGATTTTGGGTTTATCGTGAATGATGTTTTAAATAACATTTACTCTTTAACCCAGATAAAGGAAAGATGATTTCTTATGTTTGAGTTTTAATAAATCTTTCAATAAATATTTGATTGAAGAAAATGAAGAGTAAAACAATATTAGAGTTTTAATAAATCTTTCAACAAAGATTTAAAATAGAAGAAGGTAATTAAACTTATCAAAACACAAGAGGTGTGAGATATTACCTTTTTGTAAGGCTCGATAATCCCGATAAGTCTTATAAAAATTAATTTGAGTTAAGCTTACGAACAGAGATTTTATAAGTCTTTGATAAGATTTAAGGGAGCAATTCCCAATATAAAGGATATTTGAGTAAAAGAATATTTTGAACTGGAACGAGACTTACGATATGTTTATATATCACTTGATTTTAATGATGCGATAGTTATTCAGAAAGACCAGGTTTCAACCTATTTTGAATAATTAATATGATGAGTATTGAAGATGGTGGTTGAAGACTGGAGATCTTCACTTCGTTTGGATTATTGATGATGCCTTGGGTAGCTCTCGTTATAAGGTTAAAGTGGCGGTCATCCAAACATACTTGGACATCGAGTGGATATGCAAGGCCCTCTCTCCCTTAGGGGATGAGAAATAAGGTGCCTTCAGATTCGCTCAGACCCAGTACGAACTTGTAAGTGAATGTGTGTTTGACGTTGTATTTCATAACATAACCGATTAGTTGCTATTGATGATATATATGTGATAGTGAAAATTTTATTCTCTTAGCCTAACACCCTTTTTTGAGATGTATGAACTCAAAGTTATACTGTTAATAGAAACTGATCATATGTGTGAATTGACAATGTGACATGCTATGTTGTTAATAGATCATAGCTTTTGTTGAAAAGCAGAGCTCTGTGGATGATGATAAAAGCATGACAGATATAACATAGCTTTGTGTTGAATCGTGACTTCGGCCGGCCTCACAACCCGGGAATGGCCGAAAACAGGATGATGGACAATAGAGTAAGGACTGTGTTCCCATCTAGATGAAAAGTGATGCCATGGTATGAAGCCTAGGCAATTTACTGTAACGAACTAGGAATTTCGACGGTTAAAGATATAAGTTTATTAAGATTTAAGGTTAAAACAAATATTTATATTTGGTTTTCAACTTAAAAATTTAAAATTTTATTTTGTTTTAAACTTTTAAAGGAAAGCTCCTTTTGTAGATTTAATTTCTGATAGGAATGTTGTTAAAAGAAACGTATTAACATTTGTTAAATAATTTAAATTTATTGGAATACTTCTATTTTTAAATTGAGTTAAGATTTAGTGTTGAGGAAAATGTTATATACTTGGATGCTGACATAAATTTTGAATTTATCTATTTTGAACGTAATTAGAGTTACTTTTAAATATAATTTCTTTTCACAAAATTAAATTTTATAAGAATGCTTTGTCAACAAAATGAACATTGGAAATAAGTTTTATTTTAATCTGACTTGATTTCGCAAAATGAATCTAGACATGTTACAAATTTGGAAGAGCCATTTATTTTAACATTAGCTTAAAATCAAATTTTATTTTATTTTAGAACATGGCTACGAAATATAAATTTGAATTTAATTTAAATAATTTATGAATTTTTTTAAAACAACAATAGCTGAATTATGGTTGGTAAAACATATATGAAGAAATAATTTGTGAAATAGATTACGTATATTACTGCATTAACATTCAAATTAATTTATTACTTAAAATTGGAATTTTATTGATAACATGGTTGTACTTCGTCAGAACAAATAGTATTTACTGTTTACTAGCAATGTTCGTTTAATCGTATCTCGACCAAATGCTGCGTTCAAACATTTTTCTGTTGTTCAGTCCAATGCTCAATTTGACCAATATCTGGTAATATTTGCAACAGCCCCTAGAAATCTCACTTTAGATTTGGGTGGTGGATACCAATTACCATCTATCTTCACCATTCTGTAAATTACAACACCTGTCATTGCCTCTCTTAAATGAATTATGTGTTGTATTCTTCTGCTGCTTCTGGTCTCCTATTTTGAACTATAAAGGTGGCGTACCTTCCTTAACATTCACAGCAAAAGCAACCCCTTCCTATTTTGAACTATAAAGGCAGCGTTTGATTTGTTAACTGGGCAGTTAATGTTCGCGTCTGCGTCCGACGCGTCCGACGCGTCTACGATGGGTCCTACACTTTTGCCCCTTCAAGCTTAACGGCTGGAAACTTAGATTTCGCGTCGGACGCGTCGGACGCATCCGACGCACGTCCGATGCGATAGTTATTTTTGGCCCCTTCACTTTTCCCTCTCCCTATACATATTCTGCTCATACCATCACTACATCACCACAATATATGTCCATTTTTCTCTACTTCTTCAACCAAATGTGGCAGGTTCTGACCAATCTGATCTTGAAGATTTGCAAGATGTGCTTGATATTTAAGAAATTATGACTGTTCAAACACGACAAAGGAGCAGAATACACAATTCCGCAAGTACCGGTCTTGTTTGGGTTCATGAAATACTAGCGGGACACGCAGATCGTTGTCAAAGAAATTTTCGAATGAAGCGATTATGTTTCAGATCCTTGTGTGAACGGCTACAGAATTACGGACTGGAGCCCTCAATGCATATAACAGTAAAAGAAATGGTGGCTGTATTTCTATATACAATTGCATTGGCCCTCCCTACAAGGCATGTTGGAGAGCGGTTTAAACGATCAAATGGTACGATTAATGTTATATTTCATAAAGTTTTGGATTCAGTTCTTTTATTAGCAGTCGATATTATTAGACCGGCCGATTCCCATTTTAACCGAATCCCAGAACAAATTCGTTCTTCACTCCGATATTATCCTTTCTTTAAAAACTGTATTGGGGCTATTGATGGGACACATGTGATGGCTCACGTGGGTCAAGAAGACATGCAACGTTTTGTAGGGCGGAAAGGAACTGCTACACAAAATATTATGGCTGTTTGTGCGTTTGATTTAACTTTTACGTTTGTAAGAGCGGGATGGGAAGGAACTGCGCACGACGCCAAAGTATTTCGGGAAGCTATAAATAATCCGGATCTTAATTTCCCTCATCCTCCAGTTGGACAGTATTATTTAGTGGATTCAGGGTATCCACTAATGGACGGTTATATAACTCCTTACAGATTCGTGAGGTATCACATACCAGACTTCAATGACACGCGGAATGAACCGAAGTCAGAAAATGAAATTTTCAACTACTATCACTCTAGTTTGCGTATGGCTATTGAAAGAACATTTGGTATTTGGAAGAAAAAATTTGCCATCTTACGTAACATGCAGACGTATCTCTATCATGTTCAAGTACAAATTGTTACTGCAACAATGGTTATTCACAACTACATCAGAAAATACAACGCTGGGGATCCAGATTTTATGGCGTATGATGACGACCCTGATTTAGTGCCAGACGTATACCTCGACGAATATTACAGTATATCAAATCGCGGAAATAGAGATCGAGACCCCGTTCAAAGAACCGGAACAACATCCACCATGGCGATAGTACGAGACAATATATGAAACGAACTAGTTGCTGCGGGAATGCATTAAGGAGTTTGTATTCGTTGTATTATGTTTTTTTTATTTCTGCAATTTTAATTCTGCAATTTGTATTCTGCAATTTAAATTCTGCAATTTAAATTCTGCAATTTGTATTCTGCAATTTGAATTCTGCAAGTTGTATTCTGCGATCTATTATTCTGGTTCTCAATAAACACACACAAACAATTAAAAATAATATATACAAATAACATTTAAATAATAACTTTGCCCCTTCCAAAATGCCCCTTCCGTAAAAAAAACACATTCCCCGTTCCCAACAATTCCCCTTCCGATGCCCCTTCCAAATGCCCCAACCCTCCGATAACGACAGTAGTCAGTTTCCCCAAAAGCACAAATCATCCGTCCCCAAAATTAAAATTAAAATTAAAAGCAAGTAAAATTGCAAATCAGTTCGAGGAAATGATCCTCGTGAGCTCGACTAAGCCCGTCGCCTTCCCCTCCACTGATTGATACCCGACGCCGTCGCCACCGCTTCATCGTGTCATCATCGTTGCGGTTCCACCTCAGACCCGGGCCCAAGACACTGGTAAAACACAATCGAAGCCGTTCCTCTATCCCAGTTTGACATTGGTCCGTCCGGCAACCTCCGCCTTGAGTCTCGCCGAAACCCGTGACCGGTTCCTTCTTGTTCCGCAGCGAGACTGCCCGGTTCGTTGTTGGCTGCCTCAGTTTGATATCCTCTGTTTATATACACATTGAAATACGGTGGTGCATGTAGTAAAGTAATCTCATATGTGTCATCAACAGTCTTAACCTATTGGCCTCCCTCGCTAGACATTGATTTCTTTAACTAATAATTGGTTATATATTTTGTTGAGTCTGCTGTTTAATTCTAGTATAAAGTCTTCCTAATTAACGTGTTCCTATTCGTCAGTTTTTCCGTGAATTGCCATGCACTTTCAGATCCTATCACCCTACTTATTGTCCTACATGAACCGTGCCTTTTATTTAACCTAAATGAACACTGATCTATGGGTATCAATATGTACATGCGTGCTCTTCATTCATAAGCAGTACTGTTGAGAATTATTGGAGTTTTAATATCCTACAAGTTTTTCTGTCCAATAGTAAATAGCCTTTGGTCATACATTGAATTATAATAGCATGGGAGGAGCACGTTTTAATTACATGACCTGCTGTTGAGACTCATATATATATATATATATATATATATATATATATATATATATATATATATATATATATATATATATATATATATATATATATCTGCCTTGCATTCGTATTTCTGGGAACATGAGATTAGTTGCCATATTTGTTGTTGGGTATCCCATTTGTTGTAAATATTACTTGAGATTTATTTTGTTTCCTGTCATAAAAGCTAGAGCTACTCTCCCGCTTGTTTGCTATGATGTCCTTTTTACATGCAATACCTGTGATGAGTTTTAAATCTTAGTATATATTACAACAAAAGTTACAGTGTATCTTTTCAAAATATAAAAATAGAGACTACACTAGATTTTTGGAAAATATATATGTATGGAGATTGACTATCCTCTGGTCGCTCATATAGGAATTAATGACATAGTTGGGTTTGCCGGTCTGATCTCACATGGTTGGAAAGGTAACGTTTTCTAACTTTACATCCTTTATGCTAACAGTAACCATTTAGACCATTTTGTCACTATTAACTTTAAATTCGGACATTTATATATATTGTCCTGTCCACTAATTATCCCTGCCCCCTTTCTTTTTGGTCAAGGTTAAAATTTTACTCATATATGTTTTATTACTGTTGTTGCATGAGGGACGGGTGTGGTGTGCCGAGTGTGTGTTCACGAATTAATGTTTATATGAGGCCATTACTTGATCGATCTTGCCGATAGCACACGCACTTTCATCTGTGTCAGTCGTGTGGTGTTTGCATGCTTTATTTCTCTTCTGTATGACACATGCTGCATGAGTTAAAATGAGAATTAGTCCAATATTTGTGCCTTCTGCAACCCAACCCTATAGTTACTACTACCCATTGGCCATTTGGTTGCTTTGCATGCAGTTTTACTATTTAAATTTTCATACCAAACTTTATAATGGGGCAGCCTGTACATGCATAGCAGTTACCCATTAATTTGCTCACCCTATTTGGTTGCTTGTCACATCATTTTGTATTGGCTGGTGCGTGTGTTGCCTTGTCCCGCTTATATTATGGCACCGGAAATTGGCACATGACCTCGCACTACCTTTATGGTCACTGGTCTTGTTATTTATGCATGCATGCAGACACTTCAATAAGATATATTTCGGCAGTTTATATATACACAATTGTTGCATGTCTTAGCACTTTTATTTCAAATACATGCTGGTAACTTGATCCATTCTGTATGCTATGCTACGCATGACTTTACTGTCTTGATTTGTTGTCATGCTATGTCCATAAAATTGTTAATCTGGGTTGACGGCAGTTCATGGGTATTACACTCGAAGTATTGGATTAAACAAATTATATTTATGTGTTTATCGAAGTCTACCAATTTGAAATAAGTTTAATTCTGACTCGGGTGTTTTGTGTATTTTGCATGGGATAACCGGGTCAGGCCCCAAAGCGTTCCAGGTTTAGATATTTCAGCTCCCAACGAACTGGAGAGGATGTGAAGACGTGGAAACACATGCGCGCTCTAAGCTCGGAAAGTAAAAGAGTAAATTTGTTTAAAAGATTATGTATAATATTTCATTCATTCCTTTTTTGCTGTGGAAACGCATGCGCGCTCTAAGCTCGGAAAATAAAAGAGTAAATTTGTTTAAAAGATTATGTATAATATTTCATTCATTCCTTTTCCGCTGTGCAAATAATTTGTAAAACTCTGATATTTGTGAAAAATTTATTTTGCTACAATTATATTGTACTCTGTGATTCTGTATTTAATTCTGTTTAAACCGTATAATCCAATAACAATCTGTCGTTTTGTACATTTCGAGTTGGTTTAAGTACCGACTTGAGATGGACAAAATGTCAGGTCGTTACATTTACTTACGTGGATGATGGATTGAGGAACTTCAGATGATAGTCAACCAATGACCAGGATGACTGTCAACAACAACTAGGGAACGTTATGTTTAGCAATAAGCCGAATTTACCACGAACTGGTGGGCAAGCTCAGCCGCACCAAGGACCATGCGTTGAGTCCTGGGACATTTTCTAGGATGTTCTAAATGGTTAAGGAAGATACTTTGCCTTGGTCATTGATGGAAATCCAACTTCTAATACGAACCTTGCGCTTTTAGTTGTAAACCAATATGGAGACAAAATAAGATGGGGTATTATGTTGTATATACATTTATTTTCGAAATTGGCTTCCGTACTATGCACATGTGATAATAAAAGAGAATTTCGTGTCCAAGCATGTTTGGCTATTATAAGGTAAAACTCTATCCTTGGGTTTGCGCTTGTATTGTGTGATGGGACTTGAATCCTATAATAGATTCATTTTTAGAAAAAGAACTGTGAATTTTTATGATCGATATTCATGTGGAGAAAACCCATTTTTTGTTATACAGCGTGGTATCGTGGTTTACCCAACTTTAAAATAAAGTAACTATCCGTTTTGGCTATCACACCAGTCTCAAGACTAAATCGGAGTTTATTATTTCTCACCTAAACTCTGGGTTCCATATTTTCCACACGGGCAACTAGAAGTTTTGGTTTTGTAGATATTTTATAGAGCAAGATTCTGGATTGAAGCTAGAGCTGCATCCAGAGCATCTGATAGTCTTCCGCTATATGTAATTATGTTTTCCGCTGTGTATTGTAATTTTTTATTCTTCAATATTTTTGATGTCTTTGATGTATTCTTGTACTCTAATGTAAAATTGTTGTAATAACAATGACATGTTCTTTTGTGTTTTGTTCTGATGTATTGTATCCCATAACGTTTTGGATTTCTGCCATTTGGATCGGACCTATATGGCTTATGGTTGATTCAAAGGTGGGAATTTTCAGGCCATTACATTATATCGCTCCCCCAAAAACGTACTTACGATTTCTTATGCTTAACAAAGTTCATATTTGAAAACTTGTTAAATCAAAAATCCATTTCTTTAAATCTTTCCATTAAGGAAAACTCATTTATCTTCAAATGATCTTTAAACTTGGTTCCAGTTATTGTTTATTAGGGAAAATTCTTTCATTCAATCTTTATATTAAAAATTAATAAATATTTCTTTTCAACTAATCTTGAGAAACCATCTTCTCCTTTTACTGGGTTAAAGAACAAATGTCATTTGAAACGTCGTCCACGATAAACCCAAAATCATATTTCCAATTTAACTTATTAATTGGAAAGCTTCACTTTGAAAAACTTCATTAAATCTCAATCAAATGATTTATCATTCTATTCCAAATCATATCTTCGTCATGGTGGGGTTAAAAGAATAACGTTATTTAAGACGTCATTCACAACAAACCCAAAATCCAATTGATATCAAATATAAGATTTAAACAGAATTTTCATCAACTTATATTTAATACTAATTCTTGTAATTAACAAATAATATAAGTTGAATAGCGATCTAAAACATCTTCCAAATTCCTCAAAATAGTAAATATCTACATAACGGTAATCAATACCGAATATCTGAAGATCATTTCTATTCAAATCCGATTTTATTCTTATTTGATTTGTACATTTCTCAAGATCTAACGTTGGATTCAAAAAATTATTTTTAATTTGAAAACTCTTTTCATTGCAAACAAAATGCTTTTTGTTTCACGAAAGTTTGATGATCGGATCTCCCGATACGTTAATTTGAAGTCATCGGTCGACATTCGCGAACTATCGCTATGTAACTAGTCCAATTCAAACCAAACTTCGACTTATATTTCAAAATCAAGTCTACTTACTTTCCAAATGATTACTAATTATTTATCTAAACCATATATAATTTTTTTCTCTAAATGATATATTCGTGTTCAAGTTTAAACGTCAAAAAAAATAGCGTTTGCCGTATTTAGCAGGTTAGGCTTAAAATACAAATATCGAAATATTACCCAAAACTTCACATTTCCTTTCCAAACCACTTTGACATCATTTATTATGATTTATCATAATTTATCCAAGTAACGTCCCGTATTTTTAACGGTCAAATAATTTATTTATTTATTTATTTATTTATTTAAATAATGGTTTGATAATTTTAAATGACTTGAATTAAATAATTTTGAAGATTTAATTAATATAAATAATATATTTAATTTTGAAATAATCGGAATTAAGTTGGATTGATAATATTGTGTGAATTGGATAGTATAAGAGATTTGGTTGAGTTAGATTCAAATTTTAATAATGAATCTATTTAACAAATGATGGTTGAACATATTAATTATTAAAACGAGCTCGTAATGTCGCGATAGTTCGTAATTTGGCGATTCGAGCTTTAAATGAATATACATAATCTGTTTTAAGTCAGACTTCTATGAAATAAGAAATATTCGGATCTGGTGAACTATATTTTTCGAATGAGAGAGAAAAATCGAGATTTCGTCATGTAGATTGTGAGTTATGTCCAAATCAAATTTCCAAAAAGTCGCTATGGAATTCGTTTATAATTTATAATGATTTATTTATATTATAAATGGATTTTTAATATAAAGGGAATATCGATTTATGTAACATCCAAGAATTTTAGTGATTTAATAATTTATTTATTTAATTATTTTAATACAAGTGGTTGATAATTTAAATGGTTTGAATTTGAATAAATTTGAATATTTAAATTAATATAAAATAGTGGAATAATAAAGTATAAATTCTGAAACAGTCGAAAATAGTGGAATCGGCGCTATTATGTGAATTAGATAATCTAAAGGATATAGCTCAGTCTAGAATTGAATTATTATAACGAATATATTATTTAAACGACAGCTGAATGTATAGATTATAATATAAATTATAATTGAGCTCGTAATATTTTGACTTGAACTTTAAACGACTATACAAGATTCATTATAAGTCGGATTTCTTTGAAACAAGAAACATTCGAATCCGTTGAGCTATATTTTTCTAATGGAAGTGAAAAATCGAGATTTCATTTTATAGATTGTGAGTTGTGTCCAAATCAAATTTTCGAATAGTCGCCATGGATTTGTTTATAAAGCATAACGATTATTTAGTTATAATAAATTATTTATTTGGAATTCAGACAAGATTTTAGAGACGTAGTTATAATTGAATTTTTAGAATTTTACTGTAATTTTTAATTTGGAAAATAAGCACTTTTTATTTTGAAGTATTTTACACCCTATATCAGCATTGTGGGGTTTCACAGAATAAGTCAAGTTGTCTATTTTAATATATTTTTGGGATCGTGCCACATTGCTTGTCTCAATGGTATGTTTATTTTTGTCGATAGCAGTTCATAAACAAATGAAGATATTACTTGGTAGACTTTTAACCGATGAACCGACAACAAATATGGTTTAATGGTCAGGCTTTAGCATTAACATTTAATCGTATGTGCATAATTTACAAACTAAGACATATGTGCATAGACTTGAATGTACACTTATTAAATAAACAAAGTAAATGCATGTTCGTTAAACAAGGACACAAGTATAAACTAGAATGAACAAGCTCAAATAGCTGCAACATGTAATAGACGTAACATTATGATTTCATTATCCCAATCAAAAGTTTAAAAATAAAACAAAATAAATGATTTTATTATAAAAGAGGGGCATTGAAAACTTTAAACATATTCATTTTACAAACTTCATAAGTAAGTTATCGGATTCCTTCACGCTGAAGGAAACATGACTAAACACGCAAATTTCTTTTCAGCGCACAACTATATATTGGAATCCACCCTGCCTACTATGTACTCGCTACCCCCGTGCCTTAATAGTTAAGTCTTCCTCCCTATAAATTCGTGCAAGGATACTTTGATTATTTTTGTTGCCTCAGTAAATCTTCAACCGATAAACTAATGGTCTCCCAAAAGAAAACCAAACTAACGAGGCACCCTCTCCTTTTGAAAAACCTAAGCCTCCTTCTTCAAATACATATATGGAGAAATGCAGGCGGACGTGGGTCTGAATGGATATTGGAATGGGAACAGGAGATGAGTTAGAAACATTCATGGAAAGGAGGAAGGGACGTAGCATGAAGTTTTCGAAATGGGTAGTACATGCGTTGTATTACTAGAGCGTATGTTCATGGTTAGGGAAGAATACAGTTGTGATGGGATACTTTGTTTCATTCTATTTTGGAATTCTTAACGTGGGGTTAACAGGAGCTCGGGTGATGTTGTAGTAGGAAGATGGGGTGTAAATGTGAGAAGCAGGTTGGAGACGTGTTTTGGGAAGACAAGGAGGGACGCGGGGTTTTTGTTCCTGATGCACAAGCTGGTGTAAAGAGGATGGGAAGGGTGAGAAAAATGTTACGACCGTGAAATAAATGGGATAAAGAACATGCATAAGTAGCCATAATACTGGAGCGTGTGTTATGATGTGTTGAAAGGGACTATTTGAGTTCAGTGATGGTCTTAATGAAAATGAGTATACAGTGGAGTAGCAACGAGTTAATCTTTAATGTTGATGGCACGGGGTCAGATTGGGGAAGGTGGTGGTGAGTGTTGTTCAAGAACAGTTTGCGGTTTGTTTATATGAAGGGTGCAAGATCTAGAAATGGGAGAAAGAGAAACGGTGTAAGAGGGTGTGGTTTCATGAAGAACTAGAGGATTTTTGGCGAATACTGTGTGACTTTAAATGGAAATGGTGAGGGGATTGTTTAACAGAAGTGGGAGTGGGACGCTGAGAAGAATAAGGCAGTTTCATAAAGATTTATGAAGTGGTTAGTAAGGTTGATGGATTTAAAATGGTGGAAATGGCGTTTGTTATTTACTGGAGTGGATATTTCTGAAGTGGAGGAGATACTGTTTAAAGGGGCCATGAGTAGTATTTGGGCCAACGTGAATAAAAGGAATAGGGCCCATACTTATAAAAGGAAAAGAAAAAGAAAGAAAGGGGGAAGAAGTTTATAATTCGAAAAAGGGTGAAATGGATGCTGCATGTTGCATTCGAATTTTCATCGGGAAGGAAAAGATTTAAGTTGATAATGGATTTAGTAATGGGTCGTTATATATAAATGGTAAAGCCCATTTATTTATTTATTTTATTTTAGTTTTAAAATTTAACAACGTTATTAAATGTTATACCGTACTTATACGTTATCAGAATCCAACAAAACAGGATCCATTAGGATCGTATGAACACAAGCTACACAATGGAACCAGTCTGGACATTTTTGGGGATCGCTACAATTTTAGGCAAACTAAAACGCTCGATTGAGTCAATGGAATGTTAATTGTTATTTACCGGTTAACGACCAAGGTGAATAATCTCACTAACTCTGTCCAGTTTTATAATTTTATAAACTTTATTTAATATTGATAAAATGATTGAATGTTGTATGTGATGGTTGTTTGGACGATTTGCCTATTAATTGTTTGAAATTACAAACACAGTTATATATATAAATCCATAGTTAAATATCGACTCTATTTATTTTAATATTTCACATTGATAAGAAATTAATGTTATTCATGTTGATTAACATCTGTGGATGCAGGGAAACAGGTTAGAGGAATCCGACTGCATTCCTTGACAATTATTGTTGTTTTTCGTACATTATATTATATGATGTTATAAATAATCTGTGATTGATTATTGTGTGATTGTTATGTTTGAATAACCTTGAACTGAAATAATTGGTATTAAAATGCCATAAAATATATTCAAGTATATTAGAAAAGAATTTGGGGTTTTATTGACTTGTTTTTATCATAATAAAACAAGTAGTTGATTTATTAACAATAGTTATAATTGGAATAAAATAATTATTGTTAAATAATTATTATTAAATAATTTAAAGAATGTGAATTCAAGAATGAAATTCAGATAAGGGAAATGGGAATCTTTTCAAAAGGGGAAATGATGAAATTTATTTCGATATTCGAAATGTGGATAGAATGGAAATAAATCCATAAGAATTTATAATTATTCGACTATGTTGAATATTAGTAAAATAATTCTATTAAATTCCGGATTTGACAAGACAGTTAATATTTGATCTTTGAAACCAATAATTCTAAATCAAATATATATATTCGAGATTAAGTGACAACTTATAAAAGAACTTGTGAAATGAAGTGTGAAGTAAAAATTTATAAATAACTCAATAGATGGAGTTTTAACTTGAAATTGGGATTTACTTTTCAAGTAAAAATTTAATTAATTAAATATTATTTATTTATTCTAAATAAAGAATCAAAGTTATATTTTAAATATAAATGGATTTTGGAAATGTTTTTCGAATATAACCAAAGATGTTTTCTAATTATAGAAAAATGAAATGATTTTAAGGTTAAGAATGGAGTTAAAGAAATTAGAAACTGATTGGAGATTAGTTAAGCTAAACTGCTTTCTGGGTATTGATCTGATGTTGGTTTCGGCCTTCGGGGTTAATACCTAGGGAGTTGTTCTCTCACTAATTTACGGTTAGAGACTGATGGACGTGAAAGGATAGTGAATTGTAAATAAGGAATGGAAATTTTTTCCAATGTTAATATGAAGTATTTTCTGGGATATAGAAAATAAATAGTTTGAAATAGATGAAGACGTTTTCCAAAAATCATGAGAAGCTAAACGAGCTGAAGAAATATTTGGGTAAAGAAATTGAAAGGAAATTGGAAAATGAATAATTTAATGATAAATTAAATTAAAGGGGATCAGTGTTGATTGATGGTTGATCGATATAATTTCCAATTGGAAATAAGTCATTGTTTATATGGATATTTTCCTTTGATAGTTAAATAACCGACTGTCAAAGTTTTTGACCCATTTTCCATTGTCAATATGGAGAGACCAGGATCAGATTTACTATCTGAAAACCACTCCGTATGGGCATTAGCGTTGCGAATCAAATATGGTGAAGATAATTGAAGACAGAGTTTGTGCAAGGGTTGTTCTGACGATCCTAGGTAGAAATTGCCTAAGATGGATTTACATAATAGTACCTTCGGTTTTTCTAGTCCCAGGACAACGTGTACGGATGAATGTCTGACAGATATATCTAATAGATCGCGTAAGTTGTTCGCTTCAAACTTATTTACGTTGATGGCCCAGAAACTCGTTTCTCTTAGCTTTACACCCGTGGTAATTTTCGTGAAATCAATTTTTGATTTGGCGGGTATGATGATGTGGCATTCAAAGTAAACATAGATGTGATCTGTTAGAAGATACGTTATGACCTCAAGCCTCACCAACCGGGAAATGACAAAAATCGGGTAGGCAGCATAGCTAAGTGGGTCGCACCCAATTAGGGTATATTGTCACCATCTAGATAATACTCATATTTGTTACCTCTTTCAATTCTGTATCTCCCGGGAATGGGTATGTTAGTATATCAACTGTAAGGTGACAATACATTCGGAACATTCAAGCGAAATGAATGACCGGTCATGTATAGCCGAGTTACAAGATGTTCTTGTTGAACTCCAATGTATCGCTTCTAGAGTACACTGATCGGAAGGTGGTTCCATACCTTATCATAGTTTGGAATTCATTCTCCAGTAAGAGCCCGCGTTTTTTGATTGTATATTATGTATATAAAGCGTGGTATGAAAGCGTTCTACTAAATTGCTATCTACTTGATTTAGACATTATTATAATATCAGAAATATTGCTCTTAACAAATATTTTGGGTTATCGTAAGGTAAAAACCATCTGTATTTATGTGTGGATCGGTCTTACGATTATCATTGCTTTTGAAAAGGATTTGGAAAAGTTAAACCAAGTATTTGGAGTTTACTCAAACCAGTCACATGACTGACCCAAAATTTATTTTGTTTTGTTTCCCTAAACTCTTGGGTGCCCAAATTTGTACGGGCAATCAAGTAGTCTGGATTTTATAGATATATGTGGAGGAGCTTGGAGTAGGAGGCTTCAACACTAGATATACATAGAGTTTATTTCCGCTATGACGTTATGTGGTAATGGTATGTATATACTGTTACAAGTTGTATTTCCAAAGTTATGTTATATAATATATTCTAATCGTCCCGTTCTGAGATTCGGGTTACTATGATTCTGTTTTGTTGTGATCTTCTTCTTCTACTATTCTAAATTTCTTTCTTTCTATTTCTCACCCTCTAACTTCTTTCTGTTAATGATCTGGTATTTCGAATGCTTGAATATTCGACATGGGTTATGTGTTGATTTTCAGGGTCGAAAATCCTTGGATCGTTACAATTTAACTTGGATTTGAGAATATAGAGTTATAAATTCAAGTGTGTTCATTTTATAGCTGTATGATATTCTGTGTGAATATATACGATAATATTAATTTATCAATATTAAATTAAATTGTTTCTGAATATATCAATATTGAAATTGATTTATTTAGAGCCTTACAAAAATAGTCCTTTCTACAAACGATCTCCGTTTTCGACAAAATTAATTTTGTTGGATCCGGAATATTAAATTATTGTTAAATTTCAAATTTTCATAATTTTTGAAGTAAGTATGTGGTTGTGATGATTTTACTATGAAAAACAGTCAATAATTTAATTTTAAAAATACGATGTATGAGCAAACAGACTCGGAATTCAACGAAACAAGTTTTATTGGGTCCGTAATGTCGAAATGCAGTTGCATGTCAATTTTCATCGAATTTGGATATGGTGTGTGATCGTCGGGACTTTTAACGACAAATTCAAACAACATTGTAATAAAAATAAATAAAATAATGAATATAAAAATATTAAAAGTATCCCATAAATACCCCCACACCTCTAACCCTAAGCCAATTTATTTACGTAGTCAGTAGAAAATACGCCGCTTTTCTTTAAGTTTTTCAGCAAAACGAAAGTTTGAAAATCCAAAACAATTAGGATAAATTCTTATAAATCAAAGTTTGTATATATTTGAAATCAGGAAAGAGTGCTCTTTAATTTCGTACCAGTTTCATCCAGTTCGATTTAAGTTTGGGTCACTGCGAATTGAATAACATTTCCTAGGGTTTGGGGTTAGGAAAAATATAGGGAATTTTAGCTCGAACTGAGTTGATATTTGAATTTAGAATGGGAAATCGAGCTTGGCGGTGGAGTTGTGAGGATTTCTATGAGTAAAGTAGACGCTCGAATTTCCTGGAATGTCGTAACCTGCTGTGCGAACGGGATTGAGAAAGGAAGTGCGAGCTTCCATTTTTGAAGACGGGGAGATAGAGTTGGAGTAGAGATGAATTATGGTGGTTTTGGTTTGCTAATTCATGAAGTAAAATGGAGGATAGCTGATGGAGAAAATGGGCAATGACAAGTAAGATGGAGGAGCAGAGCGCGAATAAGATAAGTTTAAGAGCTGGTTTGGGTTTGATAAAGTAATTAAGCTTTTTTATTTATAATTATGTTGGTAGTTAGTTCCTAACTAATAGGTTAATAGGCTTATTCGTGATTTTTATTAATAAATCAGGATTTGCGATTTCAAAGTTGTAAAGTTGGCACGTTGAGGCAGATGGTGATTTAGAGAGTGAGAAATGATAATATTAGGACTATTGAGATTAAATGGGAATTTGTTTGTGAGGATGTAATGGCAAGAAAGAAGAACATGCATTTTTTGAAGAGTGACATGTGATGGCGTTTGACCTTGGTTATCCTGCAAAATAAATGATCTTTAGTTTAGTGGCAATGCAACCTAAGGTTAAAAGGATATCTTTATAAGTAATATTTTTATGGATTTTTTAGATTTCCCGTGGAGTGATGATGTCGTAGTTTGAAGGGAAATCGGTGATGGACATTGTTTTATACGAGATTGTGGAGTCTGTTATGTAGGAGGAAGCATGGTGCGGGTAGTTGTGGTGTTGGGCCAGTTTAAAGCGGTTAGGCCCAAATAATATAAACTTAAGTTTAAATTTTAAACTTTAATAGTGTATTAATTTGTATTGTTTGTAATTTATCCGCACATTATTAGAATCTGATGAAACAAGGTCCATTGGGATCGTATCGACGACGGCTACACAATGGAACTGATTCGGAGTGAATTAGGGCTCGTTACAATTCATAGCAAAATAAATTACCTGATCTGAATCAACATGGTTATCGTTATTTAATGATAAACCACCAATGTGAGTAAAACTCGCTAACTCTATCCAGTTTATATTTTTATAAACGTAATTTAATATTGATAAATGATGATTGATTTCTGTGTGATGATTGTTTGAATGAATTTCTAGTCAATTAGTTGAAAATATATATATATAGTTATATATATATAAATCATTAATCGAATATTGATTCTGTTTATTAGAATATTTCATATTCTTGCTCTTTATGTTGATTAACATCTGTGGATGCAGGGAAATAGGTTGGAGGGATCCAACTGGATTCCTCAACATTTATGTTACTGCTTTTCATATATTGTGATAAATGATGTGATATACTATCTGAAATTGAGGTTGTCTGTTTGGATGGTACTGGGCCTTTTTATTGGGTATTTTAAATACCATAAGTAATATTAGAATATAAAAAGGAATTTTTGAAGTGGATATTGGATTTAAAAATTTATATGAAATCAGTAGATTTTATAAAAGGAAATATTTGGAAAATTATTATAATCATAAAAAAGGAAATGGCGAGATATAAAAGAACTATGAGATATGGATTTAAATTAGATTTTAAATAGAATCTGTTTTAACAGATAAATTGAGAAGATTAACTTATAAATATCGTTTTACAAATTAAATAAAATATTTATCATTTGATATATGGATTATATAAGTATGAATTTATACTAAGAAGTAAAATCGATTTTAACACCGATATTTGAAATTGGAATGAAAATTTAACATTTACAAAGGGAATTATAAAGGATGAAATATAAATTTGAAAAGGGAAAATTTTATTTTAAAAATAGAAATGGAATTTCAAATGGCTAGAAATAAATAACTTGTTTAACAATAAAAACAAGTAGTGTGATTTATAAACGGTGCTTATAAATGGAATAAAATAATAATTATCAATGGATCATTTGGATTGTAAATTCAGCAGTAAATTTAAAAAGGGGAAATTGGGAGTTGGTCTAAAAAGGGATGACGAAATTTATTTCAATGTTTGAAGTGTGAATAAGATTAAAATAAAATCCATAAAGACTTTTAATTAGAATTCGACTAGGAAAAATATTATAAATAATTTATTTTAAGAAATTATATGTTGAACAAATCAGAATTTGACAAGGTAATTAATATTCGGTTTGAAACCGATATTTTATAATCGAATATAAAGGTGATAGAGAATTATAAAATTATTAAATAAAATCAACTATGAAGTTGACATGTAAACGAGATTTGATAAATAAAATGGAATGTTAATAAGTTATAAAATGACTCGATAATTGGAGTTTAAACCCGTGTTAGTATTTAAATTATGAAATCAAGTTTTGATTTGATAAAACGAGTTCAGTTTTCTGTAAAGAAATAATATTCACGTTTTAAAGTGAATAACGAATTAAAAGCAAACGTTTTGCAGGTTTAAAATAGTTATAAAAGGAAACTGATAAATGTTGGGACGTACTAAATTCAAAATTGAATTTAGAAATTGAGCTTACTTTAGTCGTAAATTATTTTGGAGTTCAGAATGTAAATCGAAAATATTTTATTCGAAAGAGTGTTATCGAATACAGTTAATTCGAAAGAGAGTTATTGAATATAGTTTATTCGAAAGAGAGTTATGGAATATAGTTTATTCGAAGGAGAGTTATCGCATAGAGATTATTTGAGAGAGAATTATCCATTGGAATTCGACTATCTCGAATGTAGGAAAGTACTATTTAGATTCCGTTTTTAAATCAAGATTTATTTGTTTAATAAATTAATTAATTATTATCTATTCAAATTAAGGAACAATAGTTATATTTCTAAGTTAGATATTTCGGAAGTATGGATTATAACGCTATCGTTATAATAAATATTTTTCATAAAAGAATTGGATTCGTAAACTGAACCCGAGAGTTGCGTAAGCAATGATTTGATAAGAAGATAAGAAACAGAGTTAAGGAAATTATAAACTGACTGGAGATTAGTTATGTTGAACAACTTTCTGGGTATCAATCTGATGTTGGTTTCGGCCTTCGGGGTTGATATTCAGGGAATTGTTCTCTTACCAGTTTACAGTTAGAAACTGATAGATGTGGGAGGATAGTGATGCATGAAAAATAAATGGAAATGTTTTCCAATGTTAATAACATATATTTTCTAAATTTAGAAAATAAGCATTTATGAATATATGGGAACGGGAAATGGAAAATGAATAAATTAATGATAAATTAATTTAAAAAGGAAAAATGTTGATTGACGATTAGTTGATAAAATTTCCATTTGGAAATAGGGTCATTGTGTTTATGGATGTTTTCCTTTGATAGTTAAATAACCGACTATCAAAGCTTTGACCATTTTTCCATCGTGAATATGGAGAGACCGGAATCAGATTTATTATCTGAAAACCACTCCGTACGAACATTAGCGTTGCGAATCAAATATGATGAAGGTAATTGAAGACGTAGCTTATGTAAGGGTTGTTCTAGCAAATCCTAGATAGAAATTGCCTAAGATGGGTTTACAAAATAGTGCCTTCGGTTTCTCCAGTCCCAGGACAACCTGTATGGAAGAATGTTTGACAAAGTATATTTAATAGATAGCGTAAGTTGATATCTTCAAACGTATTTATGTTTGGTGGCAGGGAATTCGTTTCTCTTAGCTGTATATCCGTGGTATTTTTGGAGAAGTTAATTTGTGATTTGGCGGGTATGATGATGTGACATTCAAAGTGAATAAAGGTGTGATCTATATGCTATGACCTTTAGCCTCACAACCGAGAAATGGTATAAATCGGGTAAGTCGCATGGCTAAGTGGGTAGCTCCCAATTAGGGTGTATTTTCACCTGATCTAGAGAAAATCCATTTACTTCTTATATCTATTTTGACGTTGTCCCTTTCGGGAAACGGTTGTTGATCCCAACCATTAGTGATAATGCATTCGGTTCAATCAAGCGAAATGAGTGACCGGTCATGTTTAGCCTGGATTTTAAGATGTTCTTGTGGAACCCGGTATGTTCCTCTCTAGAGATACACTATCGGAAAGTGATCCTATACCTTGCCAGTTGGAATTCATTACCCAATAAGCGCCTACGGTTTTCGATTATATTTTATATGTGCGGAACATGAGCTGAAAGTGTTCCACTAAATTGCTATTTATTTGATTAAGACATTATTATAATATTAGAAGAGTATGGTTTTTAAAATAATGTTCTGGGTTATCGTAAGGTAAAAACCATCCAAGTTTAAGTGTGGATAGGTCTTACGATTATTCTTGCCTTTAAAAGGATTTTAAAAGTTAAAGAAAATGGTTGGAGTTTACTCACACCAGTCCCATGACTGACCCAGAGTTTATTTTGTTTTGTTTTCCCTAAACTCTTGGGTGCCCAATTTTGTACGGGCAGTTAATTAGTCAGGATTTTACAAATATACTTGGAGAGCTTGGAGCAGGAGGCTATAGGATTTATAGCTGTTATTTATTTCCGTTGTGTTATAAGTGTTGTACTCTAAAAAAACATATACTAATTTTATTTCAAAGTTATGATATATATTTATTTGTTCCGCTGTGAGATTCGTGTTTACTCTGTTGTTGTTGTATTTTTCTTCTTCTTCTATTCTAAACTTCTTTCTATCTATTCTCACCCTCTAACTTATTTCTATTGACATTCCAATATTTTTGATTCTTGAATAGTCAACAAGGTGTTGTATGTTGATTTTCGGAGTCGAAAAACTTTTGGACCGTTACAGTGGTATCAGAGTTGAAGGTTAAGTGATTACCTTGGCTTTGTGGCGTAACTCGATAGAGATGGGGTTAGTAATACCCTAGATTGTGTTTGAGTGTATATATACAAGTGAAGAATTCGTAGATTTTATAAAAAAATGTTTTATAGTGTGAAGATTTATTGGTTGAGTTGTTTATGAGTTCTGGTCGATCAGTTTGATCCACTGTATCGGTAGGAGTTTATAAACCCTCGAGTACGATAAACCGACAGAGTATTTTTAAAGAGGGTAAATGAAATAATTTTTACCCAAATTATATTTTTATATAAAAGAATGATTGGTATTATAAATATTATAGGACATTAGATGTGCTGGTTGTTATTATAATCGGATAAGATTATAATTGAAATGGTTATGTAAATAACCAATCAGAAATCATATAAGTGTAATATACGAAATCAGATGGATTAAATATGAATTTAAATTAGAATTGAAATTTACAACTCTAAAAAAAATTGTTTGTAAATGGATTTGAAATAAATGTATGAAAAGTTTAAAATCATGGGAGATTTTAAATTGTTTTACAAGCATTGTGAAGGATATTTTGAAATAATTTCAAAATGCAAATGTTTAAAAATAAGTTTTGAATGTGATATAGTATTGAAGTCACTTAGATCGCTGGGAAATAACCCTGATGATGTTAGCCACACCATCTGTGTTCATTTTCAAGTTGTAAGTGACGGAATGCTACCAAAGAGATTGCTTTTGAATTGTTTTGAGAAAAGCAACTTGTTTTTAATTACGAAAAGGTATATTTGATTTTAGAAAAGCGGAGTTATTTAAAATTCCCAGGGAAAGATTGTTTGATTTAAAACCAAACTGAATTGAGATTTGGGAAAACAAATTGGAAATAAAAGAAAGACAATTAAGTGGTAATTGAAATTGAATTGGATTAGAATGATATCGAGACAAATTGGATGTGGGAGATTTGAATTTGAAATGTAATTGGATAATCGAGTTAAGAGTTTGGGATCGAGAATGGAAGTCGAGTTTGAAATGGTATTTGGTTTGGATATAAGCGAATAGCTGTGCTGAGGATAAATTGATTAGATGTTGGTTGGGACTATATCGGTATATACAAAATTGGTAACATATGGAAATAATATAACGGTATGCCCGACAAAAAGGTACAAGTTTATTTTTATATGAGTTTGGTGATATATGAGCCGTTTTGGCAAGCGGCTTGGCTGTTTGATTTTCTTTTGGATTGGAGAAGGTCTCGAGAGGCGAGTTGTAGCTGTACCGATTGAGCCATACAAAGGAGACGTTGGCGAAATTTTTCGAAATTTTAAGGTGTTAGAAAATTTTCAGAATTTTTGAAAAATTTCTTTGATAAGAATAAATTAATATTTTAAATGGAATTAATTAGTTCAGTTGGAGTTGAAGTTAAGGGATAAACAAATAAATTTTAACCTAGTTAATAGGGTTTGTTTTTATATTAGTAATTTCGGGACAAAATTCTTTTATGGGAAAAGAATGTAACGTCTAGTATTTTTAACGGTCGAATAATTTATTTATTTAATTATTTAAGTAATGATTTTTTAAATTTAAATGACTTAAATTAAATAATTTTGAATATTTAATTAATATAAATAGTATATTTGATTCCGAAATAATAGGGATTAAGTTGGATTGACAATATTGTGTGAATTGGATAGTACAAAAGATTTGGTTGAGTTAGATTCGCATTTTAATAACGAATCTATTTAATAAACGACGGTTGAACGTATTAATTATAATATAATTTTAAACATGCTCTATTGTCGCGGTAGTTCGTAATTTGGCGATTCGAACTTTAAATGCATATACAGGATCCGTTTTAAATCGAATTTCTGTGAAATAAGAAACATTCGGATCTGGTGAACTATATTTTTCTGATGGGGGAGAAATATCGAAATTTCGTCGTGTGGATTGTGAGTTATGTCTAAATGAAATTTCCAGAAAGTCGCTATGGAATTCGTTTGTAATTTATGACGATTTATTTATATTATAAATGAATTTTTAATATAAACCGAATATCGATTTAACTTGGATTCGAGAATATAAAGTTATAAATCCAAGTGTGTTTATTTTATAGTTGTATGATATTTTATTTGAATATATACGATAATATTAATTTATTAATATTAAATTAATTTTTTAAATATATTAATATTTAAATTGGTTTATTTAGAGCCTTATAAAATATTCATTTTCACAAACGATCTCCGTTTTCGACGAAATTAATTTTGTTAGATTCGGAATATTAAATTATTGTTAAATTTCAAATTTTCATAATTTTTGGATTCAGTATGTGACCGTGGATGATTTTACTATGTAAAACATTCAGTAATTTGATTTTAAAAATACGCTTATGAGCAAACAGACTCGGAATTCGACGAAAAAAGTTTCGTTGGGTCTGTAATGTCAAACTGTAGCTGCATGTCCATTTTCATCGAATTTGGATATGGTGTGTGATCATAGGGATTTTAACGACAAATAAAAACAATGTTGTTATGAAAATAAATAAAATAATGAGTATTAAAATATTAAAACTATCCCATAAATACCCTAACACCTCTAACCTTAAGTCATTTTCTTTCCACAGTCAACAGAAAATACACTACTTTTCTTCAAGTTTTTCAACAAAACGAAAGTTTGAAAATCCAAAACAATTAGGATAAATTCTTATAAATCAAAGTTTGTATATATTTGGAATCAGGAATATGTGCTCTTCAATTCTGCACCAGTTTCATTTAGTTTGATTTAAGTCTGGGTCGCTGCGAATTAAACAACGTTTCCTGCTGTTTGGGGTTAGGCAAAATACAGGGCGTTTTAGCATGAAATGAGTTGATATTCGAATTTAGAATGCGAAATCGAGCTTGGAGGTGGAGTTGTGAGGATTTTTATGAGTAAATAGGATGCTCGAATTTCCTAGAACATCGTAACCTGCTGTGCGAACGCGATTGAGAGAGGAAGTGCGAGCTTCAGTTTTTGAAGACGGGGAGATAGAGTTGGAGTAGAGATGAATTATGGTGTTTTTGATTTGCTGATTCATGAAGTAAAATGGAGGATAGTTGATAGAGAAAATAGGCAATAGCAAGTAAGATGGAGGAGCAAAGCACGAAGAAGATGAGTTTAAGCACTGGTTTGGGTTTGATAAAATAATTAAGCTTTTTTTATTTATAATTAAGTTGGTAGTTAGTTCTTAACTAATTGGTTAAAAGGCTTATTCATGATTTTTATTGATAAATTAGGATTTGCGATTTCAAAGTTGTGAAGTTGGCTCATTGAGGCATATGGTGATCTAAAGAGTGAGAAATGATAATACAGGAATATTGGGATTAACTGGGAATTTTTTTGTGAGGATGTAATGGTAAGAAAGAATGTGTATTTTTAGAAGAGTGACAATGTGATGGCATTTGACCATTGGTTATCTTGCAAAATAAATGATCTTCTGTTTAGTGGCAAGGCAAACTAAGGTTAAAAGGATATTTTGATAAGGAATATTTTTGTGGCTTTTGTTTGATTTCCCATGGAGTGATGATGCCATAATTTGAAGGGTAATTGGTGATGGCCATTGTTTTATGCGAGATGGTGGAGTCTACTGTGTAGGATGAAGCATGGTGCAGGTAGCTGTGTCGTTGGGCTAGTTTAAAGGGGTGAGGCCTAAATAAAATAAACTTAAGTTTAAATTTTGAACTTTAATAGTGTATTAATTTGTAATGTTTGTAATTTCTCCGTACATTATCATAATTAGACGAAACAAGATCCGTTGGAATCATATGGATGACAGCTATGCAATGGAACTGATTCGGAGTGAATTGGAGCTAGTTACAATTTGTAGCAAAATAAATTGCTTGATCTGAATCAATGACAGTTATCGTTATTTAACAAAAAAAACGACCAATGTGAGTAAAACTCACTAACTCTGTCCATTTTATATTTTTATAAACGTAATTTAATATTGATAAATGATGATTGATTTCTGTGTGATGATTGTTTGAATGAATTGCTAGTCAATTGGTTGAAAATATAGATATGGTTATATATTTAAATCGTTAATCGAATATTGATTCTGTTTATAGGAATATTTCATATTTGTGTTATTTATGTTGATTAACATCTGTGGATGCAGGGAAACAGGTTGGAGGGATCCAACTGGATTCCTCGACATTTATGTTACTATTTTTAATATATTGTGATATATGATGTGATAAACTATCTGAAATTGATGGTGTGTGCTTGGATGGTAAATGGCCTTTTTATTGGGTATTTTGAATACCATAAGTAATATTGGAATATAAAAAGGAATTTTTGCAGTGGATATTGGATTAAAAAATTTATATAAAATCAGTAAATTTTATAAAAGGAAATATTTGGAAAATTAGTATAATAATAAAAAATGGAAATGGCGAGATATAAAAGAATTATGAGATATGGATTTAAGGTAGATTTTAAATAGAATCGGTTATAATAGATAGATTGAGAATATTAATTTATAAATAATGTTTTATAATTAAATAAAATATTTATCATTTGATATATGGAATATATAAGTATGAATTTACATTAAGAAGTAAAATCGGTTTTAACACCGATATTTGAAAATGGAATGAAAATTTAACATTTATAAATGAAATTATAAAGGATGAAATATGAATTTGAAAATGGAAATTTTATTTTAAAATAGAAATGGAATTTCGAATGGCTAGAAATAAACAACTTGTTTAATAATAAAAACAAGTAGTGTGATTTATAAACATTGTTTTATAAATGGAATAAAAAAATAATTATCAATGGATAATTTGGATTGTAAATTCAGCAGTGAATTTAAAAAGGGGAAATTGGGAGTTGTTCTAAAAAGGGATGATGGAATTTATTTTGATATTCAAAATGTGAATAGGATTAAAATAAAATCCATAAGTGTAACACCCCACCTCCGTTAAGGTCACTCACAAAGGGAATGCCTTAACTTTGGTGGAGCATTTTAGTAAACAGAACAGAAACTTACAAGACAGATAAAACAGTACTTGAAAATTTTTAACTTTATTACAACGGAAATAGAAATCAATATGGTTACATCCTTTCAAATCACAGAATACAAGTACAAAATATCAGTCTTGTACAAAAGCCTTCAAAATGCATGGTTTAAAATCATAATCCCCACAGAAGAAGACAAGCCATACTTTAAGCACTTCAAGCAGAAGAAATCCGGATCTAGCTAGAGTATTCCCTCCTTAGAAAACCTGGGGGGGGGGGGGAAACGGAAGAAAAGAGGCGAAACAACAAGGGTCAGACATAAAGTCTGGCAAGTCCAGTGACTTTCATCATATGAACAGATAATAATAATATGACATGAACATAAAACTGGATGAGACATAACTGTAACAGATGTAGCAGATATAATAGAAGAACAGAATGACATAAACTATTGCTTTACACTTCTCTGCACTAATACTAGTATAACAGAATTAGGTGCCACCCTAATGTCTAAACAGAAACGGGTACAGAATAATTTAACAGAAACAGATTGCTAATAATGGGCCTTTACTACCCGATCAGAGACAGACAGAAGCAGAAACAGACTAATCCTTATGGAAACAGAATGTAGAATTAGGTGTACACTAGTAATGGGCCTTTACCTCCCGAACAGACGGTACCACACAGAAACAGACAGGTGTTACCACCCAACAGAAACAGACGGTACCAACAGAAACAGACAGAACTAAGTGTACCCTAAAACCCTACCCCAAGCGATCGGCTCCCTAATACATAAATACCCTGTGTCGGCCCCACAGCAGGGTGTATCACTCCCTAAAGTGACAACCAATTGGCACAGACCTATTTACAGATGTTACGGCGTGTTACATCCTCAGAGGCAGACCGGGATCCATGCACGCACATGACCCGGTTGGAACGCACCATCAACACCCCTCGCCATTATAAGAATGAACCACTTATAATTATTTCAGTAAGCGTGCCCGGACCCTACCTACTGTTGGGTCAAAGTTTTGATACCAGAAAGGGTTACTGACTAATATGGGTCCCAAACAACAGATGACACAAGTAATTCCCCTCCTAACCTTGTGTCCCCAGACTAACAGATTTCAGATTAACTTGTTTACAAGTTCAGACATACAGAATTCAGATTTACTAGTTCACAGATTAAGTTAACAAGTTTTCAGACTAACAGATCAGATGTACAGATCTTTCAGATTTGTCTAACTTTGTATTGGGCCTACAAATTCCTGGACGGGTTTACTACACCTATTAATCCAATTGGTTTAACCCTATTTTCCCCCAACACGTTTTAGACGTCATTCTTATCTTAGATTTGCATTAATTAATTATTAATGCCCAGACCTCTCACATTAGGTCGCTAGCTTGTGGCCGCTGGATGGGCCGGGCGGTTCCGGGCAGACTTCTGCCACAAGCCAGACCTAACCTCGTGTCTTAAGCAGGTTATGACTAACTTCTCGCATTAGAACCTATTGTTTGCGGCCACTGGATGTGCCGGGCGGTTCCGGGCAGAATTACGCCGCAAACTCATTCTAACCTCGAGTTAGCCATGTTTATCTTTGCGGCCAATTAATTAATAATTTACCGTTTATGCGCACGCCCAATATATATATGCTAATTCAGATTATATCAATAACAGGATGATTATATCAACACAGCAGATAACAGATTTTAGCAGATAGCAGATTTTTCAGATTATATGACTTAACGGATTTAACAGATTTAGCAACTTAGCAGATTTTGGCATATAACAGGTTAGGCATCTCAACAGACAAATTTAACAGATTTGGCATTTCAATCTAATTAGCAGTCTAGGCAATATAACAAAACTAGCAGTTTAGGCAACTTGGCAAATTAGCAGATTTAGCAAATCTAATATTTCTAAAGGTTCTACTTACATGCCTTGCCTAGTCATAAATTAGGCCTAAATTCATATGCCTACATTATTTTCATGATGAACATATACTCCATGTTTGCATAAAGTTACATAGCACAGAATGTGGACATATAACATATGTTCCAATTTTTGTTAAACTAGCATTTTACAGCAGATTCACATATAAATTATACCAAATATAACCATTAATTTCAATGCATGCCATATATCCAAGAATCCCTATTTAGGTGTGATCACAATAATAGATATCCTAATTAATGTAAATCTTTACACCTAATTTTCCATATCCTTCTTCTTTCAACTTATGAATCATTATGCAAAATATACCCAACAATCTAAATCTTTAAATTATATCTCCTAAAAATTAGATCTTGACTTTTATCTGCATTTTGTCCAAAGTCTCAAATCATAAGTAATCTTACAATGGTTCCTCTCTTCTTTTATCACAGAATATGCATAGGTTTAAAACTAGTTTACAACATATGCTTACTTTTCTAATTAATTACAGATCTAAATAACATATGTTCATTTCTCTAGTTAGTTACAAATCTAGATTACAACGTACACTATGCATACAACATAAATAAATTACATGTTTACAGTCAAATTCATGCATCTAATCCCAAGTCATATGTCAATATATTTTATGCCTCGGATCTAAAGTCATATGTTCAAATCAGCCTTGTCAAATTTCGCATCATTCATTATTTGTCCCAAAATTTGCATTCATACGTTAATCTCTTATGAGATTAGGCACAGGCTCGTGGTAGCCTGGCTATAGAAACAGAAAGGAAGCAGAAAGGGATACAGAACAGTCACAGAAAAACAGATCTGACAGATATACAGTCTCAGATTCAGATTCACAATTCATGTCAAAATCAGAATTAACATTTATAGCGGAAAATAACTGTACTTGCCTTGATTGGATTAAAGAAAGAACTTTAGTTGTTGCAGAATTGTTGCAGAAGCTTTTATCTCAAATTTGAATTGAATTGCTTAGGTTGATGTCGATTAGCTTCTAGTTTTGATTCTAGTGGAGTAGCGACGCCATTTTTATTCTTATTAGAACAGAGGCAGAGAAGAAGCAGAATAGAATTGTGTGTAGAAGAGGCTAGGTCTTAGGATCTATTTATAGGTGTAGTTAGTTGTTTTAGGCCTTTAGATAAACCCTAAAACAGATCAGAACCGTCAGAATTCGTCACAGACTCACCAAAACAACCCAAAAACCCATCCAGGTGCACCCAGGCCGACCTGGCTCGACCAGGGGGGGTCGACCCCCAGGTCGACACCCAGGTCGACTCCCCAGTCGACCTGGGGGGGGGGAGGTCGACTCCCAGGTCGACCCCCTGGTCGACCTGGGCCCCAGGTCGACCCCCGGGTCGACCTGCCCAGTTCTGGGCTGACCGAAACCTTCTGAATCTTGTTTTGGCCATATCTTGGTCATACGGACTCCGATTTTCGAAAACTCGGACTCTATTTCGCGTATTTTTTCGAGAGGAACGCAATGTTGATGTCCATTTTACCTTATTCCTGTTTCTTGAATTAGTTATCCTTACTTTACTATCTTTTCCGTAACATACGCCATTATCGAACTAATTTTTCTTCTCTTCCATGTATTAATTAATTCTCCTTATGCATCACCATTATTTACGTATCCTAAGCATATTTTCATATATTTTATTTCATTTTTAATTATACCTAAAAATGCGGGGTGTTACATTCTCCCCTCCTTAAAGGATTTCGTCCCCGAAATCTTCAAGTTAAGAAGAATGTGTCCTACCATCCAATCATCCATCTACTCAATCACCAATCACAGGCATTCATTGTCCTTAAGAGATTTCTAATGCTGTATGAACATATGCAAGAAGTGTGTGTATATGTTCCTTGTCTAATGCAAAGATCAGGCGGTCCACTGATTCAGTTGACCTCCTTAATGCGAATTATGCCAGTGCCATGAGTCCAACATGTATGCAAATTTTCCTACTCGATACATATCATTTCTATATGAGTGCACAACCATTCAGTCATATGCAACATCCATGTGCTGAGTCAATCAATTTGCATCCACAAAAATTGAAAATGCTCACACATCCATATACAGTATGAGAGTGTTTTTGAGCCGATCTAGTGCCTAGTGTGTGTATATGCGTCCACGAGCAACCACTAGCAACCACTTGCATCCACTTGCAACCATCAAACATAACATGTCTCAAACACATGTTTACATCCATTAGGATTCCTATCTATAAGTTGAACACTCGATCGATAGGATAGAGTCTAGTGATGGAAGCGAGTACAGATAGAACGAAGACTTGGTTCCCATTAGACATTGGTTGAGAAAATAATTCCCCTAAGTATCAACCCCAAAGACCGAAATCAATATCAGATTGACACTCAGAGGATTACCTTCTTTAGACAATGTCAAAACTGGAAATCGGAATTATTCAGATATTTACAGACTACTGATACAGATCAGGTTCCCTAATGATTCTTAGGAAGCTAAGCATGATAAAATCATATCACACAAAAACTCAGAATATATGCGTCATATTTGACGCCTAACACAGATATCCCTCAAACCTTAATCTCAAACAGATGAGCCATAACCCTTATGGGTCTGAGCCTACAGCGGAATTCTGAAATAATACTAGTATTAAAGTGCAGAGTATCGATTACAAAATCAAAATACCAGAATCAGAAAAAGTCTTAACTCCATAATCAGATAAAGAAATTAAACCTACTATAGAAATTTTCCTATTTCTATCCTAGCCACTAGCCTCAAGATTATTCGCCTACCCTCCTTGTCCTCGTCTCTTCGGGCAGTCCCTAGTGAAGTGTCCCATCTCCCCACAGTTGAAGCAAGCACCCTTCCTTTTTCTGCAATCCTTGTTCAGATGAGTCGAGCTTCCACAAGTAAAGCACTTTTTCCCCTTCTTATCTTCAGTCTTCTCATCCTTCCTTTGTGTTTCCTTTTTGGGCCCCGCTTTCTTATTCGGTGGTTCTTCCTTCTTTGTCTCTTTCGGGCCCTTGTCTTCCTCGTGCAGTAGTGCCATGTCCATCAATTTCTCATAAGTCGCTCCCATAGGTACGTGGGTCATGGCTAAGCTGTGCAGTGGCTCGTTCAATCCTTTAACAAAGCGGAGAGCCTTTTTATGCTGAGTGTTGACTAAATCCAATCCGAACCTAGCCAGTTGGTTGAACTGGTTGACGTATTCCTTGACCGTCATACTTCCTTGCTTAAGAGATAAGAACTTTTCCAGTTGTAAACTTCGTTCAGCTTGCGAGAGGAATTTTGTCTCAAACCTTGTTCTGAAATCCATCCATGTCTCGACCGGCCTCTCGGCGTTAGCGACTTCCCACCAGTAGGAAGCTTCGTCTTTGAGCAACCATACCGCCAGCTGTACCTTCTGCCTATCGTCCACCTCGAAGATAACGAATAGATCCTCAGTTTCTTTGAGCCAATTCCTCGCTTCTACGAATGATTCAGTTCCTTTGAAATCCTTTCCACCCATGGCCCTAAAATCTCTACAGATCTTTGAGAAAGCAATTGCACGAGGAGGGGGTGGGGTTGGGGGATCATTTGCTGGACCTGCAGCGGCGGTCCTAGCCTCAAGATATTGACGAAACCAACCGGGTACATGGACACCCTCTGGTATCTCAGATTCTTCAGACATGCTGAAACGAAAAAGGAAAGGTTCAATACAAAAAGGACTGAAAGAAAGATATATGGCTCTTGGGGATCATGTTTTTCAAAATAAGCTTTAATTTTGAAAATACTTCATTTTTAAAACCTTTTTGAAAATAGTTTTCAAAAACTTTTATCTAATCTGGTAACCTTTAGCTCTGATACCAAGTGTAACACCCCACCTCCGTTAAGGTCACTCACAAAGGGAATGCCTTAACTTTGGTGGAGCATTTTAGTAAACAGAACAGAAACTTACAAGACAGATAAAACAATACTTGAAAATTTTTAACTTTATTACAACAGAAACAGAAATCAATATGGTTACATCCTTTCAAATCTCAGAATACAAGTACAAAATATCAGTCTTGTACGAAAGCCTTCAAAATGCATGGTTTAAAATCATAATCCCCACAAAAGAAGACAAGCCATACTTTAAGCACTTCAAGCAGAAGAAATCCGGATCTAGCTAGAGTATTCCCTCCTTAGAAAACCTGGGGGGGGGGGGGGCGGGGAAACGGAAGAAAAGAGGCGAAACAACAAGGGTCAGACATAAAGTCTGGCAAGTCCAGTGACTTTCATCATATGAACAGATAATAATAATATGACATGAACATAAAACTGGATGAGAGATAACTGTAACAGATGTAGCAGATATAACAGAAGAACAGAATGACATAAACTATTGCTTTACACTTCTCTGCACTAATACTAGTATAACAGAATTAGGTGCCACCCTAATGACTAAACAGAAACGGGTATAGAATAATTTAACAGAAACAGATTGCTAATAATGGGCCTTTACTACCCGATCAGAGACAGACAGAAGCAGAAACAGACTAATCCTTATGGAAACAGAATGTAGAATTAGGTGTACACTAGTAATGGGCCTTTACCTCCCGAACAGACGATACCACACAAAAACAGACAGGTGTTACCACCCAACAGAAACAGACGGTACCAACAGAAACAGACAGAACTAAGTGTACCCTAAAACCCTACCCCAAGCGATCGGCTCTCTAATACATAAATACCCTGTGTCAGCCCCACAGTAGTGTGTATCACTCCCTAAAGTGACAACCAATTGGCACAGACCTATTTACAGATGTCACGGCGTCTTACATCCTCAGAGGCAGACCGGGATCCATGCACGCACATGACCCGTTGGAACGCACCATCAACACCCCTCGCCATTATCAGAATGAACTACTTATAATTAGTTCAGTAAGCGTGCCCGGACCCTACCTACTGTTGGGTCAAAGTTTTGATACCAGAAAGGGTTACTGACTAATATGGGTCCCAAACAACAGATGACACAAGTAATTCCCCTCCTAACCTTGTGTCCTCAGACTAACAGATTTCAGATTAACTTGTTTACAAGTTCAGACATACAGAATTCAGATTTACTAGTTCACAGATTAAGTTAACAAGTTTTCAGACTAACAGATCAGATGTACAGATCTTTCATATTTGTCTAACTTTGTATTGGGCCTACAGATTCCTGGACGGGTTTACTACACCTATTAATCCAATTGGTTTAACCCTATTTTCCCCCAACACGTTTTAGACGTCATTCTTATCTTAGATTTGCATTAATTAATTATTAATGCCCAGACCTCTCACATTAGGTCGCTAGCTTGTGGCCGTTGGATGGGCCGGGCGGTTCCGGGCAGACTTCTGCCATAAGCCAGACCTAACCTCGTGTCTTAAGCAGGTTATGACTAACTTCTCACATTAGAACCTATTGTTTGCGGCCACTGGATGTGCCGGGCGGTTCCGGGCAGAATTACGCCGCAAACTCATTATAACCTTGAGTTAGCCATGTTTATCTTTGCGGCCAATTAATTAATAATTTACCGTTTATGCGCACGCCCAATATATATATGCCAATTCAGATTATATCAATAACAGGATGATTATATCAACACAGCAGATAACAGATTTTAGCAGATAGCAGATTTTCTAGATTATATGACTTAACGGATTTAACAGATTTAACAACTTAGCAGATTTTGGCATATAACAGGTTAGGCATCTCAACAGACAAATTTAACAGATTTGGCATTTCAATCTAATTAGCATTCTAGGCAATATAACAAAACTAGCAGTTTAGGCAACTTGGCAAATTAGCAGATTTAGCAAATCTAATATTTCTAAAGGTTCTATTTACATGCCTTGCCTAGTCATAAATTAGGCCTAAATTCATATGCCTACATAATTTTCATGATGAACATATACTCCATGTTTGCATAAAGTTACATAGCACAGAATGTGGACATATAACATATGTTCCAATTTTTGTTAAACTAGCATTTTACAGCAGATTCACATATAAATTATACCAAATATAACCATTAATTTCAATGCATGCCATATATCCAAGAATCCCTATTTAGGTGTGATCACAATAATAGATATCCTAATTAATGTAAATCTTTACACCTAAGTTTCCATATCCTTCTTCTTTCAACTTATGAATCATTATGCAAAATATACCCAACAATCTAAATCTTTAAATTATATCTCCTAAAAATTAGATCTAGACTTTTATCTGCATTTTGTCCAAAGTCTCAAATCATAAGTAATCTTACAATGGTTCCTCTCTTCTTTTATCACAGAATATGCATAGGTTTAAAACTAGTTTACAACATATTCTTACTTTTCTAATTAATTACAGATCTAAATAACATATGTTCATTTCTCTAATTAGTTACAAATCTAGATTACAACGTACACTATGCATACAACATATATAAATTACATGTTTATAGTCAAATTCATGCATCTAATCCCAAGTCATATGTCAATATATTTTATGCCTTGGATCTAAAGTCATATGTTCAAATCAGCCTTGTCAAATTTCGCATCATTCATTATTCGTCCCAAAATTTGCGTTCATACGTTAATCTCTTATGAGATTAGGCACAGGCTTGTGGTAGCCTGGCTATAGCAACAGAAAGGAAGCAGAAAGGGATACAGAACAGTCACAGAAAAACAGATCTGACAGATATACAGTCTCAGATTCAGATTCACAATTCATGTCAAAATCAGAATTAACGTTTATAGCGGAAAATAACTGTACTTGCCTTGATTGGATTAAAGAAAGAACTTTATTTGTTGCAGAATTGTTGCAGAAGCTTTTATCTCAAATTTGAATTGAATTGCTTAGGTTGATGTCGATTAGCTTCTAGTTTTGATTCTAGCAGAGTAGCGACGCCATTTTTATTCTTATTAGAACAGAGGCAGAGAAGAAGCAGAATAGAATTGTGTGTAGAGGAGGCTAGGTCTTAGGATCTATTTATAGGTGTAGTTAGTTGTTTTAGGCCTTTAGATAAACCCTAAAACAGATCAGAACCGTCCGAATTCGTCACAGACTCACCAAAACAGCCCAAAAACCCATCCAGGTGCACCCAGGCCGACCTGGCTCGACCAGGGGGGTCGACACCCAGGTCGACTCCCCAGTCGACCTTGGGGGGGGGGGGAGGTCGACTCCCAGGTAGACCCCCTGGTCGACCTGGGCCCCAGGTCGACCCCCGGGTCGACCTGCCCAGTTCTGGGCTGACCGAAACCTTCTGAATCTTGTTTTGGCCATATCTTGGTCATACGGACTCCGATTTTCGAAAACTCGGACTCTATTTCGTGTATTTTTTCGAGTGGAACGCAATGGTGATGTCCATTTTACCTAATTCCTGTTTCTTGAATTAGTTATCCATATTTTACTATCTTTTCCGTAACATACGCCATTATCGAACTAATTTTTCTTCTCTTCCATGTATTAATTAATTCTCCTTATGCATCACCATTATTTACGTATCCTAAGCATATTTTCATATATTTTATTTCATTATTAATTATACCTAAAAATGCAGGGTGTTACAATAAAGATTTGTAATTAGAATTCGACTAGGCAAAATGTTATAAATAATTTATTTTAAGAAATTATATATTGAACAAATCGGAATTTGACAAGATAATTAATATTCGGTTTGAAACCGATATTTATAATCGAATATAAAGGCGACAGAGAATTATAAAATTATTAAATAAAATCAACTTTGAAATTGACATGTAAACGAGATTTGATAAATAAAATGGAATGTGAATAAGAAGTAATAAAATGACTCGATAATTGAAGTTTAAACCTGTGTTAGTATTTAAATTACGAAATCAAGTTTTGATTTGATAAAACGAGTCCAGTTTTTTTAAAGGAATAATATTCACGTTTTAAAGTGAATAACGATTTAGAAGCAAACGTTTTCCAGATTTAAAATTGTTATAAAAGTAAACTGGTAAATGTTGGGAAGTACTAAATTCAACAGTGAATTTAGAAATTGAGTTGGCCTTAACGGTAAATTATTCTGGATTTCGGAACGTAAATTGAATATAGTTTATTCGAAAGAGAGTTATCGAATGCAGTTTATTTGAAAAAGAGTTATCGAATATGGTATATTCGAAAGAGAATTATCGAACATAGTTTATTCGAAGGAGAATTTGAGTTGACCTTAATGGTAAATTATTTTGGAGTTCGGAACATAAATCGAATATAGTTTATTCGAAAGAGAGTTATCGAATATAGTTTGTTCGAAAGAGAGTTATCGAATATAGTTTGTTCGAAGGAGAGTTATCGTATATAGTTTATTTGAAGGAGAGTTATCGAATATGGTTTATTCGAAGGAGAGTTATCGAATAGAGATTATTCGGGAGAGAATTATACATTGCAATTTGACTATGTCGAATGTAGGAAATTACTATTTACTTTCCGTTTTTAAATCAAAATTTATTTATTTAATAAATCAACTAATTATTATCTATTCAAATTAAGGAATAAAAGTTATATTTTTAAGTTAGATATTTTGGAAGTACAGACTATAATACTATCGTTATAATAAATGTTTTTCATAAAAGAATTGTATTCATAAACTGAATCCAAGAGTTGCATAAGTAATGATTTGATAAGAAGATAAGAAACGAAGTTAAGGAAATTAGAAACTGACTGGAGATTAGTTATGTTGAATAACTTTCTGGGTATCGATCTAATGTTGGTTTCGGCCTTCAGGGTTGATATTCAGGGAACTGTTCTTTTACTAGTTTACAGTTAGAAACTGATAGATGTGGAAGGATAGTGACGCGTGAAAAAGGAATGGAAATGTTTTCCAATGTTAATAACGTATATTTCTAAATTTAGAAAATAATAATTTATGAATATATGGGAATAGGAAATGGGAAATGAATAAATTGATGATAAATTAATTTAAAAGGGAAAAACGTTGATTGATGATTGATCGATAAAATTTCAATTTGGAAATAGGATCATTGTGTGTATGAATGTTTTCCTTTGATAGTTAAATAACTGACTATCAAAGCTTTGACCATTTTTCTATCGTTAATACAGTGAGACAGAATCAGATTTATTATCCTAAAGCGGCCCCATACGAACATTAGCATTGCGGATCAAATATGATGAAGATAACAGAATACAGAGTTTATGCAAGGGATGTTCTGGTAAATCCTAGATAGAAATTTCCTAAGATGGGTTTACAAAATAGTGCCTTTGGTTTGTCCAGTCCCAGGACAATCGGTACAGAAAAATGTCTAATAGGCTATATTTAATAGATCGCGTAAGTTGATCTCTTCAAACGTATTTACGTTTGGTGGCGGGGAATTCGTTTCTCTTAGCTGTATACCCATAGTATTTTTGGAGAAGTCAATTTGTGATTTGGCGGGTATGACAATGTGACAGTCAAAGTGAATGAAGGTGTGATCTATACGTTATGGCCTCTAGCCTCACAACCGAGAAATGGTATAAAATCGGGTAGGTCGCATGGCTAAGTGGGTAGCTCCCGTTTAGGGTGTATTGTCACCTGATCTAGAGAAAATCCATTTACTTCTTTTACTTATTTCGATGTTATCCCTTTTGGGAAACGGTTGTTGATCCCAACAATTGGTGATAATACATTCGTTTCACTTAAGAGAAATGAGTGATCGGTCATGTTTAGCCTGAATTGCAAGATGTTCTTGATGAACCCGGTGTATTCCTCTCTAGAGATACACTGTCGAACGGTGGTCCCATACCTTGCCAGTTGGAATTCATTACCCAATAAGCGCCTACGGTTTTTGATTATATATTATATATGCAGACGTGAGATGAAAGTGTTCCACTAAATTGCTATTTACTTGATTTAGATATTATTATAATATCACAAGAGTGTGGATTTTAAAAGAATGTTTTAGGTTATTGTAAGGTAAAAACCATCCGTGCTTATGTATGGATAGGTCTTACGATTATTCTTTCCTTTAAAAGGATTTTAAAATTTAAAGAAATTGGTTGGAGTTTACTCACACCACTCCCGTGACTGACCCAGAGTTTATTTTGCTTTATTTTCCCTAAACTCTTGGGTGCCTAATTTTGTATGTGCAGTCAAGTAGTCGGGACTTCACAGATATACTTGGAGGGCTTGGAGCAGGAGGCTACAGGATTTTACAGCTGTTGTTTATTTCTGCTGTGTTGTAAGTAATGTACTCTAAAAATGTTATTGCATACATATATTGGTTTTAATTCAAGTTTTGATATATATTTATCTGTTCCGTTGTGACATCCGTGTTTACTCTGATGTTGTTGTATTTTTCTTCTTCTTCTATTCTAAACTTTTTTCTATCTATTCTCACCCTCTAACTTCTTTCTATTGATGTTCCAGTATTTTTGATTCTTGAATAGTCGACAAGGTGATGCATGTCGATTTTCTGAGTCGGAAATCTTTTGGACCGTTACAATCCATATTTTTAATAATTTAAAAAAAGCTCATTTCATTACAATCCAGTTTCGGGTTACAATGACACTTGCACTGTTTTTATTCAAATTTGATTTGAACTTAACTCAAAATTTAACCGTTGGATTTTAAAACTCATAGATTCATTTCAAAGCCCTTTCATTTCGAACCAAATGTTCCGTTTTGGGGAAATCCGATGGTTGGATCTCCCGGTACGTCAATTTGAAGTCAAAGTCGAAATTCACGAACTATCGTAATACGACACCTCCTATTCAAACAATATTATTATTTAATATAAAACTCGTCGATTCAATTCAAATGTAATTTTTAAAACATATATAAATTCATTTAAAAACAATTCAAACTTCAAATTCAATTATATTTCAAAATTGAATATTCTATATTATTACAATATTAAAATAATAATGTTTTTCAAAAATGAATATTTTGAAATCCAAACTTTTCGGACATTCATTATAAAAATAAATAAGAACATTAGAATAATCCATTTAAATCAAAAACGTCGTTCATGTATCCAACTCGAATTCACTTTCTAAATGTACTATTCAAATTCTAATTTGAATTAAAAGAAGCCATTTTTAATTCAAATCTATTTAAACCTTTTCAATGGTTGCTTAAAATCATATTGACTTCACTACCAAATCGTTTCGGATTTAAAAATACAATTTCCATTTTTTATGTCTATTTTACTTAAATGAATATAAAATTCATTTAAAACCATCTAATGGCAGAGTTGGCACCATCTAATGTTCGTGATTTCCTGTTTATTACAAATATGTCTCCAATGAACCCAAACATGTCTTACCTAGGTATACTACTAGCAACAAAAAGAATCAACAAGACACAATGCCTTCCTCTTTACGAGAAAATTACTTCTATTTTTTCTAGGTAGGATTATAGATACTTATTTTAACCTGGAAGACTGGTTCTACTGAATGTTGTTATATTCTCTAAAACCTCGTATTGGAGTAAACCTTCATTATGCCACCAAAAATACTAGCCATGATAAAAAAACAATGAGGAAATTTCTTTGAGCATGATCCATCGACTCATTCAAACTGTCTCCTATAACATTCAACAAACTGGAGAAGCCAAAGTGCAAGGGGGCAGGGATTCAAAAATATGAAACTATGGAATATAGTAGCACTCTCAAAGAATTTTCAAAATTTGGTGTTGGCTAGCTTTTGAACCAAGCCACCAAGAATATGAAGACTCCCATTTAGTAAACAAGGATGCTCACACTTGGACATATCCGGCTCGTTGTCTACATTCCCCATTGTCTTGTGGTAGCCACTCCCCCACCGGCTCGCTACAACCACCACGATCCGTTCGTACCAAAGCATCACAACCCGACATTGACAAGGGGTCACGAACCGATCCCATATTCCTAAAAGCGCAACCACGACTTAGTCATCCACGAGCCGTAAGTTCAGGATCTGATGACACCTGTCCATAAATGTCATATTGACTATTTCTCTACCCAATCACGAACGGCTCCGAGATCCTCAGGATTCATGCTATGTGTCCTCATGAACCATCTATAGAAATCACCTACAAATAGCCTAGCACTTGGCTTTTTTAAGATCTTTTTTTCAATTCTGAGTATAGTTTCCACCATTATTGTTTCTCCATTACTTACAATCAGTAATATCTCAAAATTATTGAGTGAATTATCATTGTAAGAGTGAGATTGAGAGAATCTATTGATTGTACTTACATTCAATCATATAATCAAAGTTATATAAAGTGGACGTAGGCTCTTTAACACCAAACTACTATAAATTTGGTGTGTTTGTTGCATTTTCTTTCATTTCTAGTTATTATTCACCGCAATTTTTGATAATTTGGGTGTTAGAGCCATAATTTGGTCTAACATTTTGGTACTTTCACCGAGAATTGAAGTCTAAGCATATCGAATTATTGCTCTACTGTTTGGATATTCAAGTCCAAAGAAAATAGTCTGAACCTCCACTATTTTGGTTTTTGAAATTTCAGCAAAGTCAAGATGTTATGGCCACAAAGAAATCCAAGGATACGCAAACTTCTTGAGCAAACAAGACTAACGAAGAGAGAAATCAGGAATAGGTATGGAACAACTTCGATTTGGATACGCAAACTTCTTGAGCAAACAAGATGTTATGGAACAACTTCGATTTGGATCACTTCCTTCTCGGGAAGAGGCGACACTCAATCTGGGACCTGACAATCGTAACTTGAACAATCCCGCTCCGTTACCTAGGAATCAAGGCATTGTTTACCCTGTTCAGAATCAACCATTACAATCCCCTCCCTGCGTGATTGACCATGGAAATAGGGGGCAAGGAAGCTACGCTCAGGCCCCTGACTTCATGGCAGCACACTGAAGAGACATTGGGGGCCCCGCAGGGCAAGGAGTGTCGATCCTGAATCTACATTGACCAATGCTGATGTTGAAGCAATGGTCAGGAAAATCATGGAAGATAGCCATGGACAGAGATACGAGGATTGGGTTATACACCGCAGTCATACGCCATTTACTGATGACATATTAGTTGTTCGATTCTCGAGGAAATTCAACATGCCAACTATGAACCGCTATTCGGGCAGGACCGACACGATCCAGCATTTAATGAGATATTCATGGTACATAAATGTTGCGGCTGCTCCCAACGTAGTAAAATGTAAAGCATTCCCGATATTCCTGCAGGATGTGGCATTAATGTGGTTTACCGGGTTGCCAGCATGATCGATTTCCAATTTTAGGGAATTGAGTGAAAAAATCATAAATTAATTCCGGCTTCATGCTCAAAGATCTAAAAATGTCACTGAATTATTCCTCAATAAACAATGCCCTAACGAAACTTTGAGGTCATACTTAGATCGTTTTAACTTAGCAGTCACGGAGGTTAGAGACCCTCATGAACAGACTGTCTTGATGGCCTTAATTGACGGAGTAGACAAAGATATTGAGTTTGGAAGATACTTTGCCAGCAAGCCGCCACTGACTAGAGAAATATTCTATGAAAAAGCTAATATTCGCTTACATCAGGAAGAGATATATGCCAATCGGAAGAGGAAAGTTGCCGATAAACAAGATATACAGAGTAACGTTGCCATCAAACAATCCGGCGACAGTTCAGGAAAGGTAGAGGTTAACATTGGAAAAAGAATCAGGGCAATGGCCGCCAATCTGGGAATAACAGTGGGAAGAAGAATTGGGGGAATGATTCTCAGAAGAGACCTCAATTCAAAGTGTTTGAGAATTTTACACCATTGAATGATACATTAGAAAATATATTCCTAGACACTTATAACATTCTCCAAAATAAGAGGCCTCCACCAAGAGATTCAACAGAGAAGGAGCGTGAGACAGGAAAATTCTACCTTTTCCATCAGACTCATGGTTACACCACTAACGAGTGCCGCCACTTGAGAGATGTCATTGAAAGACTCCTTAGAGAAGGGAAGTTGGACGAATATAAGGTCGCTCCAAGAGATGGGGGCAAGTCGGACAGGCCCCAAATCAAAACCAACCAGCTTCTAGGCCCACTGCTCAGCAGAAGGGAAAGAATATTGTCATCAACACTATAGTTGGAGGACCTCACCCGGCAAGACATAGCTTCAGAGCGATGGATCAATATTTGAATGTAGCTAAATACGTTGGAGTAAGAGAGTGAAATATTCCCGAAGATACCATTCCGATCAAGTAACAGAAAACAATGTTCGACGATGTCATATTTTGCGACAGAGATAGTAGTGGAGTTCACTCCCCTACCGAAGACCCCTTAGTCATCACTACTACTATTGGACCTGCTCAAGTCCATAAAGTCTTAGTTGACAACAAAATCTCAGTCAATATTCTGTTTAGGAAAGCATTTGATCAGATGAAGCTCAAAGCCGGGGATTTGAAGCACTGTGATGGATGGATACGAGGCTTCAATAGGGCCTCGACGACTCCGATGGGATATGTAGAATTATCAGCGACCTTGGGTGGAGGAGATCGCCGGAGAGTGAGAATCCTCCCATTTGTTGTTCTGGACATTGATTCACCCTATAATGCCTTTTTAGGCCGACTAGCCCTGGCAGAATTCAGGGCCTACATGGTACCCTGGTGCTTGTTGCTGAAATTTCCAACATATGCAGGAGTGGGAGTGATTAGAGGCGACCAGGCCACTAGACGAGCCTGTTACATGGTGGAATTGAATATGTTGATGAAGGGAATGAATATAGAGACCAAAGGCGCTTCCCCTTCCGCGATGGAAGGGTCAGCATAGCAACTAAGGGAGACGATCACGAGGGAGTCGCTCGGAGAACTGCCCAAGGACATAGATCCTATAGAGGACGAAGAGCTTGGGGGAAGAATGGCGACGCCCAATGAAACAACTGTGGATACCCCAATTGGCAACAATGACCCAATAAAGGTTTTAGAAATTGGTTCCTATTTAGACCCTCATTGAGTAAAGGAATCGACTGATTTCTTAAAGGCCAACTTGGATGTTTTTGCCTGGACCCATGCTGACATGTGTTGGATATCACCCTCAATTATGAGTCATCCATTGAGTATCAACCCAAAACATCTGCCTGTCAAGCAAAAGAGGCGAATAGTCGGCCCAGAATGGTTAGCTTCCTTGAAGGAAGAAGTTGAGAAACTAAGAAGCAGCGGGTTCATTAGAGATTCAGCTTACCCAGAATGGATCTTAAATCCTGTGTAAGTAAAAAAGGCCAATGTAAAGTAACGTACATGCATTGATTTTTCAGACCTGAATAAAGCTTGCCCAAAAGACAGCTTCCCTCTTCCTAGGATTGATTAACTTGTGGATTCAACAACAGGCCATGAGCTTCTCTCCTTCGTGGATACACACTCAGGATATAACCAAATTCCCATGCATGTTCCGGATCAGGAGCATACCAACTTCATCATAGACTTGGGATTGTACTTCTATGTGGTAATGCCTTTTGGTCTAAAGAATGTTGGAGCTACATACCAACAGGTAGTGAATAGAATGTTCTACAATCAAATTGGGAAGATGATGGAAGTGTATATCGATGACATGTTAGTAAAATCTAGACAATCATCCGACCATACTGATGACCTAGCAGGAATGTTTGACATTCTTTAAAGAATGGAATGAAACTTAACCCTGTGAAGTGTTCATTCGGGTTTGCCTCGAGGAAAATTTTGGGCTTCATTGTTAGCTCCTGCGGGATTGAAATCAATCCCGATGAAATCGCAGCAATCAGGAACATCCAAATGCCAAGGCAGATTAAAGATGTGCAGAGCCTCACTGGGAAGTAGCCGCATTAAGTAGATTCATTTCTAAAGCAATAGATAAGTGAATTCCATTCTTTGACTTGATAAAGCGGGGAAAACATAATTTCAAATGGGCCCCCGATTGTGTGGATCACTACACCAAAAATGCCAATTTGGCAGTGCTAATGGCTGTATCAAAATCGATTTGATACGGTTTTAAGTCGTATCAAAAAATGGCGTCTCTGTTTATTTGATACGGTTTTAAGCCGTATCAATTGAGAAATTTGATACGGTTTTGAACCTTATCAAATTAGCAATTTGATATGGCTTAAAACTGTATCAAAGGAGATATTTGATACGGTTTTAAGCCGTATCAAATTGCTAATTTGATAAGGTTCAGAACCGTATCAAATTTCTCAATTGATACGGCTTAAAACCGTCTCAAATTGGAATGCTGGAACTGTCAATTTCGTAGATGGATACGGTTTTAAGCCGTATCAGTTGAGAAATTTGATACATTTTAGAACCATATTAAACTAGTATACTGATACGGCTCAAAACCGTGCTTAATGCCTCACTCCTACAATGATAACAATGAATTAGATACGGCTTTTAACCGTATCAAAATCGGTATATTATATATGCAATATACAAAATCACTGCACCCATTGATATATATATATATATATATATATATATATATATATATATATATATATATATATATGCACAATAAAGAAGGTACACTAACACTCATATAACAGTATATAAAGAAGAGATACGCTAAGAATAATTCGATTAATACATAACTTCAGTTAATACATAACACAATATATACAAAGCATAATGTTCACAGTTCTTCCTCTAAAAAAAAAGACAACAAAACTGCTGTTGTCGAGCTCATACAACTCATGCTTGTTCCAAAGCCAGAAAAGAAATTAAAATAACAAACATCGGTTTAGTAGGCATTGAGTAAATTTCTCAGTAGGTGCAGTAAACAAAAAAAAATGGCAGCAGGTCTCTTGATTAAAGAATGTCATGCATAGCAACAATGCCTACAAAATGATTAAAGAATGTCAACATACAATTAAAGGACCTGATGCAAGAAAATGACATTCATATGCTGATGCAAGAATGTCATGATACAAAAGGACCTGATGCAAGAATGCAAGAATGTCATGATACGAATATGGATGAATATTAACGATCTATATGACTATTTATGATTTTGTCTGCAGTATGGTAACATATTCATCGTATGCTTGTTACTTGATAATCCACTAACTGTTATAAATAAGAACTTACAAGGTGAAAATGGAATCAAAAGACAATCTCTAGTGATGAGTGGTCCTAAACAGAAGCATGGAGAACAATAACTTCCAATAGCAAATAAATATTTAATTTCCCTACTCATACAGATTGTATATGTTATCCAAACTTTATGTTTTATATGTTCCTTTCATTAAGATTTAAAATGTGCACGTCATGAATGATATGTATGTGTTAATTGTATTTTATATGATCACTACTGCATAATAACAATATCAAATTTCCAACGAACATGCCAAGTTTAGCATTTCACTTGGCAGTGAACTCTACATTCAAACTTATTATTAGTATTTTGACGCTATATGATCACTAACTATTATAAATAAGAACTTACAAAGTGAAAATGGAATCAAAACACAATCATTAGTGAATGGTCCTAAACAGAAGCATGGAGAACAATAACTTCAAATAGCAAATAAATATTGAATTTCCCTACTCATACAGATTGTATATGTAATCCAAACTTTATGTTTGGCTCATGGTAGCGATAAACTCATCAATGACGATGCTCCGATTTCTGATTACGACATTCGAAATAAATCTCAGGTTGACTCTTTCGTAGTTTGAAGTGTATTATGATATGTTATTTGCTTCAGTTTATGCATATTAAAATCTAAGCGATATATGCTATGCAGCTAATTTATGCCTTCTTATATCCGCGATGCTTCAAATATGACGAGGTTTAAACTAATTTTGCAACTATATTTATTACCTTATGTCACATATTTATTTTGACAGGAATCAACATTGGGGCAGATTTTATTTAATGACATATCTGTTAGAGTTTCTGAAATGAAAATAGTAAAAAGTAGAGGGTAAACAATATTCAGTTAGAACCAAACTAACCAATCGAACTAGATCATTTCAGTCGGTTTGCTTACGAAATTCAGTTTGTACGTTAATTTTATTTGATTATCAATTTAACCAAATTAACAGTACTTTTATGAGCCAAATTTATTGGATTATAATACATCTTATTATTGGTTTAGTAAAAAAAATGTGTAGAAAATATGTCAATTTTGTTTAAGCGGCGCTATGAAATTGACGATTTAGCGGAATAAATCCGCTATTCACCCGCTTTAAGCGGATCCGCTATTTCTAACCGCTTTTTTGAAAAACCATAGCGTCGAAAATCCGCTATACGCTATAGCAGTGCTATAACAGCGCTATTTGTGAAGTTAAAATCTTTTTTCCTCGCCATTCAAGCACAGTCTATCGGAAAATAGCTGGCTGCCCAATTGTTGATTGTTACATATATTTATAATTGTGTGTTTCTTGACTTGATTGGGATACAATGTTGAATTCCTACTACTAGATACTACCTCTCATATAACTTACAAAAAAAAAATACCTCAAGGCCAAAAAAGGATGAAGAAAAATGTCGAGAAAACAAAATTTAAGCAACTTAATTTTATAAGAGCGAAACCATACCTGAAATAGCTCTGAAAGAAGAATTGCTTTGGTAACGCCACTGGAATAAGACATGCAATACCTGAAATAAGCAATGCAAGCAATGTATAAGTGAATCAAGATAAACCAAAAGAAGACTATGTTGGACGATTCTTGAATTATAGTTGGTCATGCAAGATAAAATAGTTAAAGTCAAAGGGAATGTTGTACTAAAATTATATATAACTCTTTTGACTTGACAAGATAAAATAGTATAAAATTATATATACCTGCTCCAATGTCTAAAGATATCGAATTAGGTTCTTCGGATGACACATATACCCACCTACTCTGACTTCATCAAAGGTCTCTGCAAATTGACGATTTATTTTGGTGGTTTTCTCATCCGGCAACAGTATATCGTCCAAAGCCAATTTTTCATGTGTAGATGGTACATATTTCCCATGAATTCTGGACGATGTAGAATCTCGACATATAGTACCTATTGCAATAAAGTTGTCTACATCTATCCAACAAAATAACTGCATCGAAATCAACTAATAATAAAAAGTTGGTAATAAATACCTATTGCTACTATGTCTATATCAGAGTTGAGAATTTCACATTTTTGATTGTTCGAAACATTGGTTGTTTCTTGAGAAGCAACGACTTTAGAAGAACCTAGTTGTATGTTGCGTGCTCCATCAGGGGGATCTAACGGTGTGGGGGTTCCTTTAGAAGCAGCATTGTCTCCCACCATTTGAATCAAAAGCTCCATTCGCCCCGCCATATTTCCCATTGTACCCTCCAAACTTCCCACCCTCATTTTCAAGTCATCGTTGTCTTGACTAACATATTTGAATCGTTTATGTGCAATAGCACAAGCCTTAACATTAGTCATTGGTATGACGGTCCCAACACCGCGGCTCCTACCCTTCGTATCCTTACCTAACACTTGTGATAAAATATCATCATCCACTGTCAATTTTTCTTCATCACTATCGGTGATCTTTTCCTTCATTTTCGCAACTTTATCCTAAGACATGATAATTATTAAATGAATAATGAAATTTCAAATAATACACAAGTTAATATTTGTTTAACTTACGAAGTACACAGAAGCGGCATCTGATATGCTACCATCTTTTTTCATGTGTGTCTTCTCCCATACTTGACGACGATTGATATTTGCAGATGGATCTGCAACGGTCTGCAATATATTCCAGTTTATGTATATTTTCTATCATAATTGGGGGGAGGGGGGTTTACTATTTTCGAAATAAAATGAATATAAATTACCAATTCGTGTTCTATTCTTGCATGACTTTTACGTCCTGCATGGTGACCATAATTGAGCAATAATCTATTTCTTTTGCCTGACTTCCTTCTTCCACTCGCTTCAGGCGTTGCTTCATTTTTTATGAACTCATTCCAATCTTCTTGAGCAACTGTAGGTGGGCAATTTTTCAACCGTTCTTCGTCATTATCGAAAATATCATAAAAACTTGCTCTCAAGTTTTTCTTGTGTCTTCTAAAAGCCTCGTCCATTCTTTTTATAAATATTTCCTTTGAAAGCGGCTCAAGTGCATACATTTTCTGCAAAAATTAAGAGTCAGACTGTAAACATTTAAGTGCTATATTACCAAATTGCTCAAGTAAAAACTTACCACCAACTTGTTCCAAACGTCGTCCTTATATGTTTTGGGTATTTTATTCCAACTTACATACGATATCGGCACATGAGCTCTTACTAGTTTACCAAGCATAGTAGCGACTTTTGAAGCCTTTTCTGAGATTGGGATACCAAGTAGGTTTTGATCAACTTTCTACTCTTTTGAACATGATGCATGTGATGATACTGGATTTTGTGACATAATTTCCTGCAAAATATAATATAACTAATACATGTGATCATCACCACCATGCTCAGTAGGTTATCCACAATTCACAATTTAACATATGGTTATGGTAAAAAAAACATTCAACAATTCATGACATTCCAAATACATGTGATTCCCTTGAGGAAAAAAGCATTCAACAATTCATTACATTCAAAATACATGTGATAATAAAAAGCAGTCAACAATTCATGACTTTCCGAATACATTTTCTAATTTTTCATTGTCTTCAAAAGCTGACTGGTAGATGGTAGGAAACTCAATGTCATCCACATTTGTAGTCAACCGTTTTGGTGTATGCAAAACCACAGACCATCTGTTATTTTTTAAATCTTTTGAGTAGAACACTTGACTCGCTTCTGATGCAAGAATAAATGGTTCATCATTCATGTTGTCTTTGTTCTTTATTTTTCCTAAATTGACCATGATTAAGTTTGAAACGGGATCTATTTTGCAACCATTGATCTTATCCTCGACCTTTACCCAATCACAATAAAAAACCGTTTGATTGAAGTCAGTGTAATCCAACTCAAGTATCTGTTGAATGACTCTGTAATACGTTGTTTCTGCTTCCTTATAATTTTTATCTTTGCCACTCGCTTTAAATTTTGTAATTGCTTTCATGCATACACCGCTATCCTGTGTGACCATACGGTCTTCGTGCATTTTCATGGAAAATAAAAATCCATTCACTTGGTACTTCGTATAACTAACTTCCATGAACCTCGGCCCGTGTGCTAGCCGCCAAAGAGTTGGATCAGCATCGCTGCAATTCACCAACTACATAAAACAAAATAAATAAAAGCATGGTTTGTATTGTCAACTTATAAACACATGAAATACTTATGATGATGTAATACCTCATTACGTAACCATAGGGTAAAATCTTTAATGACTTCGACGGTTGTACCTTTTCGTCGTGGTTGAAGTCTAGTGCTTTTCGCATAGACGTTGTACCTTCTATGGAAAACACATCGAAATTAATATATAAATTGGATTAAAAAAATGAAAATTTAAAACAAATTCATGAACTTACTTCTTCCATTCATCCAATCCATCATACTTATTAAGGACCCATCTACGCACTTGTTCAAACTGCACTTGGGTTAACGTTATATTTTTACCATTATCTAAAGGTATCTCACCAGCAAACTCATCATCCTCATCTAAAAATGCTTCGCGGGTATGTTTATGATTGCCATAACGTCCATTGGGCATATATTCCATGCAGTAAAGGCTAGCTTCTTGTACGATAAATCCTTCTGCAATACACCCTTCAATGTATCTTTTGTTGCGTACGTATCCTTTATATGTTTTCATTAATCTGTGAATGTGATCAATTATATATTATACATGATAGTTATTTACACCGAATAATAATGTACATAACTGAAATTAGTTATATACCGTTCAAAAGGATACATCCATCTATATCTGACAGGGCCACCAATCAATATCTGATCGGCTAAATGAACCATAAGATGGATACTAATATCAAAAAATGCGGGTGGAAAATGTTTTTCAAAAACACACATTGCTTCTATCAAACCAGCCTTTGCTTTTATAAGGTGTTCCCTATTGATCACCTTTGAGCACAAAATGTTAAAAAATAAACTAATACGATGAACAGCATTTTGCAGATCCTTGTGTTGTGCATAAGAATGTTGAAGCAATACCGGAAGCAAATGCTGTATTATGACGTGATAATCATGTGACTTCATATTTCTTAGTTTGGGAGGATTGATGGTCACATTATTGCGGAAGTTACAAGAGAATTTATTAGGTACTTTCAGATTTTTCAATACAGTGAAAAACTATATCTTTTCTTCTTTGCTCAAAGTAAAAGTTGCCTTCGGTATGATTATTTTATTTGTTTCAGGATCTTCCATCACCCACAACTTTTGTTTTATAGCCATGATTTTCAAATCCTTGCGTGCATTGATGCCATCTTTTGACTTATCTTCATGGTTTATAATGGTGCTTATGAGATGTTCTGTTACATTCTTCTCCGTATGCATAACATCAATATTATGTCGAATCATATTTGCTTTCCAATATGGTAAATCAAAAAAGATAGACCTCCTATACCATCCAAAAACATCGTCAACTTCTTCAATGGATGGCTTTTTTCGTTTTCGACCAATTTCTTCTTTATGTTTACCGACTTTCATTTTGATATTCGCTACTTTCTTCTCAACTTCAAAACCGGTCAATGGTCGTTTAGGACGACGAAGTTCTTGTTCGTTATTGAAATTTGTCTTGTCGTATCGAAACTTGTGTCCGTTAGGAAGAAACATTCGATGTCCCATAAAACACATCTTTTTACTTTTAGGGAGATGATAAGAACAAGTGTTTTCCCCACAAACATGACATGCAAAGTAACTGTGAGTTATACATCCCGATAAAGTACCAAGAGCAGGGTGATCATGGATTGCCCACAGCACTCTAGCTCTCATTGTAAACTCGGATTTATTTAGTGAATCATATGTAACGACTCCTTCCCATAACTGTTTTAACTCGTCTATCAACGGCTGTAAATAAATATCAATATCCTTTCCCGATTGTTTTGGCCTAGAAATCAACAGTGTTAACAGTGAAAACTCCTGTTTCATGCACACAGACGGAGGAAGATTATATGGTACTACAATTACTAGCCAACAGCTGTAAGGGTTAGATAGAGAAACATGTGGACAGAAACCGTCTGTTGCAATTCCAAGTGTGACATTTCGTGACTCGACGGGAAACGTTTTATCAAAAGAATCCGCGGATTTCCACTGAGAAGTGTCACATGGATGACGCATTACTTGTGGATTAGACTTGGCACGACTATGCAAGGTCATTGCATCTGCTATCCACGGTATAGTATATAATCTCTTCAATCTAGAAATTAAAGGAAAATGTCTTAATGTCTTTCGAGCTACTTTGGTGCCTTTTCTCTCTTCGTCAAATGATGTCGTGTATCTTGGTTCACTGCAATTTCTACAAGAAACTCTTTCGCATCATCTTTCCAGTACAATATGCAATCATTGATGCATGCATCATAAGTTTTGTAATCCATTCCAACTTGCTTAATTAACTTCTTCACGTCGGAGTATTTTGTCGGCAGTGTGTTACCTTCGGGGAGTAACTCCTTTATTAGTTCGAGAAGTGCAGTCACCCCATTATCTGAAAAGCCGTATTGGGTCTTCAAGCTATTCAGTTTCACAATGGCAGACAAATTCGTTAATCCTTTTGAACATGAAGGATACAATGGCTCTTTTGCGCTCTCAAAAAGTGGTTTATACTTCTTACTTTCATTGGCCTGCCAATTGCCATCATCTGTAGACTGCTGTCCAACGTTAGCATGTTCATACAATGGATTTTCAGGTTGAAAATCATGAAATCAATCTGCGTCATTGACTAGATCTTCCATCCTAATATGTTCAACCTCATCGGTATTTGTGGCATAACTAACTGGTTGTTTTTCCCCATGTAAATACCACACGCTATATGATTGGATAAAACCCCATCTAAGCAAATGAAAATGAATGACCTCTTATCTTATCGTCTTCAGATTTTGGCACTTAATGCAAGGGCATAAATACACTCCTTTCTTACCACCGTTTGCTTCAACAAAACTAATAAACTTCTCCACCCACTCTTTATAGTATGTAGTTCTTTGATCAGATTCATATATCCACTTTTTGTCTATATTGTGGGACATGTTGCCCTCCTATATCATATATTATATAGCATAAGACGTAAATATAATATATTTGCTATGTAATCAACTTAAAGAAGTTTATTGTAAAATAACGTTTATGAGCTAAAGTTGTACATACTTCTAAAATTATTATCTATATAATCTCATCAAACAAATGGGCCCACCCCCCCAGAAAATATGCTTTTTATTCAGTTATCCTTTGATCGCTCCTTTGATTGCTCCTTTTTAGTTATCAAACAAATTGCATGCATTTAGTTCCTAAATAATAAACTAAAACCCTACATTTTAGCTCCAGATTACCATCCGGGTAACCTTACCGTTACGCCAGACACCACCTATCAAACTATCTTGAAATGGATTGCAATGAATTGGTGTTGAATTAAGTCTGTGAGCTTGAATAAAAAGTTGTTAAAACCATCTTGAAATTATAATATTTAAATTCTATCTAAATGATACAATTTATGAAACTTAAACGAAAGCTGAACTAATTCTTCTGAACGTTTGAAATTCTGGCTGCATATTTGAAGACTTGAATGGATTGTAGGCTCTAAATATGTTTTAACCTAAGGCTTAAAAGAATCAAGGCATTAAATGATAATGTTCAAATTCAACATCTAAATGCATTTAATGCTTCGAATTTAATGTGTTAGTCCATATAAAGTTTCTGACTAATACATGCCCATCACAATGTTACTAACATTACTATTGAGTTTCTGACTAAATCAATACTAAAAAAATATAGCAAGTAATTTTCTACAATGAGATAGCAAGTAATTTTCTACAATGACAAAAATATGAAATAGTTTATTAATGCTATAGTATTTTTTTGTTCATATCGCTTGAAAACAATAACAAATTTTCAAAACATATGAACATATAGTATTTCATACTCTATATTCTACAAAATAGGTAACAAATTCATCAATTATTTTTCATTGTGCTAACTTACAAAATTAAAACAATATAGAATTGATATATCTAATATGTAATATGTTAACTTAGAAAAATATCATTGTCATACAAAACCACATATATGCATTAGTAATTAACTGTAACTTAACGCTAATGTTCATGGACTGATATACCTCGAATTCTTGAATAGTTGTAAAGTATGCAACATGAAATTTGATTTATTGAAAAAATTTATGTATAAGAATTTGAAAAGAAAAGATGGACAGAGAATAAATACTATTGCCAGACATGGTTGAACTTGCAAGGACCTTTACTTGTATGGATAGAGAAAGTATGCTAATTGTAACTTAATAAAAAGAATTATAAGATGAAAGCAACCAACTGGTAATATGTCATGATAACTCACATTACCCAAAATTGAATAAAAGAAGAAACAAGAAAATAAGAAATAAGATGGCAAAAATAATAAATATGTACAGGAAACGATGAGGTGTTTTAGAAATTAGAAGTTGCAGTTGATAATTAATAGAAGTAAAGGCTGAGTATCCTTTTCTATTCATTCAAGAAAGATACGTTGGATAATACATTTTAGACCCCCTTGAATGTCGTGCCCTGGGCTGCTGCCCAGCTTGCACAGCAAAAGGGCCGGCTCTGTTATCATTTAGGTTACGAGTAAAATCTGATGCAAGTACAATCAAAAGTTCAATATTCATAGAAAATAATCCTAATTTAATTAGTTAATTTTGCTGATTTCTACTGTTACTGTGGTCTCATTAGAAACATGTAAGTATTGCACTGTGATTAATGTACATCTTTAAGATTGCATTGTACTTGTTGCATCCAAAAAGCCCCATTAGTTCACACTTTCAGTGAGACGAATTTTAGCATACAGTTTTCTGCCTGATTTAGATTTTGACCATGTTACTATCTACACATAACATATATACATATGTTCAACAAACACTGTCATAATTAATGTTTAGATAAGCTAAATGAATATGAGATACTAACAAACTAAATTTCTTTCACTACTCATAGTGTTGAATTGAAGTAAAAAAACAGATTTGATTTTACCTAATTTATTTCTCATAACAGGTAGGCATCGTCTACATCTTTTTATTCAAATATATGGATGTGGGAAAACTTGTTGGAATTATCCGCAGATTATTAAATCAGAATTCAGTCGTGTTAACCAAATTGTAAGTGGTACTAAAATATTGTCACAATTCCAATTTTTTAACTCACACTACTTATGTTTTGTAACAGCCTAGCTATATATAACCGGTATAAAAATGTGCTTAAAATACAATATACAATATGGTAAATAATGTTATTGAGAGCAGTAGTTACCTGTCAGGCAGAGTCTGGTAATTGAGTTGGGTCTGGAACATGGCAAATCTTAATACAATTGCAATGGTGAACCTGTGATCAGCAAATAAAACACGTATTACTACAAAATGTTGGCACGTGGATGCATAAGTTAAACCTTTTCAACCGATCTTCAAGAACAAAAATGTAAGTGGTTACTGGTTGGTCAAGCAAGTTGTAGGCAACAAACTTGTGTGTATCAAACAGGAAATTTAAAGCTTCAAGTATGTTAGAACAAACGCGTGTAGTGAATTAAAGCTAATTATGCAGCCAGAAACAGCAGTGATAGTGCGAGTAAAAAGTTAAAAAATAATAAGCAGAAAGCAAACCGTGAAAGCACATGTTTTGTATTGACAACCATTCGAACGTGGAAATGGCTAAAGCTGTGAAACAGGAAAAAGTTTTCTGATATGTACAGCGTAAAAATCTGTGTATTACTAATGTAACCACAAGTTATATCCTTTAGCGCTTAGTTACAGTACACAAATGATCACAGGTAATGCACGAATCTTTATACTGTTTACAAATCAAAATATTGAATGTCTTGAAGCAGAACAGTAGTTACTGCATTAATAATCAGTAAATGGGAAACAGGAAATGTGTATTAATAATCAGCTGAGCCTTAAGCTCAGTTTCAACTGAGCCGTGAAGCTCAGTTTCGCATGATCCAAGATTGAATAAAAGTGTTTCTCGTATAAATGGGTTTCTCGTCCATCTGTAAGTGCCATGTTTATATAATAAAACATTATCATTTAATTTGTGTATGCTTAAACATATCGTAAATGTTGGTTCAAAACATGAAATCTTACATGCAAGGCAAGATCATATTAAAAAAACAACTGAAAAACAAGATGGATCTATTAACAAAAACACGAATACAACAATTTTTATTTATTTATTATTCAGCTGAACTCAAAACGATACAAACTGTAGAAGTATATATAAAAACAATACAAGACGTGGTGCACTAAATTATAGCATCATGCTTGTGTACATGCTCATAAGCACATTAGTAACATGCGTATTTACTCAACCCTATGTTTCTAAACACACCCATGAACCCCTTTAACTAACTGAAATGAACTTTAAATCCCAAAAGCAAGATATCAAGCCAACTAATGAACGCTTATCTGGATTGCATCTTCCATTCCTCATTTTATAAAATAATTCAAGCCAACTTATTCATAACAATTTTAACCACATATGAATTGAAATCATTTGAAGCTCGGGTTGCATAAACTAAAGGATCACAGCTAATGCATGAATCTTTATACTGTTAACATTTGTTAGGTCAGTGTTGATTTTAGAAACACAATAGCTACAACATGGTCCAAATTTTAGTATGACGATGAAAGTGAAAGGTGAGAGTATGAGAATATGCGACTAATATGAAAGATTTAAACCTTAATAATTAAAGGTTAAGGTTCACTAAGAAATAAATTCAAAAGTCAATTAACAGTGCTTTTAAAGTTTTCTTAATCTTTTTTTCTGTAAAAATGTACTAAATAAGGAAATAAAAATAAGTAGCCAGAGTATCGTTCCTTTTGATTCTGAAGAATATTATCAATTTATTTGGGTTAAAATTATAAATTGATTGTTACCATATCAGATTATAGTACACTGGTATGATAGTTTGGCTTAAATATAATGAATACTTGATTAGTAATGATATAATAATGAGAAAATTACCGGTGCCACTAACATTCCTGCTACAAAAGTATCAACTGAAATGAATTGACTTTTTGAAATTAACCTTTAAAAGGAATTTTAATTGTTGTTTTCCTATTCATTTCTCTCTCCCATCTTAACCACAAAACAACTCTCAAATTCTAAAATGGTTTTAAAAAAAGGTAAAAATACCATGAATTTCTGAATCTCAGTTTTTTCCTCTTCATGACGAAACTTCATTTCGACGCAGTAGAAGTTCCTTTCAAAATCCATGATCTTAGGCGTAACAATTAGAATTGCAATAAAAACCTAGAAAGAGAACATTTTTATTGCTTGAAACTGTTTATTTTTTGACAACAACAAGAGGGTGAGAAAACAAAATATACAGAGCAAATGCAACTTCCCATTTATCATAATAGTGTAGTTGGGTGCGAATACATACATGTAACTTCTAGTTAATCAAATGAAAGAACTGATTTCTATAAAAATGTAGGTAGTGTTTGATTTAAATTGTGTTTTGAGTTTTTGAAACACCCCACCTCCGTTAGGGTCACTCTCAAAGGGAATGCCCTAATTTTGGTGGAGGTTTATAAGTATAAGTCACAGATATACAAGACAGATATAAGAACACATATTTGTAAATAGCAGAAAAGCAGCAACTTTTATTTCATAAAAGTAAATACGTGTTACAGCAACATCACCATGATTGTCTTACATCCTTTCAAAAAAAACATAACACCTTCATAACTGTCTTGATTACATTATTTAAAGAAGCATAAAGAAAACATAGATAAACTGCAAAAGCCCCATAGTTGTTGTCCAAAGCCATAGTTCAAAACGGAAAGGTCCAAGCAATACATTTCTCCTCTTCAAGCTGGATATTAAGGCTGGTCAAGCTGCAGTGTTCCCTCCCTGTGGACCTGGGGGGGGGGGGGGGCGGGGGGAGGGAAACGGAAGAAAAGAAGACGAAAGAAAAGTAGAGTCAGACATAAAGCCTGAGTAAGTCTAGGACTATTCTGTCTATGAATAAAGAACTGGGTATGATAAGTATAAACAAGAAGTGGGAAAGCACTATAAACTTAGTTAAGTTGTCTAGGGTCGAATATACTATTGTACCCCATGTTAATCTCTGAACCCATATAAACTAGTTCCCAACTGGCACCCCATAATCAGGGTGAAGTGATCCATTCTATGATGATCGGCTCCTACTCGCATAGTTACATGTGTCTTACGGCCCCCGATGTTGTAGTTACCTATGCTGGTCCCACCATGGGGTGTATCAAGTCCCATGGCAGCGGCCCGACACAACCTTAGAATGCACAGGTATGCTACTGGGGCCCAGTGCTTTATTTTTCTGCGCCGGAGTGTGTGCACGCCCGCACCCCGTTAGAACCTACACTGCTACACCACCGCCGTCGATTTGACCTCTTACAATCAGCCCAGTAATCGTGCCCCACCCTGCCTAGTTTCAGGGTATCATGATACACCTTATAGGGTTACTGCTGAAAAGGGTCCCCCGCTACTAGGTTTTCTATTTCTAGCCAAAAGTTGGTTAAGTGTTTTATAACCTAACCCCCCAATCAGTCTGTTAAGTTTAGCATGTTTCATTTTGATTAAGTCTTTAGTTCACTTAATCCTAACAATCCTGACTCAGCCTTAATTGTCTTATTAAGGCCTTGACCTCTCACATTAGACAGGTATTGTTGTGGCTGCCTGTTGCCGGTTGGTTCCGGGCAGTCTTACGCCACAACTCAGTCTAACCTCGGGTCCTTATTGGGCTCCAAGTTTAACCACCCACATTGGATAGGTATTGTTGTGACTACTGGACAGCCGGGCGGTTCCGGGCAGGTTTACATCACAACTCAATCCAACCTCGGGTTAAACACATCGTATGTTCTACATTTACATATTTTGTCTTTCTTCTTTATGTAAATATTTGCGGCCCATTATTAAGCTAATGGTGTAAAGATTTACACCAATCATGGGCCCAACCCATACTTGAATTTGGGCCCCTTTACTTTATATTTTCATTTATTAATTAATTTGGCCCAACGCTATTTACCCCCGTTTAATACGCTCGTTTATTATATATATATATATATATATATATATATATATATGTTGGGCTTAGCCTTTTTTAAGCCCAACTTAGCCACGTGAAAAAGGGGAGGCTTAAAGCATGGTTACATACACAAGAAGGGGAATGTGAACGCATGAACTTGCAACATAACGTTGGAACTACAAAATAGAAACTGGTGTACTTGCATAGTAGTAATGTATACTTTGGTCATAAAGCATAAGTGACATGAATCAAAGCATGTAAACTTGTAGTTAAGTTAAGAATCTAAATTGGATATCATTATTGGCCCATAGTCTTAAATGTCAAACATAAGCAAATCATGTTCATAAGATTCCTACATGTTTACAAAGGGGTTTACTTTTGTTACTAATACAAAAGCATAGTTCAACTTGAATTATTCCAACTTAATCATGATTTTAAATCTATTCACATAACCATGGCGCACATATACTTATGGCATAAATATTTCTAAACATGAAATCATGATTTTTACTTTAGTCATGCAAACTTGCAAATGGGATTTTGAATCTAACCTAACTATGTATCACATATGTCATCATATAATCCTTGTTAACAATATAGACCTAACATGGTTTTCAATTATGCAAAATATCAATCATAGCCTAGTCATATTCATAAGTTCGCAAAGAGGTTTTCTAGTACAAAGGTATGGCTTAATACATAGATCATGATGCCAAATTTTCAACAAAATTTCATATGAATTATAATAACCCAAATTTGTTCCAATTACTCACAAAAATGATTTTTGTACAAAAATACACATTATGATGGCATAGTAGTAAAACCCCAAACTTGCATGAATTTCAATTAAACAACTACATACATGTAGCTTCAACATGAATTACATAATTTGCGAATATTCCAAACGTATACTTGCATAAAACTACCGCAAACATGTAGTTTTTATAATGAATAACATGCTTTGCGAATATCCAAACGTATACTTGCATAAAACTACCGCAAACATGTAGTTTTTATAATGAATAACATGCTTTGCGAATATCCAAACGTATACTTGCATAAAACTACCGCAAACATGTAGTTTTTATAATGAATAACATGCTTTGCGAATATCCAAACGTATACTATATTCCAAATCAATAAGAATCATAATAACGCACAAATATGAATTACTTTATCACCACAAATCAAGTATACAAACCAACACAATTATTTGTTCATACCAAAATAATACTCTACTTACAATTGTGTGGCGAATTCTCCAATTTAGGGATTTGGAGATGCGATTCCTTGTAGATTTGATTTGTTTTAAGTTGCTTTATGCTTTAGAATTTTCCTCCTAGTCTTCTCCCAAATTGGTGGCTACTCCTAGTCGTTCCTCAGCAGCATGATGGCTTTGTTCTTATTTTTGAATGAATAGATTAGGTTGAGTCTAGGGTCATTTTTATAGAGTTTATGAACTGATTAGGACCATCGATGTTGCTTGGATTGATCGTAGCCATTCATTCGAAAGAGAGACCAATTAGAGCCTGCCACCTAGCCCTAATGACAAAGCATGCTTCTGAAAATCGACCAACATAGACTAGGCCAGCCAGGGTGGACTGGGTTCGACCTGGGTCTGGACCAGGTCGACAGCCCTGTCGACAGCCCTGTCAACCTGGCTAGACCAGGTCGACAGCCCAGTCGACCTGGGTGCCTTAGGCGGGAATTTTCCCGCCCTGGCCAATTGGGCCCGATTTTTAATTTTAAACTTGTTTTTCTGAGCTGTTCGAATTTTAAACTTAATTCAGAAACTTCCGGAGGCTATATCTTCTTCATACGGACTCCGTTTTTCGAAAACTCGGACTCTATTTCGCGTATTTTTCCGAGACGAACGCAATGGCGTATCCCGTTTCCCTTAGTTCTTTGATTTCAAATTAATTATACTTTAATTTGTTAATTTCACAGTTATAGAATACACGGGGTGTTACATTCTCCCCCACTTAAAAGGATTTCGTCCCCGAAATCTTCAAGTTTAGGAAAATGTATATCCTAACATCCAATCGTCCATCTACTCATCCATCAAACACGAGCATCCATTGTCCTTAAAAGACTTCTAATGCTTCATGATCATATGCGAAGTGTGTGTGTACATGTACTTATCTAATGCAAAATCAGGCGGTCTACTGATTCAGTTGACCTCCTTAATGCGAATTATGTAAGTGCCATGAATCCATTATGTATGCAAATTTTCCTATTCATGATTCTACATGAGTGCACAATCATTCATTACAAATGCAACATCCATATGACAACACATTAAAGTTCAACCATATACGGATGGAAACATATATGCATATGCAATATGAAGAGACTGAGCCGATCTAAAACCTAGATTGTGTGTGTATATGCAACCACGAGCAACCACTAGCAATCACTTGCAACCACTTGCAACCATCATCCATAACATGTTTCAACTACATGTTTACATCGAAAAAGATTCTACCTATGGTTCTCAAGATAGGATCGAGGGGAGAAATAGGATAAAACAAAGCATCTAGAATAAATTAACGATGTACCGCCAGAAGGTCCGGTCTGCTTCTCAGGGCAGTCTTTGCTGATGTGTCCAGTCTTCCCACAATGAAAACATTCACCTTGCTTTCTCTTCCTCTTTCTACAATCCTTGGCTATGTGCCCTTCCGTACCACAGTAATTGCATTTCCTTTTATCACGTGAGTTGTTGTTCTTGCCTCCTTTCTCGGGGTCTACCTTCTTATTCTTAGAATCGTTGGGCTTGACCTCTTTCTTTCCTTGAGAGTTTTCTGCCTCTGTTTCCTTCTTGTCCATATCTTCCTCGTTCAGCAATGCCATCTGCACCAACCTTTCGTATGTAGCTCCCATGGGTATATGGGTCATGGCCAAACTATGTAATGTCTCATTCAACCCTTTGACAAAGCGGAGAGCCTTCTTGTGCGGGGTGTTGACTAGGTCCAGCCCAAACCTAGCCAGCTCATCGAATTGATTAACATACTCTTTGACTGTCATATTCCCTTGCTTAAGAAATAATAATTTTTCCAACTGAAGACTCCTTTCCGCATCCGAGAGAAATTTAGTCTCAAACCTTGCCCTAAAGTCCTCCCATGTCTCCACTGGTCTTTCTGCATTAGTGACTTCCCACCAGTAGGAAGCCTCGCCCTTTAATAGCCATACTGCCAGTTGTAATTTTTGTCTATCTTCTACCTCAAAGATGATGAATAGGTCCTCAGTTTCTTTCAGCCAATTTCTAGCTGCCACGAAGGACTCAGTTCCATGGAAATCCTTTCCTCCCATAGCTTTAAAATCTTTACATATCTTAGCAAACGTGTTTCCCCGTGGAGGAGGTGGAGGAAAATGTGTCGCTGCAGCTGGATGATTTCCTGCAGCTGGGGGAGGAGGAACGGTAGGACCTGGCTGAGTGGCCCTTGCTTCTAAGAACCGTCTAAACCAACCAGGTATTGGTACCCCTTCCGGCAAGTTAAGTTCTTCCGACATGCTGAAACAAAAAAGGATAGATTCAAAACGAAGGATAAGAGATAGTACCTATGGCTTTGGGGAGTGGACTTTGCCTTTTTAAAATAAAATAATATTTTTCTTCTAAAATTGCTTTTTTAAATTTCCTTTTTGAAAATAAATTTTCAAAACATTTTATCTTATCTGGTAAACCTATGCTCTGATACCAAGTGAAACACCCCACCTCCGTTAGGGTCACTCTCAAAGGGAATGCCCTAATTTTGGTGGAGGTTTATAAGTATAAGTCACAGATATACAAGACAGATATAAGAACACATATTTGTAAATAGCAGAAAAGCAGCAACTTTTATTTCATAAAAGTAAATACGTGTTACAGCAACATCACCATGATTGTCTTACATCCTTTCAAAAAAAACATAACACCTTCATAACTGTCTTGATTACATTATTTAAAGAAGCATAAAGAAAACATAGATAAACTGCAAAAGCCCCATAGTTGTTGTCCAAAGCCATAGTTCAAAACGGAAAGGTCCAAGCAATACATTTCTCTTCTTCAAGCTGGATATTAAGGCTGGTCAAGCTGCAGTGTTCCCTCCCTGTGGACCTGGGGGGGGGGGGGGGAACGGAAGAAAAGAAGACGAAAGAAAAGTAGAGTCAGACATAAAGCCTGAGTAAGTCTAGGACTATTCTGTCTATGAATAAAGAACTGGGTATGATAAGTATAAACAAGAAGTGGGAAAGCACTATAAACTTAGTTAAGTTGTCTAGGGTCGAATATACTATTGTACCCCATGTTAATCTCTGAACCCATATAAACTAGTTCCCAACTGGCACCCCATAATCAGGGTGAAGTGATCCATTCTATGATGATCGGCTCCTACTCGCATAGTTACATGTGTCTTACGGCCCCCGATGTTGTAGTTACCTATGCTGGTCCCACCATGGGGTGTATCAAGTCCCATGGCAGCGGCCCGACACAACCTTAGAATGCACAGGTATGCTACTGGTGCCTAGTGCTTTATTTTTCTGCGCCGGAGTGTGTGCACGCCCGCACCCCGTTAGAACCTACACTGCTACACCACCGCCGTCGATTTGACCTCTTACAATCAGCCCAGTAATCGTGCCCCACCCTGCCTAGTTTCAGGGTATCATGATACACCTTATAGGGTTACTGCTGAAAAGGGTCCCCCGCTACTAGGTTTTCAATTTCTAGCCAACATGCTAAGTTGGTTAAGTGTTTTATAACCTAACCCCCCAATCAGTCTGTTTAGTTTAGCATGTTTCATTTTGATTAAGTCTTTAGTTCACTTAATCCTAACAATCCTGACTCAGCCTTAATTGTCTTATTAAAGCCTTGACCTCTCACATTAGACAGGTATTGTTGTGGCTGCCTGTTGCCGGTTGGCTCCGGGCAGTCTTACGCCACAACTCAGTCTAACCTCGGGTCCTTATTGGGCTCCAAGTTTAACCACCCACATTGGATAGGTATTGTTGTGACTACTGGACAGCCGGGCGGTTCCGGGCAGGTTTACATCACAACTCAATCCAACCTCGGGTTAAACACATCGTATGTTCTACATTTACATATTTTGTCTTTCTTCTTTATGTAAATATTTGCGGCCCATTATTAAGCTAATGATGTAAAGATTTACACCAATCATGGGCCCAACCCATACTTGAATTTGGGCCCCTTTACTTTATATTTTCATTTATTAATTAATTTGGCCCAACGCTATTTACCCCCGTTTAATACGCTCGTTTATTATATATATATATATGTTGGGCTTAGCCTTTTTTAAGCCCAACTTAGCCACGTGAAAAAGGGGAGGCTTAAAGCATGGTTACATACACAAGAAGGGGAATGTGAACGCATGAACTTGCAACATAACGTTGGAACTACAAAATAGAAACTGGTGTACTTGCATAGTAGTAATGTATACTTTGGTCATAAAGCATAAGTGACATGAATCAAAGCATGTAAACTTGTAGTTAAGTTAAGAATCTAAATTGGATATCATTATTGGCCCATAGTCTTAAATGTCAAACATAAGCAAATCATGTTCATAAGATTCCTACATGTTTACAAAGGGGTTTACTTTTGTTACTAATACAAAAGCATAGTTCAACTTGAATTATTCCAACTTAATCATGATTTTAAATCTATTCACATAACCATGGCGCACATATACTTATGGCATAAATATTTCTAAACATGAAATCATGATTTTTACTTTAGTCATGCAAACTTGCAAATGGGATTTTGAATCTAACCTAACTATGTACCACATATGTCATCATATAATTCTTGTTAACAATATAGACCTAACATGGTTTTCAATTATGCAAAATATCAATCATAGCCTAGTCATATTCATAAGTTCGCAAAGAGGTTTTCTAGTACAAAGGTATGGCTTAATACATAGATCATGATGCCAAATTTTCAACAAAATTTCATATGAATTATAATAACCCAAATTTGTTCCAATTACTCACAAAAATGATTTTTGTACAAAAATACACATTATGATGGCATAGTAGTAAAACCCCAAACTTGCATGAATTTCAATTAAACAACTACATACATGTAGCTTCAACATGAATTACATAATTTGCGAATATTCCAAACGTATACTTGCATAAAACTACCGCAAACATGTAGTTTTTATAATGAATAACATGCTTTGCGAATATCCAAACGTATACTTGCATAAAACTACCGCAAACATGTAGTTTTTATAATGAATAACATGCTTTACGAATATCCAAACGTATACTTGCATAAAACTACCGCAAACATGTAGTTTTTATAATGAATAACATGCTTTGCGAATATCCAAACGTATACTTGCATAAAACTACCGCAAACATGTAGTTTTTATAATGAATAACATGCTTTGCGAATATCCAAACGTATACTATATTCCAAATCGATAAGAATCATAGTAACGCACAAATATGAATTACTTTATCACCACAAATCAAGTATACAAACCAACACAATTATTTGTTCATACCAAAATAATACTCTACTTACAATTGTGTGGCGAATTCTCCAATTTAGGGATTTGGAGATGCGATTCCTTGTTGATTTGATTTGTTTTAAGTTGCTTTATGCTTTAGAATTTTCCTCCTAGTCGTTCCTCAGCAGCATGATGGCTTTGTTCTTATTTTTGAATGAATAGATTAGGTTGAGTCTAGGGTCATTTTTATAGAGTTTATGAACTAATTAGGACCATCGATGTTGCTTGGATTGATCGTAGCCATTCATTCGAAAGAGAGACCAATTAGAGCCTGCCACCTAGCCCTAATGACAAAGCATGCTTCTGAAAATCGACCAACATAGACTAGGCCAGCCAGGGTGGACTGGGTTCGACCTGGGTCTGGACCAGGTCGACAGCCCTGTCGACCTGGCTAGACCAGGTCGACAGCCCAGTCGACCTGGGTGCCTTAGGCGGGAATTTTCCCGCCCTGGCCAATTGGGCCCGATTTTTAATTTTAAACTTGTTTTTCTGAGTTGTTCGAATTTTAAACTTAATTCAGAAACTTCCGGAGGCTATATCTTCTTCATACGGACTCCATTTTTCGAAAACTCGGACTCTATTTCGCGTATTTTTCCGAGACGAACGCAATGGCGTATCCCGTTTCCCTTAGTTCTTTAATTTCAAATTAATTATACTTTAATTTGTTAATTTCACAGTTATAGAATACACGGGGTGTTACATTCTCCCCCACTTAAAAGGATTTCGTCCTCGAAATCTTCAAGTTTAGGAAAATGTATATCCTAACATCCAATCATCCATCTACTCATCCATCAAACACGAGCATCCATTGTCCTTAAAAGACTTCTAATGCTTCATGATCATATGCGAAGTGTGTGTGTACATGTACTTATCTAATGCAAAATCAGGCGGTCTACTGATTCAGTTGACCTCCTTAATGCGAATTATGTAAGTGCCATGAATCCATTATGTATGCAAATTTTCCTATTCATGATTCTACATGAGTGCACAATCATTCATTACAAATGCAACATCCATATGACAACACATTAAAGTTCAACCATATACGAATGCAAACATATATGCATATGCAATATGAAGAGACTGAGCCGATCTAAAACCTAGATTGTGTGTGTATATGCAACCACGAGCAACCACTAGCAATCACTTGCAACCACTTGCAACCATCATCCATAACATGTTTCAACTACATGTTTACATCGAAAAAGATTCTACCTATGGTTCTCAAGATAGGATCGAGGAGAGAAATAGGATAAAACAAAGCATCTAGAATAAATTAACGATGTACCGCCAGAAGGTCCGGTCTGCTTCTCAGGGCAGTCTTTGCTGATGTGTCCAGTCTTCCCACAATGAAAACATTCACCTTGCTTTCTCTTCCTCTTTCTACAATCCTCGGCTATGTGCCCTTCCGTACCACAGTAATTGCATTTCCTTTTATCATGTGAGTTGTTCTTGCCTCCTTTCTCGGGGTCTACCTTCTTATTCTTAGAATCGTTGGGCTTGACCTCTTTCTTTCCTTGAGAGTTTTCTGCCTCTGTTTCCTTCTTGTCCTTATCTTCCTCGTTCAGCAATGCCATCTGCACCAACCTTTCGTACGTAGCTCCCATGGGTATATGGGTCATGGCCAAACTGTGTAATGGCTCATTCAACCCTTTGACAAAGCGGAGAGCCTTCTTGTGCGGGGTGTTGACTAGGTACAGCCCAAACCTAGCCAGCTCATCGAATTGATTAACATACTCTTTGATTGTCATATTCCCTTGCTTAAGAAATAAGAATTTTTCCAACTGAAGACTCCTTTCCGCATCCGAGAGAAATTTAGTCTCAAACCTTGCCCTAAAGTCCTCCCATGTCTCCACTGGTCTTTCTGCATTAGTGACTTCCCACCAGTAGGAAGCCTCGCCCTTTAATAGCCATACTGCCAGTTGTACTTTTTGTCTATCTTCTACCTCAAAGTTGATGAATAGGTCCTCAGTTTCTTTCAGCCAATTTCTAGCTGCCACGAAGGACTCAGTTCCATGGAAATCCTTTCCTCCCATAGCTTTAAAATCTTTACATATCTTAGCAAACGTGTTTCCCCGTGGAGGAGGTGGAGGAAAAGGTGCCGCTGCAGCTGGATGATTTCCTGCAGCTGGGGAGGAGGAACGGTAGGACCTGGCTGAGTGGCCCTTGCTTTTAAGAACCGTCTAAACCAACCAGGTATTGGTACCCCTTCCGGCAAGTTAAGTTCTTCCGACATGCTGAAACAAAAAAGGATAGATTCAAAACGAAGGATAAGAGATAGTACCTATGGCTTTGGGGAGTGGACTTTGCCTTTTTAAAATAAAATAATATTTTTCTTCTAAAATTGCTTCTTTAAATTTCCTTTTTGAAAATAAATTTTCAAAACTTTTTATCTTATCTGGTAAACCTATGCTCTGATACCAAGTGAAACACCCCACCTCCGTTAGGGTCACTCTCAAAGGGGATGCCCTAATTTTGGTGGAGGTTTATAAGTATAAGTCATAGATATACAAGACAGATATAAGAACACATATTTGTAAATAGCAGAAAAGCAGCAACTTTTATTTCATAAAAGTAAATACGTGTTACAGCAACATCACCATGATTGTCTTACATCCTTTCAAAAAAAACATAACACCTTCATAACTGTCTTGATTACATTATTTAAAGAAGCATAAAGAAAACATAGATAAACTGCAAAAGCCCCATAGTTGTTGTCCAAAGCCATAGTTCAAAACGGAAAGGTCCAAGCAATACATTTCTCCTCTTCAAGCTGGATATTAAGGCTGGTCAAGCTGCAGTGTTCCCTCCTTGTGGACCTGGGGGGGGGGGGGGAACGGAAGAAAAGAAGACGAAAGAAAAGTAGAGTCAGACATAAAGACTGAGTAAGTCTAGGACTATTCTGTCTATGAATAAAGAACTGGGTATGATAAGTATAAACAAGAAGTGGGAAAGCACTATAAACTTAGTTAAGTTGTCTAGGGTCGAATATACTATTGTACCCCATGTTAATCTCTGAACCCATATAAACTAGTTCCCAACTGGCACCCCATAATCAGGGTGAAGTGATCCATTCTATGATGATCGGCTCCTACTCGCATAGTTACATGTGTCTTACGGCCCCCGATGTTGTAGTTACCTATGCTGGTCCCACCATGGGGTGTATCAAGTCCCATGGCAGCGGCCCGACACAACCTTAGAATGCACAGGTATGCTACCGGTGCCCAGTGCTTTATTTTTCTGCGCCGGAGTGTGTGCACGCCCGCACCCCGTTAGAACCTACACTGCTACACCACCGCCGTCGATTTGACCTCTTACAATCAGCCCAGTAATCGTGCCCCACCCTGCCTAGTTTCAGGGTATCATGATACACCTTATAGGGTTACTGCTTAAAAGGGTCCCCCACTACTAGGTTTTCTATTTCTAGCCAACATGCTAAGTTGGTTAAGTGTTTTATAACCTAACCCCCCAATCAGTCTGTTTAGTTTAGCATGTTTCATTTTGATTAAGTCTTTAGTTCACTTAATCCTAACAATCCCGACTCAGCCTTAATTGTCTTATTAAAGCCTTGACCTCTCACATTAGACAGGTATTGTTGTGGCTGCCTGTTGCCGGTTGGTTCCGGGCAGTCTTACGCCACAACTCAGTCTAACCTCGGGTCCTTATTGGGCTCCAAGTTTAACCACCCACATTGGATAGGTATTGTTGTGACTACTGGACAGCCGGGCGGTTCCGGGCAGGTTTACATCACAACTCAATCCAACCTCGGGTTAAACACATCGTATGTTCTACATTTACATATTTTGTCTTTCTTCTTTATGTAAATATTTGCGGCCCATTATTAAGCTAATGGTGTAAAGATTTACACCAATCATGGGCCCAACCCATACTTGAATTTGGGCCCCTTTACTTTATATTTTCATTTATTAATTAATTTGACCCAACGCTATTTACCCCCGTTTAATACGCTCGTTTATTATATATATATATATATATATATATATGTTGGGCTTAGCCTTTTTTAAGCCCAACTTAGCCACGTGAAAAAGGGGAGGCTTAAAGCATGGTTACATACACAAGAAGGGGAATGTGAACGCATGAACTTGCAACATAACGTTGGAACTACAAAATAGAAACTGGTGTACTTGCATAGTAGTAATGTATACTTTGGTCATAAAGCATAAGTGACATGAATCAAAGCATGTAAACTTGTAGTTAAGTTAAGAATCTAAATTGGATATCATTATTGGCCCATAGTCTTAAATGTCAAACATAAGCAAATCATGTTCATAAGATTCCTACATGTTTACAAAGGGGTTTACTTTTGTTACTAATACAAAAGCATAGTTCAACTTGAATTATTCCAACTTAATCATGATTTTAAATCTATTCACATAACCATGGCGCACATATACTTATGGCATAAATATTTCTAAACATGAAATCATGATTTTTACTTTAGTCATGCAAACTTGCAAATGGGATTTTGAATCTAACCTAACTATGTACCACATATGTCATCATATAATTCTTGTTAACAATATAGACCTAACATGGTTTTCAATTATGCAAAATATCAATCATAGCCTAGTCATATTCATAAGTTCGCAAAGAGGTTTTCTAGTACAAAGGTATGGCTTAATACATAGATCATGATGCCAAATTTTCAACAAAATTTCATATGAATTATAATAACCCAAATTTGTTCCAATTACTCACAAAAATGATTTTTGTACAAAAATACACATTATGATGGCATAGTAGTAAAACCCCAAACTTGCATGAATTTCAATTAAACAACTACATACATGTAGCTTCAACATGAATTACATAATTTGCGAATATTCCAAACGTATACTTGCATAAAACTACCGCAAACATGTAGTTTTTATAATGAATAACATGCTTTGTGAATATCCAAACGTATACTTGCATAAAACTACCGCAAACATGTAGTTTTTATAATGAATAACATGCTTTGCGAATATCCAAACGTATACTTGCATAAAACTACCGCAAACATGTAGTTTTTATAATGAATAACATGCTTTGCGAATATCCAAACGTATACTATATTCCAAATCAATAAGAATCATAATAACGCACAAATATGAATTACTTTATCACCACAAATCAAGTATACAAACCAACACAATTATTTGTTCATACCAAAATAATACTCTACTTACAATTGTGTGGCGAATTCTCCAATTTAGGGATTTGGAGATGCGATTCCTTGTAGATTTGATTTGTTTTAAGTTGCTTTATGCTTTAGAATTTTCCTCCTAGTCTTCTCCCAAATTGGTGGCTACTCCTAGTCGTTCCTCAGCAGCATGATGGCTTTGTTCTTATTTTTGAATGAATAGATTAGGTTGAGTCTAGGGTCATTTTTATAGAGTTTATGAACTGATTAGGACCATCGATGTTGCTTGGATTGATCGTAGCCATTCATTCGAAAGAGAGACCAATTAGAGCCTGCCACCTAGCCCTAATGACAAAGCATGCTTCTGAAAATCGACCAACATAGACTAGGCCAGCCAGGGTGGACTGGGTTCGACCTGGGTCTGGACCAGGTCGACAGCCCTGTCGACAGCCCTGTCGACAGCCCTGTCGACCTAGCTAGACCAGGTCGACAGCCCAGTCGACCTGGGTGCCTTAGGCGGGAATTTTCCCGCTCTGGCCAATTGGGCCCGATTTTTAATTTTAAACTTGTTTTTCTGAGCTGTTCGAATTTTAAACTTAATTCAGAAACTTCCGGAGGCTATATCTTCTTCATACGGACTCCGTTTTTCGAAAACTCGGACTCTATTTCGCGTATTTTTCCGAGACGAACGCAATGGCGTATCCCGTTTCCCTTAGTTCTTTAATTTCAAATTAATTATACTTTAATTTGTTAATTTCACAGTTATAGAATACACGGGGTGTTATAGTTTTCATCATTAACTACAATAGATAAAAAGAGTTTAGGAACGGGGGAGGGAATGGAAGGAAGATGGAGGGGACGACGGAGGAGGTCGAGGGAAGATGGAAGGATAAACTCTCTCTCATTCTTCCAATACTTTAAAAATCACGAAAAACAAATAAAAGTTGTTTTATGTCTTGTATAGTAACTTCATTTTCTAGAAAAACGATGAACATGCATCATTCGCATTTTCGCATGAGTGAAAACCCAAAGCTAAAAACGGTAAACTAAACGCCATCATAACTTCTCATCCCCATTATCGTTATCGTCTGACTTAACAAAGGTTGTGAAAATCAAAAGTGCAAAAAAGACTTCACCCTTCAAATACCTGCGTTGTTATTAGAGATTATCCTTGATTGTATATGCTGCAATGCATGTGTTTAACTGTTTATCCATAAATCATCCAATTTGGCTGAGAACATGGCTAGAGTCTGCCCAAATATCCAATGGCACAAAAGTAAAGAAAATGGAAATGCAAGTGGGGGGTCTTCATCATGGGACAAATATGTAAACAGCGAGAAGAGGCCGGACACTGGTGAAAACAAAAATGATGGATAGGGAGGGTGGACCTCGAACCAAAGCACTACACGCAATTCATGCAAGAATGGATGGTCCGAAAGGAACAGTAGTAGCCAGGGCCCACAATAAGCTGGTAGAGGAAGAGGCATGTGTCTTACAAACGGATCTTTTAGAGGTGGAACAAGAAGAAAAAGGGGGAAGAGACCATAACAAGCCTTCCTTTTGAAGTGTAAGTGCTTGTAGGTTTTAGAAAGTGTTTACTAAATCTTTTGTGATGGTATATTTGAACAGTAGAAAAAGAAACATGATACAATAAAGGTAGGAAAGAAAAAAACGTGTAAAACCATGCATGCCTGCAGTAGCAAAAACATTACCAGGCTTACTGTCTTATAGTTTGGATGCTGATTCGTACGTGCTGCTTGGATTGGCTAGTATTTTTGAATCAGTAAAACATTATGTTTTTTTCTTGTGACAAAAAAAAATGGTGCAAATTTTTATTAATGGGTCACATGAAACATACCTCACTTAAAAAAGAAAAAAGAATTATGTGTGAAAGAGTGTTAACATTTTTATCACTGTCAATGAATGGTGCAAAGTTTTGAATAATAAATATCTTTATCCATTATGACATAAGCAAGCATTAAACCAATGCGAGTGGAAATTTCACCTTAAATCCTTTTATAACTAAGTCTGCAGTAATTCACGACCTGTTACAAGTAAAGAAAACTAGGTTAGGATTGAAGCAAGTTTCTGCTTTTCTACAAACTAACATTTTACTTGGCGTAGAGAATACTCATATTGCATCATGCTTTATTTCATTTAAAACTAAGCACGCATGAATTAACCATCTGCTTCTAGAACCCCGGTCAAACCATTTAAGATTGGCTGAATGTTCAGCTGAAATCCTTTACTGTTGGATATGACCTTAAGATTAGCGAATTTAATGTGCATGTTTTGTTTTGTTTTATTTAAACTGGATACTTAAGTGATATACATGGTCGTACAAATCCCAAGTAATATATAACGTATAATATAAGTCCAGTGATTGAAAAGTTGCTTCATTTCTGAAACATCTCTGAACTTTTAAACATTTCACTGATGCAACACTCATTAAGAAATAAGTTCTCATCATTGTACAATATTTTAGTACTTTAAGTTGCCAAAAGCCTAAAAATAACAAGGAGAATACAAGAAGCAATACGATGAGAATGTAGGGAACATAATTTAATCATCCTTCAACAATTCTTAGATTTCGAATGAAAGCAGCCCATTCAATTTTGGTTGACGGATAAATAAAATGTCCCAGATCCCCTTCTTGTTCAACAAAATCTATATTCTTATTGCACAAAGTTATCATCAATTCCCTTTCGGAATCTAATACTCCGAACATATCTTTGAATTCAACGTAAAAGGAACCCACAATAAAAATCAAATAAAGAAAACCTTAACTTTACCGCTAAATTGAGAAGCTGTACTTCAACCAAAGTTTTTGCTTTCTGTGGCCAGCAGTTTGACGTCAAATTGAGAAAACCTTAACCCTAAAAACATCGAATCATCAAATCAAAAATCTGGATATTTAGCTTCGAGACGTAACCCTAAAACATGGTATGAAAAGGAATAATCATTGAATCAAATAAAAATTTACCAGATTTGAGTGTTCGAATTTTATTAGAGCAGATTTTCTTTTATTTCCAAAGTTTTCGATCGCATGAGGCACGGGTAAGGGAATTAGAAAAAAAGGGGGAAATACATCCCGTGGAGGGAAATGAAAAAAAAGGAGGGAGCACGTCTGGATGGGAATTTTTTTACACCGACAATGGAAGGAAATTGATACGGTCAAATATGGAGCCAAATTTTAATTAGGCCACAAGCCTTTTCTAAATAAGTAGGTACGGCTCAGAGCCCTCTCTAATTTAATACGGCTATAGCCCGTATCAAATTTAGAGGAGAGGGGAGTGGCAAAATGAGCTTTGTGGTGTAGTGGAAGCTTTTCAGAACTTACTGAATCATCTAGAAAGACCCCCGATACTGTCCAAGCCAGTTGATCATGAGGATTTGTTCATGCACTTGGCAGTATCATCTCACGCGATAAGTTCGGATTTGGTAAGAGAAGAAGATAAATTTCAGAGACCTGTGTATTATTTGCGTAAAAAGCTAGTGGTCGCAGAGCGAAACTACCCAAAGATAGAAAAGCTTGCGTACAGTCTGCTGATCACATCTAGAAAGCATTGTCACTATTTCCAAGATCATCCCATCACGGTGTACACTGACCACCCGCTCCAACAAGTATTGCAGAGACCAGAGGCATCAAGAAGACTACTCAAATGGAACATAGAGTTGAGTAAGTTCGATTTGAACTTCCAGCCCCGAAGATCGATAAGGGGCCAAGTATTGGTAGATTTAATAGCAGAATTTACTATTCCAGAGGATGATGCAGCATGTGAAGAAGTTGATACCCCAAATCAACTAGTTGACACCCAATGCCTAGAAATTATATGCTGACGGAGCCAAGAATAATAGATGATCTAGCACCGGAGTGTTACTAGTAACTCCAGAAGAATGGTTGATATATTATGCCCTGAGATTAGAGTTTCATGCCACTTACAACTACTTAGAGTACGAAGCCCTGATTGCTGGGCTTAGGCTTGCAAAGGAGTTGGGGATAGCAAAGCTAGATATCTTTTGTGATTCCCAAATAGTTGTGAACCAGGTTAACGAAGAGTTCCAAGCCAAAGGGTCAAGGCTTGTATCATTTGAAGAAAGTGAGAAAATTGCTGGGTGAATTTGAACAATATAGCATAACCCACATCCCCCGATTTTAGAATCAAAAGGCAAATAAGTTGGTAAAACTGGCTAGTTCCGATAAACCTGAGGACACGGAGATGGTCCCTATTAAGATATTGCACTCTCCAAGTATCGATCAGATGGAAATTGATCCCGTATTGGAGACTGATCCGGAAAGGGAGTCGTGGATGACACCATTAAAGAACTTCCTAATAAATGGGACGCTCACCACCAAATAGAGTGAAAGACGCGCTGTCATTCGTAAAGCCTTCCGATATGTCATGCAAGGCAAAGTCCTATATCGACAAGGGTTCTCGATGCCACTTCTCCGGTGTATATCTTACGACGACATTGAAAGGGTATTGAGAGAAGTACATGAAGGTGAATGTGGAGACCACACTAGAGGCTAAACACTGGCAAAGAAGATACTACGGTATGGATATTTCTGGCTAACCGTAAATAAAGATGCAGCCAAATATGCACAACGCTGCGACAGGTGCCAAAAATTTTCTAATATTCCAAGGCCGCCTCTCAACCGGATGAAGACGATGATAAGCCCGTGGCCCTTTGTTGTCTGGGAATTGACATTATTGGAAGCCTCCCCATTACAAAGGGCGGAGCAAAGTTCGCTATTATGGCTGTGGATCACTTCACAAAGCGGGTCGAAGCGGATCTATTAACCATGATCACAACCAAGCGAGTGATAAATTTCGTCGCTAGAAATATTATATGTCAGTTTGGAATCCCGAAGGTCATCATAACAGATAACGGGACTCAATCTAATAGCACGGAGTTTCGAGACTTTTGCCAGAGATATCATATTGAGAAAAGATACACGGCTATGGCGCATCCGCAATCAAATGGATAGGTAGAAGCAGCAAATAAGTAATCAAATCAATTCTAAAGAAGCGGTTGAAGCAGCCCAGAGTCATGTGGGTTGACGAGCTGCCTCTGGCATTGTGGGCCTACAGAACGACTTACAAATCAGCAACTGGGCACACGCCATTTTCCCTCGCTTTTGGATCTGAGGCGATCTCCTAGTCGAATTAGAAGTACCATCTCACAGAACCACTTATTATGACCCGATGAATAAAAATAAGTTACTCCTCGAGTCCCTAGATATGGTTGAAGAAAAAAGGGACGAAGCGAATCTATGTGCCTTGAGGCATAAGCAGCAGATAGCTCGGTATTACAATAAAAAAGTCCAAGCTCGAACCTTTGAACCTGGAGATTTGGTTCTAAAGTGTGTCTTTCCAACCCCAGTTCATTTGGGTCTGAAATGGGTAGGACGATACACCATCCTACGGAGGCTTGATAATGGGTCCTTGAAGCTAGCTACCGTGGATGGAGATGAGATCCCTAGAGTGTGGAATGTCCAACATTTGAGGCGTTACTTGACATGAAATTGTCATCTTTACTCTTTTTTTTTTAGAACCATGTAAAAAGGCACGACTTTCCTAGAATAGTCTGGTTATATAAGCAAAAGATTATAAAGTGGATGCAGGTCATGATTCGACCGAGCCACTATAAGATACTGTGTGTCATTTACTTTTATCGCACCATTTTTTATTTAATCTTTCATCCTTTACTTATATGCGCCTTCATAACTGTGAAATTTACTATGAATCTCACGGCAATCTCAAAGCATGTAATTCAAAGTGTCTTCTATCAGATCAGAAGGTTAACAGTGTGCAGAGCATCAAGGGTACAATGAAGTAAATGACACAACTATCGATACTCTAGTTCTTATGACATGAGAGAGAGTATAAATGAAAAGGAAATGAATTGCCCTCGAGGCGTGAAGGTGCACCATGGTTAAAAAGACCATCTCGACTAAACTCTACCCTTGGCATCTGACCGGAGAGTATAAAGGCACCAGGGACTTAGCGCTACAAATGAAAACCTATCCCACTGTAGGATTGGGGGGTAAACTGAAAGCTAATTTCGAAATCTATCCTGAGCATATGACAGGAGAGTATAAAGGTGTATTGATTAAGCGCCACAAAAAAGGCTCCTATCCCGCTGCAGAACCGGGAGCAAGAATGAAGTTGAGCCCGAACCCCTCATTTTCGTACATAGGGGGCAACATGTGCTTGATTCTAATCAATCCTCAACAAGCCCTGGCCAGGCATCACGTTGATGATTGATTGGGGGCACACTAATACACGCACATGCATATAAATGTAGCACAGAAATTAAAAAAAATCATTGCAAAAATGATTTACGATGTGATTCTAACTTAGTTATGATTCGAATATTTATGCCTATGACTAAGTATGACAAACTTATAGGTATACTACTATGCAAAAGAAACAGAGATTCATTTACTAATGCAAGTTTACAAAACAATGCTAGACAGAAAGTGATAAGTGAGGGTCATTCTCACGACTACATCACAAGGCCAATGGAAGATCTAAAAACAAAATATAAACAAAAGAATGCTATTTGGGCTTTGGGGGTGACTTTGGCTTCTTCTCCTTCTTCTGCTTCTCCGGCTCTTCCTTGTTAGCCCCAGATTTATCATGTTTCTTCCTCTTCCTCTTATCCGAAGGAGGAAACTGTGGAATGTCGGAAGACTGAGACCCAAGCTGTGTAGTTATCGACTTGGTGGAGGGCTTTATAGTTAATCCAGATTTGGGATTAGCCACAGAGATAGGTGGCACATTTTGAGGCTCTTGCTCCTCTACCTTTAATTTCAGCTGTTCATCCTTTTTGGCCTTCATGTCGGCTAAGTTCAGGCTATCGTCATCCTTTATCTCTTCCGTGATAGCAACCTCCTCTTCCTCATCCCCGTGACCACCATTAGCATCCTATAAGGCTTCAATGATTTCAGCATCTTTAGGAACATATGTGCTTGATACCACAATGGCCTTCTCAGTTGCCTCGACCTCAGTTTGTTATGGAACTTCAAGGACTTCGGTACTTGATGGTACGTGGACCTTTTCGACCTCGGCTTGCTTTTCTGCAATTCCCTCGGTCGGCTTGGCACCTACATCATGAGAAGCAACTGCTATTAGTTTGGGAGAAAATGTGGTCCTCTCAATTATTTGCTCCACAATGCGAGGACAAGTTACAATAGCTTTGAAGAATTATGGGGAGAATATAGAGATACCTTCCACCAACTCCTCGCCCGAAGCTGTAGAGGAAACCCCATGAGATGGTGGAACCGGGACTTCAGAGATCAATGGATCATCTGGGTTATATTCCTCAACCTAAGAAGTCTTTGGCTCCGCTGTTGAGCTTGAACCTTCATCATTCTTGTACTTTCCCTTGAGCTTAACCCTCTCTTTCTCCACCTCTTCTTGAATTTGACGTCTACCCTCCGCTAGGATCTCGGGCTCTCTACCCTTGAGGAAGGTCTGCATAAGCTGGCTCTCATCGACTTCCTAAACCTTTAAGTGTTTCTTTTCACGCTCGACGATCCTATCTCATACGTTGACCAAGGTGGTGGGATAGTTCTTAATCTAAGAAATGTCTCAGGTTCGAATGACTTGAGCGAAAAAGTCCATCAACAGTTCGTCAAAACTTTCTTTCTCCTGTTCGGCTGCAGCAAGCTTAGCGGCAGCAGTGGAGGCTGACTCGAGAGCATCATTGGCATTGCTTTCGGCAAGAGCTACCCGTTCCTCAGCATAGGCAAGTTTGTCATTTAAGCTCGCCTTTTCGTTTTCCCAAGCAGCTTTTTCTACGGCAAAGTGATCATGTGATGCTTTCAACTTAATATTGGTTGTCTTGAGATCTTCTATCTCCTTTTTCAAAGCCACATGCTCTTGGTTGTTCGAATCAATCTCAATATGAAAACGTTTCTTAGTTTTTCCAAATCTGTTTTATAATTTTTAGCATCCCGTTGAGCTAAAGCGAGCTAAGCCTGTGTATCTTCAAGTTCTTTCTCATCTTTGCTCCTGGCCTTAGTGTCATGATCAATTTTTGCTTTAGCTCAGGCTGCATCTATTTCCAGGCGGCGGATAACATCTGAAAGATTCCTGGCATGTTTCCTCATTGCCCTATATTGTTTAGCTACATGACCGACTTGGCCCATAACTTCTGTATCCCAATCCTCAGGAACCGGTTCGAGATCTGGATCGAAAACTATCATTTCAAAGTAGATATCGGGGAACTACTTTCATAAAAACTCCACCTTAGCCTTAATTTCATAATTAAGGGCACCCTCCTGTACAGTGGCAGTGTACATGTGGTGTTGACTAGAAGGAACAAAAGTTGCCTTCTCCTTTTTCGAATCTTTGTTGGGATCCTTGTGTTTGTCTTTAGGCTCATGATGCTTCCTGGAAGATTTTCCCGGAGTAGGTATACCCTTCGGGGGAGTTGGAGCCTTGGGAAGTTGTTTGCCCCCCTGCATGTGGCACTTGACGACTGTGATGCTTCTCGGGGTCTTGCCTCGAAGGAAAGCGAGAGCGCGTAGAATGAGGCTAATAAGAATCATGGTGCCATTGACTGTCTTTTCCCTGACTATCACTGTGATCATGCTCAGTTACGGGAATGAGCTTGGGTGTGTTTCACAGAGATCACGATGAGAGTAGGAATAGCGACGAGGGATTTTTCCTGCAAAGAACAACAAACAAGTATAAGGATCGTGAATACAACTAGTATACGGGTGTTGTGACAAGTGATGCATGTGATTTGTGTATCCCGTGTGATCCCCCTAACAGACCAGGGTCTGGAGCTTGGCTCATCTGTACAATATCTTTCTCTTTGATGGGAGTTGTTTCTTCCTCAGCAACAGGGAAGAAAGGTTCCTCTTCAAAATCTTCAGATGTGTAGATGTTATTTAGCAGGGGGATCTTGCCTAACTCTCCAAATATCTGCCCCTCTATTAATGTATCATGAGTGGTGGGCTCTATTGGCGGTGGAGTCCTTGGGGAGATTTCCCCTTGGAAACTGAAGCCTCCTTTGGCTCGTCAGCTCGGATTTTATCCTCTTTATATATGTTCATCTCTTCATCATCCTGGATAACCATTGGTAAAGGACTCTTACGAAACTCGGTTGTCTTTGTGACTTCTGTGGTCACTTCTCCCTCGGTCGGGGGCACATACTTGTGGGTCTTCCTACTCGAACCGAGCCCACATCATACGTCTTGAAGATGGTGTTTGTGAAGATTCTCATCGGTTATGCACTTCTTGATTCTACCGAAGTCTGAATTGCTCTTTAAAAGGTGTGACAATCAGTCTTCGTACACCGGACCCTCTGTTTTTGGAAAGTTATGAGCTGTACAGAAAAGAAAAATGTTAGCACTTTAATCGTGCAATTGGAATGTACGTTGAATGATCCAAGACTTACTTGCTTGTAGCCATCTCCTTGCACATCCAGCTTGATGTCTTATGTAAAACTAGTCATATTTAGCATCTCCTAAATTACTATGTCCATCTGTCAAGACTTTCCTAGAAGGGATTGACTCAAAGAAAATGAAATTTGGAGTCCTTGTGGAACGATGTTTGAAATAATAATAGAATTTTAGATCTTTGAAAGTAAGCTCGGTTTCTAGAATCTCTACGCATGCGATGTACAATGTGTATAGAGCAGCGCAAGCATTGGGATGGAGTTGCATGGGAACAATACGCAATCGTCTCAGAAGGTCGACAACGATTGGAGGAAAAGGAGGAATGGTGCCTACCAAGCACATGATTCTACTGATAGCCATGTACCCCTCCGAAGCAGAATGGGGTCTATCTCCTTCCACTGGAGTTTTCACGTCAACCCAGGGGATCCCATGTCTTAGGCATTTCTTCTTAAACTTTATATCATCCAATTTGGAGGCTACAGAGTCACTCAGTTTCTCTACTTCTTTAATGCCCTTGATTTCGTTAGGAGCTCGATCATCTTCCTCTTCCTTAAGTAATGTGCTTTCTAAAGATGTCGATTCCGTATCAAGATCTATTTCATATTCGGAGTCATAATTACTCCAATCTGGATCCGACGGGAGTACACGAGGATTATAATAATTTGATGACTCTGGATCTGTACTTTTCTATGTTATTCTTGTTGAGCGTCTATCATACATGGCTGTGTTGGTGAATAAACATGAGCAATTAGTGCATAGATACCCGTAAACCCCGTACGTGCAAGTGCTAGTGTGTGCAAGTGTATAAATTATTGAAAGGAAAAACATGAAGTAAAGCAGGGGAATAGGTAGTCAGTTGTTGTATATCTTTAAGTTGAGCAATTATCTAGTTCAAAAGGTTCGTCTCGAAGGCTCTAACCTAACTGTCCATCGATTATGGTTTATTTCTAGCTAGAATATAAGTTGATGTGTTTGGCTAGTTGATATTATGAAGTCAAGTATGGTCGCGTTATAAGAATTAGCACAGAAACAAGTCGATTCACAAAGTCCTAAAGTATAGCTTGTGGCGAGGGATCGGTTCGTGAGCAGAAGTACGGTTCTTGACATGAGAATCTGCTCGTGGGGAGCATTTAGGCTCATGATTATAGTATGGTTCGTATCTAAACATCCTCGTGGACACCACTAAAACTCGACTTATATGGCTCGTGAGGCAGTCCCACGACCTGTTCCATTTTCCACTTTCACGAACCGACGCTCTCCCATCATAACGATCTGACCTGCCATCCTATTTCACCACCGTCACAACTCGAAGTCTCACTCATCTCCATCCAACTCTAGGAAGCACTGAGGATTTAGCAAGCACTTGTTTCCCTTCCTTCCTCACCAGGATACCAAATTCCTCTCCCTAAATCACGAACAACTTGTTCATTCCTGACGATTCAACCCATTCATGATTCCATACCCTTCCATTCACCAGTTCATTCATGTTTTTGAATCCTACTATGTCTCGACGTAGCGCCTGAAGATGATGATCGTCACCATCGTCAGCGACGGCCCTAACTCCATGACTTTCACTGCCGCCATTCAACACGTCGATGATGATAAAACCAACGGCAAAGAGAAACCCATGGAAACCAAATTCAATCAATACCCAGAAAGAAAAGAAAAATTGCAAGCAAAATCATCATTACTATTACCTTCTTGGTTTAATTGGATGGTTTCGAGATTGTTTGGGTTAGATGGAAGTGAATTAGAGTTCGAAATAATGGGAGAAGTGGCAGCAGTAAAGGTAAAAAAAAATGAGAATAAAAAAGTAATTAGGATCGGCTTATATAGCTTTTGAGGAAACTCTTGGCCTCATCCTTTTTATCTAATTAAGACATCCCGATGGGCCACGAGCACCTAAACGAGCCCGTCGTGACTCATGAGAGAAACACCTATGCCGGTTCGTGGCCCATACCAGGAAATGCGATCTTGATATGCTTCGACGAACGAGAGTCTGGGAATAACCACCGAAGGGAAAAATGGATTTTTAACTATCAATATAGCAAATGTTTATGGAAATTTGAAGATTTACCTGAAGAATCAATTGCAATGTGCTCTGGAATTCACAAGATTGAAGTCAACCAGTAAGCAGAAAAAATAAATGGAAACTCAACCCTGTATTTATACTCGTCAGGGATCGTAATCCTTTGAAACAGCGTGATGGTACAAGCGGACACGACGGTCAGCACTTATCAGTTCAGAAACAGGCATATTGATTAATTTCGAAGCACGTTTCATCTTTGATAAAATGTACTTTGAGGGTGCAAAATGTTGGCTAGCTTTTGAACCAAGCCACCAAAAATATGAAGACTCCCATTTAGTAAACAAGGATGCTCACACTTGGACAAATCCGGCTCGTAGTCTACATTCCCCATCAGCTAGTGGTAACCTCTCCCCCATTGGTTCGCTACAACCACCACGATTCGTTCGTACCAAAGCATCACGACCCGACATTGACAAGGGGTCACGAACCGATCCCATATTCCTGAAAGCGCAACCACGACTTGGTCATCCACAAGCCGCAAGTTCAGGGCCTGATGACACCTATCCATAACTGCCATATTGACTATTTCTCTACCCACTCACGAACGGCTCCGAGATCCTCGAGATTTCTTCCATGTGTCCTCACGAACCACCTGTAGAAATCACCCATAAATAGCTTAACACTTGGCATTTTTCAGGATCTTTTTGCAATTCTAAGTATTGTTTCCACCGTTATTGTTTCTCCATTACTTACAGTCAGTAATATCTTAAAATTATTGAGTGAATTATCATTGTAAGAGTGCAATTGAGAGAATTTATTGATTGTACTTACATTCAATCAAATAATCAAAGTTATATAAAGTGGACGTAGGCTAGTTAACACCGAACCATTATAAATTTGGTGTGTTTGTTGCATTTTCTTTCAATTCTAGTTATTATTCTCTACAATTTTAGACAATTTGGGTGTTAGAGCCATAATTTGGTATAACATCTGGTATTAAAGGAAAGGACATTATGGGTTGAATGGTGGACTAAATATAATTTGAACGATGAAGAAATATGGATAGTAAGTCGAAAATCAATGCAAAGCTGGGTACAGAAGACTATGCTGAAAATTCATGATATGCTGCTGCCACACTCCCTGATTCAGATTACTACTAATAACAAATCAAAATTTTGGAAGAGGCCTTGGCTTTAGAAAGGTTAGTTACTATATAACAAAATTAAGTCATGCAGAGATAGCTCAAAGTGAAATCCCTTTGAAAGCAAAAAGCTTATATAATCAATGGTCGAATTAGACATCCAAGAACCCGTAACAGCTCAATAAATAGCATGTGGCAATTGTACAATGACTGGACATACACATATAGCTAATTTGATGAATATGTATGGTCTGACAATAAGAAACAGCATGCAACAAATATAGTATACTCTGAACTGACTAGAGAAAGGAAATTGCTAAAATTTCCATAGTATAAGAGAGTGTTGTAACGACCCAGATTTTTTGGTTATTTGAATCCGAATATTTAAATATATTTTAACTATTATATTTGAGATATTGATGGATTTTAATAAATAATCCGTTACTGAATGGTGATGAAACGTTTATATTTATATTTAATATAAAATGAACTTGAAACACTGGGTAGTTCACAATATTGAGTTTTGAACTTCAATTGAATATACAGAATCCGTTCTAAGTCGGAATTCTACGAAACAAGAAACAGTCGGATCTTATTTATTATAATTTTCTAATGAAAGAGAAAATTTGAGTTTTCTATTTATAAATTGTACGTTATGTCCAATTCAAAATTTAAAATAGTCGCTATGAATTCGATTATAAACGATAGTGTTTATTTAATAATTTAAATAAGGATTTTTATAAATTTAGACATCATTTAACTCAGAAATATTAATGTTGAGCTATATTCCCAGATTGGTTTATATTTGTTATTTTATTTGTATATATATGATGATATAATAATTTATTATTATTTAATTTAATTGTTTTGTAATTTATTTATATTAAACCGATATTATATAAGCGTTAGAAACAGATACTATTACTAGTTTTCCGATTTGAAGCTAATCAAAGCTATTTTGACGGTAGGCAAAATCTAAATGTAAACCGATGAATATATTGAAATTAAAATATCATTTCTAAGAAAATGAAGTCGGAATTTAACGTATTTAATTTCCTGGGGATCCTAGTGTCAAGACGTAGCAGTATGTCTTCGTTACGTTTGGAGATCATGTGGGTGTAGAGAATGTATTTAACATTCAGTGTTTGATAGCGATGGAACTAAATTAACCATAGTGAAATAAACTGAAACTTCAACCTTAAACTACCCTATTTCTTCATGATTAAGCTTTCATAAGTATATTTTATACATCCTATGGCAAGTCTAAACGCCTATGACAACACGTACCCATCAAAAGCAAAGCCTACCCTAATTTTTCCTCTCCATTTAATACACGCGCAGGCAAAAATCAAATCAAGCCAGCCCACTTACATACAACGCACGTAACACCCCTTATTTTTTGTAAACATTAAAGTAACGAATTAAAGAATATTAATTACAAATGTGAGAATTAAGGGAAACGGGTTATGCCATTTCGTTCATCTCGGAATTTTGCTTGAGAAAGAGTCCGAGTTTGCGTAAATCGGACTCCGTATGAAGGAGTTATGACTTTCAGAAGATTCAAGAATTTGAATAAACAGCTCAGATTAAAGTTCAGAAAATTCAAATTTCAAAATCAGAAGCAAAAGTGGGCTGGGCGGGAATTTTCCCACCCAAGGCCAGGTCGACCAGGAGGTCGACCAGGGGGTCGACCTCCCCCCATACAGGTCGACCAAGGGGTCGACCTTCCCCTCGGGCCAAATCTGAAGCCTGACGTGTTTCTTTGTGTGACGATTTGCTGTGTCATTAGGGCTTGTGTGGCAAGTTCCGGTTGGTTCTCTTAGGTTTGAATGGCTTTGATTGGCCTTAGGTTGATCTGACGGCTCCTATTAAATCAAAATTCTATATAAGCAACCTAAATCTAAACCCTAAGCCACACAAAAAATTCCTAAGACCGTCATGCTGTCAATACTCAACCTAGAGTAGCCTACATTCTCCTTCAACTAGAAAGCAAGTTAGGAATTACAAATCAAATCTAATTCAACTAAGAGAATTCAACATCTACAACAAAGGAGAGCTATTCAATTTTAGAATACAGATCCCAAAACACAAGATTGGTCTCCTTTTTTAAGTCCAGTTATCATTTAGACCTAAATAATATTAGAATTGTGACTAAAATAAATGAATGTAGAACAACGCCTAATGTAAATTTATACCTATCCTTTTTGTTAAAACTGAATTGATTAAGACTATGACTCTTATCATGTTAAGTCTGTGATCATGTTGTATGTAATTTGATGATAAATGTTAAATGCTTGGATCTAGAGTTGGCTGCCATCATCTTTGTGCTTAAGTCTTAGTGCCATTGTCTCCTAGGTGAGAAGTTTGAATTGTATACCGCCAATAAATCGTTGAAGTACCTTTTCTCGCAGAAATATCTTAATTTGAGGCAACAAAGGTGGATGGAGTTCTTGGCATCCTACGATTTCGAGATTTCGTATACCCCTGGCAAGGGCAATGTAGTAGCAGACGCCTGGTGTAGAAAGAAGCTAACCTTAAGCCCTCTCTTTGTAGAAAGGCAGAGCTTGGAGTACATAGCCAATTTTGACTTTAGACCCTCTGTCAATCATGTGACTGGTTTGTTAGCATCACTAGAAGTGCGGCCTAATCTTTTGGACTCAATAGGGACCGCGCAACGTGAAGACCCTCAGCTAGTTGATGTGATGGATAAGCTAATTAGGGGTGAGACTTCTAGTTACCTCAATAGATACTCCATCGATGATAAGGGTTGGTTGAGGCGGGATGGAAGGCTGTGCATCCCACAAGCAAGGGATTTGGTGAAGAAGGTTCTCGAAGAGGCACACAATTCCAAGTTGACCATACACGTAGGTGGAGACAAGATGTACAAAGACGTAAAAATCGTTTTCTTTTGGAATGGCATGAAGAGGAATGTAGCTAAATTCGTCTCTAAGTGCTTAGCATGCCAGCAAGTCAAGGCGGAGCAAAAGAAGCCTGGTGGTTTTCTTCATCCTCTAGAGGTCCCACAGTGGAAATGGGATAGCATTTAAATGGACTTTATCGATGGGCTGCCTAGGTCAAGAAGGGGCAATACTGGTATTTGGGTGATAGTGGACAGGCGCACAAAAAGCACTCACTTTATACCCGTTAAAATAAAAGGACTGCCTCATCTTTAACATCCATTTATCTTAAAGAGATAGTTCGACTCCATGGGATACCCTCCAGCATTGTGAGTGACCGAGATCCTATCTTTACGAGCGAGTTTTGGAAGAGCTTGCAAGAGGTTGTAGGCACACAGCTATGCTTGAGCACGGCCTATCACCCCAAAACGATGGTGAGACGGAAAGGGTGAATAGAGTATTAAAGGACCTCTTGAGATTATTCATTCTTGACTTTAGAGGAGCATGGGAGGATCATCTTCCTTTGGTGGAGTTTGCCTACAACAATAGCTACCAAGCCACCATAGGCATGGCACCCTTCGAAGCATTATATGGAAGACCATGCTGATCACCAACTTATTGGTGGGAGTCTACAGACAAGCTCATACTTGGACCAGATATGATTAGAGAAACTTCAGAGAAAGTGGACTTGATACGAAGAAGAATGAAGACTGCCCAAGACAGACAGAAGTCCTACGCAGATAAAAGAAGGACCGACCTTGAGTTTGAGGTTGGAGACAGGGTTTTCCTTAAAGCATCTCCTTTAAGGAACGTCGTTCGATTTGGATCTGCAGGAAAATTGGCATCAAGATTTGTTGGGCCGTTTCTTATCACTGAAAGGATTGGAAAGATGGCTTACAAAGTAGAGCTGCCCAAAAGATTGGCTGGAGTTCATAATGTCTTTCATGTTTCTCACCTACAGAAGTGCTTACATGAGTCTGCGGAAGTGCTGGAACCAAGCATATTAGAGGAAGTAGAAGTATAACGGGAGGCAACTGTGAGAAGAGTTCCAACACATATCTTAGGTACAGAAGTCAAAAAGCTACGCAACCGCGAAGTCAGACTTGTTAAAGTTCAATGGAGCGACACTTAGGAAGATGCAACTTGGGAGACTGAGGCCAAGATACGCACAGCCTACCCTTATCTTTTTGAGGGTACATCCTTGATCACTTTTTCCTCAAGTTTATTCATGCTCGTGTCTATTTTTTTAAGTATTTCCTCAGTATTATTCTCAATCCTTAGGTAGAAACCAATGGATGTAAAAATGTATTTGAAACATGTTATGATTGATGGTTGCAAGTGGTTGCAAGTGATTGCTAGTGGTTGCTCGTGGATGCATATACACACACATTAATTGTTAGATCAGCTCAGTCACTTTCATATTGCATATGCATATATGTGCTTGTATATGATTGAAACTTGATGTGTTATCATCTGGATGTTGCATTGGTATGAATGATTGCACTCATATAGAAAGTATGATTAGGGATGATTGCATACATAATGGACTCATGGCACCAACATAACTTGCATTAAGGAGGTCAACTGAATCAGTAGACCTCCTGATTTTGCATTTGATAAGGACATGTACACACAATATGCATATGATCATGAAGCATAAGATGTCTTTTTAAGGACAATGGACGCCTGTGTTTGATGGATGAGTAGATGGACGATTGGATGGTAGGATATATGTTCTTCTTGACTCGAAGATTTCGGGGATGAAATCCTTTAAGGAGGGGAGAATGTAACACCCCATATTTTCTGTAAACATTAAAGTAACGAATTAAGGAATAATTAATTATAAATGTTAGAATTAAGGGAAACGGGTTACGCCATTGCGTTCGTTTCGGAATTCTTCTTGAGATAGAGTCCGAGTTTGCGTAAATCGGACTCCGTATGAAGGAGTAATGACTTTCAAAAGATCCAAGAATTTAAATAAACAGCTCAAATTAAAGTTCAGAAAATTCTAATTCGAAATCAGAAGCAGAAGCGGGCTGGGCGGGAATTTTCCCGCCTAAGGCCAGGTCGACCAAGTGGTTGACCTCCCCCCATATAGGTCGACCAAGGGGTCGACCTCCCCCTGGGGCCAGATCTGAAACCTGACATGTTTCTTTGTGTGACGATTTGCTGTGTCGTTAGGGCTTGTATGACAAGTTTTGGTTGGTTCTCTTAGGTCTGAATGGCTTTGATTGGCCCTAGGTTGATCTGACGGCTCCTATTAAATCAAACTTCTATATAAACAACCTAAATCTAAACCCTAAGCCACACAAAAGTATTCCTAAGACCGTCATGCTGTCAATACTCAACCTAGAGTGGCCGCCATTCTCCTTCAACTAGAAAGCAAGTTAGGAATTACAAATCAAATCTAATTCAACTAAGATAATTCAACGTCTACAATAAAGAAGATCTATTCAATTTCAGAATACAGGTCCCAGAACACAAGACTAGTCTCCTTTTTGTAAGTCCAGTTATCATTTATAACTAAATAATATTAGAATTGTGATTAAAATAAATGAATGTAGAACAACGCCAAATGTAAATTTATACCTATCCTTTTTGTTAAAACTGAATTGATTAAGACTATGACTCTTATCATGTTAAGTTTGTGATCATGTTGTATGTAATTTGATGATAAATGTTAAATGCTTGGTAATGAATCCATATGTTGTATAATTTGGCAATGACATATATATTGTGTAATTTAGCGGTGACATATTATATTGTATACTTTGGCAATGACATATCATGTTGAGTAAGTTGGCGATGACATATTATGTTGTATAATTTGGAAATGGCATATTATGTTGTGTAATTTAGCGATGACATATTATGTTGTATACTTTGGCGATGACATATCTTGTTGAATAAATTGGCGATGACATATTATGTTGTATAATTTGGCAATGGCATATCATGTTGTGTAATTTGGCGATGACATACCATGTTGTATAATTTGGAGATGACATTTCATGTTGTATGATTTGGTAATGACACATATATGTTGTATGTCAATTTGGGAATTTTGCTATGTTTATGTAAGTTCAACCATGTCCACATGTATGATTAGAACTACATGCCAATTTGCAAGTTCACAACTACATGCCTAATTTTAAGTTTATGTAGTTCTATGTAAAACCCCTATTTCACGATTCATGTTGAGTAGATCTAAATTTGCAAGTTCATAATTAAATGTATATTGTTCTATGACAAATTCAAATGACACATGTGTAGTTAGATCCATATTTTTATGATGTTGGAATTATTACATGTTCCTCTTTTTCCCCTTTTGTGTATAAGTTAGGCTATGTATCGAGCCTAACATTTTATGTGATTTATATGAACGTTTAACAGGGGTAACATTGGGGAAAAACATGAAATTACATATAAATGGCATATTTGGATCATAAACATGTAAATGTTTTATGGCATAAAGTGGTATAATTTTTTATACCTAAAATTATGAACTTGATTTAAAAGGGAAAGTGGGACTTGACTTGAATGACAATAATTTACATATAAATATAAAGAGGTAAATATGTGAATTTCGAAAAGACGAATATGCCTAACCCGAGGTTAGATGGAGTTACGGTGTAAAACTGCCTAGAACCGCCCGACACATCCAGCAACCATAACAATATATATCTAATGTGGGAGGTTAGTGCATCAAGCCCAAAAGAACCCGAGGTTAGTCTGAGTTGCGGTGTAAAACTTCCTAGACCCGACTGGCACATCTAGTAACTGCAACAATACTTGTCTAATGTGAGAGGTTGATGCTTTAATGAATGAATTAAAGCTAAGTCAGGAATGGTAGGGTTAAGTTAAATAAGGCAACACATAACCAATACAACATGTTAACTAAATTAATGGGTGGGGTTAGGTTAACTTGGACACTTAACCAATTTAACATGTTGATTATGAAAACCCCAGTAATGGGGACCCATTTCAGCAGTAACCCACATAGATGTATCATGGTACCCTAAACTAGGCAGGGTGGGGCACGATTACTGGGCTGATTATAAGCGATTAAAACAACGGCGGTTGGTGCATCAGTGTAGGTTCTGACAGAGTATGGGTGTGCACGTACTCCGGAGCGGAAAAAGCAGGCATTGGGCATCAGTAGTTATACACTGTGCATCTTGAATCGTATCGGGTTGCCACCATAGGATTTGATACACCCCATGGTGGGACCAGCACAGGTATCTACAATCGAGTGGGGCCGTATGACACAAGTAGTAAATGCATGCGAGTAGGAGCTGATCGATAAAAATAGATCACTGGGTTTGAACTCATGATGATGGTTGAAATATCTAGTAGGCGCAGAAAATATGGATATGAGTGCGATAGTATGATTAGTTTATCTTGCCTTATCCTACGTTACCTTATTTCTTTGTTATTGTCCTGCGTCCAGCTTATTCATGTCATGGTTCTCTTACCAGTTTACATGCTGAATAATCACTGGACTTACCAGACTTATGTCTGACCCATTTTCTTTCGCTCTCTTTTCTTCCGTTCCCCTCCCCCCCCCCCTCAGGCAGCCAGGGAGGGAATAACTCAGCTTAATTTGGACCGTTCATCTTTCCAAGCCTGAAGACTTTGTGATGTATAGCTTGGAACCTCTTATCTTTGGCTATGGCTTTGGACACACTACTACTTGGGGATTTATGCAGTTTTATTGTGTTTTATGCTTCTTTATGTTATAATAAAGATAGAGATTTTGATGTAATGATTTGGAAGTTATTTTGAGACAGTTTGCTGTAATGTTTTTGTTATGAACCACGTATGAAATAAATTTCGTTTTTCCGCTGCTTATATATGTCTATCTTGTAAATTATCTGTGTCTTTTACCTATAATGCTCCACCAAAGTTAAGGCATTCCATTTGTAAGTGCCTTAATGGAGGCGGGGTGTTTGACTTGGTATCAGAGCAAAGGTTTACTAGATCAGATAAAAATTTTGAAAGATGTTTTCAAAAAGGAAATTTAAAGAAGCAATTTTGAAGAAAAAGTGTTTTATTTTAAAAAGGCATAATCCCCCAAATCCATATGCATTATCTTTCTATCCTTTGTTTTGAATCTTTCCTTTTCGTTTCAGCATGTCTGGGGATCTTAACCTTCCAAAGGGCATGCCGGTACCTGGCTGGTTCAGAAGGTACATAGAGGCTAGGGCTAATGTCGCAGCCCCAGCTGACGTTCCTCCTCCCCCAGCTGCAGCGATTCCTCCTCCTCCTCATGCAAATTCTTTCTCAAAAATACGTAGGGACTTTCGAGCCATGGGTGGAAAGAAGTTCAATGGAAATGAATCCTTCATGGAAGCAAGAAACTGGCTCAAAAAAACTGAGGATTTGTTTGATATCTTCGAAGTGGATGATAGGAAGAAGATACAGTTCGCCGTATGGTTGCTTAAAAACGAAGCCTCCTATTGGTGGGAAGTTACTAATGTTGAAAGGAAAGTAATAACGGGCTTGTTCCTTGATAAATAAATACAAACAAAGAGGAAAATAACAGAAGCAAAAGTGGAAGAAACACGCACCAATTGTTCTGTCCTCATTTTCCTTGTCCCCCCATGTTCCACCCAATCACAACCCCCTATTTTCCACCTTTTCCAGTTAAATCCCTCAATTGTTCCCGGACTTAAACACAAAAAAGCGGAAATGGGGAGATTCGATTGGAGGGACATGAGGGGACAGGGGAAATAGGGACAGAAGTATTGGTCTCAAAGAAACACGTGAAGCAACAGTGGGAAGAATATATTATATATAACATTGAATGAAGAGAGTAGAAGTGGGTCGTATTTGATGAGTTGGGCTTCGAGCTTTTCAATTTAAAAAAGATGAATGGCCAAAGCGGAATTCTAATCACTAATAGAAGGTGGGAAAGATCTTTGCATGCATGAGAAGCCGGGGAACCAACGTAGGGAAAGGTAAGGGGATTTAAGAAGGTTAATGGGTTTGGGAAAAAATAAGGGATGAGGCAGTCGTACGTTTAAATGGGGAGGAGAAACGTTAATGGTAGTTGGAGTTGGGCCAATAGAATTAATTGGTAAGGCCCAATAATTTTTAATGTTTAAATTAGTTTAATTGTTTTACAATAGTATTAACATCATATCTCAACCCTGTATGATCAGAATCGAGCGCGGTCAGTTTCGTTGGAACCGTGTTGACGAACGCTACTAAATGGAGCTGGTCGGGTCAAGATTGAGAGCATCCGTAATTTTTAATTAAATTAAATGACCATTTAATTTAATTAAAACAAGTCTTTAAATGACATAATATACCAAGATGAGTTAAACTCACTCAGTTCTCCCACTTTAAATTATTAAAAGTCAGGTTTATTATTTGTATGCCATGTTTGCTAATTGTTGGTTGATTTGATGATTATTTAGATGTTATTAAATATTATTATATCGATTATTTAAATTAAACGTTGTTTAATTTAAATGAAATGACGTCGTTATGTTTAATGATTATTTCCAATAGAGGTAACTTATCTTATTGGTTATGTTTATAATGATATAAACGCATTTAAGTTAAACTGGATGCTAGATTATCATTATTGGTTGATCACTATCATTCGAATTGATTATTATTTGCATATGATCATTAAATGAACTGTTTAATCAATATGATTGGATTATTGACTTGTTTATTGATCGTTGAATCTGAATTCAAAGTTTGTTTGTTATTAACCAATGCGTGATATTGATTGAGGAATAATAGCAGATGGCCAAAATATAAACTGCTTTATGAAAATTGATTTACCGTTAAGTAAACTAAGAGAAATAAAGTCGTAAAATTTATTTTAATAATAATCAGAGTAAACAGAATTATTTAAATTAATCAATTTTTAATTAATTTAAATGGAAAGATCAATAATGATTGATTTACGAGTTAATCATGTTTAGAGTTGAACAAGTTAACGACGTTAAGTGTAATTGTTTATTAAATTAGATTAAGTAACCCAGTTTTATTTTAATAAATGTTGAAACTCGATTAATTGTTATTTAATAATAATCAAAGTGATAATTTGGAATGTCAAATGTAGAAATGGAAGTTTGTAACTTTTTAAAGCCATGTTTATAGTTTAATAAATTTTTAAGCGATTTAAGGTTTACAATAAAATAAGTGATGATTAAACCAAAGTTTTAATTTAATTGGATTATATGAAATCCAAGTTAGACGAAGTTAATGTTATTGGAACGGGTTACTAGAAATGGATTTTGAATAAAATAAAAGTCTAGGATATGAAATGAAAAGATTAGAACCTAATTGGAGATCAATTGAGAAAAAGATTTTCTGAGTATTGATCTGATGTTGGTTTCGGCGTTCGGAGTTCATATTTAGGGAATCATTTTCTTACAGATTCACAGTTAGGAACTAATGGAGCTATGAAATGGAAATCAAACAGGAACCCAAGTTTGAATTAAAGTGATCAAACGAGTTAAGTTATAAATATGCGATTTAAGATCGTTGTATTAATTAGAGATGAGGTTTCGTCAAGTTATAACTAAAAAGGAATTGCTTTGATGTTGGGAATGAACATAGGTTTTGGTATTACAACTAATATTCATCTTAAGATGGGAACATCATTGATCAAGGTCTGAGAGGTAATTAAAATACCCCAACTTGAACAACTTCAGGATTATCAGAGGATGATATTATTTGTAATGATGGAGATGTAAAAAGTGATTTATTTTGTGAAATAATAACGTAATGTTATTCGAAGAGTTTGGGAACATATATAATAGGATTCCAAAAATAAAACGGAATAAAAAGGCCTTGAGAATATGAAATGATATTTTCATAGTAAAGGGATAAATGAAAAGATATTTGTGAAAATATAACAATACTTTCGAAGTAAAGAAATGAGATTGGAACGAGTTTATTCTAAAAGAATAAGTGATGAATATTTTGTTTTAAATAAGGAAATAAAAGGAGATTATGTAAAGATTGTTTTACAATGATAAGTTGGAATTGATTCTGCAAAGGATATTAAAAGGAAGAATTGGATATGATTTAAGATATCTTTCTAAGTATATAAATAAAATGATTTAAGGATATTAATATATTATTTTAATGGCTAGATGACGCTGTGTAATAAACCGTTGGATTTATTTTATTTTTATGATTTTTTATATTGATAGTTAAATAACTGACTATCAAAATATAATCCAACGTGTGTGGTACGGAAAGACCGGGATCGAATTTATATTTGAAAACCATTCCGACCAACGAATATGTAAACGAAAAAGATATTTGATGCTGATCGAGATGGATCAATGGAAGACCGTAAATCTTCATGAATGAAAGATCTATTGTTGTATTTCTCTAGTTGATCCCTAGAGATATTTTGACAGTGATTTTGTCATGATTGAAATATACAGATTTGCAAGGACTACTCGACACTGATCCATAGGGTAATTTAGGATGCAGTAGGAGGGTGCCTTCGGTTTGTCCAGTCCCAAGGAGACTTGTATGGATGGACGTCTGACAGAGTATTTATGAAAGGATCACGTACGTTGAACTCTTCAAACATACATATTTGATAGCGGAAAAGGGCACTTCTCTTAGCTTAACAACCTGAGTATTTTTGTGGAAATCAATTAGTGATTTCTGGAGGATCCGACGATGTAGCATTCGAAGTGAATGGTGGTGTGCTATCAAAAAAAGGTAATTTAAACCTCAAGCCTCATCAACCGGGAAATAACAGAAATAGGGAAAACAACATGGCTATGTGGGTCGCTCCCATTAGGGTGTATAATCACCTATCTAGAGAAAATCTATTTCATTCTTTATTCTATTTCGATGCTGTCCCTTTTCGGGAAACGGTGGGTAGCTCCCAACCGTTGGTGATATACATTCGATACACTCAAGCGAAATAAGTGGTCGGTCATGTGTGGTCAGGTTGCCAGATATTCTTGTTGAACCCAGTGTATTCCCCGCTAGAGATACACTATTGGCAAGTGGTTCCATACCTTGTCATGGTCGAAATCCAATCTCCAATAAGCGCCGCGATTTTGATTGTATACTATATCTGTGGAGCGTGAGATGCAAGCGTTTTGCTAGATTATTATTTATTTGTATTTAGACACTGTTATAATAACAGAATAAGATATTGATTTCAAAATGTTTTGGATTATCGTAAGGTAAAAGCCATCCGTATTTATGTGTGGATTTGGTCTTATGAATATCCTTTTCTTTCGAAAATGTTTTAACTTTAAAATCAAGCTGGATGATATTATAAACTTGGCGAGTTTTTTTCTCACTCTCGTTCACCAGATTGACCCTGTATTTGTAATGCTCGGGTTATACCAGGTTGTATAGATTCAGATTATCGGATGTATGTGATGTCCAAAGATGAGCTGAAGATGTTTAGACGTATTATTTCTAGTATTTCTTCCACTGTGTGTTGTATATAAGGACAGATTATTATAACTGTCCAGATGTATTGATGTACTTAAATGATTTGTAAGTATTATTTCAAAGCTCCCAACAAAGTTTATTTATATATTATATTTTCTTCCGTTGCGATGTGAGACTCTGTGTTATATTGGTTCTTCTTCTTCTATTCTGATATTTCTTTCTTTCTTTCCTCACCTCTTATTTCTTTCTCTTAGCTTTCTGGGTTTTCGATACTTGAGTTGCACAAGGAATGTATAAACGTCCGGGTTCTAGTGTCAGAAATTCCGGGTCGCTACAAGTGTGGAGCAAAAATGCAAATGAATGGTTGAATTTTCATCTATGGAAGGTGCTTAATGATGGTCTGCAAACCCTATCTAAACTTGCGATGAAAGGTATGAATGTCTCTAAGAAGTGCATCTTCTTTAGATCCTGGCATGAAGACGTGCCCCAACTATTCTTTTAATGCTCATTCACTAGATTTATATGGAGTAAAATAAAGACTAGAGGTGGTTTTCTGCTCTCCTATTGAACAACCAAGAGGAATGGTTGAGTATATACAAATCAACAAGATAGAAGCTAAGTTCATCTTATGAGTTGTGGATCATGCTGCAAGTGATAATCAAAGAAATTTGGAAATAAAGAAATCAACATATATTCAATGACATGAAGAGTAATTGAATGCAAGTTTACTATTGTGCTTGGAGTAGCATACGCCAAGAAATTATTATGTCCTCTTTTGCTTTTGATGTTATTGTCAAAGACGTCTGGATATAGCTCTCTCTCTCCTTTCCTCTCTTATTTTCTCTGTTCTTTTTCATTTATTGTTCATATTAATAATGTAAGACTCTCTTATTTTATAAATATATGGTAGGGGCCATTTAACCATGCGGCTTTGTCAAAAAAATTCATTAAAAATGTTAATGGAACTCAACTCAATCAATTCCTAAATAATTTATATTCGTGGTGTCAATGTGTGTAAACATTATAATAACAACCACATCTGTCCATCAAACAACAATCATAAGATAAGCATTTAAAATAGTTAACACTTAGATGTACAAAAACAGTATATATATATATAATTGTAAATAAACGTCTATAACAACCACAAGCAATCAATATATAATTAGATAAGATTATAACAAATTTTAAAATCAATTCCGGGAGTTCTCACCATGAGGTTTAATCGTTATAATAACAATCACTTTTTGATTAAATTAAACATGGGTTTAATTTAACCCAAAATTCCAAATTACTATAAATTCAACCAAATCTGTTTTGTTCTAAAGCTTTCAGCTCGACGATTCCAGCGAATCTAGTTTTGTGAAATTCTGATTTAATATAAGAGAGATATAATTGTTTGATCATTGCAAAATTAACCACAGAAATTAACGAATTAACTATTAAATAAATTAGCTTAACCTTTCTTCCCCAAATACATGTTCACCGTGAAACCTCCCTTCACAGCCTAGCACCGCCACTTACGACCGCCCATATGCTGGGCCACTGGCACCTCTGCCTTCCTCCATGAGAGTCGCGCCTTCGCCCTGAGGTGGGATCCTAGATTTGCCATCGTAGCTCCATAAAAATGCCTCGACCTCCAACCACGTCGAACCCATATCTGGCTGCCACCGTGCATTATTGACCACCAAAATTGACGGGCATCTCATCCTCGTCACCCACTACATCTTTAATGTTAACACCTTCAACCGAAATTGCCTCAGGTCGCTAGAAAATTCAAATACACATTCGCTGCTCGTCAATAATGATCAACTTCGATCATCTCCACTTTACTAGTTGGTGACTTCATATAACTCTTGACCGTTTGGTTGCCATTCTACAAAATTTGAAACTGACCTAGTCATGATCGTGACCGGATTCCGGAGAAACCACTACACCAATCATCCTCAAAATTTTAAAGCAAGTAGCCCTCATTGAGTATCCAACTTTCATATTGGAAAATTTCACCAATTCTCACTCATTTGAAAGATAAAATTTAAAATGAATGGAGGAACTTATTTGCAAAATGTGGAGGAGGAGAAAATGGGCTACGGGTTAAGGGAAGTAGGGGTGTACTTATAGGGTAGAGGGTAGCTTATACGTGAAGATTTGTGTGTTAGTTTATAAATATTTATTCAACACTGTCTCCGATCGTCGTTTAAAAATTCGCATATGCACATATGAACTCCATTTGCGTTGAAAATTGATATGCAACTATGGTTTGTCATTAAAGTCCTAATGAAATTTGTTTCGTCGAATTCCAAGTATGTTTGCTCAAAAAGCTCTAGTTTGGGTTCAAATTATTGATCGGTTTACATCTTAATTACGCATGACTATAAAACAACTTCGATGGGTGCAAAATTTGGAATCTTACAATAATTTACTATTTTGGATCCAACAAAAATGGTTTCGTCGGAAACGGAGGTCATTTGCAAAATGGCTTTTTTAAGGCTTATGTAATATTATTGTAATATTATTTGATTCCAAAACTGTTCAAATTATGAATACACTAATTATTATCATATATATATATATGTATAAATAGAATATCATATAGCTCCAAAATAAACACGCTTGAGTTTACAACTCGATACTTTGAAATCCAAGTCAAATCGATGTTTAATATATGTATATATGAAGTCCTTTTATTTTATTAAATAAGTCGTTATGGTTTATTAACGATTCCATAGCAACTATTTGAAAATTTGATTTGGACAAAACTTACAATCTATGCAATGAAATCTTTAATTTTCACCTTCATTAGAAAGATATTGTTCAATGGATTCTAATGTTTCTTGTTTTAATGAATTTTGGTTATAATGGATTCTATACAATCATTTAAAGTTCAAAATGTAATATTACGAACTATCACGCTACTGCGAGCTCATTTTTAATTATATTATAAATTATACGCTCAAACTCATTTCATTCAAGTTTTATAAATTATAAGTCGATATTTCTTAAATTAAATCATTTTAAATATTTAAATAAATTTAAATATTTCTTTATAAAATCTGGGTCGTTACATTTACCCCCATTTAAAAAGATTTCGTCCCCAAAATCGAAAACCGAACTGAAGATCGTTTACTTAACCAACTCAACCTTTGTTCCGACTAACTCAAGTTCCTCAACTTTTTAATTTTTAAGAACTTCTCATTTATCCAAATTTGTCTAATGCTTTAAATTTTCAAAAAAAATTGCCATAACCTCCTTTGTACAACCCTATCGGTAAAACCACAACTTGCCTCTCTAGGCCCTCATTAATCAAAAGAAAAAAGAAAGGCCAAACGGCTCGCCAGTTGGCTTATAAAATCATCAAACCCAATCAATACAGCAAATATTTAGCTTTGCGTTGAACATTTAGTTTTATTCCTCTTCTTAGCTTCCCTATGATAACCTATCCAATATTTACACATCCATTTCCAACTGATTTCTAATTAAATTCAAAATTAACGTTCAATTTGACTTAACGTAATTTATTTTCCAATCTTATATTGGTTTTTTCATTCCAATTCTATTCAATTTTACTTAAGCAAGATCTTAATTCGTTTGATTCACTTTTATCTTTTTCAATCTATTTAACTATGCCAGTTAAATTTAAAGCTCAAATCATCTTGATCATTTGTCAAATTACAACATTAAATTTTAACCAAGTTCTTGGTTCTCACACCATTAAGTTGGAATTATATAGTCATCCCACTTTCGAAACTCGAAAATAAATAACGATGATATGTAGTAATCAACAGAATAATCCTCAAGCGACTAGAGTGTGATTCTATATGTATCCAATATATTTAATACTTCAAATATACATTTGCAAGGATAGTGGAAAAGTTGACAGACAAGTCACTCTACAGAACCGTACATGAGATTTTCCCCTCATACGGCTCCACGTTCAATTCTTTCGAAGTAATTGGATCCTTTTCTTCTTATATAATACTCTTCAAACTCATTCTTAGGCATTACTAACCCTATCTCTAATGAGTCACTTCTCTAGGATATTACTAATCCTACATCTAATGAATCATTTCCATCTGTTCAAATGAGCCGTACCCTAAAAAATTGAATTAACCAAAGCTCTAATACCAAGTGTGATGAGCCGAAATTACTACCTTTCGAATCGACTATAAACCACACAATTCCAATCCAAATAACAAAAGTCCTCGAGACTCTAGGTGTGTGACAAATAATAAAACTGAACGAAACAACTTTCTCATTAATATCATGGCAATATTACATCAGAATATACAAATATTATTAGAGTACAATACTAAATACAGTTCACAACAGAAATAACTATCGAAATATAACATGTACACAACCGAAATCATAAACTCAGCGGAAGAAGCAGAATACTCTGGACATAACTTTAGCCTCAATCTTGCTCCTGCTCTACAAAATATCTGCAAAACCAAAACTACTAGATTTCCCATGTGCAAAATATAGGAACCCAGAGTTTAGATGGGAAACAATAAACTCTGACTAAGTCATGGGACTAGTGTGAGAACTAAAACAATTATTCACTCTACTTTAAAGTTGAGTAAATCATGGGACCATGCCGTATAATACTGAACAGTTTTTCTCTACATGAATACAAAACATTAACTAGTTGCAATGTTTTTTGAAAAATAAAGTTATTATATGACCCAAGTCCCATCACATAATGCAATGCAAACCAGAGGTAAGAGCTTTAGTTATAATAACCAAACATACTTGATATGTAGAAAACAAATATTTTTGATATTATTATTAGTGCATAGTATCAATTTCATTTTTGAAAGTAAATGTATAAATCTTGGCTCGCATAATGCCCTATCTCATTATGTTGGCTATTAGGTTACAACGGAAAACGCAAAGCTTGTATTAGAAGTTGGATTCCATTAATGACCAAGGATAAGGATCTTCCTTACCATTCAGATCATCTCTAGAAAGATATCCCAAGACTTAAGGCATGGTCCTTTAGAGCGATAGAGTCGGTCAGCATTAAACGACTGATTGGACTCTTTCCTGAACATAACGTCCCCCTAGTCGTTTTTGGCCATCATCATCCGAGGCGCCTCGATCCATCATCAACATAAGTAAACTTGCATGGTCTCCATACCAGAACATAACTTTTTAGCTAGATAGGGAAACGTTAGTCCTTATCTCTGTCGTCTATCATCCTACTTTTGGCTCATTGCAGGGTAAGAGGCCCTATAGTCGATGTCCCATAAATATTTACTTTTCAACAAGAGATTTGATTTATCTGCCAGCAGCACTAAACATGTCACACTATCAATTCACAACATATAATAGGTGTCTATCAATATATAACCCTCTAAGTACATAAGTCTCAGAGGAGGGTGTTAAGCTAAGAGAATAAATTCTCTGTCACCAACTGATATAAGATCAATAGAAACCAATCGGTTATGTTATAAAATACAATGTCAGACACACATCCATTTACAATTCCGTTATGGGTTTAAACGAAACTGAAGGCACTTTATTTCTCGTCCAATTAAGGAGAGAGGCCCTTGCATATCCAACAATCTCCAAATATGTCTAGACGACTACCATTTATAACCTCGTCTAGAGTGTACCTCCCAATCAAGAAATCAACAATGATCTAAACGATGTGAAGATCCCTAGTTTTCAACCACCATCTTCAGTATTTTCAGCACTCGTCATATACTTATTCGAAATGGGATAAAAACCGATCTTTCCAGATAATTAGCACATTTTTACAATCAATTGATATATAAACTGTTAGACCAAAAAATGGCCCTTACACCCAAATTGTCGCATTTAAAGCATAGGATATGAAGAAATAACTGAAAAATACGAGAAAAAGCAAGACAACTGGATTTTTATAGTGGTTCGGTGTTAATGAGCTTAAGTCCACTTCATATTTTCTCATTTCATTCATAGATTACAATCACAAGGAGTATAGTAACTCAATCACTCGAATTCAATAAATAATTCTCTCTAAATTTATTGATTTTATTGAGGAAGATGGTGGTTATTCATGGAGAAGAGCTTCCAGGGCTGCCATGGACAAGGAGATGCCAAAAGTCCCTCAAACTGGCCATGTATTCATGTATTTATATGCATTGGAGAGCCATGGATTGGGTGCCATGTGACACGCATTCGACAGGCTTCATTTGAGTAATGGGAGAAGTTGATATGGTCTCCTGATTATGGATTGACACCTGTAGTTCAACCCATGAAAGTAGGAGCAGTTCATGCCTAGAAAGTAGGATATCTTTGGAGGGTAGTTGCAGTTCCAGGGGGTCGGGCCGCGATACTTGGACACAAGTCGAAGTACATGAATGAGTGCGATAAGGCTATCATGAACCGGTAAGTGCGAATCGTGCCTTGAGCACCATGAGCAAGTTATCATGAACGGGGATCACGAATGGGCCATCACGAACGGGTCATCACGAGCCGCACCCTATACTTGAGAATTGCAACAATGTGAATCGCTCCTTTGACTCAGAGCTTATCCACTGATTCATCCCTACATCTTTGTTCGTAAATGATGATCTCATGCTCTGCACTTTGTTTGATCATGAGTACTCAAGCCTTTGGCTTTGGGTAGCCTGGACACAAAGCATGCTAACATTTTCCCCCTAAAGTACATCTCATCGAAGATGAGATGTGCTTTGAATATGTTGAGCTAAATCTCTCTGGAATATCATATATCCTTGAAAAGGCTTTATCCAATTATTGCAATGCTTCCATGAGGGCTAACTAGGACAGGTTCTATGGAAGGAATATTCGAGATGACCAAGTAATCGTTTAGACCTCTCAAATCAAGACGTCTAATTCACTTGTAAAAAGTCATGCTAGATTGTTGGCTCACGAGCGCGATTCTACGCATACAGGTCATTGCCAAACACCGCCATCGCTCTACGCAAGTCAAGCGCATTATCAAGTCAGACTTTCTTTTACATACAAGTCAATGCATGAAGTAACCTCCCAAACCATTAGGCAGTTCAAGAAACTTCGGGCTCTGAGATGGCTTCAGAGTTGTTGGACTAGAGCATGTCAGGAATAACATATGATTTTGTCTCTTGCACTTAAGATCGTTCATCCTTTAGTTAGAAAAGCATCAAGATCGTCCATTTCGACATTAGCAGCTTCTTGTCACAGAACCTCAGGGTTGAATTCATCAAAGCTTCTGATCAAATCTCGTCACAGAGAAAATTTAAAGTACGGGGGAATAACAAAGGATCCTAATGTCCCACACGAAAGGGCTGTGATTGTCGTTAGCCCTATTATCTTGAGAAGTGCTGCCTCTCGAGAGGCACCGAATCAAACTGGCGCGCAGATTGCCACCTAGGAGCTACTGCCTATTGGCAAGATCAAGACTGGTTCCCCAAGCATCGAGTATGAGGTTACAAATGGGGTCTTTGTTGATTTCTTGTTTCCATGTCGACATTGCCCCCGAGTCATGGTTTGAGTTATTCGACCCGACCGGGTTCATGTTCCTCGAATTGTTGCATTCTTGATTGGAGCTGAGCCTGAAATGTCGCTTGAGTATCCATTCGAGTTGGAGCTAAAGGTAGTCGTGCATGACCTGAATTTGTTACAATTCTTGCATTCTCATCTAGGATGTTGCAGGTAGTTGTTACATTGTCCATGTTTCATCGACTATGTTCTGAATCGAAGCCACATGTTGCCTGCTGATTGGTTTGTGTTCAACCCGAGCTGGTGGTTGATATCTGACTAAGCCGAGTTCGTCATTGCTTGAACTTCGATTTTATCATTTCCAGCGAATTGATGATTGTTGCTTGGCCTTCCAATTCAGTGTTGGTGCCACCAGCGTGAAGTCTTAAAATATGTGAGGATCGGCCTTGGGCTTCTTGGTTCCACATGAGCAGTAACTTTCTATCAAACTTCTGTCAATCAACTATGAATCGAGGCATCGAGTAGTTAAACTATGCTGCTTGAGGCTCGTATTCCATGCCCCTATCCTCGGGGGTTTGTTCTGAGTAGTAGACTTCGAACCCATATCTTTCATACTCCCTCTTCGCATCATGAGTCAAATATGGGTGAAAATCAATTTGTTGATATGCAGCCCAGGTTAATCTCTTATCTCTTATCCAGGATCTGAGTATCGACATCAGAAAGTGGAAGGTCAAACTTTGGTCGTCCTTAGTGTTCCCACTTGCCCCCTGCTTTAAGGGAAGGGTCGGAGATAGGGTGGTTGTGTCACACCTAATGGTTACATGGGATATGTCCACCCCCATCTGAACTTTCCAGTTTGGAAATAGATTAGGACTAGCAAATGGACATTTTCTCTGCATCTGTTTCATGGTCCTAATGTGCCTTTCGAATTTAGACATATATACATAAGGAGAGGAAGTTGCTTTTAGAATTCAAGTGATCATATTATCCAAGTACGAAGTAAGCCATGTTTGCGATGGTATAAGAAGCCTGTAATCCATAGAAGTCCAGAATTCCACAATCATGATGAATCGTATTAAGGCCAAAGAACCAACAATCGCTCAAAATCGTATTAAGGCCAGATAGAAATTCAAGAAATCCAGTACTTCGTCGAATCCTTTCTGACTGGTAGTATTAAGTCATGTGACATGTCATTGAATAATCCACTCTCAAGCTTCCTTTCGGTCACCGCCTTGAGTTTCGTATGAAGTTTAGCATTTGGCATCAGTGTCAGCCTCCTAAACGTGGCCCTTTAGTTGTTTTCTATTGGTCTACTGTTGTTGTTGCGAGTTCGAGTCTTACGTTCTTGACTAGTTATCCTTTTTAAATCTAAATTCATTAAACAAAGTGGTATTCTTGCAATATCGTACATTTGCAAGATTGTTATATATTTCAATCGAATATATTTATAGTCAGAGCGTTACTATATTAAGTAGTAAGTAATAAATTACATCACAAATCAGTTCAGTATCCCTGCAAATCAAAATTCCTACATATGAAGAGCATACCATATTGCAGCTATCATAGGGGTATGATGTGTGTGTTTCCCCCAATCAATAGTGAATAAAATGCCTGGCTAGTGCTTGTTTGGGATTGATTAGGATCGACAGTGCATTGCCCCCCATGTCCAGACATGAAGGATTCGAGCTCAGCTTTCACTCTTGCCCCCGATACTACAGCGGGGAGGAGCCCTTTTATGGCATTTAATCAACATGACTTTATACTCTCCTGTCGTATGCCCAGGATAGAGTTCGAACTCAGCTTTCAATCTACTTCCCGATCCTTCAGCAGGGTAGGAGTTCTTGTGGCGCCAGTCCCTGGTGCCTTTATACTCTCCCTTTGAATGCCAAGGGTAGAGTGGAATCAAGGCGGTCTTTAATCGTGGTGCACCGTCACGCCTTGTGGATGCTATCTTCTTGTTCCTTATACTCTCTCTCGGATCATGGGAGCTAGAGTGGTTCAGGCAAATGGTCATATCATTCGCCCGGCATTCCTTCGACACTCTAGTTCAGAGAGTGGGATTCTGCCGTTTCGGGTGTCGTTCTCGAGATCGGTTTTTTGTCTATACTCCATGCTTCACTCTGGAAGATGGAGCTTTTCGAGCAAATAGTCGGGTGACACTCGCCGAGGCGCTACCTCCTAATCTTTGATTCATGGGTAGAGGTTGTCATTTGCAATAATCAAGTTTCTCTCGTCCCACCAACTCGTGCGATGGAGTTTGGTCGGACGCTGCAACATCGTCCTTTAAATGTTCTCTCAAATCATGATAGCTAGAGTCACGGATCGAGTGGTCTGTAATCATGGCGTGACCATCATACTCGTCCTAGGTTTGTACTTCTATCCATTCTTTGAGGAAAAGAATTAGTCAGATGAACAGCTGGAAAACGTTTGCTAAGGCTTTGCGTTCCTCCGAAAAATCTATGGGAGGAGTGATTAGCACCGAAATTCGGGTACCTGTATCATTCATATCAGATGAATTAGTCATGTAAATAACTCAAGAAGCATGAAAAATTAGATTGCATGATTGACAAATAAAAATATCAAGGAGCATTGCTGCCTCCTTCATTTGGATTCATGTAATCTGGGGGCGTCAAGCAAAGGATCGAGCCATGTAGATGGTGGAACTGCGTCCATATAGAATCAGATTCCGACTTCGAAATACAAAAGTCAATGCAAAATTGCCTTAAGGTTTGCCACATGTGAGCCAAGGAGAGGATGGTCATCTCGGATTCACCTTGAGCTATACAACTTTCCTCGAATGGAGGGCGTGGCTTTGTAGACGAGCAGTTCAATGGAGCTCATTATGGTTTTGTTCCAGAACTCCATATGTAGGTGTTAGAAGTCTAATCGGTATCAAATCCATGGGTACCTCTGCCAGTGAAGGACAACCAAAATCTTTTAACTGATGAAGGATATCATTTCAAACTATCATGGGGCGGCAGTCTCAAGAATGATAAGACCTTGATCGGGGTCTTGAGATGGAAAAGGCGGTTAGGTAAGTAACATAAGTGAGTGATGAGGTCGCATCTCCTTTGACTTGCATTTTTTCCCCTATGCTAAGGGTAACGATAGAATGTCATGAAGTCATGACTGTATTGCTAATGGTAGCACATCATCGCATTGGTGATAGGATGGCAATTGGCATGAGAACAATGGATTCATGCTTATAGAAACTTTTGCACTTTCTATGCTAGGAAATAGAATATTGCTGCTGGTAGGAGGGTTATATCTCATAAATTTGCTGATATGCCTTCGATCCCATATCAGGGACAAGGGTTGGGTCTCAAACAACCAATCACCATTCAGGCATAAGCATTCTAAACCTTCAACTTGCTAACCTTTAGGAAAGACTAAGGCAATCGGTCGTGCAAACTCCTGATGTATTAGCTTTGAATTCGATGATGTAATCTCGAATGATTCATGCCCAAATCTCCATTTGCCCCCAATGTCTGGGGAATGAGTAACTTGGCAAATGATTGATGAAAGGAGTGGAAGTGTGAATCTTCACTTTCTAATTCAAAAACATCGTTCATTAGATATTTCATTCGCATATATTTCCCTTCAAGCGGGAAGTTAATTAGTGATTTTGTCGAATAATTTAGGGCAGCAAATTCAGCAATAGGACTCGTTGGTGTCTGTCTTGGGACAACCTTCCAGGGAAAATAAGCAGCGTCAATTTGCATAAAGAACGATGCCATGCCTTTCACTTCTCCTTGTTGGATGCATTCGGTGCTGCAGGAAGTTCATCATGGGGTTATCCATGACTCTCTTCTGGGTTCGGTCTCTAATGCTGGATCAACTTCCATTTGATCAATGGTTGGATTTTGTAGTGTCTTGATGGGGATCATCTTATTTTCCTGGATTTTCGGAACTTTCTTACTTGTCCAGATTATTCGCCTTTTGATTTTTCGTTCGTAGGACATGAGATATGTTGTAACGTTCCAATCCATCAAACGGCTATTCTACCGGTTCTAGGTAAGCTGCGAGTTGTGGTTCCTTCGCCTGGAATTCTTTTCGAGCCTGGAAAACAACAATCTGAGGGACATAAAATATGTTCGATGTCACTACTCCCAAATCCTTAATGAGATTCAACCCGACAATCAGGGCCTCATACTCAGAATCGTTGTTAGCAATGGACAATTCTAATCATAAGGCACATTAAATTGACTCTCCTTCAGGGGTTATCTGCAAAGCCTCGGCGTTGGACTGTCGATCATTTCTTGCATCGCCTGTATATAGTTTCCAGATGCTTGATTTCATCTTTCATTTCGAGGTGCCATCTTATTCATCTAACACATCCTCTTCGAGGATGGTGCATTCAGCGATATGGTTGGCTAATGCTTGCCCTCGTATGGTCTTCTTTAGGAGGGAATTGAGATCAAACTGGTTCAGCAATTTTCTAGATGCCTTAGGTCATTGTAGGTCCTGTCGTTGCAGCTAATAAGTGTGTATCACAATCGGATGAACTTGGAAGTAGTGGGGGAGCTTTCTTAGAGCAATTAGCAAGTTGTAGACGAGCTTTTCAACCTTTGGGTACTTACGTTCTACCACGGCTACCTTCTACATCCCAAATCACCATCCTCTTTGGGATCTATGTCTTCGGGCAGATCATCGGGCAATTCCTTTTGTGATGCTCCCTTTATTCGCAATATTGACAAATCCTTCACACTCCATTTAATCTGGGGGGTGAAGCGTCTTTGGGTTTCACGCCATCTGTGTTATGTAGCATATTCCATCTAGCCAAATAGTTGGATTCTCTAATAACATGGTCACCATAGACCATTTCCACTATATCTTCAGTTAGGATATGTAGCAATAGGCACTAGGGTGCAATGCAGGCTCTGGATTCTGTTGGAGCCAGTCTGTCTGGACCTTGATCAGATACGCCTGAGCATGATAGCATTGCTTGTGAGGCTTTAAGTAATGTTCGTGTGCTCTGTCACAATGAAATTAAGAATTAGAGATCTAATGGTCATTTCATATTTACTTTGATCTCGAACTCTCGTCTCTTGACTAAGGTCATATGGTGGTTGGTGAGCAGTCACGTTGCTATAATCCGGGAAGGATCCATATGTCCAATCCTCGCCTGCGGTGGTTCAATTGGTAGCTAACTCTGGGCACCAAAGTACATTAATCTAAACCTTATTCGATGGAAATCAATCTTCTTCAATGCGGTTGACGGCAAATAGATATTGCAAAGGTTAGATAAGCTTTTTAGGGAGTGAACCGTAGGACATATGTTTTTCACCATGCCATTCAAGCGGAGGGTTAATTTGTAGTGCTAGGATCCTTACTTGCTATCAGGTATCCCATCGTTGAGAATCATGGTCATTGGGATCTTCTGAGTCATTTTTAGAATAGTGTCCGGATTGCTCTATGTCAATGGCATCTGGGACTTCGCCTGTTGAACAGGTTTAAGTCATGCAAACTAGGTGATCACTACTCGTTCAGGAACATCATTAGTTGCATTAGTTAAATCTATATACCATCGGAGCTTTGGAAGAGGAGGCTGTTATTGTTGAGACAAGATTTTGATCGATGCCAACATATAAAGGTGCAATGAAGATCGTTTCATAGAGATAAGGTTTTTTAACTTCGAGTCGTGTTAGAAATATGTTAAAATCTATCCTCAAAGTATAACACGAATGCACAAAACAATATCATATCTTCATTGCTGAAATCTGTATATTTGAGGAATTGAAAAGTCACAGAAAAAGCCCAAACGGTCCAGGATCCGACCGGGAAAGAATGCAGAGTGATATAGACTGTGGACCAAGGTCCTCCGGTGGACCAAGGTCCTCCGGTCCACAGCCATAAACCGGTCGACCGGTCCAAATATGGGCGGTCGACCAATCAGGCTATTTTTTGTACATAACGGCTATTTTTCTGGAATTTTTAATTTCACAGAAACTCAACCAGTCGACCGGTGATTTTCAACCAGTCGACCGTTTTTGAACAACAAGCTTTTTTATGAAAGGTTGCTTCTATTTGTGAAGAGATTTCTATTCAATAATTAAAGGAAATGGACATAACTTTTTATAGAAACTCTTCATAAAGAATTGCTACCTTTCTACTATTATATAAACAACTTCAAACTTTTTTTACAATCACGAAATCATTCTATATTCTTTCTAATTTCTGAATTGCATTTTCATATTCTTTGCAAAACAAAAGCTCTCCAAGTTTCAAATACTTGATGAATCCTTGAATCGAATTAATATCATTTGATTCAACAAGCATTCTACTTCCTTAAATCTACGCATTAAAAATATATACTCGAGGATAAGATTATAGGAAAAGTGTACTACAAGTGACTAGTCCGTGTATTGAAGACACAATATATAGTCAATCAACTACTTTGTATTGAAATTCCGGTAAGCCTGTAGCCGTTCAAATCACGTGGGTAAGCTTGTGGCCCGTGAAATCAAGTAGGTAAGCTTATGGCCCGAGAAATCAAGTGGGTAAGCTTGTAGCCTGTGAAATCAAGTGGTGTATTGTGAACCTGTTCCTCCAAGTGAAGTGAGGTGGTTGATTAGTGAAAATCTAGAGAGAGGTCTGGGACTGGACGTAGAACGGTTCTCCGAACCAGTATAAAAAGACCTGGTGTGATTTTTTCCTTTCACTGCATTTACATATCTGTGATACTGCTTCTATGAGATCTTTCTATTTCATATTTATTTGCATAACTATTGTATTAGACAAGTAGTTGTGTTTTATTCCATATTACACGGTCCGAGTGTACTATTACCTGATAAGTACATGCACTCACACTTTCAATTGGTATCGGAGCCTGGCGTTCTAGAGACCGTAACAACATCTTAGAACAAATGGCAATAAAGAAATCTAGTCAGGGAATGAGAAAATGGAAGAGCAAAAAAGCAGGATCAGGAAAGCAAGGAAACAAATGTCTCATGGCTAAAGTCAGATCACAATCGGTATGTACAGATTCATTATATAAAGATCTTTTGATAAACCATGAAAAATTGTTGAAAGATTTTAAAAGTTTGAGTAAACTTAATGTAATCATTGTAGCCAAGGCTAAAAATTGTGAGCCAGAAAATTCCAAATTTAAAGAAGAAAACAATTTTTTGGTAAAACAAGCCAAATGTTTTGAAAATACCTTAGAAAAGCTTGTTTCTCAAAAAGATTCCCTTCAAAAAGAAAATGAGCGACTAGAAGATAAAAACAATGTTCTTTTAAAGGAAATCGATCTTTTGCAAAATAAAAATAAATCATTAGAAGAGTCCTTAAATAATTCTAGTTCTTTAATTTTATCTCTTGAAAAAGAGAATGGAGATCTAACTAAAAAGAATTTGGAATTATCTAAAGAATGTGAGACTTTAAAAGTTAATAATAATATTTTGCAAAAAGCAATCTCTGAATCAAAAGAAAATGTTGAAAAATTACAATCATCTTTATATAATTCAGAACCTCAAATTAGTTGTCTCGAAAATGAGAATAGAACTTTAAAAAGGAAGAATTCTGAATTAAATAAGGGTATTAATAGCAAAGTTTCTTTTGAAAATATCAATCGCGACTGTGGAATCAAATGTACAAATAAATTCGCAAAATTTAATAAAGGTCAATATGATTTAAACATGCTTTTATCTAGATCTCGACCTTTACATGACAAATGTGGTATAGGATATAATAATTGTAGAAATAGTACTAGATATGCTTTTATGTACAATAAGAATATCACTGCTAGTACTAATGCATATCCAAAACCAAATTATTATAGAAATTCGAATACTTCTATGACTAGCGGTATTTATAATAAATATAGAAGTACGAATAGGAATATCACTAGAGATTACTTAAGTATTTGGGTTCCTATAAGTTGGAAAAACATAGAAAAATATATCGATGATTATTTTGATTCAGTGGTTAATAATGAAAATTTTATATTTAAAGGTTCCATTAAACCCTCTTGGGTATGGTTACCTTCCATCTAACCCATGGACCCAAACAAAGCAAGTGGGTACCAAAACTATATATCTTATATTTTTTGCAGGTACACCACAATAAAGAGAAGGTTATTCGACATCTCTAAATATCTTTGAAAACTCAACTTATCAAAAAATCACATGATTCAGTATCCCCTAAAGGTGCTATAATTATTTGTATTCTCTACTACTCTCGATTACTGTGCTTATTATGGTATTTATTCTTTTTAATCGATGACAAAGGGGGAGAAATATTTTCTCTTATGATTATTCATATCATTCATGTTACATATACTATCATTTAAAATTATGTGCTTAACATGGTAATAGTAAATGTGATCTAACATTTGTTAATGCAGGAATCAAAAGGTAAGATTATTTATATTATGAACTAACAAATGTTGCAGAAATTCAGGAGGAGCTTTATATTTAGAGGGAGAAAATCCAAGGTGTTGTCATCAATCAAAAAGGGGGAGAATGTTGAGACAAAATTTTGATGAATGCCAACATATAAAGGTGCAATGAAGATCATTTCATAGAGATAAGGTTTTTTACTTTGAGTCGTGTTAGAAATATGTTAAAATCTATCCTCAAAGTATAACACGAATGCACAAAACAATATCATATCTTCGTTGATGAAATCTGTATATTTGAGGAATTGAAAAGTCACAGAAAAAGCCCAAACAGTCCAGGATCCGACTGGGAAAGAGTGCAGAGTGATATAGACTGTGGACCAAGGTCATCCGGTCCATAGCCATAAACCGGTCAACTGGTCCAAATATGGGCGGTCGACCGGTCAGGCTGTTTTTTGCACATAACGGCTATTTTTCTGGAATTTTTAATTTTACAGAAACTCAACTAGCTGACCGGTGATTTTCAACCAGTCGACCGTTTTTGAACAGCAAGCTTATTTATGAAAGATTGCTTCTATTTGTGAAGAGATTTCTATTCAATAATCAAAGGAAATGGGCATAACTTTTTATAGAAACTCTTCATGAAGAAATACTACCTTTCTACTATTATATAAACAACTTCAAACTTGTTTTACAATCACGAACTCATTCTATATTCTCTCTAATTTCTGAATTGCATTTTCATATTTTTGCAAAACAAAAGCTCTCCAAGTTTCAAATACTTGTTGAATCCTTGAATCAAATTAATATCATTTGATTCAACAAGCATTCTACTTCCTTAAATCTATGCATTCAAAGTATATACTCGAGGATAAGATTATAGGAAGGGTGTACTACAAGTGACTAGTACGTGTATTGAAGACACAATATATAGTCAATCAACTACTTTGTATTGAAATTCCGGTAAGCCTGTAGCCGTTCAAATCAGGTGGGTAACCTTGTGGCCCGTGAAATCAAGTGGGTAAGCTTGTGGCCCGAGAAATCAAGTGGGTAAGCTTGTAGCCCGTGAAATCAAGTGGTGTATTATGAACCTGTTCCTCCGGGTGAAGTGAAGTGGTTGATCAGTGAAAATCCAGGGAGAGGTCTGGGACTGGATGTAGGACGGTGCTCCGAACCAGTATAAAAAGCCCTGATGTGATTTTTCCTTTTACTGCATTTACATATCTGTGATACTGTTTCTGTGAGATCTTTCTATTTCATATTTATTTGCATAACTATTGTATTAGAAAAATAGTTGTGTGTTATTCCATATTACACGATCCCAGTGTACTATTACCTGACAAGTACACGCACTCACACTTTTAGTTATGAGACAATCACTATCTTGTATACCATCATAGCCAGCATGCCGAATCTTTTCAATAGCTCCTCACATTGATTAACATCAGTAAACAGGTGTTATGGCTCTAGGAAGAAATCCAGTCAAGCCTTAATGAATATTGTAGGACAAAACGTACTCTGAGCCGAAGGCGAGCCGTCAGCGGGTCTGGGCACAGCGTCAGTGGGGGTCAGGGGTCCCACAGTCCCGACGGCGATCTACCTAGCCGGTTAGGTCGAAAATGTGGGCGCCGCACGATTTTTTCGATTTTGGAAGATGGAGCCTTTTCTGAAATGATCAGAAAAATGCATTTTTTTCCAGAAACTGTCACTTTTTCGGGTTGGGTCATGACCCTTGTTCGTCATCACTTTTTTAGGTCGCGGTTTGCTACTGTCCTCCAATTCACAGTTCAGATCATAGCTTCAATTTGGATATCCTCTTCGGTTCGTGATAGCTCTTTAGACCCAGGTCGGTTCGTGGTTGAGTGTGTTCGAACGTGTCTCCAAGGTCGTGACTGCTCCGTGGGGTCGGTTCGTGACATCCCCCTGAGAGCGGGTCACCATCTGGCGATTCGCAGGATCAATCCCTTCATTTGTAGTGCGGTTCGTGAACTCACCTTGAGACTAGTTCGTGGCCTCTATGTTGATGCGGTTCGTGAATATGTTCACAACAATTTCTCCATGTCGTGTTTATTCCCTCGGTCTGGGTCTATACCCACGAGCAGCTCCTGACTCTAACGCATCTTCGGGTCACTGTAGCCTTACGGGTCATGGTTCATGGAGGACGAACCGCCCAGAATTGTTCGGCTTCAGCATACTCGACTCGAGCCGGTATTCTGGTCATCCGCTATATTCATGCGATCCTCCCCTCGACCTGCTTCGACATACTTTCCTCATTAGCCTCGTTCACCCGTGAAGCTTGTGAATCCTTATGTATTTTCAAAGGAATGAGGTTTTGATTTTTTGAAATCAACAGAATCTTCAAAAATGGTTGGAATGCAGATTATTTTCTTCGGATTTAGAAATCCAAATAGTAGAATAACAATCCGATAAGCTGAGAATTCAATTCTCAATGAAAGCCCCAAAATGTTAAACCAAAAAATGGTTCTAACACCCAAATTGTCGCATTTAAAGCATAGGATATGAAAAAATAACTGAATAATACGAGAAAAAGAAAGACAACAGGATTTTTATAGTGGTTCGGCGTTAATGAGCCTACATCCACTTCATATTTTCTCATTTCATTCATAGATTACAATTACAAGGAGTATAGTCACTCAATCACTCGAATTCAAGAAAAAGCAAGATAACAGGGTTTTTATTGTGGTTCGGCGTTAATGAGCCTACATCCACTTCATATTTTCTCATTTCACTCATAGATTACAATTACAAGGAGTATAGTCACTCAATCACTCGAATTTAATAAATAATTCTATCTGAATTTATTAATTTTATTGAGGAAGATAGTGGTTACTCTTGGAGAAGAGTTTCCATGGCTACCATGGACAAGGAGATGCCAAAAAGTCCCTTAAAATGGCCATGTATTCATGTATTTATATGCGTTAGGGATCTATGGATTGGGTGTCATGTGGCGTGCATCCGACGGTGTTCATTTGAGTAGTGGGAGAAGTGGATATGGTCTCCTTATTATGGATTGACATGTGCAGTTCATCCCATGAAAGTAGGAGCAGTTCATGCCTAGAAAGTAGGATCTCACCGAAGGGTAGTTGCAGCTCCAGGGGGTCGGGTCGTGATAATTGGACACGAGCTGAAGTCAATGAATGAGTGCGATAAGGCTATCACGAACAGGGAAGTGTGAACTGTGCCTTAAGCACCACGAGCCAGCTATCACGAACCGGGATCACGAGTGGGCAATCATGAACGGGTAATCACGAGCTGCACCCTATATCTGAGAATTGCAACAATGTGAATCGTTCCTTTGACTCGGAGCTCATCCACTGATTCATCCCGACATCTTTGTTCGTAAATGATGATCTCATGCTTTGTACTGTGTTTAATTGTGAGTACTCAAGCCATTGGCTTTGGGTCGCCTGGTCACAAAGCAGGCTAGCATAAACATATCAAGAGTCTCATTACATTTCGGAATATTCATTTTACTTGGTTCATTCTTCACATTAGGAATTACTCCCTTAAATCTTATCAAAGGTTTACATTTTTTAAACTTCTTGTTCAAATCTTTCTTTCATTATACCTCTCGCCCAAAATTGTTCTTATGATTTCTTACTCACAGAAAAGTTCATATTTGAAAACTTGTTAGATCAAAAATCCATTTCTTTAAATCTTTCCATTAAGGAAAACTCGTTTATATACAAGTGATCTTTAATCTTGGTTCCCATTATTGTTTATTAGGGAAAATTATTTCATTCAATCTTTATATTCAAATTTAATAAAGACTTCTTTTCAATTAATCTTAAGAAATCATCTTCTCCTGTTACTGGGATAAAAAGCAAATGTTATTTAAAACATCATCCACGATAAACCCAAAATCATATTTTTCATTTTAAATTATTAATTGGACTAATTTACTATGGAAAACTTCATTAATTCTTAATTAAAAGATTTATCATTCTATTGCAAATCATATATTCGTTATAGTGGGGCTGAAAGAATAACATTATTTAAGACGCCATTCACAACAAACCCAAAATTCAATTGATATCAAGTATAAGATTTAAACATAATTTACATCAACTTATGCTCAAAACCAATTCTCGTAATTAGTGAATACTGTAAGTGGAATAACGATATGAAACATCTTCCAAATTCCTCAGAATAGTAAGCATCTACACAACGGTAATCAACACCAAATATCCGAAGATCATTTCTATTAAAATTTGATTTTATTCAAATTTGATTTGCACAATTCTCATGATCTAAGTGCTGGGTCATTACGAACTAAACGCTTTTCATTTCAGTAAAATCTAATGGTCGGATCTCTCGATACATCAATTTGAAGTCGATAGTCGGCATTCACAAACTATTGATGTGTGATTAGTCCTATTCAAACCAAACATTGACTTATATTTCAAAATCATGTCGGATTACTTTCTAAATTATTAAATAATTATATAAACCATATATAACAGTTTTTAAAAATTATATATTATGTGTTCAACTTTAAACGTCAAAAAATAGTGTTTACCGTATTCAACATGTTAGGCTAAAAACACGAATATCGAAATGTAACCCAAAACTTAACATTTCCTTTCCAAATTACTTTGAGATCATTTATTATAAAATTTCCATATTTTAAATAATTTAAAAATATCTTGTTTCATTAAAATCCAATTTCAGTTTACTAACGGCACTAGTGTTGTTTTTATTCAAATTTGATTTGAACTTATCTCAAAATCTAGCCGTTAGATTTTAAAACTCTTAGATTCATTTGAAACTTCTTTTCATTTCGAACCAAACGTTTATCGTTTCGTGGTAATCTGAACAGTCTGATCTTCCTGTACGTCAATTTGAAGTCAATTGTCGAAATTCGTGAACATTGATGTGTGACACATATTATTCAAACCATATTATTATTTAATATAAAACTTATCGATTCATTTCAAACGTATTTTATAAAATGTTTATAAGTTCATCTAAAAATTATTCAAACTTCAAATTCAATTATATTTCAAAATTGAATATTCTAATATTAAAATAATAATATTTTTCAAAATTGAATATGTAGAAATCCAAACTTTTCTGACATCCATTATAAAAATAAATAAGATCATTGGAAAAATCCATTCAAGTTAAAAACGTCATTTATATACTTAACTCTAATTCATTTTTTGTATTACTCAAATCCTAATTTGAATTAAAATATGTCATTTTTAATCCAATTCTCTTTCAAAACTATTTCAACCTTTTTAATAGTTGTTTAAAATCGTATTAACTTCTTTTTCAAAATCGTTTTGGATTTAAAAATCCAATTTCCATTTTCCATGTCTATTTCATTTAAAAGAATATAATATTCATTTAACTCCTCAGCAGAACTCAACTCAGTCAAATCTCAAATAATTTCATATTCGTGGTGTCAATGTGTGTAAATACTTATAATAACAACCATAACAGCTCATCATTCATCAAACAACAATCATAAGATAAGCGTTAAAATTATCAACGCTTAAATGTGCATAAACAATATATATAAAGGTATAAATAAACGTCCATTATTCACAAAGCAATCATAACAACCACAAACAATCAATATATAATCAAAATAAGATTATAATAATTTTTTAGATCGGTTTAGGGAGTTCTCACCTTACGTTTTGATCGTTATAATAACAATCGATTTTCAGTTAAATTAAACGTGAGTTTAATTTAACCCAAAATTCCAACTTGCTTCAGATTCAACTAAATTTGTTTATTTATGAAGCTCTCGAACCCATGATTCCAGCATATCCAGTTTCATGCAATTCTTTAATATGAGAGAGAGACATAATCGTTTGATCATTAAAAAATTAACCACGGTAATTAATGAATTAATTATTAAACAAATTAGCTTAACCTTTCTTCCTAAAATACGTGTTCACCGTGCACCCTCCCTTCACAGCTTTGCGCCGCCACCTACGGCCACTAAGATGTCGGGTCACCTGCACTACTGCCTTTCTCCATGAGAGTCGCGCCTTCCCCACAGGTGGGACCCTCGATATGCCACTGTCGCTCCAGAAAACTGCCTCGACCACTAGCCACGTAGAACTCATTTTCGGCCGCTACCATGCATCGTTGACCACCAAGATTAATAGGTACCTCGGCCTCGCCACCCTTTACATCTTTCATGTTGGCACCTCCACCTGAAACCACCTCAGGTCGCCAGAAAATCCAAATACATGGTTGCTGCTTGTCAATAATGATTAACTCCGATCATCTCCATGCTGCACCTACCACGGCCATTTTTACAAAAACACCCTAATTACAAACTTGTACGCCAACCACGTAATAATTACCACAGTCTAAAGCCGTGGCAATTTTGGAATGGTTTTTGCTTGTGGCAAAGTGAATTCACATTGTTTTCACCCGTGGTGATTTTGGAATGTCTTTGGACCGTTCCATGTTGTGGGAAAATTTTTACTCTACAAATCCCCCATTCCCAAGTATTTCAAGCTCCTTTGTGAATAAAATAAAATCCGTCCGAGGGTAAACATGGCTCTGCAGATCTATATTTCATCCCAAAACAATTCACCGTCGCCATCGAAATCCTAATTTAACCAATATATTGTTTATTCCAAAGTAATTTAGAATCAAATTAAAATAGCTTTAGTTTGTGCTTCTAGTTACATTTCCAGTGCTATTTTTAAGGTAGTGAAATGTTTTTGGAAGCTCAGTTTTGATGATTTTGAGTTGTGTGGAATATAAGGCACGGTGACTGATTTTGTATCGCTTGATACCGATTAGATGATATCAGCCAACTTCATTTCATTGCTGACGCAGGCAGCAAAGTGGGAGGTTATACCATAGATGATCGTACGTATACCTGCTTTAAAATGGTAAGATATTTTGTGGATTTAGGGAGGTTGAATATATATATAGTATTCAAATTAAAATTGCTTTAACTTTTTTATGTTATGATTTACAAATATCACTAAATATGTATTAGATATGAAGATTCCATGTCATAATAAAAAACAGATTAAGTTGAACCTTTTCTTTAGCAATAAATGCAGTGAGATGTAATAAGGAGACTTTTCTTCGAAACACCCCACAAAACCTCTTAAAACTTCATTGATGTTTGGTAATTTTCCCTTTTTCTTGGACCTAGACCAGACCATGTTTCTTACTTTGTTACTTTTTCTTCTATATAACATGTACTTAGCTGCTATTTGGATAGAACTAATTGTGATACATGACGCTCTTTCCTTTCCCTTTTCTTTTTCCTATTTAGCTTCACCTTATATGCAGAACGCTACTTTCAGTATACAAAAACTACTTAAAATGGATGGCGCTGTGTTTTCCTTTAAGACCACTGAAATTCTACCCAAACATATTCCTACATTATGGTGCTCAAATTGCATGATACAAAATCATTGATTAGGATACTGGTTCTGTAACACCCCGTATTTTAACAACAATAAAAGAGGATAAATTAAATAATAATTAATTTAATATTCAGAATTAAGGGAAACAGACTGCACTATTGCATCCGTATCAAAATTCTGGTCAAGATAGACAATTGGTTTGCGTAAAATGGACAACGTATGAAGAAGTTATGAGGGTTTTAACATTGTATACGCGCTAAAGAATTATATATATACATATGAGTCAGATATGAGTTAGAACTTATTCAAAAAGGGTTCAAAATTCAAAATCGCATGAAAACTGAATGGGCGATAAATTTCCCACTCTAGGGGGTCGACCCCCCTAGAGGGAGGTCGACCCAGTTATCGACCCACCCAAAGGGTGTTGAGGACTATTTTCACTGGCATAGTCGGTTTGGAGGCTGGAAGCTATAAATAAAGGACTATTTTCACTTATTTTCTGTCCTGAAATGCAATAGATGCTAGATGTTGTCAGTAGATGGACTAAACCTAATTCTATTCATTTTCTGCAAATCAAATTCTGAGATTCAAGCATAGATTCAACACCAATTTCTTTTCTGTCTTCTTAACAATCCAAACACTGTGAGTTGGTTACTTTTAGGTTTAAATGAATAAAAGTAAATTGTGAAAGACTGTTATTTGGATATGTTGTACACTATGAATCTATGCCATTGTTCAATCTTATACTATGTCATGATAGATCTACTTCTCTAGATCTAATTCAATTGTGGTTATTCTATTATGTCGCCTTTGTGGATCTTGATTTGTAACTATATTGTGGTTAATGTTAATTTGTATAGTTACAGCATTGGTTAGATCTAATTCTTTATGTAAATCACCTTTCACCTGTCATATTGTGGTCAATTTAGATATGTTATAAATTGGACATGTGAATCCATATTTAGATCTAAACATGCTACTATGTCATCCTAATTATGTTAGATCTGTTTTTATGTCCACATTATATTTATGCTAGATACGTTTTTATGTCCACCTTATAATTATGCTAGATCTGTTTTTATGTCCACCTTGTTATTATGCCAAACATGCCTATGCCAATACATATGTTTATTCCAAGTCATGTTAAACAATCACTTTGGTTATATTCCTATTATTTTCCCTATTATCATTTTCGACTAGGCTATTATCTACCCTAGGCATGCCGCCAATTTTATGATTGCGCTAGTTAAGGAATGGGGAAAAGGTTAATATTGGCATAATTTGAAAATGAACATCATTGGACACATAATTCAAATTACTGGGTAAAGTTGGCATTAACACCAATAAAGGTATAGGTTTAATTAATTGGTTAATTAATTAAAAATGGAATGTCTAGTAATTATAATTAGGAATTGTAATTGCACTTATGACACGAGGTTAGGTTGCACTAGTGGTGGAAGTCTGCCCGGACCCAACTGGCATATCCAGCAGCCACTAATGTTGAACCTAATATGAGAGGTCTAAGTGCGCAAATACGAATCAGGCTAAGACACGAGGTTAGGCCCAATTGTGGAATAAGACTGCCCGGACCCGCGACTGGCATATACAACATCCATAAGTTGTAGGCCTAATGTGGGAGCCCTAGCCCTTTATAAACCATAATTGGACATGGTAATGTATTGGACTACTTAACCTAATTAAATCCATATGGATTGTATGATTATGAACTTAAGTTAGGGTTAAGTAAAATTGGTTGGACAATGGGTGGGTTAAGTAAATCTGAGGGGGTGGATAATATTTACATATTGGCCAACAGACTTAACCCAATAAGGTTATGTAATTAAAGACACCTAGTGGTATACATAACCGATGGAAAATATAGAAGTTATGTAATTAAAGACACCTTTTAGGGTAAGCATAACTGTTATAGGGCTATGTAATTAAAGATACCTAGTGGTGTACTGTGACAACCCCAAACCCCCGTTCCACGGTGGCAAGGGTAATCTTTGGAATATAACACATAAACAAATAACAGCAGAACAGAAATACACAAATACACTAGAGAATTAACAACAGAATACAATGAATAAACATAATCATTAGAGTTACACAGTATACATGATCATACTTAGTACAAAATACAGTTAAGCTTTACATAAAATGTCTACAACGGAATCAAAACATAATATGTACAACAGAAGCTAAACAACATAAAAAGAAAGAAGTGATAGAATCCATCTTCAGCTCCATAGATATCCAGAAAGAGCCTGCTAAAACCTGAATATAAGGCTGCCAGTGTAGAAAATAGGGCACCTTAGTTTGCAAGTGAAACAAACTACGAGTCAGTCATGGGACTGGTATGAGAAATCTACTTAACTTATTTTATAAGGCCAATCACAGGACCATGCTGCTAACGCGAAACTGGTTTACTCCATTGGATTGCCAGTGCTAAAAACAGGTAAATCATTTAAACATCGCAATGCTTTTTACAAAAATGAAGCCATTATAAGACCCAGTTCCCTTCACACAATGCAACGCAAACCGGAGGATAGAGTTTTACCTTATAATGGCCAAAAGATGCTTGATACGAATAAATCAAAATCATTTGCTATTATTACTAGTTTTTATATGTTTCAAAAACAATTTCAATCATAAGTATCAATCATAGACGGCATGGGTACCATATATCATGTCACCATATATAGGTTTACAATCAAAACCGCACGATGTCGTATTTGGAAATTGGATTTCCGTCATGAACCAAGGCAATGGATCGTCCTTACCGCATCAAGACGCTCTAGCCCGTGTCTCAGGAACAGCCGCAACTGCACCTTGGATCGTCAGGGTCGGTCCATACGGAGTGGATTAAAATGCCTAAACACTGCGTTTCCCTACCCTATGGGGCGTCAACTTGTCATATACCGAACAAACCATCGGCCCAGTAGCGACCGCGACAACCGAGGCACCTCGCTATCCATCATCCACATAAATAAAATGCCCGGGCATGTAAATCCCAAAACACCACTCCTAGCTAGAAGGAAACACATGTCCTCCCTGAAGTCCTCTCCCATTTCTGGTTCATACCGGGGTGTGAGGCTCGCGAATCAACGCCAAACACATAGCTAGCTATTTAAAGTCATGCTTTGATCAACAACCACAAGGCTCTGCTTTTCAACAAAAGCCTTGATCACTGCATCTCAACATGCCACACGGGAAATTCACACCATGCAACGGATGTATATCAATCACACAGAATGAAATCCAATGTCGGATACATAGTCCATTTACAAGTCCGTTTTGGGTCTGAATGAAACCGGAGGCACCTTATTCCTCTCCCGTATGTCCAATACAGGAAAGAGGCCCTCGCAAATCCGAACGATCAACAAGTACGTCTGGACAACCACCACTGTAACCCCTTCAGGGCAGCAACTCCCATCAAAGGCATCAGTAGCCATCCATTCGATGTGAAGATCATCGGTCTTGCACCATCTTCATGTCTTCGACTTCTAATCGTTGATCAATTATTTGAAATAAAAATTAAGTCGGCCTTTTCAAATAATTCATGTATATTTAGAATTCAAATCAATTCATTTCCTGGTTAACTTATTTGACATCTATAATTCAGTTCATTAATGCAATTTTCACGTCAAACATATTCAACCATCAAATATCAATAAACCGAGTAAATTTAGATTATTTCTATTTCATATCATTTATAATATTCTATAACAATTCATCGCCATTTTTATTTATTTAAAAATAGCCAATTTATTCAAACAATGCTTCAGGCCATAACGCGGCCATGGCGCTGTTTTTCTTCAGATTTGATTTACATATATCTGAAAATCTAACTGTTGGATCTTTACAAATTTTATACCATTAGAAAGAACTTTTAAAAACAGATCCAAGGGTTCCAGTTTTGGGAAAATCCGACAGTCAGATCTCCCGGTATAATCATTTGAAGTTATGATTTCGAAATGTGTAATGCAGCATTGTTATTCGATTTATTTTAATTTATTTATATATATATATAATTCATTCTGGCGCTGTTTTAATTCAGATTTGAATTAAACATTTTGCACAATCCAACCGTTGGATCTTTGCAAACCTGGTATCGTTGGAAAGATATTTCCAAAGTGAACAAAACGGTTTCGATTTTGGGAAAATCCGACGTCGAATCTCCCGCAATAATCGTTTAAAATCACGGTTTCAAAATACAAACTGCAGCTTCGTTATTCATTTTATTTTAATTATATTTACATATATATAAATATAATCCATTCTTTTATTTCCAAACCATTTTCATTTCATATATTTGATAAAAATAATATTTTTACCAAACAAATATTTATTTCAACATATGTCAATTTTTAACACTTCATATATATAATAAAAATGTGATTTTTAGTATTAAAACAACTTATTTCAAACATGATTATTTTTATCGATTCGTATATATTATAAAAATGTGATTTTTATTGTTTAAACAATTTATTTCAATCTTGAATATTTTATTTACTTCATATACTTGATAAAAATGTGATTTTTATCTTTCAAACAATTTAATCATCATATGAATATTTTTCCAACACATGAATATATTTCAATACATGTATATAAATCAAAATATGAATATTTTAGAAAATTTCGGTAGCATAACTACAGGGGGTTAAAAACCGGCACCGTCCCGAGTACGGCTCCTCGCACTACCTTACGCCTTGCAGCGTTCCCTAAGGGGATTATCCTTATAATCTAAATATTTCGATTCATTTTCATATCATAATGGATTTTTCCACAAACAATTCCAATTTTGTTTCAATTACAACCTATCATTATCAACCATTTGCTTTTATCAACCAAATTTCGCGTCAACCAAAATCCAAACAATCACAACCAATATATATCGTCCATGGTCTATGGACGAGGGGAGTATATATATACGTATATAAATATATTTTCATTTCATTTCAACTCCATTCAATGCACATATAATGTTTACAACGCATATATAACCTATACATCGCACATATAATTTATACAACGCTTATACATGAGGTGTACAACGCTTATATAACTTATACATCGATTATATAATTTATACATCGCCATTCCATATCGTTTATAATTTAGAAATCTCACATTGGGTTCCACTCCTGCAAAAATTGTAGGAAGCTTCAAAAATTCTCCGGTCTCTTCTAGAATGTAGAAGACGTCCACACGAGTCCAATGTCTCTTGTTTCATTGGATTTCGATAATATAGCAAAAAGATATGATTTTTATAGTTAAATCAAAATCCGTAGAGCTTTTAATTGTTATAAATCATTTAAAATAATTTCAGCCGTGTACCTCTTTAAACTGTTCAGAACTAGGGCCTCGATTTTTGTCCAACCCGTCGACGTTGGTGATGATCGGTCGATGCCACGCGAAGCAGCTTCGAAGGCCGCGCTTGAGGGTGGTGGTGCCAGAGAAATCGATGGCGAGGATAAGTTACGGCGGCGCGATGAAGACTCGGAATTTGGAGTTAAAGATCTCCACAAATACACCACGAGAGGAGGCGCCACACGCATGGATTTGAAGATCCAAGAATCCTCTACAAAATTGTCAACTGGGCCATTTGATTTCGGTGTGCGGATTTGAAGATAAGGAGGAGAGAAGAATGGAGCAATTGTCGCCGTTGAGATTGGGGTTTACGGGTTTGACTTCTGGAGCGAGATAATGAAGGAGGATTTTGATTTGTCCATCATATAATTAATTTATTTTTAATTCTTTTATTTCAAACCCCTTAGTCCATACGAACTCCAATTCAAAACCAACGACTGTTGTCCCAAGCTAATACCCCTATTCCAAACACAAGGAAATATGTTTTGTAGGCCCATTCGACTGTTTCAGTCAGTTATTCTTCAAATTAAAATATAAAACATTTAAATATGGATTTGAACGTACATTTCAATTTGCTGGGGCCACATACTGATCCCAAAAATTCTAGAAAAATAAACATAGCTATGTTTGGGCGAAATGGTCCCAAAAAAACTAGTTTCGTCGAATTTGGAGACCGTTTGAAAAATGGCCATTTTTTGGTTGATCCAAATTGACTGAAATTAACCAAACACATTTTCTTTTGCCATGCTCACATATTAACTCCAAAAATTATGGAATTTGAAACCTAGCAATAATTTGATATTACAAATCCAACAAAAGTGTTTTCGTCAAAAACAGAGGTCGTTTGTAAAATGTCTATTTTCAAGGGCTATATTACTCCATAGCGACCTTTCTGAAAATTCATTTAGCCATAACTTTTGATTCCCGCTATAAAATTTTGATTTTTCAGATTCGTTAGAAATATCTTAAAAAGATTTAAATATTTTGGTTTCACTAAAATCCGATTTATTTTGAATCCTGTACAGTCAGTCAAAGTTCGAATTCAAATTTTCAAACTACCATGCCATTTCAGGCCTTGTTTTATAATTAAAATAAATATATTCGCTATAATTTCGATCCAAATAGATTTTTGATTGCTATTACTTAAAATAATTTATTTTAAATATTCAAAATCCACTAAAATAGCCAAATTAAAATTTATATATTGGTTCTGATTTTCCGGGTTATTACAATCTCCCCCACTTATAATCTTTTCGTCCCCGAAAAGAAACGAAGCTGAAAGTTGTTTAACTAACCAAATCAACTTTCATTCTGGCTTTCATTCTTCAACTTTTCAATTTCTAAGAATTTTATTATTCTTCAAAAATTTGGCTAACACCCTAAATTTTCGAAAAATTTCGCCATAACCTCCTGTGTACGGGGAGGGGTTTGGAAATTTATTTGGGTCATATTAGGTACCCAATAAATCCTAATAAGCATACACTTATTTATATTGATATATTCTGGTGTCCACATGGGAGTGTGTATAGATCATAACTCCAGAGAATAAATTCTCGTCACCCTATAAATGGTTTTTGTGCCTTAATGACTATAGAGACGTGTTTATTGTCATCTCCAGACCCGTCCGGTTTTTTTAATTAATTTGGCAATTTACCGTTACATTTTATATAGTCCATATCAGTCTTTGGTTCAACCTATAATATAGTCATCGCCATACAAGCCTCTCACTTGTATGGTAAATCTTCAACCTCGTCACATAAGCTCCAAATGCTTATGTGGTATATGATAGAGTATGATATCTTCAGGAAGTATGCCATGTATTGTAGTTCAAAATTAATTGTTACTATCCTATGGCGAAATTTATTATTTCACACAGAACAACCAGCACTCCGCGTTCAATGGCATTCACAGGAGTTGATATAATAATAAAATTGCGCATCCAACTCATTAAGGTTTACCTATTTGTCGGGCACGCAAATAAATTTTTTACTCAACAACAAATCCATTTACCTGTTCAAACATATATGATGTACATGCATGTATTTCTATCTATTTTTAAATCAGTTTAATACTTGATTCATTTTGCATAAATTTTCCTTTCATTCTCTTATTGATTAAATTAAATATCATTCCAATATTTTGATTAATCATATTCTTAATCACTCAACACAAACATCTATCACTTTTTTGGTAACCTTTCAAAAATATACTAATTAATTCATATACTCTTTTAAAATCATTCAGACTATATAGTTAAAAAAATTACATCCATGAAAAGGAAACAATAGCAAAGTAGAAAACAAAACGGAAATGCAAAATATTGTAAATGTACCTTGCACCAGAGTTAATCAGAGATATCCAGCCTGCAATTAGGATAGGCTTTCTTAATGCTCTCCTCAGTTTCCCAGGTACAGTCTCGCGGATCTCCACTCCATTGCACTTTGACTAAGTGAACCTTCTTGTTCCTCAGCTCTTTAGTTTCTTTGCCAATAATCTTTATCGGCTCTCTTCTCACAGCTAATTCTGGAGTAATTTCCAAATTTCATTGCGTAGCTTCTTCCACGACCAAGTACGGATCATGCACGTGCTTTCAAAGTTGAGATACGTGAAACACATCATGAACTCCAGGCAACCAATCAGGCAGTTGAACCCTATAAGCAAGAGTTCCAATCCATTCAATCATAGGAAATGGACCAATAAATATGGGCGCCAACTTCCCTGTTTTACCAAATCGGACTACTCCTCTCATCGGAGAAACCCTCAAATACACGTAGTCACCAACAGAAAAAGGCAAATCTCTTCTTCCCGAATCTGCATAGCTCTTCTGTCGGCTTTATGCGGCTAGTAATCGTTTCTTAATGAAATTGACTTTATCCGCAGCTTCGAGAATCATATTTGGTCCCAACACAAGTCTATTGCCAGTTTCTACCCAACAAGCGGGAGACATGCACGGTCTACCATACAGTGCTTCGAATGGTGACATTTCCAGGCTCGATTGGTAGTTGTTGTTGTATGAGAACTCATCCAAATGCATGTGGTCTTCCCATGATCTGCCAAAATCAATAACACAAGCCCGCAATAATTCTTCTAGAATAAGATTCATCCTCTCAGTTTGATCATCTGTTTGAGGATGATAAGCGGGGCTCAAGTTCAGTTTCGTTCCCAATTCTGCTTGGAATTCTTCTTAGAATTTACTAGCCAAAATCGGGTCACGATCACTAACGATACTCATGGGAACTCCATGCAGTTTAACAATTTCCTTAAAATAAATCTACGCCAGACTCTGGGCGGTTCTATTTGATCTGACAAGTATAAAATGGGCGGTCTTCATAAAACGATCTATGATCACACAAATACTGTCGTTTCCTCTCCTAGTTCTAGGAAAACCATCTATGAAATCCATAGAAATCTTTCCCACTTCCAACCTGGAATTTCCAACGGTTGCAACAATACAGCGAGTTTCTGTTGATCGCTCTTGACTTGTTGATAGGTGGAACACCTGCTAATGTATAATGAAATGTCTTGTTTCATAGATCTCCACCAGAAAGTGCGTTTGATATCATTATACATTTTTCTCACTCCTGGATGGATACTCAGTTTGGATTTGTGACATTCATCCAATACTTCTCTCCGGAGCTCAGATATGTTTGGAACACAAATTCGACCCTTTAACATCAGAATCCCATTGTTATCAATCTGAAAACTCGAGGCCTCATCTTTCTGAATTCTCTCTCTGATCTTCTGAATGAAGTGATCATCCTTCTGAAGAGCAGATATGTTATCAATCAATGAAGGCGTGATTACAAGGTTAGCGATGATTACATTCTTTCTGTTAAGCGCATCAGCCACAACATTGGCTTTCCCCGGAGTATATAAAATATCAAGATCATATGCCACAAGAAATTCTTACCAACACTGCTGCCTCATATTCAGATCTTTCTGAGTGAATAAATACTTCAATGATTGACGATCGGTATATAATTCGAACTTCCCACCCAATAGATGATGCCTCCATATTTTCATAGCAAACACAATGGCTAACAGTTCAAGATCGTGAGTTGCATAGTTCTTCTCATGCGGCTTCAACTGACAGCTAGCATAGGCGACTACTTGACCTCTTTTGTAACACCCCACCTCCGCTAGGGTCACTCACAAGGGAATGCACTAGGTTTGGTGAAGCATTATCGAGGTAAACATGCACAAAAATATTACAAGACAGAACATATATATATATATATATATATATATAAAACAACGGAAGTAAAACAAATTTCATTACCTTATAAAATAAGGTCTAAAGCCTTTTACATCAGAATACATCAAAACCTGTCTTGCAATAGTAAAGAAGCATAAAACCATTTCATAAATTATTCCCCAAGTAAAACAGTAAAGTAGCCATAGCCAAGAAAAGTCCAAGCCATGCGTGATGACCTTCAAGTAGAAGAAGTCCGAACTAGATAACAGTGTTTCCTCCCTGAAAACCTGGGGGGAGGGGAAACGGAAGAAAAGAGGCAAAAGAAAACGGGGTCAGTCATAAAGACTGGTAAGTCCTATCTACTTCCAGTATAAAAACAGGTAAAGGTAACATGACATGCATAAACTGAAAGTAAACATAAGGATGACTACGAGATAGATAAACTAAAATAGGCTGAACTACTGTAGCAAGGTAAACTAAGATATCATGATAAACTACGGTGTCATGATAAGTCAAGGTATCCCATTGTCCAGTTTCTATCAAGTATAATATCCCGAGGTATCTATCCTGTATAACGTCCCACGGTATCTATCATGTATATTTCTCATGGTCCTAACATGTATATTTGCTCTGCACCTCTCGTACTAGTATCCCAACCCGCGTCATGTGTTAACTATGAATGTCCCTTGCCCAATGTCATGTAATGGTCCATGTCAACCTAATATATAGCATATGTAGGTTTTCCCAACTCGTATGTTTCTTTCCATGTATAAGTTCAGTCCTTTGCCGTAGGCCATACGGGCTTTCCCATGTAAACGTTTTATCCTTGAGGTTATTTTGGACTGCTACCCTTGACCTAGTTATGCTTCCTTACCATGAACTATCGCGCGTTCGCTTAGGATTTATGCCACCTAGGACCCCTAGGGATTATGCTACCTAATGAACGTTTCCGTGTCTCGGTTTGGGTTTTGGCCACCTAGGACCACTAGGGATTATGCCACCCGTCAACCGCGCCCTTTTATCCCATGAATGTATCGTGAACCGTTTTCCATGTCTAGGCGCACATGTTCCTCAATGTGCCATCCGAGTTCCGTGCTAGGGCAAATCAAGAAATACGGAACTCGGTCGGGAGCTTTAAGTCGTCTGCTGATGCAGATATCAAGGTCTGTTTTTGTACCCGTGGCTATGGTCCCACGTGACCCCTCCCTCAACTACTGAAAGGCAATCCAAGAAAAATCATGTATGAGAACTGCACTAGGCCCATCGATGCCCACTTCTAGATAGCCAACCTCACCCATAACTCGATAGCTAGTATATGGTCTGTTGGGAGTTCCCTGCCTTTCCGTACGTACACGATTGACTAAAGATGGTAGGTAGTCGGCGACATGCTATCCCGGGGCAAAATCAAGTATCGTCGACTCCACGCTAATCCATCCCAGTCTTTAGGTCGCTCGCATAGCAACCAAGGCATACTCTTGGCTCTTCTACCGCAGACCTTAACCCCTGTGAGGCCGGGTTTCATGGACCACTTGCCACCTCACAGAGGGATACCAAGAGTACCCTCACGTTCCCCCGAAGCTTCCGCTTCGTCACCCAGTTCGCTGGAGCTTTTATCCAAGTCAGATAACTTGCTCCTCCTCGTATACTAAGCGATGACCTACCGTACCAGGTTACTCATCTCTTTATGAACTAGTCCCATGTCCTTAGCTAAGAATTATTACTTAGTTACCCTTAACTAAGGTTTACCACTTAGCCCCTCTTTCCGCTATCCTTGTTAACTACGATTTCCAACCTAGTCCCCTGAGCTAGGGTTTTGTCAAATGGGTTAAGTGTTGTTATCCAAGTTCATGACTTAACCCGCCTACGAATCATGTCAAGATTGGCTAAGTACTCAAGTTCAAGACTTAGCCCTACAGGTTGGTTAAGTGTACCAAGAAGCTCGTGACTTAACCTTATCAAATCAGACTGGTTAAGTATTTATTTGTCTTAACCCTATCAGGTTATCATGTTAGATTGATTAAGCATAGATTATCTTAATCCCATTAGATTATCGAGTCGGATTGGTTAAGCATGGGTTAGCTTAACCCCATCCACTATTCGTATTACAATGGTTAAGCCTACGTTTAAAAGGTCTTGTGACTTAACCCTATCAGGTCCACCTATTAGATTGGTTAAGTATAGGTTACTTAACCTCATCAAATCATCACGTATAATTGGTTAAGTATAAGTTACTTAACCCCATTAAATTATCATGTTAAATTGGTTAAGTATTGGTTACTTAACCCCATTGAATTACCAAGTTTAGATTGGTTAAGTGTTTAACTTAACCCCATCGAATTCCCGTGTTTAGATTAGTTAAGTTTAGGTTACTTAACCCCATCTAATTACCGTGTTTAGATTAGTTAAGTCTTAATTACTTAACCCCATCTAATTACCGTGTTTAGATTAGTTAAGTCTTAATTACTTAACCCCATCTAATTACCGTGTTTAGATTAGTTAAGTCTTAATTACTTAAACCCATCTAATTTCCAAGTCGGATTAGTTAAGCGTAAATTACTTAACCCCATCCCCTAATTGTCTTGTATGGTTAAGTGTCATTAAGAGATCAAGCCCGGTCCCACTTAACCTACCCATTCGTGTCATATCGGTTAAGTGTCATTAGTCAACTTTACTTAACCTTATCATGTGGCATTAATTTAATTAATGCACTCTCAACCTCTCACATTAGACCTTGTTGTGGTTACTAGTTAAGCCGGGCGGGTCCGGGTAGTTTTACACCACAACCTAGTCTAACCTCGGGTCTTAAGCGCGATATGACCAACTTCTCACATTGGATCCTATTGTTTGTAGCCACTAGTTAAGCCGGGCGGGTCCGGGTAGATTTGTGCTACAAACTCAACCCAACCTCGAGTTGGCCACTTTCATGTTTGGTCTAGTGTCATAGTACACCTACAACCCATACGTATCTAGCCCCAAGTTCCACGTTTTCGTATGTGTCATGTTCATGTTTACGTGTTTCAAGAGTGTCCCCTTTTTCATGCAACCCCATGTCAAGTTTTTCATGTCACACCCACGTTTTTTCCTAAGCTACCCAAACGTATTTCCATCCCAAGTGGAAGCAAGTCACATAGTAGGGTATTATGCCAACATATTTTCCACAAACATGCATAGTATCATAAGGGAATTTGGCCATAAATATGCATAGTATCATAACGGAATTTGGCCACAAGCATGCATAGTTTAATAAGAGGATTTGGCCACAAACATGCATAGTGTCATAAGGGAATTTGGCCACAAACATGCATAGTGTCATAAGGGAATTTGGCCACAAACATGCATGATACATAAGGGGTTTGGGATCATTTACATGCATAAGCCCCAAAGTCAAATCTTTGCCAATGTTTCACAAGTCAAATGGTTCCCAAAGGTTCATGCTAGCATTCCATAGATAAAGATTCAAACTTGCAAGATATACTAGGTTATACATAACATGAGTGGCATGATTAAGTCACTAAAACATAACCCAAAGTCATATGTTCATGATAAAGGGGCAAACTTGGTTTACATGGGTTAACATACTCATGTTACATCTCATTTTATCCCATGTCACATTAGAACTACCGTTAGAATCTACAAGTAGCTAGAACTTACATAGTGTGGGGCAAGAGGGCTAGGAGCATGAATCGTTTTGACGAAGAAAGGTGGCTCCTTTGTCGAAGAACCATCATGAAACTCGCATAGCAACGTTGATTTGGCCTCTATTTGGTGTAGCAAGCTTGCACCTTTCGATTCGGATCCGATTTGCATGCATAGTCTCTTGGAGTTGGAGATGGAGGCCATGATCACTTGGCATTTGGGCAGCACTTCGTTGCAAGAGTGATTTATGAGGGGTTTAGGGTAGGCTTAGGGTCTTTTTATAGAGATTAGGAGTAGTTTAGGCCGTTAGATTAACCCTAGGATAGATCCAAGCCCTCAAAAATCGTCACAAGCCTCCAAAACAAGACCCAGGAGCCAAAACAGGTGCACCTGGCCGACCTGGCCGACCAGCCAGGTCGACTCCCTAGTCGACCTGGTCCCACCCAGGTTGACTCCCAGGTCGACCTGGTTCTGGCGGGATTTTTCCCGCCTAGCTTGATTTCTGAAATTTTGAATCTGTTTTCGTTTTTGAATTTTTCGTGAAACTTCGCGAGGTCATATCTTGGTCATACGGACTCCGATTTACGAAATTTCGGACTCTATTTCGCGTATTTTCCCGAGACGAACGCAATGGCATAGCCCGTTTAATCTGATTCAGAATTTATAATTTAATTCCGCCTTGATTCTTGTCGTAACACGTTGTTTAAAATTCGGGTTGTTACATCTTTGCATTAATACCGCACCGAGACCTTCTTTAGAAGCATCTGTCTAGACTTTCAAATCGTGATTGCCATCGATAATTGTTAACAGTGGAGCAGTTATCAACCTTAACTTCAGCTTTTGGAAATCTGTCTCGCATTCTGGAGTCCAATTCAACCTTGAATGTTTCTTAGTAAGCTTCGTTAAGGAACTTGATATCTTCGAAAAATCCTTAACGAACTTTCGATAATAACTATCCAACTCGAGAAAACTTCGGACTTCAGTGGGTGTAGTTAGCTGCTTCCAATCTTGAATAGTTGTGATTTCAATGGGATCCACAGAAATTCCTTCTCTTGACACGAAGCGACCAAGAAACTTGACTTCTTCTTGCCAGAATATACATTTGGAAAAAATTTCTTTTAAAACATTCTTCCTCAGAATCTCTAACACTTGTTCCAAATGTTTTGCAAGCTCGCTCTCTGACTTAGAGAAGATTAATATGTCATCAATGAAAACTAGCACGAATTTATTCAATACTTCTCTGAATACCCGGTTCATTAGATCGACAAAATAAGCTGGAGCGTTACATAAGCCAAACGGCATTACTAACCACTCGTAAAATAAATTTGGACCACTGAATGCTGTCAAAGGAACACACTCTTCGGCAATTCGAAGCTGATGGAAACCTGCAGCTAGGTTCATTCGTGAAAATACTTGTGTGCCACTCAATCGATCCAATAAATCATCAATTCGCGGCAATGGATATTTATTGTTTAATGTTTGCTTGTTCAAGTCACGATAATCCATACACAGCCAGAGAATACCTTCTGACTTTGGGACAAACACCACTGCTGCTCCCCAATCAGAGAAATAGGTCTGATTAGACCCTTCCATACAAGATGTTGAGTTTGATTGTCTAAATCTTCTTTATCCTTCAAGGTCATTCTTCGAATAGTGTGAACTACTGGCCTTGCGTTTGGAATTAAAGAGATTTTGAAATCGATTTCTCTACGCGGAGGTAAGCTAACAACTTCTTCGAACACATCCGCATAATTTCTCATGAAAGGGATATTTTCTATGTTGACCCGAACATTCTCTGTAATGACGGGAGCAGGTTCTAATTAAGCAAGAGAAACATCCAGAGCTGACCAAAGTCTTTTCTATCAAAATTCGGACCTTCACATGGAATGGTTATGTTTTTGCCTTAACAACTCTCTCGGCGCATTTAACCTCAGCTTCATACTTGGTTAACCAATCCAATCCAAGAATAAGATCGATTTTGGTAAAATTCATGACGATCGAGATGGTAGGGAATCGATAACGAGAAAAAGAGGCAGGCACCCCACAAATCCAACTAAGATTGAGGGATCCCCCAACTGGATTATGGACAGTCATGGGTGCTTTGAGCTTTTTCAAATTCAAATCCAGTTTCTTAACCGCATTACTTGCAATAAAGCTCCGTGATGCACCCGTATCAAATAATAATTTAACTAGAATATCTTTAACATTAAGCGTGCCTTCTAAAACATCTGGTCTCGCTTGACTGGCTGAGGATGCAGGAAATTCTACCACTTCATTTACCTGCACTACTTCAGATTTCATTAATAGCCGACAACCTTGCTTTACACTGCCAGCCCGATGGCAAAGATTACATTTTCTATTCGCTTGAAACTTGTTCTTAGATTTAAATTTATCCTTTATTCGTTTCTTTAAGGGTCCGCAATTTATCGACAAATGCCCTTTCTGGTTACAGTTAGAACAGGTGGCAGTTGTTACTGGTTCTTTCTCAGATTTAACCCTTTTCCTCTTGACTCTTGGCTTCTTTCTAACCCCAGACATCGTACTTGCCTCAGGCTACGTACTTGTCTCTGGGCCATCAGTTTCGAATTTCCTTTTGTTGCTAGAGCCGACTTCCTCTTCATCGCCCAAAAGGCCTTGCTTATCCAGATCTTCATACTGGTAAGCCATGTATATCATTTTAGAAAAAGGCTGTTGCACATGTGCAGTTACACTACTTTGGTACTTTCTTTTAAGCCCGTTAATACACCGTAGATTCTTCCTCTTAGGATCTTGAATTAGATGCGGGGAAAAACGAGAAAGTTCATTGAATTTCTTATGATATTCCAGAATGGTCATATCTCCTTGTATTAGATAATAGAATTCATCACATAACCGCTCAGTTTCTTTTGGAGGAGTAAAACTTTCATTGAAAATTTCTCTAAATCTATCCCAGGTAATATTACCTTCTGGATTATCTTTAATAATGGTTTCCCACCAGATTAAAGCTTCGTCTTTAAGTGCCCAAGACGCCAGTAATCTTTTCTGATCATCTCTCAGCTTTTAACCTTCAAAGATTTTCTCAGTAGAGAGCATCCATGCTTGTGTTTGAATAAAGGACTCATTGCTCGAAAACGATACTCCACCCAGATTTCGATAGTTGTTTAATAGAGCCTCAATATCTGGTTCTGACCTATTTCCTCTACTTCAGCCACTCATTTTTCAATGTCTGCAAATTGCAGACAAAGTGGTAGGCTAACAGAAAAGGTATTTTAAAGCATAGAGACATATACTTGAATGTAAATGTGTCTATCAGGGTGTATTTCATTCTACTACACTCATTCTAGGATATTACTGATCCTATCTGAAATGAATAACCAATCTTAGAACACTACTGGTTCTATTTTTGACGAGCTCGTTAATTGTTATATTCCGAAACTAAGCTTAACCAAAGCTCTGATACCACGTTTGACGACCCCAAACCCCTGTTCCGTGGTGGCAAGGGTAATCTTTGGAATATAACACATAAATAAATAACAGCAGAACAGAAATATATAAATACACCAGATAATTTACAACAGAATACACTGGATAAACATAATCATCAGAGTTACACAGTATACAGGATCATACTTAGTACAAAATACAGTTCAGCTTTACATAAAATGTCTACAGCGGAATCAAAACATAATATGTACAACAGGAGCTGAACAACATAAAAAGAAAGAAATGATAGAATCCATCTTCAGCTCCATAGTTATCCCGAAAGAGCCTGCTAAAACCTGAATACAAGGCTGCCTATGTAGAAAATAGGGCACCCGAGTTTGCAAGTGAAACAAACTACGAGTCAGTCATGGGACTGGTATGAGAAATCTACTTAACTTATTTTACAATAAGGCCAATCACAGGACCACTCCGCTAACGGGGAACGGGTTTACTCCATTGGATTGCCAGTGCTAAAAACAAGTAAATCATTTAAACATCGCAATGCTTTTTATAAAAATGAAGCCATTATAAGACTCAGTTCTCATCACATAATGCAACGCAAACCGGAGGATAGAGTTTTACCCTATAATGGCCAAAAGATGCTTGATACGAATAAAACAAAAGCATTATCTATTATTACCAGTGTTTATATGTTTCAAAAACAATTTCAATCATAAGTATCAATCATAGATGACAAGGGTACCATATATCATGTCGCCATATATAGGTTTACAATCAAAACCGCATGATGTCGTATTTGGAAATTGGAATTCCGTCATAAACAAAGGCAAGGGATCGTGCTTACCGCTTCGAGACGCTCTAGCTTGTGCCTCAGGAACAGCCGCAATTGCACCTTGGATCGTCAGGGCCGGTCCACACGGAGTGGATTAAAATGCTTGAACATTGTGTTTCCCCGCCCTATGGGGCGTCAACTAGTCATATACCGAACAAACCATCGGCCCTGTAGCGACCGATATAACCGAGGCGCCTCGCTATCCATTATCCACATAAGTAAAATGCCCGGGCGTGTAAAACCCAAAACACTACTCCTAGCTAGAAGGAAACGCATGTCCTCCCTGAAGTCCTCTCCCGTTTTTGGTTCATACCGAGGATTGAGGCCTGCAAATCAACGCCAAACACAAAGCTAGCTATTTAAAGCCCTGCTTTGATCATCAACCACAAGGCTCTGCTTTTCAATAAGCCTTGATCACTGCATCTCAGCATGCCACACAGGAAATTCACGCCATGCAACTGACGTATATCAATCACACAGAATGAAATCCAATGTCGGACACACAGTCATTTACAAGTTTGTTCTGGGTCTGAACGAAACCAGAGGCACCTTATTCCTCTCCCGTATGTCCAATACAAGAGAGATGCCCTTGCACATCCGAACGATCAACAACTACGTACGGACAACCACAACTGTAAACCCTTAAGGCAGCAACTCCCATCAAAGGCATCAATAGCCATCCATTCGATGTGAAGATCATCGGTCTTGCACCGTCTTCATATCTTCGACTTCTAATCGTTGTTCAATTATTTGAAATCAAAATCAACTCGGCCTTTTCAAATAATTCACGTATATTTTGAATTCAAATCAATTCATTTCCTGGTTAAATTATTTGACATCCATAATTCAGTTCGTTAATGTAATTTTGACGTCAAACACATTCAACCATCAAATATATAATAAACAAAGTAAATTCAGTTTATTTCCACTCCATATCGTTTATAATATTTTATAACAATTTATTGTCATTTTTATTTATTTAAAAATAGCAAATTAATTCAAACAATGCTTCAGGCCATAACGCGGCCATGACACTGTTTTTCTTCAGATTTGATTTACACATATCTGAAAATCTAATGTAACGACCCAGAAAATCTGAACCAATTTAAAATTTTTTAATTGGCTAAAATAATGGATTTTAAATATTTAAAATAAATATTTTAAATAATGGCGATGAAAACTGAGTTTGAATCGACATTTGAAAACGAATATAATTAATTATAATTATATATAGAATTGAAAATGGCGCGGTAGTTCGATAATTCGATTTCAAACTTCAATTGAATATACCGGGTGCAAAACAATCCGGATTTTAGTGAAACCAAAAACATTAGGATCTTATTGGTAATATCTTTCTAACGAATCTAACCAATCGAAATTTGATAGCGGGAATCAAAAGATATGTCCAGTTGAAAATTCTGAATAGTCGCTATGGAATTCAGGCCCTTAAAAATGGATATTTTGCAGATGACCTCGGATTTCGACGAAACCACTTTTGTTAGATCCGCAGTGTCAAGTTATTGTTAGGTTTCAAATTTCATAATTTTTCGAATCAATATGTGAGCGTGGCAAAAGAAAACGCGTTTGACCAGTTTTTGTTGAATTTAATCGACTGGAAATTGGCCATTTTGCAAACGGTCTCAGAATTCGACGAAACTAGTTTTGTTAGGACCGTATCGTCAATACGAAGCTAGAAAATATTTTTCTGGAATTTTTCTAGTTAGTATGTGACCCCGGTAATTTGAAATGTGCGTTTAAAATTCAATATAATGATTTAAATGAAAATTCAAAAGGAAACTGATTGTAACGATCAAATCAGCTTGCGATACATATCCTATTGTGTTCGGAATGGGGGTAAAACGCTATGGACGACAGGAGGTGGGCCTCGTTTCGAGGTCGTATGTAAAAGTCAACAACCCTTTTGCAAATTTTAAATAATAAAATAATAAAAAAAAAAAATTTAATTTCCCTCCCCCCCCCCTTTATCTTCGTTCTGGCCCCCCCTCCTTTTTCACTTTTATTTCAGTTAACAGAGAAAAAAAAAAAGAAGACCTAAATCGAATCATCGCCGCCGCCAGACCCCGAAGCCGCCGCCCCCTCGTCTCGACGCCGACCCCGAAGCAGCCGCCAGACCCCGAAGCCATCGCCCCCCGTCGAATCCCATCGCGACGCCACCCTCGCGGAGCATCCTCCCACCTCGAACCCTGCCGACGCGACACCACCGAACCCCACGCCGACGCTCCCTCTTCTTCCCTCCACTTCGCAAGCCAACGGTGAGCTTTTAGTTATTTTATTTTTATTTTTATTTTCGTTTTAAGAAAAACTGATTTATAAAATGTTTTAAAAATTAATTTCTGAATTTGTTTGAGAATTTAAAACTGAATTTTAAAAAAAAAAGTTTAAAACTGAATTTTAATTAGTTTAGAACTAATTTTCTTTTTAGGATAAAAAATGATTTTTATAAAAGAGAAAAACTGATTTTATATAAGAAATAAAACTGATTTGTTTTTTTTAAAGAAATAAAACTGTTTTTGAAATAAAGAATAAAAACTGAATTTTATAAAAAAATAAAAACTGATTTAGTTTTAAAGGTAAAAGCTTTAAAATGGGAAGAAAGGTTTGAACTTTCAAGAGAAGTAAAAATCATATTTTTATATGTTGAAAGCAAAAGTAAAAATCATATTTTTATATGTTGAAAGCAAAAGTAAAAATCATATTTTTATATGTTGAAAGCAAAAGTAAAAATCATATTTTTATATGTTGAAAGCAAAAGTAAAAATCATATTTTTATATGTTGAAAGCAAAAGTAAAAATCATATTTTTTATATATTGAATAGCGAAGTCAAAAATTCGATTTTTATATATTGGATAGCATAGTAAAAATTCTATTTTTACATATGTAGAGAATACGGGCGAAAGCGACAAAAGGCGAAGATTTCTATAAGTGAAGTGTCGTGCAGTTGGATAGCTATTGGTGAGATTTCTGATTTAAAATTTATATATATATGTGTGAAGTAAAAGTGAATTGCTATATATAAATATATATATATATATATACATATATATACGCCCCTCGTCCACAAACCATGGACGATATTTATTGGTTGAAATTGTTGTGAAAATTAATTGATAGCGAATGATTGTTTGGGATTGTTTGTGATTGATATTGGTTGATGGTGGTTGAAAAATACCCATTTGTGGTTGTGAAATATTTGGTTGAAACCACTTAGGATTAGTTTGTGGAAATGAAATAAATATATACATGCCGCCTGCGTGCGAACTAGATGCATGAACCCCATTGTCAAAAACCGCGAGGTTTTAAGGTAGAGCGAGGAGCCGTACTAGGGACGGTGCCGGTTTAACTACCCTGCCGTTATGCTGCCGAAATTTTGAATAATATTTGTGTGTTTGAATTATTTTCATATGCATAAGCTATATTTATTCATTGTATTGAAAACATTCATGTGTTGAATTGATATTCATTCGTTGTTTAGAAATTCTTGTGTTGAATGGTATTCATATTTTGAAATAAATTGTTCGATAATAAAAATCACATTTTTATCTATATATAGAAACTATTGAAAACATTCATGTGTTGAATTGATATTCATTCGTTGTTTAGAAATTCATGTGTTGAATGGTATTCATATTTTGAAATAAATTGTTCGATAATAAAAATCACATTTTTATCTATATATAGAAACTATTGAAAACATTCATGTGTTGAATTGATATTCATTCGTTGTTTAGAAATTCATGTGTTGAATGGTATTCATATTTTGAAATAAATTGTTCGATAATAAAAATCACATTTTTATCTATATATAGAAACTATTGAAAACATTCATGTGTTGAATTGATATTCATTCGTTGTTTAGAAATTCATGTGTTGAATGGTATTCATATTTTGAAATAAATTGTTCGATAATAAAAATCACATTTTTATCTATATATAGAAACTATAGAAAACATTCATGTGTTGAATTGATATTCATTCGTTGTTTAGCAATTCATGTGTTGAATGGTATTCATATTTTGAAATAAATTGTTTGATAATAAAAATCACCTTTTATCGACTATATGAACTATATAGAAAAATAGTGTTTTGAAATGAATTGTTTTACAATAAAAATCACATTTTTTATTGTATGCATAAATCGTTGAAATGTGAAGTGTTAAAAATAGCCACTTGTTCAAACTAAACATATATGAGTTGAAATATTCATTAATTAGCTAATGAAATGATTTGCACCTATGTATGTAACATTAGAATAAATGGTGTCTTTAAACCAAACAGAAATCAAATATGAAGTTGAATAGAAAAGGATAAATGATAAGAACTGTATATATATGTATATGCATATTCATTGAACAGGTTGTAGCAAAGGGGCTAGAGAAGAGGAATAAAATTTGTGCCCGACAAATAGGTACACATTTACTGATTTGTTTGGGTGATGATTTTGAGCCTGTTGGCTTCTTCTTTTTCTTTTTGAGATTAGAAGGACCGGGAACGCTATTTGCGATTTCCCGATGCTCCCAGTGCAGGGGAGGTTATGGCGAAATTTTTCCAAAATTTAAGGTGTTAGAAAATTTTTTGAAGTGAAAACGATATAGAAATCATCGAATGAACTATATTTATATAACTATATAAATATAAATAAAATTAAAACGAAACGAGGCCGTGCAGTTCGTATTTTGAAACCGTGATTTCAAACGACTAGTACGGGAAATCCGACCATTGGATTTTCCCGAAACCTCAACCGTCGGGTTCGCCTTGGAATAATCTTTCCAACGGCACCAACCTTGTTAAAATCCAACGGTTGGATTGTCTGGAATGTTTAATTCAAATCTGAAGAAAAACAGCGCTAGAAACGATTATATTTATTTATATATATAAATATAATTATATTTAATCGAATAACGACGCTGCAGTTCGTATTTTGAAATCGAAAATTCAAACGATTGTACCGGGAGATCCGACCGTCGGATTTTCCCGAAACTGGAACCGTTGGATTCGTTTTGAAAAGACCTTTCTAATGATGTAAATTTTGTGAAGATCCAACGGTTAGATTTTCAGATATGTGTAAATCAAATCTGAAGAAAAACAGCGTCACGGCCGCCTTATGGCCCGAAGCGTCGTTTTGAATAAAATGGCTATTTTAAAATAAATAAAAATAGCGATAAATAGTTATAAAATATCGTAAGCGATATGGAATGGAAATAAACTGAATTTGCTTGATTTATGTGATGTTTGATGGTTGAATGTGTTTGGTGTGGAAACTATATAAAGAACACAATTGGTGTTGTCGAATAATTTAACCATTGAAATAAATCGATTTGAAATTCTAAATATACGTGAATTATTTGAAAAGGCCGAGTTAATTCTCATTTCGAATAATCGACCGACGATTGAAATTCGAAGATGAAGACGATGGTCGAAGACCGGAGATCTTCACCTCGTTTGGATGGTAACCGAGGTCCTGATTGGGAGGCATCCCGAAATATGGATAATGAGTGGTGATCGTCCAGACGTACGTGTTGATCGAAGGGTTTGCGAGGTATTTAGTGCCTCCGGTTTCGTTCAGACCAAGAACGGACTTGTAAATGGACTGTGTGTCCGACATTGGAATTTGTTCTGTGTGATTGATAGCCATCAGTTGCACGGTATGAATTGCCTGTGTGGCATGCTAAGATGCAGTGATCAGGGCTTCTGTTGAAAAGCAAAGTCTTGTGGTGATGATCAAAGCATCGCCTGTGTGGCGTAGCTTTGTGTATAACGTAAATTCGCGAGCCTCACACCCCGGTATGAACCTAAAACGGGAGAAGGACCTCAGGGAGGACATGCGTTTCTTTCTAGCTAGGGTTGTGTCAGTGACCTACCAGCCCTGACATTTATATACTTTTCACCTATGTGGTTGTTGCTGTTGCGAGGCGCCTCGGTTTGATCGGACGATCCGGGTCCGATGGAGTCATTCGTTGGCTCGTTTACGCCCCAAAGGGCGGAGAAACGTAGTGTTCTGGCATAATAATCCACATCGGTGGACCGGCCCTGACGATCTAAGGGCCCACCTGAGTCTGGGCCTGAGACATGGGCTAGATTGTCTCGAATTCGGTAAGGACTATCTTTTGCCTTGGTTCATGACGGAAATCCAATTTCCAAATACGTGACGATGCGGTTTCGATTGTATATATATGGCGACATGATATATGGTACCCATGCCGTCTATGATTGATAGTTATGATTTGAAATTGTTTTCAAAACATATAAACACTAGCAATAATATCAATTGCCTTTGTTTTATTCGTATCAAGCATATTTTGGCCGTTATAAGGTAAAAACTCTATCCTCCGGTTTGCGTTGCATTGTGTGATGGGAACTGAGTCTTATAACGGCTTCATTTTTATAAAAAGCATAGCGATGTTTAAAAGAAAGATTTGTTTTGAAGCACTGGCAATCCAATGGAGTAAACCCGTTCCACGAAAGTGGCGTGGTCCTGTGATTAGCCAATTATATATGTGTTGAGTGGATTTCTCATACCAGTCCCATGACTGACTTGTAGTTTGTTTCACTCTCAAACTCGGGTGCCCCTTTTTCCACACGGGCGGCCTTGTATTCAGGTTTAGCTGGTTCTTTCTGGATAGCTGGAGCTGAAGATGGATTCTATCATTTATTTCTTTTTATGCTGTTCAGCTCCTATTGTACATATTTTGTTTATTTCCGCTGTAGACATTTATGTATAGCTGAACTGTATTTGTACTAAGTAAGATCCTGTATACTGTGTAACTCTGATGATTACTTTTATCCAGTATATTTTGTTGTTCATTCTGGTGTATTTATTTAATTCTGTTCTGCTATTATATGTTTCTGTGTTATATTCCAAAAGATAACCTTGTTTCCGTGAGATCGGGAAATCGGGTCGTCTCAACGTGGTATCAGAGCTTTGGTTAAGCTTAGTTCTGGAATATAACATTTGAACGAACTCGTCAGAAATAGAACCAGTAGTGTTCTAGGACGGGTGGCTCTATACAGATAGGATCAGCAATATCCTAGTATGAGTAAAGCAGAATGAATACACTTCGATAGACACATTTACACTTCAAGTATTTGTCTCTATATTTTGAAATATCTTTTCTGTTGACCTGACACTTGATCTGCTATTTGCAGAAGAACTAGAAAATGAGTGCCAGAAACAGAAGAAGTAATACTAGCCCGGATATTGAAGCTCTATTCATGAAGTATAGAAATCTGGGTGGAAAGCCGTTCTCGGGCGAAGAATCTATTATGAGAACCCAAGCTTGGATTCGTTCGGTTGAGAAAATATTCGAAGCATTAAAGCTTAGGGATGACCAGAAAAGATTACTGGCCTCCTGGGCACTCGAAGATGAAGCTTTGTTCTGGTGGGATTCTGTTGTTAAGGATAATCCAGAAGGTGATATCACCTGGGACAGATTCAAAGTGATTTTCTTAGAAAGATTTACTCCTCCCGAAGCGACAGAGCGGTTATGCGATGAATTTTCTTATCTGATACAAGGAGACATGACGATCCCAGAATATCATAAGAAATTCAATGAACTTTCTCACTTTGCCCCTCACCTAATTCAAAATCCGAAGAGGAAAAATCTGAGATTTATTCACGGACTTCAAAGGAAATACCAGAATAAAGTATTGGGGCATGTGAAGCTTCCTTTTTCTGAAATGATATATATGGCCTATCAGTATGAAGATCTCCATAAGAAAGGAATGTTATGCGACGAAGAAGAAGTCAGTTCTAGCGACATAAAAGAGTTGGAAACTGATATTCCTGAAGGCAGTACGGTGTCTGAGGTCAGTAAGAAGCCCAAAGTAAATCGGAAAAGGGCCAGATCCGAAAAAGAACCAGCAACGACTGCCATATGCAATAACTGCCATAAGAAAGGGCATTTGCAAGGAAAATGCAAATCTTTAAAGAAGCAAAAGAAGGAAGTATCTAAATCTAATAAAAGGGTTCATGAGGAAAGAGGATGCCATAAGTGCCACCAGCCGGGTCATATTGCGAAGAATTGCTGGCTGTTAAAAAAGACCAATGTGGTTCAAATAAATGAAATAGCAGAAGCTTCTGAGCCATCGGCTATTCAGGAAAGACCAGATGTTTTAGAAGGCACGCTAACTGTCAAAGACATCCCAGTTAAAGTACTGTTTGACACTGGCGCGTCACGTAGCTTCATTGCCAAGGATGCAGCTAAGAAACTGGATTTGAATTTGAAAAAGCTCAAAGAGCCCATGACTGTCCAGAATCCGGTTGGGGGTTCCATTGATCTAAGTTGGGTTTGTGGAGTGCCAGTTTCCTTCTCTCGTTATCGGTTTCCTACCATCGCAGTCGTCATGAATTTTAAAGAGTTTGATCTTATCTTGGGGTTAGACTGGTTGACCAAATATGAAGCTGAAGTTAAATGCGCCGACAGAGTCGTAAAGGCGAAGATTAAATCAGGTGATTATATAACCATTCCCTGTGAAGGTCAGAATTCTAATAGAAAAGACTTCTGGGCAGCTCTCGATGTTTCTCCAGCTCAAATAGAAAATATCCCTGAAGTCACGGAGAATATTCCTGACCTCATCAAAGACATTCCTGTCGTCAAGAACTATGCGGACGTGTTCGAAGAAGTTGTTCGCTTACCTCCGCAGAGAGAAATAGATTTCAGAATTGCTTTGATTCCCAATGCAAGGCCGGTAGTTCACGCTATTCGAAGAATGTCCTTGAAAGAGAAGGAGGAATTAGACAATCAAACAAGACAGCTAGTATGGAAAGGTCTGATTAGGCCTAGTTTCTCTGATTGGGGTGCAGCAGTGGTGTTTGTCCCAAAATCTGATGGTACTCTACGGCTATGCGTGGATTATCGTGATCTGAATAAACAGACAATAAAGAACAAATATCCATTGCCGCGGATTGATGATTTGTTGGATCGATTAAATGGAGCACAAGTATTTTCGCGAATGGACCTAGCTACAGGTTTCCATCAACTTCGAATTGCCGAAGAGTGTGTTCCAATGACAGCGTTCAGAGGCCCCGACTTGTTCTACGAGTGGTTAGTAATGCCGTTCGGCTTATGTAACGCTCCAGCTTATTTCGTCGATCTAATGAACAGAGTACTCAGAGGAGTATTGAATAAATTTGTTCTGGTTTTTATTGACGATATTCTAATCTTCTCTAAATCAAAGGCCGAACATGAAAAGCATCTGGAACAGGTTCTAGAAATTCTGAGAAGGAATGTATTGAAAGCCAAGTTTTCCAAATGTATATTCTGGCAAGATGAAGTGAAATTTCTGGGCCATGTCGTATCAAAAGATGGAATCGCTGTGGATCCAAGCAAAATCACAGCTATTCAGAATTGGAAACAGCCCAGTACTCCCACTGAAGTCCGCAGTTTTCTCGGATTGGCTAGCTATTACCGGAAGTTCGTTAAAGACTTTTCGAAGATATCTGGCCACTTAACGAAGCTTACAAAGAAGCATTCTAAGTTCAAATGGACTCAAGAAAGTGAGGAGGCTTTCGAAGAGCTAAAGTTAAGATTAACGACAGCTCCAGTGTTAACCATCATCGATGGCAACCAAGATTTAAAAGTCTGGACTGATGCTTCTAGAGAAGGCCTTGGTGCAGTGTTAATGCAAAGAGGTCAAGTGATTGCTTATGCTAGCCGTCAATTGAAGCCGCACGAGAAAAACTATGTAACTCATGATCTTGAGTTATTGGCTATCATATTCTCTTTGAAAATCTGGAGACACTATCTTCTCGGTGAGAGATTCGAACTGTTTACAGATCATCAGTCATTAAAGTACCTGTTCACTCAGAAGGACTTAAATTTGAGGCAGCAACGTTGGCTGGAGTTTCTTGCAGCATATGACTTTGAAATTATATATACTCCAGGGAAAGCCAATGTCGTGGCTGATGCGTTAAGCCGGAAGAATGAAATGATCGCCAGTTTTATTATCACGACTTCATTGCTAGATAAGATATCTGCTCTTCAGGAGGATGATCACTTCATTCAGAAGATCAGAGGGATAATTCAACAAGGCGAACCTTCGAGTTTTCAAGTAAACAATGATGGGATTTTAAGGCTCAAAGGTCGAATCTGTGTCCCGAACATTCCTGAACTTCGAAAGGAAGTATTGGATGAATGCCACAAGTCAAAACTCAGTATCCATCCGGGAGTAAGCAAAATGTATAATGACATCAAACGCACTTTCTGGTGGAAGTCGATGAAAAGGGACATTTCTTTATATGTCAGCCGATGCCCTACTTGCCAGCTAGTCAAAAGCGACCAACAGAAATTGGCTGGATTATTACAACCGCTGGAAGTTCCTGGTTGGAAGTGGGAGCATATTTCTATGGATTTCATTGATGGTTTGCCCAGAACCAGAAAAGGAAATGACAGTATTTGGGTGATCGTAGATCGTTTCACGAAGACCGCCCATTTCATACCTGTTAGATCAAATAGAACCGCTCAGAGTCTGGCGCAGATATACTTCAGGGAAATAGTTAGACTACATGGAGTGCCGCTCAGCATAGTAAGTGATAGAGACACGATATTCACTAGTAAATTCTGGGAGGCATTTCAAGTCGAACTGGGAACGAAGTTAAACATGAGCACCGCTTATCATCCTCAGACAGACGGTCAGACTGAGAGGGTGAATCGCATTTTAGAAGATCTATTGCGGGCTTGTATTCTAGATTTCGGTGGATCATGGGAAGACCATCTGCATTTGGCTGAATTCTCTTATAACAACAGCTATCAGGAGAGTCTGACAATGTCGCCATTCGAAGCATTGTATGGTAGACCGTGCCGATCTCCTGCTTGTTGGGTCGAGCCTGGAAATAGACTTGTGTTGGGTCCCGATATGATTCGAGAAGCTGCCGACAAAGTCGATTTTATTAAGAAGCGATTACTCGCCGCTCAAAGCCGACAAAAGAGCTACGCCGATAAAAGAAGAAGAGATATATCCTTTGAAGTTGGCGACTATGTATATTTGAAAGTATCGCCGATGAGAGGAGTTATCCGGTTCGGTAAAACTGGAAAGTTGGCACCCAAATTCATTGGTCCGTTTCCTATTCTGGAACGGATCGGAACTCTCGCTTATAGGGTCAAACTGCCTGACTGGTTACCTGGTGTGCATGATGTATTTCATATATCTCAGCTTCGAAAGCACGTTCATGATCCAGACTTGATCGTGGAAGAAGCAGCTCAGCAGGATATTGAAATTACTCCAGAATTAGCTGTGAGGCGAGAGCCGCTAAAGATTATCGGCAAAGAAACCAAAGAGCAGAGAAACAAGAAGGTTCACTTAGTCAAAGTGCAATGGAGTGGAGATCCGCGAGATTGTACTTGGGAAACTGAGGAGAGCATTCAGAAAGCTTATCCTAGATGCCGAGTAGATATCTCTGAATGACTCTGGTGCAAGGTACATTTACCCTACTTTGCATTACCATTTAATTCTCTATTCTGTTGCTATTTTCTTCCCATGGATGTGCATTGTTTATTCGATACTCTGAATATTAGAAACAAATTGGTTGCGGTATTGTGCGATTGTAGATTTATCAAACCACTTTCGACTTTATTCCTTTTCGGGGACGAAAAATTTTAAGTGGGGGAGATTGTAACGACCCAGAAAATCTGAACCAATTTAAAATTTTTTAATTGGCTAAAATAATGGATTTTAAATATTTAAAATAAATATTTTAAATAATGGCGATGAAAACTGAGTTTGAATCGACATTTGAAAACGAATATAATTAATTATAATTATATATAGAATTGAAAATGGCGCGGTAGTTCGATAATTCGATTTCAAACTTCAATTGAATATACCGGGTGCAAAACAATCCGGATTTTAGTGAAACCAAAAACATTAGGATCTTATTGGTAATATCTTTCTAACGAATCTAACCAATCGAAATTTGATAGCGGGAATCAAAAGATATGTCCAGTTGAAAATTCTGAATAGTCGCTATGGAATTCAGGCCCTTAAAAATGGATATTTTGCAGATGACCTCGGATTTCGACGAAACCACTTTTGTTAGATCCGCAGTGTCAAGTTATTGTTAGGTTTCAAATTTCATAATTTTTCGAATCAATATGTGAGCGTGGCAAAGGAAAATGCGTTTGACCAGTTTCTGTTGAATTTAATCGACTGGAAATTGGCCATTTTGCAAACGGTCTCAGAATTCGACGAAACTAGTTTTGTTAGGACCGTATCGTCAATACGAAGCTAGAAAATATTTTTCTGGAATTTTTCTAGTTAGTATGTGACCCCGGTAATTTGAAATGTGCGTTTAAAATTCAATATAATGATTTAAATGAAAATTCAAAAGGAAACTGATTGTAACGATCAAATCAGCTTGCGATACATATCCTATTGTGTTCGGAATAGGGGTAAAACGCTATGGACGACAGGAGGTGGGCCTCGTTTCGAGGTCGTATGTAAAAGTCAACCCTTTTGCAAATTTTAAATAATAAAATAATAATAAAAAAAAAATTAATTTCCCTCCCCCCCCCCTTTATCTTCGTTCTGGCCCCCCCTCCTTTTTCACTTTTATTTCAGTTAACAGAGAAAAAAAAAAAAAGAAGACCTAAATCGAATCATCGCCGCCGCCAGACCCCGAAGCAGCCGCCCCCTCGTCTCGACGCCGACCCCGAATCAGCCGCCAGACCCCGAAGCCATCGCCCCCCGTCGAATCCCATCGCGACGCCACCCTCGCGGAGCATCCTCCCACCTCGAACCCTGCCGACGCGACACCACCGAACCCCACGCCGACGCTCCCTCTTCTTCCCTCCACTTCGCAAGCCAACGGTGAGCTTTTAGTTATTTTATTTTTATTTTTATTTTCGTTTTAAGAAAAACTGATTTATAAAATGTTTTAAAAATTAATTTCTGAATTTGTTTGAGAATTTAAAACTGAATTTTTTAAAAAAAAGTTTAAAACTGAATTTTAATTAGTTTAGAACTAATTTTCTTTTTAGGATAAAAAATGATTTTTATAAAAGAGAAAAACTGATTTTATATAAGAAATAAAACTGATTTGTTTTTTTTAAAGAAATAAAACTGTTTTTGAAATAAAGAATAAAAACTGAATTTTATAAAAAAATAAAAACTGATTTAGTTTTAAAGGTAAAAGCTTTAAAATGGGAAGAAAGGTTTGAACTTTCAAGAGAAGTAAAAATCATATTTTTATATGTTGAAAGCAAAAGTAAAAATCATATTTTTATATGTTGAAAGCAAAAGTAAAAATCATATTTTTATATGTTGAAAGCAAAAGTAAAAATCATATTTTTATATGTTGAAAGCAAAAGTAAAAATCATATTTTTATATGTTGAAAGCAAAAGTAAAAATCATATTTTTTATATATTGAATAGCGAAGTCAAAAATTCGATTTTTATATATTGGATAGCATAGTAAAAATTCTATTTTTACATATGTAGAGAATACGGGCGAAAGCGACAAAAGGCGAAGATTTCTATAAGTGAAGTGTCGTGCAGTTGGATAGCTATTGGTGAGATTTCTGATTTAAAATTTATATATATATGTGTGAAGTAAAAGTGAATTGTTATATATAAATATATATATATATATATATATATACATATATACGCCCCTCGTCCACAAACCATGGACGATATTTATTGGTTGAAATTGTTGTGAAAATTAATTGATAGCGAATGATTGTTTGGGATTGTTTGTGATTGATATTGGTTGATGGTGGTTGAAAAATACCCATTTGTGGTTGTGAAATATTTGGTTGAAACCACTTAGGATTAGTTTGTGGAAATGAAATAAATATATACATGCCGCCTGCGTGCGAACTAGATGCATGAACCCCATTGTCAAAAACCGCGAGCTTTTAAGGTAGAGCGAGGAGCCGTACTAGGGACGGTGCCGGTTTAACTACCCTGCCGTTATGCTGCCGAAATTTTGAATAATATTTGTGTGTTTGAATTATTTTCATATGCATAAGCTATATTTATTCATTGTATTGAAAACATTCATGTGTTGAATTGATATTCATTCGTTGTTTAGAAATTCATGTGTTGAATGGTATTCATATTTTGAAATAAATTGTTCGATAATAAAAATCACATTTTTATCTATATATAGAAACTATTGAAAACATTCATGTGTTGAATTGATATTTATTCGTTGTTTAGAAATTCATGTGTTGAATGGTATTCATATTTTGAAATAAATTGTTCGATAATAAAAATCACATTTTTATCTATATATAGAAACTATTGAAAACATTCATGTGTTGAATCGATATTCATTCGTTGTTTAGAAATTCATGTGTTGAATGGTATTCATATTTTGAAATAAATTGTTCGATAATAAAAATCACATTTTTATCTATATATAGAAACTATTGAAAACATTCATGTGTTGAATTGATATTCATTCGTTGTTTAGAAATTCATGTGTTGAATGGTATTCATATTTTGAAATAAATTGTTCGATAATAAAAATCACATTTTTATCTATATATAGAAACTATAGAAAACATTCATGTGTTGAATTGATATTCATTCGTTGTTTAGCAATTCATGTGTTGAATGGTATTCATATTTTGAAATAAATTGTTTGATAATAAAAATCACCTTTTATCGACTATATGAACTATATAGAAAAATAGTGTTTTGAAATGAATTGTTTTACAATAAAAATCACATTTTTTATTGTATGCATAAATCGTTGAAATGTGAAGTGTTAAAAATAGCCACTTGTTCAAACTAAACATATATGAGTTGAAATATTCATTAATTAGCTAATGAAATGATTTGCACCTATGTATGTAACATTAGAATAAATGGTGTCTTTAAACCAAACAGAAACCAAATATGAAGTTGAATAGAAAAGGATAAATGATAAGAACTGTATATATATGTATATGCATATTCATTGAACAGGTTGTAGCAAAGGGGCTAGAGAAGAGGAATAAAATTTGTGCCCGACAAATAGGTACACATTTACTGATTTGTTTGGGTGATGATTTTGAGCCTGTTGGCTAGCCGCTTGACTTCTTCTTTTTCTTTTTGAGATTAGAAGGACCGGGAACGCTATTTGCGATTTCCCGATGCTCCCGGTGCAGGGGAGGTTATGGCGAAATTTTTCCAAAATTTAAGGTGTTAGAAAATTTTTTGAAGTGAAAACGATATAGAAATCATCGAATGAACTATATTTATATAACTATATAAATATAAATAAAATTAAAACGAAACGAGGCCGTGCAGTTCGTATTTTGAAACCGTGATTTCAAATGACTAGTACGGGAAATCCGACCATTGGATTTTCCCGAAACCTCAACCGTCGGGTTCGCCTTGGAATAATCTTTCCAACGGCACCAACCTTGTTAAAATCCAACGGTTGGATTGTCTGGAATGTTTAATTCAAATCTGAAGAAAAACAGCGCCAGAAACGATTATATTTATTTATATATATAAATATAATTATATTTAATCGAATAACGACGCTGCAGTTCGTATTTTGAAATCGAAAATTCAAACGATTGTACCGGGAGATCCGACCGTCGGATTTTCCCGAAACTGGAACCGTTGGATTCGTTTTGAAAAGACCTTTCTAATGATGTAAATTTTGTGAAGATCCAACGGTTAGATTTTCAGATATGTGTAAATCAAATCTGAAGAAAAACAGCGTCACGGCCGCCTTATGGCCCGAAGCGTCGTTTTGAATAAAATGGCTATTTTAAAATAAATAAAAATAGCGATAAATAGTTATAAAATATCGTAAGCGATATGGAATGGAAATAAACTGAATTTGCTTGATTTATGTGATGTTTGATGGTTGAATGTGTTTGGTGTGGAAACTATATAAAGAACACAATTGGTGTTGTCGAATAATTTAACCATTGAAATAAATCGATTTGAAATTCTAAATATACGTGAATTATTTGAAAAGGCCGAGTTAATTCTCATTTCGAATAATCGACCGACGATTGAAATTCGAAGATGAAGACGATGGTCGAAGACCGGAGATCTTCACCTCGTTTGGATGGTAACCGAGGTCCTGATTGGGAGGCATCCCGAAATATGGATAATGAGTGGTGATCGTCCAGACGTACGTGTTGATCGAAGGGTTTGCGAGGTATTTAGTGCCTCCGGTTTCGTTCAGACCCAGAACGGACTTGTAAATGGACTGTGTGTCCGACATTGGAATTTGTTCTGTGTGATTGATAGCCATCAGTTGCACGGTATGAATTGCCTGTGTGGCATGCTAAGATGCAGTGATCAGGGCTTCTGTTGAAAAGCAAAGTCTTGTGGTGATGATCAAAGCATCGCCTGTGTGGCGTAGCTTTGTGTATAACGTAAATTCGCGAGCCTCACACCCCGGTATGAACCTAAAACGGGAGAAGGACCTCAGGGAGGACATGCGTTTCTTTCTAGCTAGGGTGGTGTCAGTGACCTACCAGCCCTGACATTTATATACTTTTCACCTATGTGGTTGTTGCTATTGCGAGGCGCCTCGGTTTGATCGGACGATCCGGGTCCGATGGAGTCATTCGTTGGCTCGTTTACGCCCCAAAGGGCGGAGAAACGTAGTGTTCAGGCATAATAATCCACATCGGTGGACCGGCCCTGACGATCTAAGGGCCCACCTGAGTCTGGGCCTGAGACATGGGCTAGATTGTCTCGAATTCGGTAAGGACTATCTTTTGCCTTGGTTCATGACGGAAATCCAATTTCCAAATACGTGACGATGCGGTTTCGATTGTATATATATGGCGACATGATATATGGTACCCATGCCGTCTACGATTGATAGTTATGATTTGAAATTGTTTTCAAAACATATAAACACTAGCAATAATATCAATTGCCTTTGTTTTATTCGTATCAAGCATATTTTGGCCGTTATAAGGTAAAAACTCTATCCTCCGGTTTGCGTTGCATTGTGTGATGGGAACTGAGTCTTATAACGGCTTCATTTTTATAAAAAGCATAGCGATGTTTAAAAGAAAGATTTGTTTTGAAGCACTGGCAATCCAATGGAGTAAACCCGTTCCACGAAAGTGGCGTGGTCTTGTGATTAGCCAATTATATATGTGTTGAGTGGATTTCTCATACCAGTCCCATGACTGACTCGTAGTTTGTTTCACTCTCAAACTCGGGTGCCCCTTTTTCCACACGGGCAGCCTTGTATTCAGGTTTAGCTGGTTCTTTCTGGATAGCTGGAGCTGAAGATGGATTCTATCATTTATTTCTTTTTATGCTGTTCAGCTCCTATTGTACATATTTTGTTTATTTCCGCTGTAGACATTTATGTATAGCTGAACTGTATTTGTACTAAGTAAGATCCTGTATACTGTGTAACTCTGATGATTACTTTTATCCAGTATATTTTGTTGTTCATTCTGGTGTATTTATTTAATTCTGTTCTGCTATTATATGTTTCTGTGTTATATTCCAAAAGATAACCTTGTTTCCGTGAGATCGGGAAATCGGGTCGTCTCATCTAACCATTGGAACTTTACAAATTGTATACCATTAGAAAGATCTTTTCAAAACAGATCCAAAGGTTCCAGTTTTGGGAAAAATCCGACGGTCGATCTCCAGGTACAATTGTTTAAAGTTACGATTTCAAAATACGAACTGCAGCGTTGTTATTCGATTTATTTTAATTATATATATATATATATATATATATATATATAATTCATTCTGGTGCTGTTTTCATTCATATTTGAATTAAACATTTCACACAATCCAACCGTTGGATCTTTGCAAGTTTGGTATCGTTGGAAAGATATTTCCAAAGCAAACCCAACGGTTTTGGTTTCGGGAAAATCCGACGGTCGGATCTCCCGCAATAATCGTTTAAAATCAGGGTTTCAAAATACGAAATACAGTATCGTTATTCATTTTATTTTAATTATATATATATATAATCCATTTTTCGATTTCCAAACCATTTTCATTTCATATATTTGATAAAAATAATATTTTTACCCAACAATTATTTATTTCAACACATGTCCATTTTTAACACTTTATATATATAATAAAAATGTGATTTTTACTGTCAAAACAACTTATTTCAAAAATGATTACTTTTAGCGATTCGTATATATTATAAAAATGTGATTTTTATTGTTTAAACAATTTATTTCAAACATGAATATTTTATATACTTTGTATACATGATAAAATGTGATTTTTATCTTTCAAACAATTTATTCGTCATATGAGTATTTTTCCAACACATGAATATATTTTAATACATGAATATAAATCAAACACATGAATATTTTAGAAAATTTCGGCAGCATAACAACAAGGGGTTAAAAACCAGCACCGTCCCGAGTACGGCTCCTCGCACTACCTTACACCTCGCAGTGTTCCCTAAGAGGCTTATCCTTATAATCTAAATATTTTGATTCATTTTCATATCACAATGGATTTTTCCACAAACAATTCCAATTTTGTTTCAACCACAACCAATCATTATCAACCATTCGCATTTATCAACCAAATTTCACGTCAACCAAATCCAAACAATCACAATCAATATATATCGTCCATAGTCTATAGACGGGGGGGGGGGGGGGGGTATATATATATAGATATACATACATAAATATATTTTCATTTCATTTCAACTTCATTCAATGCACATATAATGTTTACAATGCATATATAACTTATACATCGCACATATAGTTTATACAACGCTTATACCTGAGGTGTACAACTCTTATATAACTTATACATCGATTATATAATTTATACACCGCCATTCTATATCGTTTATAATTTAGAAATCTCACATTGGGTTCCACTCCTCCAAAAATTGTAGGAAGCGTCAAAAATTCTCCAGTCTCTTCTAGAATGTAGAAGACGTCCACGCAAGTCCAATGTCTCTTGTTTCAATGGATTTCGACAACACAGCAAAAAGATATGATTTTTACCGTGAAATCAAAATTCGTAGCGCTTTAAATGTTATAAATCATTTAAAATTATTTTAGCCATGTACCTCTTTAAACTGTTCATAACCAGGGCCTCGATTTTTGTCTAGTTCGTCAACCTTCGTGATGATCGGCCGATGCCACGCGAAGCAGCTTCGAAGGCCGCACCTAAGGATGGTGGCGCAGGCGAACTCAAGGGCGAGGATAAGTCACACCAGCGCGATGAAGACTCGGACTTTGGAGCGAAAGATATCCAAGAATACACCACGAGAGGAGGCGCCACAGGTTATGTATTTGAAGATCCAAGAATCCTCTACAAAATTGTCAACTGGGCCATTCGATTTCGGTGTGCGGATTTGAAGATAAGGAGGAGAGCAGAACAGTGCAACTGTCACCGTCGATATTGGGGTTTATGGGTTTGACTTCTGGAGCGAGATAATAAAGGAGGATTTTGATTGATCCATCATATAATTAATTTATTTTTAATTCTTTTATTTCAAAAATATCCCTTAGTCCGTACGAACTCCAATTCAAACATAACGACTGTTGTCCCTAGCTAAATACCCCTATTCCGAACACAATTGAATATGTTTTGTAGGCCCATTCGATTGTTTCAGTCAGTTATTCTTCAAATTAAAATATAAAACATTCAAATATGGATTTAAACGTACATTTCAATTTGTCGGGGCCACATACTGATCCCAAAAATTCCAGAAAAATAAATCTAGCTATGTTTGGAGGATATGGTCCCAACAAAACTAGTTTCGTTGAATTTGGAGACTGTTTGAAAAAAGGCCATTTTCTGGTCGATCCAAATTGACTGAAATTAACCAAACACATTTTCTTTTGCCACGCTCACATATTAACTCAAAAAATAATAGAATTTGAAACCTAGTAATAATTCGATATTCCGAATCAAACAAAAATGGTTTCGTCGAAAACGGTGGTCATTTGTAAAATGTCTGTTTTCAAGGGCTATATTAACTCCATAACGACCTTTCTGAAAATTCATTTAGCCATAACTTTTGATTCCCACTATGAAATTTTGATTTTTTAGATTCGTTAGGAAGATCTTCATAAACAAATTTAAATATTTTTGGTTTCATTAAAATACGATTTATTTTGAATCCTGCACATTCAGTTAAAGTTCGAATTCAAATTTTCAAACTACCGTGCCATTTCAGGCCTTGTTTTATAATTAAAATAAACATATTCGCTATAACTTCGATCCAAATAGATTTTTGGTCACTATTATTTAAAATAATTTATTTTAAATATTCAAAATCCACTAAAATAGCCAAATTAAAAATTTTAAATTAGTTCTGAGTATTCAGGTTGTTACATATACAGTTAGTGAAAACCTAGTGGGGGATACAAGACAAAGGGGAGAGCTTGCATCATATTGTATGGGACCCATTTCAGTCAGTAACCCAGAGTAGGTATCAAATAAAATACTTCGTACTAGGCGAAAAAGGGGCACGCTTACTGACTAATTGTAAGAGATCCAAACGTAGAGGACGGTGTGGGTGGCGTAAACCGAATGGACCATGTGCGTGCATGAGCCGGGAAGAGGGGGACAAGACGATCGTGACACCTGTAGATATGGGGCTGTGCATATCAGTGAGGGGTTGCCACTTTAGGACGTGACACATCTACCGTGGGGCCGGCACAGAGTATCTACAGAATAGGGAGCCGATCGATTAGGGTAGTAGTTATTGTACATTTGGACGTATGCCTAAGTCTACCACCTTATAGTGGAAGGGATCATCTCATTCTGGTTATACTAGTAATAGTGCAAAGTAATTATTAGAGAAGCATATACACCTTATCCTGTCTACCTTATCACACCTGCCATTTACGTAGTGATCTCTCTTACCCATTTTATATGCCTACCATGCTACTTTTATTTATTTACTTGCTAAAAGTCACTAGACTCGCCAGACTTTATGTCTGACCCTTTTTTTCCTCCTTCTTTCTTCCGTCCCCCCCCCCTCCCTAATCCCTGAGGTTCTCAGGGAGGAAACACTCAAGCTTGACTATGATTCTTCTTACTTTTGCTAGAGCTGCTGATATGTATGGCTCAAGCTCCTTTTCTTTTGCTATGGCTACATTTTGTTCATGGGGAATTTTACTTCTTTTATTTACTCTGATATTTTTTAAGTACAAGATAGTAACTTTTGTGTTGTAATGGGCTTTTATGTTTCAAACATGTGATGATTTTGGATTACGGTATTTTATGATAAATAAAGTTTTTATTCCGCTGTTGTTCTATATATCTATCTTGTAATATTCTGTGTCTGTTTACCTATAACGCTTCATGAAACTTAATGCATTCCCTTTGTGAGTGACATTAACGGACGTGGGGTGTCACAGGTTCTTATAGTTTCAATTTATTCAATACTAAAGCAAAAGTCAGAGGAGTTTCTTGTGGGAATAAATGAAATCTAAAACTTAAGGACGTAGTTATCTGATAAAAAGAACCCTTGCCATTGCAGTTTAACAAAATGTATTAGCAAATAAAACAAATTGTCATTTTATGAACTTTGCATTAATATTAATATTCAGAAATGGATTCATTTATTTGATATCGGGTCAGTCTATGCCTGTACATAGACCCTTACACACATATATAAAAGAATGATTCGTAGCACCCTTTTTGTGGCGTTCTTTTGCATCTGTATCGTATTTTGAGCTACACTTTTATAAATGCTAGAAAATTTCATATCTGTTCAATTTGCACTTCGAATATATGTCTACAAACTAGAAGACCATTTTAGATTTATTATGTTTTCAAAATAGCAAGTTAATATCAACTGTATGTACATTGATTAAAACATCAGTTTCAAAGTGTAATCAAAACGCAAAAGGGATGCAGTAGATTTGCGGCAGTTTGTTTACTCATTTGTCTGTTTTATTATTTTATTTTAAGGTTATTGAAACTTTAGTTTTAATCTCATTTTGCTACCTTTATACTTGAATTATGCAGGAATTTAATTTCTTATTTTTTTAAGGCACGTGAAAAGAAATTTCCGGTTTTTGATATTAAGATAGATAATTGTGATCTTTCAAATGATGGAGTTTATAAATTCTTAGAAGCCATTCCAAAGGTGAATGAACTACTTAATAGTCTCTCCTTAGCAGATAATGAGCTTGGGAGGTATGATCACTGTGTCCAGTAACTATATTTCTTAGCTATTACATTTACATACAAAAAACTTTGTTGATTTCTACACTACTTAATAACCTTTGACCAGTTTATACAACTCAAGCAAATTATAGAATGTGGCAACACCAGAATGGTTTATGAACTGAATTAACTAATCACATTGTTCTTTCCACTAAATCTCTTTTATTTCGAAATAGAAAACATGTTATACGCTTAATGTGTTATACTGATTATTAATGCATAAACTTATATTCCAATAGTTAAAGAAGCTTAAATGTTAGCTTATTGAATCCTTGCTATATAGTTGCATCTATAACTTCAGTATGGTTATATGAAATCATCATGGTTGGTTATTATGATATAACAATTCTGATTTGTGATCACCTGATTCTTACCAGACAACGTAGCATGGAGCTTTCAATTCACAGCTCACTAAGGGCAAGATAGTCATATTGTAATGACCCGCATTTCTGACCGTTGAATAATTAATTTATTTAATTATTTAAATATCGTTTTGGAGATATCGATAACTAGAATTTAATAATATTGAATATTTAATTAATAATTATAATATAATAATATATTATAATGTCGAAATAGTTGGAAATAGTAGAATTCACAATACGATGTGAATTGGATTATATATAAACTATAATTCAGTGTGGAGTTGAATTATATTAACGAATATATTGAATCGACGACAGTTGAACGTATAGTTTATAATATATTTATAAACGAGCTCAAAATGGCGCTGCAGTTCGCTATTTGACGATTTGAACTTCAACTGAATATACAGGATCCGTTTTATATCGGATTTCTGTGAAACAAGAACCGTCAGGACCGATCTGATAATAGTTTTCTAATGGAACAGAAAAATCAGGATTTCGTCGTGTAGATTTTGATTTATGTCCAAATCAAATTTTAGAAAAGTCGCTATGGAATTCCTTTATAATTTATAACGATTTATAAAAGGAATTTCAATATAAATTGAATACCGATATAATATGGATTTGGAATATCGAGCTATAAATCCATATATGAATATTTAGGAGCTGTGGTATATTCTATGTGAATATATACGATGATATTAAATTATTAATATTTAATTTAATTTATTTAAATATATTTATATATTTAAAATGGGCTATTTAGAGCTTTAAAAATAGCCACTTTTGCAAACGAAGTCGGAATTCGACGAAACTAATTTTGTTGGATCCGTAATGTCAAATTATTGTTAGATGTCAAGTTTCGTGATTTTTAGAGTCACTGTGTGGCCGTACGGATTTTTAAAGTGAAAAACAGTCAGTATTTCGACGGTTAAAAATACGCTGTGTGGGCATACGAAGTCGGAATTCGACGAAACCAGTTTCGTTGGGTCCGTAATGTCAAACTGTAGCTGGATGTCCATTTTGATAATTTTTGGATATCGTATGTGAACAGAGGAATTTTTAAGGACTAGAACGAACAGCGTTGGAGTAAATATTAATATAATATTCAAATATTAAAATGTTAAAACTTACTCTATAAATAATCTTTAACTTCCCTAACATAACCTAATTCCTCATTCACGGTCAAGGAAAATTCTGAGCTGCCAATCTTTTTTCCTCAGCCAAAAATGCAAGAGAGAAAAGAAAAAAATCCAAAAGAATTCATGTAAATTCCTAGAAATTACCAAACTTGTATATTCGAATTCAACAGGGACTGCTCTTCAATCCCGTGTAAGTATTTCTGCGTTCAAAGTTGATTCGCGTTCACTGGAAATTTATACAGTGACCTAGGGTTCGAATTATCGGGAAATGGAGGCATCAATTTATGATTCTGAGGTTGCGATTTGGTTTAGAGGATCAAGTGGCTTGTGTTTGCCAAATCTGGACGGACTCGATGACGGAAAGCGTCGATTCCCTATTGCGTGAGGAACCATCGAAGTCGCACTTGGCGCATCGAGTTGGGCATAGACGGTATCCGCTGATGGAGGAAGCGGCGAGATGTTCAAAGGTGATCTTAATTTGTTGAACGATGGAGGAATGGAGGAGGAAGGGGCAAGCGATGAAGTCGGAAATGGCTTTGAAACTGCTGTGTGAATGTCGGGTTTCGGCTGTTAGCATTTGGGGAAGATGAGTGAGCGGGCTTGGTTCTTACGGGTGGGAGTTGGGCCAGGTTTAACTGGTGAGGCCCAATACTAAAGTGGATTGAGTTTAATTCAATTTAAATAATGTATAGCCTTGTAAAAGCAATAACTATTTCACACGTTATCAGATTGACAAACCGTGAGTTGCGTTGGGATCGTATGGACGGTGGCTACACACGGGAACTAACTGGGAGTGGATTGGAGCTAGTTTGAATTTATGGCGAATTAAATTGTTTGATTTAAATCAAATGACAGTTTATCGTTCTTTAACGATGAACTGTAAATGTGAGTAAAACTCACCAACTCTGAACAGTTATATTTTTATAATGTATTTTTAGAACTGTTAATCATCTGTTGATTGCTGTGTGTTGGTTGATTGATTTAACTGCTAGTTAGTTAGTTGAAATTATATATATATATATATATAAACCGTTATATATATATATATATATTGATTCTGTTTATCAGAATAATTCATACTGAACTGTAATAAATGTTGATTATACTGTGTAACATCTGTGGATGCAGGGAAACAGGTTGGAGGGGTCCAACTGGACTCCTCAATATTTATATTACTGTTCTGTTCATATATTGCAATATATGATGTGATATATAATCTATTGTCGATCATATGTGTTTGGACGATATTTATCATCGTGATTTGATATGATTGAGTACCATAACATACCGGAATGTTGATAAGGGGATTTTCAAAGTGATAGTGAAAATAAAATATTTATAAATGGAATATTTATAAATAAGAGATATTTAAAAATTTGAATATTTATAAATGGAATATTTATAAATAGGAGATATTTTAAAAAGGAAATAAATTCAAAATATTTTCTTTTTGAATGGAAAGGCCTGTGTGGCGGGTTTGGGGATTTTCCCGATGCTCCCGATACAAAGGAGGTTATGGCGAATTTTTTCGAAAATTTAAGGAGTTAGAATATTTTTAAGAATAAATTTGAAAAGGAAATATTTGCAAACCATTTGCAAATAGAATAAAATAGAAAAAAGAAATATTTGTAAACCATTTACAAATAGGATTGAAAAGGGAATATTTAGAAAATAAATAGAGTTAATAAAAAGGAAATTTGTTTATAACGAAATAAGAATTTATAAAAAGGAAACCGTTATTAAATGACCATTTATAAAGTGAAGAACCGTTACTAAAAAGTGAATCTTTATAAATGAATAAACGCTGTTAAAAGGGGATCTTTTCAAATGGATAAATGTTATCAAAAAGGAGAAATCGAATATGGTATTCGAAGTTAGTAAATCGAATATGGTATTCGAAGTTAGTAAATCGAATATGGTATTCGAAGTTAGTTAATCGAATATGGTATTCGAAGTTAGTAAATCGAATATGGTATTCGAAGTTAGTAAATCGAATATGGTATTCGAAGTTAGTTAATCGAATATGGTATTCGAAGTTAGTAAATCGAATATGGTATTCGAAATTAGTAAATCGAATATGGTATTCGAAGTTAGTTAATCGAATATGGTATTCGAAGTTAGTTAATCGAAATGGTATTCGAAAGTTAGTTAACGAATATGTTATTCGAAAGGGGTTAGTCGAGTCGAGTTAGTTGAATAGAATTAACCGATAGAGTTAATCAGTTAGGGTTAATCGTTAGAGTTAATGTAACATCCCAACATTTTCTGTGTATTTTAAATTTAGATTTAAAATAAATAAATGAGTTAATCTTAGAAAAATCAAATTTTGTTGGTTTTTATGTCGATAATTAATTGGATTTAGTATGAATAGATTTTTCAAATTTAGTTTTATTTAAAAAGGTTGTAATTTGAAATTGGATATTTAAGTAATTAAATTAATTTGGATGGGTTAATTTAAAAGTAGAATTCAAATTTAAATTGGAATTTGGTGGAATTTTTAAGTTGTAATTTGATTTAAATGGAATTTGAAATATTTAAGTTAAAAAGGAATTCAAATTTGAATTGTTAAACAATGGAATTTAAGTTGTTTAAATTTAATTTGAAACTCAAATTTTAAATTTGAAAATAATCAAATGTGGAACTTAAAATTTATGAAATAAATTTATACGATTTATTTAAGCTATAATTTAGTTTAAATTCGAATTTATAAATATTTAAAATTTAATTTAAACAGTTAATCGAATAATTGAATATTTTAATGATTAATTAACTGTGAAATTTAACTGTTTTGGCGACTGTCTTGGAATTCGACGAAACTGACGCCATCAGAACCGGAACGGTGAATTATTATAGGATTTCAATTTGCGTTACAATCCGACTTATCGTTTGACCGTACGAGAGAATATGTGAACGAGATCAGTGTAAATGGATAATTGGGTGTTTCTTACATTTGGGCCTTATATATGTGCATATAACTTGAGTCCATGACCACCTCATCAGCTCATTTCCATCATACGTACACTTTCACCTTCACAATCCCCTCAAATGGCTGAAAACATATTTTCAAAACCCTAGAAATAAAAATTTCAACTTCAAAATAAAAATCTCTCAAAACCCTATCATATTATATGTCGATTCGAAGCTCTCGATGATACGAAGCCTCTGGTGTGAATTGTTTCGACATGCAAAGCATGGAGTTGCCGGAAATGGTTGGTCCAACCTCTGGAATTCGAAATCCTATAATTCAAATTAGGGCTTTTCGATTTGCTTGTTAATCGGAGAAATGGTGATATGGGTTTTGCTGAGGATGGCTTGGGGAGTTCATAGGTGGTGGTCGCCTGGCGTATCGTGGTCCGAGGAGGTTCAATTTGCTGGGTAAAGGCCAGAGAACGGCGGTTTAGGGTTGACAACGGTCTGGGCTAGGGGCCACGGAAGTTGACCGCGATGGGATGGACGGAAGCGCCTCGAGGAGGAGCTCAGTTCGCCGGCGGTTGGAAGCCTCCAGGTGGTCGGAGCTCGCTTAATTCGGTGGTCAAAGTTCGGTGAAATGGGTTCTTTTTCCGTCGAGGGATCGAGCATGGGAGAGATGAGCGGGAACGAGAATAGGGGATGCTGAGGTGTCAGTTTCTGATGGGTGAGAGAAATTAATTATTTATTTTATATATTTTTAAATTCAATTAGTAAAACGCTGATAACTCTTGCATGCGGACTCGGATTTGGACGCGGTTTGTTGCGTTGGGATCGTGGCGGAATTGCGGACGTTTTGGCACAAACCAGGCTGCGTTTGGAGACTGTCAAATTTTGGCCCTTAGTTGGACGTTCGATCAAATTAAGACCCAAAGGTGAGTGATTTTTCTCACTCACGAAATACTGAATTATTCCCATATTTATTGAATTAAATTATGAAGTAAATTTGGTTGCATGGTTGTGTTGGATTTGTTGATGTGTTGTTAAATGTACATGCAAGTGGGTTAACACTCAAATTTAAGTCAATAATTAGTTATTTATTTAAATTTAAATTTCTAGTTTGAAATTCTAACCTTTATTAAATCCTGAAACAGCTAACGCTGATTAGTTGAAGTAAATGGTTGTGATGGATGTTGGTTGAAAGTTATTACTGAGTTTATAGTAACATTTTAATGCTCCTTATTTCAGTATATTGTAATGCATGTTGATTTGGACGATAAATCTCATTTACCCTTGATGTTACGGGCATCTAATAAACCCGGGATTTATCGATAAAATAAATTAAGAACACAGAGTGAAATGATAAACCTCTGTGACCCTGATTTGGATTGAAATGATAGATCCATCCCTGAAATATCGAGAAATTAAAATTTAATCACTTGGCCATCGGATAGAAAATTCTATACAGACATCGGTTGGTTAAATGATTTTCAAATATTTGGGATTTTTATTTGACAGAAATTTCAGTTAAAGAAATGAACCGATACTCGATAAACCTGTTCCTGTAAAGGACCTGGATCGCAAGGGTTATTTAAGTGGTTAAGAAATTGTTTCCAGAGGAAGTGGAATTCTTAAAATAAGATTTGAATAAAATCTGAAACTTTCAAATTTAGGGTTGGATTTGAATGAAATATTTTATTTTGAATTAAATTTGAAAAGAGGAGAGGATCGAGGAATATGGGTTGAAATTCCCTAAATCGAAGATTTGGGTTGAAAGGCGTTTGAAACAAGATATTGAATTTTATAACTCCATTGAGACTGGAGTATGGGTTCATGTATTGAAGTTCGGAAGAAAGAGTAAATTTTTAGTTAAAGAATCTTCTCATATATATATTTACACCTTTTGATTTCAAATAACTATCCTCTTTTAAGAAATTATTTATTAGTTGTTATCTATAACCATTTTATTTTAACAAATTTTTCTTATATTATATTATTAAATTATTTAGTCAATTTCAATTTACATATATACATATATATATACATAGTGTTTTAAAATTTTATCTTATCCCATTCTAACTATGATATTATATATATACAATTTATATAAAAGGTTTTCCTTATAAATGTCTATCTTTTAAAAATTATATTTTATAAGTATAAGTTCTTCCGAATGGAAATTGCTGAGTTTAAACCCCAGTTCGAGATGGAGTCGAGACAAGCATTCAAATATGGAACCAAATTTTAACCATTTTTATATGTAAAGGTAATGGACATGTATTCGAATATATTGGATTCCGTAAATAATATGAATGAGTGTTATGGAGATTTATACTCTTTTGAATATAAACAGATTTAGAATTCAAATCGATGGAGATAAGTATAACCTTTGAGGTAAAATATATTCTGTTTGAATATAAGTCGATTTCGAAATATTATATGATTATAATATAAGGATATGAAATATATTCTAGTTTAGAATATAAATCGGTTTGGGAATGATTGGGATATCGTGATATGAAATTTTATTCTATTGAATAAAATGGGTTCGAAACAAAATATGATATTTTGATATGAAAGCGAACCTTGTGAAATATAAAAGAACCAACCGATGTGAAAGATGTAAGCGTTGGTTGTTAAAGAGACCGGAGTCGACATAAGGCATACTCTCTGTCAGTGTCGATACCACTTTGACAACTGTGAACGTTATGACATGTCCAGATTGAGTATGAGGACTTGGAGGCGATTATTCCATCGAAGAAGATGATCGATGAAGAAATAGCCCTGACCTTCGGGTCAGAATTGAAATGACTGAAACATGAGCTATACCGTGACTAACTGAGGTAGCACCTTTGATCGGACACAGTTCTTCGATAATATTTCTATGACCGATGATGATGATTTGGGCCCATTTATGACTTTGGGAGTGTGTTCCGAGGTGGGCGTTAGTGGCTGCTATGCGTTACCACCGGTCCGAGAGTGCAATTGGTAGAATCCTACCCTGGGCATTGCCTCGAGTGCCTTGTCATATATATCCATATCGAGCCCCATACGATTTTGATTTAGCATTGCCTTCTATGGAGTGCCCTCTAATAACACCAGTACGGTGAATTTACGGTACTGTATAGACTGTTGATGCCTATAAATGGCGTAAGGGTAATATGGTAATCCCGCTTACGCTATTTTAAGTATTTATACTTTACTGGATAGACACTATCATAATAGCGTACTATATTATGTATGTATTAGTTTAACGGATCCTTGAGAGATGGAAAAATCCCGTAACATCTCTTGAGTTACTGTACCCATGACACTAATGTTATTTCGTATTTTTATTTGACTAATATGAGATGATTTAGTGCTGATCCGAGTGTTTGTTGTGTTTTCTTTTTATGCAATACGCTCGGGTCAGCAGACGTTGCAGTTACCGAAGATGACGGTGCTTTGGAGATCGAAGACGAAGATTTGGTATATCCATTATCTATACATATGTATACCCGCTGCATTATTTCCACTGCTTATTATATACAACTGTATGTATACGTAACTCTGATAATCATTGAATGTTATAACCGAGGTATACATTTCAACCGCTTTTAAACTGCTATTTGTTTATTATATGTTGTCCTTCCGCAGTGAGGTTCTGTGTTGGTTTTTCTTTTCTTTCTTTCTTTTCTTCTTTTTTTTTCCAATAACTACCTGCATTTGCGATTTGTTTGGGTCGACATGGGTGGTTTATTGTCGATTTGAACGGTCAAAAATTTGGGTCGTTACAGTTAACCAGTTAGAGTTAAAAACAGTAGAGTTAATCAGTTTAGCTAATCAATTAGAGTTAGGGTTACCAGATAGAGTTAATCAGTTAGAGTTAACCAGATAGAGTTAATCAGTTAGAGTTAACCAGTTAGAATTAATCAGTTAGAGTTAACCCATTAGAGTTAAACAGTTAGAATTGAACAATTAGAGTTAATCCAGATGAGATGCCATTTAGTACGACTGCTAGCGTAATTCGCAGGGCTGTAAATAGCCTACGGCGGTCGGATGTTTCCTGAGGGAATCGGGCGTAACCATTGTGATCGCTGCGATCTAGAGTCAAGCGAATGGAGCCAAATCGAATATTAGTTATTCGAATGGAGTTAAATGGAGTTATCGAATATTAGTTATTCGAGTGGAGTTAAATAGAGTTATCGAATATTAGTTATTCGAATAGAGTTAAATAGAGTTAATCGAATAGTAGTTATTCGAATGGAGTTAAATAGAGTTAATCGAATAGTAATTATTCGAATGGAGTTAAATAGAGTTAATCGAATAGTAGTTATTCGAATGGAGTTAAATAGAGTTATCGAATGTTAGTTATTCGAATAGGGTTAAACGGAGTTAAATAGAGTTAGTCGAATATAGTTTATTCGAATAGAGTTAAAGAAAAGGAGTTATCGATTATAGTTTAATCAAAAGGAGATTTTCGAATATAGCGTATTCGAAAGAAAGAGATCAAATATAGTTTATTCGAAAAAGAGAGATTTCGAATATAAGTTATTCGAAGAGAGATAATCGAGTATAGGTTATTCGAAGAAGAGTTAATCAAATAAAGATTACTCGGAAGAGAATTATACGTCGAATTCAATTATATCGAATTCGGGAAAGTAATATTTACTTTCCGGTTTTTAAAATCAAGAGTATACACTAATAAATTAGGGTTAGCTTTAATTATTCGAATTAAAGAATGAAGGTTATAATTGAAGTTAGATATTACGAAAGTAGGGATTATAACGTTATCGTTAAAATCAATGTTTTCAATAAAGAAATGGATTCGTAAATTGAATCCGAGAGTTAAGTAAAGAAGTTGTTAAAAAGTTTAAAAGGTAAACTGTTACCATTTCGAAGTTATAACGTTGTTCAGTTAAGGTCTGAGAGGTAATTATACCCCAACTTGATTGACTTCCTTCTTAACTAAGGAATGGTAAGGTTTGATAGTGAATGATGGTTAAGTGAATTCAGTAAATGGTTTGAGTTGGCATAGCGATGTTTATTTAAACATCAGTTTTAAATCCAATGAAGGAACTTTGGAAATGTTTTCCAAATAAGAAATCAGAAATGTTTTCTAATATAGGAAACAGGAAATGGAAATGTCTTCCATTGTTAATAAAGTATATTTTCTAAAATTTGAAAATAAGAAAGGTTGAATATATGGAAAACTGGAGATATGTAAATTAATGAACTAAAGTGATAAATGTTGAATGATGATTGATTGATATAATTTCCATCTGGGAATAATATCGTTGTTTGCACACGAGTTTTTCTTTGATAGTTAAATCACAGACTATCGAAGTTTTGACCATTTTAACGTTGTTAATATGGAGAGACCGGTTGGATTATTATCCAAAGAACCACTCTGTATTGGCATAAGCGTTGCGAATCATATATGCCAAAGATATTGAAGACGGAGTAAAATGCAAGGGCTATTGTATAAGTCTTAGATAACAGTGCCTAAGATGGATGTACTGAATAGTGCCTTCGGTTCATCCTGTTCCTGGATGACTTGTATGGATGAATGCCTGACAGAGTATTTCCAGAAAGGTCACGTACATTGATTTCTTCAACCGTACCAAGAGTGGAAGCGGAGAAGGAAACTTCTTTTAGCTGACACGTAATGTATGGTTGTAGACGTCAAATTAGTGATTTAGATGGATCTGACAATGTGGCATTCGAAGTGAATCTGATGTGATGGTAAAGCGTAACCTCAAGCCTCATCAACCGATAAATGACAGAATCGGGCATGCAGCATGGCTAAGTCGTTCGCACCGAAGTAGGGTGTATAATCACCTATCTAGAGAATATTCATTTGCTTCTTTAATCTATCAATGTTGTCTCATATATATATGGGAAACGGTTGCTGATCCCAACCGTTGGTGATATACATTCGATACACTCAAGCAGAATGAGTGGTCGGTCATGTGTGGCTGAGTTACAAGATGTTCTTGTTGAACTCCAGTGTATCGTTCCTAGAGTACACTGATCGGAAGGTGGTTCCATACCTTGTCATAGTTGGAAATCCATTACCCAATACGTGCTTGCGGTTTTGATTGTATACTATATAGTAGAACGTGAGATGAAAGCGTTTCTGCTAGATTGATATCTATTTGTACTTAGACATTATTATAATATCAGAATGATATTGCTTTACAAAGTTGTTTGGATTCTCCTAAGGGAAAACCCATTCCGTTTTCAGGGCGTGGTCTTATGATATATCCGTTATTAAACCAAGTGTTAGGGGTTTTATTCACACCAGTCCCATGACTGACCCGGAGTTTATTTGTTTTGTTTTCCCTAAACTCTTGGGTGCCTAAATTTGTATGGGCAGTCAAGTAGTCGGGATTTTACAGATACACTTGGAGAGCTTGGAGCAGGAGGCTTCAGGATCCTATAGCTATTATTATTTCCGTTGTTGTTGTAAGTGTTGTACTCTGATAAGTGCTATTGTATATATAACTGTTTGTATTTCAAAAGTTATATTATATTTTATTCGTTCCGCTGTGAGATTCGTGTTTACTCTGATGATGATGTTCTTCTTCTTCTATTCTATTAGTTCTACCTTATCTATTCTCACCCTCTATCTTCTTTCTATTAGTTTCTTGAACTCCCAGTGCAATTTGGGGTTGGACTTGTGTTATTTGGTCAGCTCAAATTGGACCGGATTTTCGGGTCACTACACATATACCAAAATATTCTTTGTTCCTACTATAAAACTCACACTCTCTGCCTTTCTCAACTTTAACTCCACAAAAAAACCACAAATTTGTAAAAATATAACAACAATATAATATCTAAATATAGGTCAAAATTTCAGCAGTATTGTAATGTCCCGTATTTTTGGTATTTAAATAATTAAGTTAGTTTATTATATTAAATATTTATTTGGAATTTTAAATGGATTTAAAATATATATTTCGATTATATAACGAAGTTTGAATGTTAAATTTATATATATAATATAAATCGAGCTCAAAATGGCACGGTAGTTCGTAATATTGAGTTTTGAACTTTAACTGGATATACAAGATTCGATATAAGTCGTATTTCTGTGAAACAAGAAACGTTAGAGTATTGTTGATTATAATTTCCATATGGAAGAGAACAATAGAGATTTAATATTATAGATTGTAAATAATGGCTAAATCAAATTTTAAAATAGTCGTTATGGAAATCATTATTAAAATATAACGTTTATTAATTAATAAATACGAATTTGAATATAAATTGGATAACGGTTACCCGAAATGTACAATATTAAGTTTTATAATTTATATTTGAAGTTGTCTATATATTCTATTAGGATATATATAATATAAATAATTTATTATTATTTTATTAAATTATTTGGAAATTTAATTAATATTTGAATAATATTATATAAGCATTAAAAATATCCATTTTTGCAAACGGTCTCAGTTTTCGATGAAATTAGTTTCATTGGAACCATATCATTAAATTATTATAAGAAAATCAAATTTCGTGGCCAACCGATATCGTATGTGACTTCAGTGGCCAAAAATGTCTCTATTTTTATTTAATCGTCTATATAATTTAGATAGTGGTAATTTTTAATGAATAAACAACTGGCAAAACGAACTCCAAATTTAGCGAAATAAATTTCATTGGATCCGTAAGGAAGAGATCCAGTAAAATGTCAAGGTTTCAAATTTATTGGATTTTTCTGTAATTATAGGAATTTTAAATGTGTGATTTTTCATCAATAATTATAAAGGACTTTTCACAAACGACCTCGGAATTCGACGGAACCTGTCCCATCGGGTCTGGATAATTTTTTTATGTTGGGACTACCTTATTTTGTCAAAAACGAACCTCATATGTAAATGTTTTGAGACGATACTTGACGACTAAGTTTGGCTATAATATAATAATAATAAACCTATCCTATTTATACCCAACCTTTAGTAACCCTAAGTCAAATTTTCGTGAGTGGTCAATCTAGAAAAATATTTCCGTCGCCATCTTTCCCATAGAAATGAACAGTCAGCAAACTCCTAAATTCCTCCCTCTGATTTCTTAAATTCCTTACTTTTAAATTGAAAGTTCATCAATGCAAATTTGTTCAGCTAGGAGAGTTCTATCATTTGTACAGTGATGATCTGATATGGGGTGCTATGGTGATGTGGATCTCGCTTGAAAGGCGCTGCGATTGGGACGCAATTGCCGGTGAATAGAGCCATCGAATTGACTGCGGTTTGGGCCGGAGAGCTAAAGGATGGTGGCGCTTGATCTGGTTATGGTGGATGGGGACCCGGTGTTGGGTGGACGGAGCAACATTGATGGGTATGTGGATAGTTTTGGCGAGCTAAAGAAGATGGGAGTTTAGGAAATGAAGACCGGGAAGCAAACGTACTATCTCGGCAGGATCTTATTATTTTAGAGTAATTTGAATTTAGTTAGTGTGTGATTAAAACATAATTAGGAATTAATTAAAAACCGTATTTTGTTTTTCAGGCTCTCCTTTGAGGGTTGTTGTTTCGAACAGGATAATGGTAATTGGAATAAACGAAGGCCTAAGGAGTAAGAACATAGGAATGGATGAATATATTATAACGTAATTCACTAGTTAATTAATTTAATTTAAGGAGCTAATTACTTTACTAAATAATGAATTAATCTAAATGTTAAATCATTGCAGGTTAAATAGAAGCAAATGACGGCCATATAAACAAGTTGGAAGATATTTAAAGGAACTTCCAGCCCTTATATTTTAATGTAATTAGTTTTAAAATGTTTTAATTAATAGATAATTAAATAATTAAATCATAAATGCTTATATGGTTGTCTTGCTCATATCTTTCAGAATTGAATCAAACCAATTGCATCACAATCGTGGCGACGAACTCGACATCATGGAACTGTTCTGAACAGAAATAGAGACAATAAGATTTACTGTTAAATTAAACGTTGTTTAATTTAACTGCAACCAAACCGTTTCAACGAAAATAAAATCAAGGTGAGTTAACTCACTCAGTACTTCCCACTTATATTTTATATAATTGGGTTTATTTTGTGTGCTATAGTTGCTAATTGTTGCGAATGACTGACTGTTTATTATTTATATATTGACTGAAAAAACCAAATTGTTATTTTAACAATTGGACCAAATGAAGGTAACTTACCTTGTTGGTCACGTTTATATTATAAACGTGTTATATTTGATGAATTGTTGAATTATTTGTTGTGTTAAACTAATTGGTTGATGTTAAATAGTCGTTATTTACTGTTATAGAATAATCAGTTAAGTTGAATTGAATAAATTTATGTGAGATAATCTATTTTGATACAGGGAAGAACAGGTTGGAGGGATCCAACGGATTCCTCAAATATATTTAATGTTGTTTATTTTCGTATTATCATTATATGAACTGATTTGGTTGAATGATTGATTTGATTTGTTGACTGTTGATCTGAATTCAACATTTATTTCGTTTGAACTAATGGGTGATATTGGTTGAGTATTTGGTAGTATATGGCCTATAAATCAATCGTTTTCCAAATATGGATTTTACTGTCAAGTGAATCGATAAAAGTGAGGCTATAAAAATTATTTTATAACTAGAATAGATTTTGAAATCTAATATTTGGAATAAAAGTTTATTAATGGAAAATAAATAGTTATTATTTATTATTTAAATTTTTAGTTAATTATTAAATGATATTATAAAGCAAAATCCTGATATTAACCAAATTTATAAGAAAGAGAGCAGAAAATTTACCCAACAATAAAGAGTTGGATAATTGTTTTTAAGAAAACAATTAAATGGAATTATTTAAATTAATTGTATTATTAACTAATTAAAGGAAGGAGTAATTGGAATCAATTAATGAAATAACTGTGTTTTGGGTTGACTAAGTCAACCGTTTTAAGTGAGAGTGATTATTAATTAGATTGCTTTTGAATTAGAGGAGGAAATAGTTTAACGATTATTGTTTTAATTTTAATAAGATTTAAAAAGGGAATTTATTATTTATTTTAGTTAATAAAGAAATTAACTACTTCTATAGTAATTAATTACTGAAGTAAATTATTATTTTTATTAATAATTTAGGAGATTACTTTTTACTTGGAATTCATTTAAAAAGTAATTGGAGTTAAAATGGAATTGAATTGAATTGTGAAAGGAGTTTATGAACGGGCTTTATATTAAAACCCGTGTTTTTGTAACAAAGTTATAAAAGAGATTTTAAGTGAAGAAGACAGCCTAAATTAAATGATTACTTAATAATTGAATTAAGTAAAAGGAAATTGGGAATTAAAGGGTTGGATTAAATCAGAGTTATATAAACAAAGTTTATAAAATGAGATGAGGTGATAAACCGTTAATTTTAAGTGATCGCTTAATAATGGAGTTAAGAGAATGAAAGGAACTTAAATAAGGTTTCAAAGTGGGAAATGGTGAAATGGATAAGAAAAGGGGATGGATAAACGTGAATTTGGTAAAGAAGTGAGTAATAAGATTTTGTAATAAAATCCGAATATTAAAATGAATTGTTTAAAGAAGTAAAAGTTAATAAGTGACATTTTAATAATAAATTACCTTTTTTTAGAGGAAGACGGGTGTGTAGCGTGAAGCTACACAGCTGATTACGAGTAGATATACTAGTTAATAAAATAAGCTGGTTGACAGGCCCAACTAGTGGCAATAAAGTCTAGACCCAGCAGGTCAATAACAAAGTACAACCATAGCATAAAATATGTACATCAAAAAGGAGTAAACACATCATAGATAATAACATAGACTAAATAGAACATAAGTAGAATAAGCCAGCCTTAATTGATTCAGTGAGGTGGGAGCGTGCTGCTTTCATGCGATCCAGGAGAATCTGACCTAGGAAGGGCAAGCCTGAAGCGAGCATGTCTCGCTAATCCTGTCCATAACTCGAAGAGATGTAGGATATGATAACAGGTACCCAAAAGAAGTTTCGGTGATCTGCCAAAGATGATCGCATTACGTTCTAACCAAATACTCCATGAGAAGAAAGTCACAAGAGAATCCAGAAGAGGGTCAGGGGGGTTATGCTGCCAATAATCGAAAAAGGAATTAATGGAGGGGATGAAGCCGAGGATGAAGGAGCTGATTGCAGCCCACACTATGTATAAGAAATCACATTCGAAGAAAAGGTGAGAATGGGATTCATTTTTAAGGTTACAGAGAACACAAATGGGATCGATGTTGTTGTTAAAGTGATGGAGTCTGATTCTTGTGTTGATGCGATTGTGTATAAGGACCCATTGAAAGAAAATTAATCGAGGAGGAAGGTTGCATTTCCAAATGCGGGAGAAAGAGAAGCTTCTGCCAGGATGAATTAGAAACTGATAACAGGATGCAACTGTGAAAGAGTTGGATGGGTTTAAAGCATAGAAAAACGAGTATGGATCAGATGAGAAGTGAGTTGAGTTGATTATGTGACCAATAGAATTAAGTTCAAAAAATGATTCAAGGCCCATCCAAGAAGGAGGGAAAAGGCCCATTGGGCCAAGCTCATGGGTCGATGCCACAGTAAGTAGGCTAAGATGGTTAACTGATGCAAGATTGAGAAATGGACGGAGAAGGGAATTTGCTCATACCAAAAATCCATCCAAAAAAGGCAGGATTCACCATTACCAATTTTAACGTGAAAAAGATTTTTGACTCTCATTAGTGTGGATAAAATTCCTTTCCAGAAGGGTGAGGGTCTAGCATTAGGTCTGAAATGGAGGATGAGGAAGGGATTAGAATTATATAGACGAGTTAAGATCCAGTCCTTCCAGATGAATCGGCCAGGCGAGAGGGTTCGCCACAGCCATTTGGCTAGCAGTGCTGAGTTGAAAGTCGAGAGGTTCAATATTCCAAGACCACCATGATTAGTTGGGAGACAAACAGTTTGCCAATTGATGAGTTTTTTCAGGTTACCTCCATTCCAAATAAAGTACTACGAATTGAATCAATTTTTAATAACCCAGATTGGGAGTTTGTGGAATGACATCCAGTAAGTAGGAATTGCAGAAAGGACATGCTTCACAAGTATAAGGCGGCCAGCAGAAGAAAGTGAGTTTGCCTTCCAACTTGAAAGTCTATTTTCAATCTCAGAAATGAGAAGCTGCCAGTCATGATTAAGGAGTTTGGTGGGACGGAGAGGGATACCCAAATAGTTGATTGGGAAAGAATCTAGTTTACAATTAAGGCAATCAGCAATGGTTGGACCAATCTGAGAGCAATTACCAAGCATAATAATAGAGCTTTTGCTAAAGTTAATAGAGAGACCCGAGATCATTTCAAAAGTGTAAAGAAGAATTTTGAGATAGCGGATATTATTGGGAGTTGGGGTGGTGAAAAGAATTGTATCGTTTGCAAATTGAAGATTTGAAGTGCAAATCTCTGAATTAGGGAGTGGAATGCCTGAGAAAATGTTATGAGAGAGGGAGCGTTTCACCATTTGATTGAATACATCAGCAATAAGGACAAAAATAAGGGGTGAAAGGGGGTCTCCTTGCCTTAAGCCTCTTTTGGATTTAATTTTTCCACCATATTCTCCATTAACAAACATTGTGGAAAGGCTAGAGTGTAGAATTGCTTTAATCCAAGAACACCATTTTATTGGAAAACCCCTATGAGACATAAGAGATAGGATAAAATCCCAACTGACGAAATCAAAAGCTTTTGAGAAATCCAGTTTAAGCAGGACCCCAGGGGTATTAGAAAAGTGGCAAAAAGAGATAACTTCTTGTGTAGCAACCACACAGTCTAGAATGTTTCTTCCTTTGATGAATGCAGATTGTTCAATATCAACTAGAGAGTCAATATGTTTTTGTAGTCTGGAAGATAGGATTTTGGAGATTATTTTAAAGGTTGTGTTGAGAAGACTGATAGGTCTGAAAGAAGAGATAATGTTAGCTCCTTGAAATTTTGGAATGAGGATAATGTTGGCGTAATTTAATTTGGTGATTGATAAAGGATCAGAGTAGAATTCCGAGCACATGTCAATGATGTCAGATTTTAGAGTGGGCCAAAAATGTTTAAAGAAGGCCGGACCAAAACCATCATGCCCAGGTGTCTTATCATCCGCCATATCCTTAATCGCATTCCAAATTTCCCCTTCAGTAAAAGAATGATCAATGCTAATGGGTTCAGGGTTTGGGTATAAATAATGCCAATCAATATGGGGAGAGGGGGAAGGGGATGAACCAAGGAGGTTTCTGAAGAAGATGGTGAATTGATGACAAATGTCCTTCGAGTCACTGAAGGTGGTGTTGTTATGAACAATCTCAGAGATAAAAGAGGAACGATGATGGCAATTAGCAACTCTGTGAAAGTAAGCAGTGTTTTTGTCACCTTCTTTAATCCATTTAGATTTAGACCTCTGTTTCCAACCAATTTCTTCTTGTTTAATTAGCCTTTCCAATTCTGATTCGTATTCTTTCAAAACATGGTGCTCAGACAGGGTTAAAGGTCTATTTTCTTCAATGATATTTAGATTTAGGATGGCATCTTGTGTGGATGAAATACGACTTTTCAAAGAATTCCATACATTCTTAGCCCATGGGCGAATCAGTTTACGAAGAGAACGAAGCTTGCAAACTATTCTGGACATTGAAGAATGATGGGATGGTAGTTGTTCCCAGCTGAGTTTAATGAAGTTGTCAAAAGATGGTTCAAGTAGCCATAGACGTTCAAATCTTAAAGGGCGTTTGAATGGAGTGTTTGAGTTAGTATCAAGAAGGATAGGGTAGTGATCAGAGATGGTGGTGGCAAGGCCATTAGCCAATGATAAAGGGAAAAGATCATCCCAGTTGAGGTTAAAGAAAAAACGATCTAGCTTGGACAGTGAGGGGATTTCCCTTCTATTTGACCACGTATATCGACGGTTGTTAATTGGTGGTTCAATAAGCGAACAAGATTGAATAAATGCATTGAATTGGGAGGAATCAGAGGGTAAGTTGACAGAATTACGATCCTCTAATGAGCGAGTAGTGTTAAAGTCTCCCCCAATTAAACAAGGGTCATTTATATTTTGAGACAAGTTGTGGCAATATTGCCAAATTTCAGCTCTCCCTTGAATATCATTTGGGGCATAAATATTAGTGAAGTGGAAAATGGAGTTCGAAGGAATATGGCGAAGGGTTACGTGAAGAACAGAGGGGTGTGAAAGGGATTGTTCAAAAGCCCACAAATGATCATTCCACGCTGTAATTAAACTACCACGAGTGTCTACAACGTCCACGTGCGACCAACCAGATAGGTAGGGGCCACAAAGATTGCAAATTAGAGGGATGGGTGGGTTAGAAATTTTGGTCTCTTGAAGAAATAAAATATCTACATGGTGTGGGGAAATGATGAGGTTGACAGCATGATTTTTTGTGGGGTCCCCAACCCCTCTGATATTCCATGTGACTACTTTCATTTAGAAAGGTTAGAACGCTGTTGTTCTAGGGTTTGCATGGCAGAATAATGTTTATCATGCAGACACACCCCCATGCATTTAGCCAATTTTTTATTTAGCACTTTATTAGCAGAAGAAAAAACAACAGGTTCAAAATAACTACCCGAAGTTCCTGGGGGCAGAGAGCGAGCCATGTTAATCCTAGCGCTCCTTCTGATCGCTGATGAAGAGATGTGTGGGGATGAGGATCCTTGTTCATCTTGGTGCATTTGTTCCTGATGATCCTGCTGAGTTGGCAGTTGCAGATGAAGAGGGACGGAGAGGTCGAGGTCAGCCAAAGGGTCCCATCTAGGCACAGACATATCCACTCTAGGCTGTTCAGCCATGGCTAAGTCATGATGTTGTTCACCACGCATCATAGGGATTCTCGCAGGGCTTCATCAGACATTACATCATATCTGTCTTCCTCCATGAGATCTTTTTGTTGAGATAAAGGTTGGAAAATGCATCCGTCATATTCATAATCCACCCCCAACACAAGAGTTTCAGGGCGTTGAGGAGGGTGCGAGTGTGTCCAGCATTCCACTTTGAGCTTAACTGCATGGTTATTTATGTGTGTAACAAAAGTACAAGGAGTCAAAATACCTTCATAAAATTGCATTTTCACGTATAAGTAACGATGGTCCACCCAAGACCAGTCACAAGTGTCTGTGTGGATGAAACGCGCAATTGGTTTTAAAGCTTCTCTAACGGAGTCTGAGAGATGCCTGTAGAACTCCGGGAAGCCGCTTATTCTTGCCCATGATGCCTCTTCAAGGGGGGGGGGGGTTCAGCAATTTCTTCCAAGGTTCTCGCTTGTTCAAGAAGGACTCCACCATCATCATTCGTTAGGATCTTAAGTTGAAGAGCATAATTTTTGATGGCCGAGTTAGGGAAATATATGAGGAAAGAGATATCAGAGGTGTGCCAAGTTGGCCACTCATATTCTTGACCGAAGGTTGATTTAAGTATATTTGAAAGCATCTCAATCGACCAAAGGCCGTTGATGGTGGTTGCTGAGAGGTAAAGGTAGGCGTCTGCCATTTCTATAAGAAGTGAAAATTCTTTCTTCTGTTTGGGAGGGGAGTGATTAGAGGGAGAGGCGTGAATAACATTTAGAGTGGAGGGGGTATTATTTTTGGGGTGAGAGATAATCTTTTCAGAATTATAATTACGATTTGAAGTGCGATTAGACTGGTGGGACCCCTTGTTCTGAGCAAGCGGGTTTTTTGGCTCACGGCTATTCGTTGTTTGTGCAACATTAGGACGCAGCCCACCCGTGTTGATGGTTCGAGAGACCTTTTATTATTGGGACATTGCAAGCTTGCATGTACAAAGAAGGAGCAATTATAGCAAATCACTGCATTCTTGCATGATCATGCCACGTAGCCACGATCAACACATTTGAGACAACGACTCTCTGCCTTCAAAAATTTCAAAGTTTTTCTGGTTGAGTTGAATTCCGGTATGATGCGTCGCTGTTTTGTCGAGGGGGTAGGGAGGAGAGGAGGAAGTTTGGATCTAGCAGCCGCCACTTGGGCGTAGGTAGGCGATGGGTGCCTCGCTGATGAGGATAAGTATGATTGATTTTGAAGATTTGATGAAGAAGAAGGGAAATGGTGGATGGGTAAGGAGTCAGTGTCAAGATCGAAGGTTGAACTACCGGAAAAGATGAACTGAGAAGAAGAAGGGGGTTGAGTATGAACTGAGAAAGCGGGGGAAGGGTTAGGCGAAGTATAGTGAGAGGAGGACGCCATTAACGATTACTATTACGTGATGTTATGTACAGATTTAATAATAAATTACTTAGTTAATGAATTAAGGAAAAATGGTTATACTCGAGAAGAAGTTTACAAACGTAAGAAGGCTTGATAAAACCATGTTTTAAATAAAATAATAAAAAGGGGTTTGTTTGGATATTAGAATGAAATATCAGATTTTGAAATTTCAAGTCATAAATTCTTAAGATAAGAACGTTGTTGAACTAGGCGTGAGAGGTAACTAAAATACCCCAACTAGGACGACTTCAGGATTATCTGAGATGATATTAGTTGTAACAGTAAAGAGGAGTAATAATTTATTATTTCCATTAAAGAAATAATAATGCAACATTATTAGTGATAATTTAAAGAATTTATAATGAGATTTCCAAAGTAACGGAAATGGGAAGATTGGAGAATATATATATATATATATATACAACGATATTTCCTAAAGTAAAAGGAAATAAAAAGATTTAAGTTTTTGGGATGAGTTTATTCTAGGAACAGAAATTGGATATTGTTTTCAAGTGACAATGTTTTACGTGAAATTGGTTAAAACCAAGATTGGGAATATATATATATATATATATATATGTGATTTAATCTTAATGTATTTGAAATAGTTTGAAAGTAAATCTTATGTTAAATAAGAAGTAAATTTCGTATTTGAAAAATTTATAAGTTTAAATCAATCAAACATTAATTATTTTTAATTAAAAAGGCCAAGTGATGCTGAATACTGAACCAGTGAACCCATTTTATTTTCATGGTTGAATAATTGTTTATTTTGATAGTTAAATAACCTACTATTGAAACCTGACCTAATGCATTGTTGGTATGGAAAAACCAGCATTGAATTTATATTCGAAAACCATTGCGAACCAACAAATACGTGAAGAAGCAAATTTGAAGATGGAGCACTGAAGACTGTGGATCTTGAGAAAACGGAAGGATAACTTATGATCTCTGGCTTAGCGGCCCGAGATACACTGTGATTCTGTCGTGGTTGAAATCTATGGATTGCAAGGACTACTCGTTACTGATCTATAGGGTGATACCTATGATGTGGTAGGAGGGTGCCTTCGATTCATCCTGTTCCTGGATGACCTGTATAGACAAATGTCTGACAGAGTATTTCTTAAAAATCATGTATGTTGATTTTTACAGACGTATTCCTGCTAGTGGCGGAGAAGGGTACTTCTCTTAGCTTAACGACCAGATTATTTTTGTGGACGTCTATTAGTGATTTGGCAGATCTGACGATGTGTCATTAAAATTGAATTGTGGCCAGATTTTCTAAAAATAAAAATTAAGGTAAATGAATAAATAAATAAATAAATTATGATCTTTAGCCTTATCAACCGGGAAATGGCACAAAATTGGGTAGGTCACATGGCTATGTGGGTTGCACCCATTAAAAGGGTATATCATTAACGGATCAGGTGAAATAAAATGCCTTTGGTTGCCCCTTTTTATTTATATATGTATGCTATTGGTTCGGTTGGCTGGCCCCAAACCGTGGTAATGATATATTCGGTACTCTCAAGAGAAAGCGAGGGGCCGGTCATGTTTAGCTTGGGTTGTAAGATGTTCTTGTTGAAACCCAACGTATTCATCTCCAGAGGTACATTGTGGGAAGGTGGTCCCATACCTTTCCAGGAAACCCATTCTCCAATAAGCGCCCGCGGTTTTGATTGTATACTATATATGTGAAGCGTGAGATGCAAGCATTCCGCTAGATTGATATTTATTTGTATTTAGACATTGTCATAATATGAGAATAATATTGTTTTCAAAAATGGTTTGGGTTATCGCAAGGTAAAAACCGTCCGTATTTATGTGTGGTCTTACGATTTCCCTTTTCTTTCAAGAGGATTTTGACTTTAAATTCAAGTTGTGTGATACCTTAAACTTAATGTGTTTTTCTCACTCTGGTTCACCAGACTGACCCGGTGTTTGTAATGCTCGGGTTAGACCGTGGTGTACATGTTCAGGTTATCAGATGCTGTGAAGTCCAGAGACGAGCTGGATGTGTTCAGACGTACGATATTATATAATATATTTTTCCACTGTTTGTTGTATACGAGGACAGGTTATTATAACTATCCAGATGTGTTGATGTACTCTGATGACTGTAAGTTAAATTTTCAAGCTCCTAATAAAGATTTATTTCTATATTATATTTTATTACACTGCGACGTGAGACTCTGTTTCCGATGTGTTTTCTTCTTCTATTATTCTAATATTTCTTTCTTTCTTATCTCACCCTCTGATTTCTTTCTAATAGCTATCTACTTTTCTGTATAATTTGAGTTGACATGGCTTGTATATATGACGGCCCGCCCCGCACCAGTCGACATTTCCTCCGATAGTGCGCTATACTCATGCCCGACTAGCACGGAACGGGCGCCAAAGAAAGGAAAGAGGATGAAGGAGCTAACAAAGAAACCTGTAGAATGTCTCACAGTGCATGGAACAAAATATAGTAATAACATGATTTTGACATAAAACAGTCGAGACAGTGCATAAGATGAAAACTAAACCAACATAGCAGCGGAAACCCAAATACAACTTATGATCCAACATCATTATTACAATTTTAAACTGTCTCTAGAGCAAAAGAAAGCTAAAGTAGAAGATGCATTACTAATGCCCAAGCAGTGATCTTCAACAACACGGGGAGAATATCTATATGTATCATACGTGGAAGCCTCCTGCTCGTCTCCGAATCAGCTACTCGTGCATACCCAGCTAACCTGTCTCTAGTCTGCTCGTGAGAGCACCCAGAGTAATAAGAAGATACATAAAACTCTGGGTCAGACAAAAAGTCTGGTATGAGCGATAAGCAGATAAACAGAACAATAACAGGTATACTAAACCATACTTAAACCTGGACCTGCAACCAAAGAGTTAGCACCACATACCATACAATACTCTAAGGTGCCACTGAACAGATGGTGTAAAGATAACTGGGGTGGGGTGTGCAAATCATAATGATGGCAAACAATCAACCATAGCAATCATCCTCACATCTCTCACTCAGTGCGTAAAGAGTACGATGTCCACCACTGTCAATCACTTGACTCATCGAAGTAGTGACGGAGTTCGACTGGTACAACTACTGCTACTACCAAGCTTACCACATGGAGTCATGACCAAACCTTTACAAATGACCCCACTTCATTGGTCTATAGCCCTTTAGTCATTCCTAGGCCACTATGGCCCTGATCCGTTCACGTACTCCCTACACATAGTGATTCAAAGTTACAGACATCGACAACCCCTTAGCACATGTCCCATAGCAAAAGCCCAATCATGAAGCCCACTCATTGGTTTCCAACTGGATCCTGAGTCGAAGCTCCTCATTTGGACTTCCTTTGCATCTCGGGTTTTGGTTGAATTGGAGTTGGTCTTCAGAAAGTCGTCGCGTAGCAGTAATAGAACTCGGTTCGGACATGCATAGTGCTCCAGTCCTCATCAGTTCGGTTCGGTCTAATGCCTCTTAGTATGCTCCTGGGTGCGGTTTGGTTAGGATATTCCCCATTAGCTCAGTTCGGTTCGGATGCCCTCTGTCTGGGTGCGGCTCGGTGGTTGCCTCCTGGTTCGGTTCGATGGTTGCTCCCTCCTAGATGTCCAATCCGATCCAATCTCATCCCTCTACATTCGCCCGATCCGATCCCATCCCTCTTCATTCGCCCGATCCTATCCTTTTCATTCGCCCGATCCGATCCTATCCTTTTCATTCGCCCGATCCGATTCTATCCTTTTGGTTCCTCCGATCCGATCCCCTGTCCAACTCTAAGCAAATGGCCTTCCTTCTCGCCAAGCCCCTTATGCTAAGTTCCAACCCGAATTCAGTTCACTTGCTCGGTTCCCCTATCCGATCTGAGCCCAATAATCCGATCCGATCCGGTTCGAAACCCTGCATATTTCCTGCGACTTTCCAGCGACTATTTTACGCTATACGACGGCGTTTTCGACCAATCCAATAGTTCTAATCAGTCACAAAACTTACCATACAGTCATAGCAACATGTATAATCATTCACAACCATCAAAACAATAATCATAGCATGTAAAATGGATCAAACATACCCAAAACCCCATATTTTCCCCTAAGCATGTTTAGAAAAAACTAATAATACGATTAGTGAAACTTAACGAAATCAAACCAAATTTCTAGCAGAGGTCTAAAACATTATTTAAGAATTTACAAATATTTTTCCAGAATTTATTAATGTATAAATTCGCTAATCTTCACTAATTACCCTTAATTAACCGTAATTAGTGCAAAACCATGCAAATCACTCACCTTGGCCACAAATGAAACCTTTAGAACCGAAACTCTAATGTTTGGGCGCGAATACCAATGTAACATAGCAGCTCTACAATTGATTTGGTGAAGGTCTTCCTTGATTTGATGTAGTTTAAACCAAAACTTGATTAAGAAGTGATTATGGGTGTTTTTAGATGATGGAGGCCATTGTTAGGTTGAAGAGAGAGTTTGTGGCGGCTCGAAAATGAGTGAAAAAACAAAATCCTAACCCTTGCAACCCTCAAATACCTCTAATCCCGAAATCCCCCATTGGGCCTAGATGTTAATCACCCGGTTAAGCCCAATTAAGCTGTTTTTCACTATCTGAAAGTTGTTTCAACCATATCTCCCAAACGGTGAGTCCGTTTGGCTAATCTCTATGGAATTGTAAACTATCAAACATCTAATGGGAGTGGTTTTAGGTCAAAATTCCTTTCCATTCAAAAGTTATGGCCAAAACAGTATTGGCTAGGGGCAAAACGGTCATTTAAAAATCGGAAAAAATCATGAACATGGGAAATGACCCCAATAGTCGTCTCCCAAAGTTACATGACCATACGACTTCGTGTGTGAAAGAAATAAATATTCTACGATCCTGCGATGCGTAGAATGCAGGTCGTTACATTCTCCCCCTCTCCCCCCCCCCCAAGAAATTTCGTCCCCGAAATTCCTTAACCCGAAACATACAAAGGATTCCGCGTACCTACCAACCATATACTACAACCAATCATGCAAAACAAACAAAACAAGCCTATCCTAGCATGCGGAAAAACTAAATCGAAGTTAAAATCTAAACAGGCGAAGAGTTCTGGATACGTCTCCCTAATGCTTTCCACTGTCTCCCAAGTACAGTCCTTCTCATTCTCGCCCCACCAAACTTTGACTAACTTCACCGCCTTCCTTCGAAGCTGCTTCGTATCATTCCCAACAATACGAATAGGCCTGCGGTTCCCAACCGCCTCGGGTTCAACTTCGATATCATCCAACTGATCAGGTGAAATAGTCACATCTAGGTCGTGTACGAACTTATTTAACTGGGAAACATGAAATACGTTGTGAACTCCTGCCATCTTCCCTGGTAATTCAACTTTGTATGCCAAATTCCCAATTTGCTCAAGAACTGGGAATGGACCAACAAATCTTGGTGCTAACTTGCCTCTCCTGCCAAATCATATCACGCTCTTCAACGGAGAAATCTTGACAAACACCGAGTCGCCAATGGAGAACTTTAATTATCTTCTCCTCTTATCAGCATAACTCTTCTGCCTATCTTGGGCAGCCTTCATTCGCTGTTGGATAATCTTAATCTTAGCTGAAGTTTCTATTATCACATCGGGTCCAAGCACAAACTTCTCACTAGTTTCTACCCAACATGATGGTGAGTTACACGGTCTTCCGTACAGAGCTTCAAATGGAGCCATACCAATACTGGATTGGTAGCTATTATTATATGCAAACTCTACTAGATGCAAATGGTCATCCCATGATCCACCAAAATCCAATACATAGGATCTGAAGAGGTCTTCTAATATATGATTCACCCTCTCAGTTTGACCATCGGTTTGAGGATGATACGCGGTACTGATATGTAGTTCTGATCCTAACGCCTCTTGTAAGCTCTTCCAAAATCCGCTAGTGAACAACGGATCCCGGTCACTCACAATGCCTTTGGGTATTCCATGAAATCTCACTACCCACTTTATACATAGTTCCGCTAACTTAGCTGCTGTCCTGTTCGACTTGACGGGTATAAACCTTGCACTCTTAGTAAATTGGTCCACAATCACCTAAATGCTATCATGGCCCAATCTAGTCCTTGGTAACCCATCAATGAAATCCATTGACACTTGTTCCCATTTCCATTCTGGAATTTCTAATGGTTGTAACAAACCACTAGGCTTCTTTTTCTCAGCTTTAACTAGCTGGCAATTCATGCATTTGGATATAAACTTCCCAATGTCTCTTTTCATCCCTTCCTAGTAGTAGGTCTGCTTCATGTCTCGTACATTTTGTTACCACCGGGATGTATAGTCAATTTTGAGTGATGACATTCTCTAAGCACTTCATCTCTCAATCCATTGACATTGGGTACAACTAGTCTTCCATTCTTTCTAAGCCATCCATCTCGATCAAGCCCATACTTGTTCATCTCTCCATCGATTCCCACCTCCAACTTTGAGATGATTTCCAATAGGTTAGGATCGTCCCTCTGACTGGAACCAATCCGCTCAACCAAAGTGGGTCTGATCGTCAAACTTGCCAATATTTCTGGATCCAATTCGTACCTTGGTCTGAAATCATACCCAGCGATGTACTCCAGTTGCTTCCATTCTATAAACATAGCCCCTAAACTGGCATGTCTTCTACTCAATGCATCAGCCACCGCATTGCCCTTTCCTGGTGTATATGCGATGTCGAAATCATAGGAAGCTGAGAATTCTAACCATCTTTGTTGTCGGAGATTTAGATCCTTCTGAGATAAGAGATACTTTAACGACTTATGATTGGTAAACAACTCGAATCTTTCTCCCAAGAGATAATGTCTCCACATCTTTAGTGCAAACACGATCGATGCCAATTCCAAATCATGGGTAGTGTATCTTTTCTCATGCGGTTTCAGTTGCCGACTTGCATAAGATATAACCCTACCTCCTTGCATCAATACAGCACCTAGCCCAGTGCCACATGCGTCCGTATATACCGTCATCTCTTCATTCCCCTTAGGAATGACTAACACTGGTGCACACGTCAACTTTTCCTTTAGACTCTTAAATGCATTCTCGCACTTTTTGTCCCAGACGAAAGCTTGATTCTTCTTAGTCAACTGAGTCAATGGTGCTGCTATCTTGGAGAAGTCCTGGATAAACTTACGATAATATCCAGCTAATCCCAATAAACTTCTTATGTCCATTGCATTCTTGGGCGTAGGCCAATCTTGTACCGTAGCCACCTTCGTAGGATCCACAGTAATACCATTCTCTGAAACAACATGGCCCAAGAATCTCACTTCCCTCCTCCAGAAGTGACATTTAGAAAACTTTGCTTTCAATTTGTTTTCTCAACACCTCCATTACTATTCTTAAATGTTCCTTGTGTTCTTCCTCCATCCTCGAATAGACCAAAATGTGATCCACGAACACAAGGACAAACTTATTCAACTGATCTCTGAATACCCTATTCATAAGATCCACAAAATATGCTGGGGCATTGGTCAGCCCGAATGGCATGACCAACCACTCATAAAACCCAGACGACATCCAGAATGTCGTTTTAGCTATACACTCAGCTTCCGCTCTAACTTGATGAAAACTTGTCGCGAGATCCAACTGAGAGAATACTCTCGCACCACTCAACTGATCAAACAAATCATCTATCCGCGGTAGAGGATACTTATTCTTCCTCGTCACTTTATTCAACTCGCGGTAGTCTACACACAAACGAAGGGAACCATCCGCCATGGTAGCAAACACAACTGGTGCTCCCCATTCAGAAACACTCCTTCTAATAAATCCCTTCTTTAAAAATTGCTGACTTGCACCCCGAGCTCTCGCTGCTCCCTTGATGCCATACGACGAAGTGGCATCACTATAGGTCTGGCATCTTTCACTAAATCAATACTGAACTCAATCTCTCGGTGTGGTGGAGGCCCGGTCACTTCCTCGAAAACGTCCGAATACTAGCCAATCACAGGCAAACCTGAGAACTCACTATGCGGGATGTCGAGGGAATTTAGAAAACTAGCCATTACCCCATCACCGGGTAGACTACCAAACACTACCCTCTGCCTATCATCCTGTAACGACCCGCATTTTTGGCCGTCAAATATTTAATTTAATTTATTTATTTTAAATATCATATTGGGAATATTAATGGAATTTAATATTTAATTCGATAATAAAACGAAGTTGAACGTTAATTTTATTTATATAATATAAATCGAGCTTGAAAATGGCGTGCAGTTCGTGAAATGAAGTTTGAACTTCAACTGAGAATACGGGATTCGATATAAGTCGGATTTCTGTGAAACAAGACACGTTGGAACCGTATTGACGATAATTTTCATAGGGAAGAGAAAAATCCATATTCCGTGTTATAGATAGTGAGTTATGGCCAAATCAAATTTTGAAATAGTCGCTATGGAAATTCGTTATTAAATTATAGGCCTTTAAAATAGCCATTTTGCAAACGGACTCAGTTTTCGACGAAACCAGTTTCATTAGAACAATATCGTTAAATTATTGTATGGTGGTGAGTGGCGTGGAGAACCGATGTCGTATGTGGCCACGGTAGCCAAAAACGCTCGTCCAAATTCTATAGCGTGTATTTAAATAAGTAAATGGATATTGAGTGTAACTTGAGCAGACGATCGAAGTAGGCCACGAAACCAGTTCCGTTGAGTTTGTATCGTCGATTAGAGTCAGAATAAGTATATAGTTTGTTATTTTTAGAGACCGGAAAATTTGGTGTTAAAAGAGGTATTGCGATTCAGGGTAAAAACAGCCTACCGGGGCAACAGTCTCAGAATGCGACGAAATTAGTGCCGTTGGGTTCGTATCGAAAAGTTATTGTCAGATTTCGTAGTTTCAAGTGGATTTTATTTATCTGGTGACCGTGAAAAAATTAAACGCGTGTTCATTTCTGGTTTCATAAAGGAAATTTTTTCATACGACCTCGGATTTCAACGAAACTTGTTCCATTGGGTTCGGAATACCTTTTTACACTAAGATTAGTCTTTTTATCAATAAACAGAAATCATTTGTGGTGGTTTTTATCAATTACTTCACACTGAAGTTTTTAAATATAATAAACTAATAATATTGCAAATCAAGGAAACATGCATTTAAAACTTTGTCTGTACAAACCAAGTGCAGACCCTATATATAGAGCTTACCTAATACATGTGCACTGTCTTTCCTATCTACTGTTAATTACGTACCCCTTTTCTCTTTCTTTTCTCCATTTTCGAACTACACAGTCCTATACACTAGCAGCCACCCTAAGGAAAAGTATACACAGACACCGTGCCGACCAAGCCTAAATACCTACCATGTACCACTGTACCCTATCTTACTTGCGTACCAAACCATCCTCACCGTGATGCCCACGCCTTCGCACCTATATATATATGCACCAACTCATTTACCTTTTCGTTGGTCCAGCAAAGCAAAAAGAAAAAAAAATAATATATATATATATATATATATGCAAAGAAGGGATGAAGAAGCATATGGGGTAAGAAGCAAGAAGGGTGAGAAGTGGGACTGGCGAAAAGAAGGTTGGGGAAGGAATTTGAGAACGTGAGCAGTGTCTGGTGCATGCGAACAGGAAATAGAGGGGGGGGACTGGGTTGGTACGGTAGAATAAGGGATGCAGGACGTTGGGTCTTAACATGGAGTTCGGAGCTAGTTGCGGATAAATGGAGGAGTTTGGGGGCAAACTGTTTACGGCGCAGGAAGGCGAGGCCAAGGTGGAGTGACCGACGGTCTTTGGCGGAGTTCCGGTGATGTAATGAGGTGAGGACGAGAACAGATCAACATAACAAATCATTTCAGAAGTTGGCCGATGATTATAACTTAGTAATGTAATTTCTAACCGTACTTTAGCTGATTTAGTAATAATTAGAGGAGTATTTGGTAATCATAATATGATTAAGGGTTGTGCAGTGAAGTGGTTAAACCGTTTTGAGGAGAAAGCAATAGTTCGGCAAATCAGCTAGAAACCAAGAATTTTGGCAAGTCCAAGTGTTGGTATAAACTATCATTAAGGAATTTTTGGTTAATATAGTTAGTTTAAAACTTATATAATTTAATAACTGGAGTAATTAAGGTACATGATTGGTTAATTAAATTAACTAAACATAATTAGTTATTTAGTATTTAACTAAGGGTTAAGTTAATTAAATCGTTAATGTTTGAACATTTATAACTTCTTGTGCCGTGAACAGAATTGGACGATACAAGCTACGTTACGGTCAATGGTGATGAACACTTCATTATGTAGCGGATTCGGACACGACTGGAACCAACCGATATTTTTAGTTAAGTTAAACGCTTGTTTAATTTAACTGAAACGAGCTGTTCTAACACGGTATCAAAATCAAGGTGAGTTAAACTCACTCAGTTACCCTTTTTATATTATTTTTTTATATAAATTGGGTGTTTTTATTCTGTGTGCTCTGCCTGCCAATGGTTGACTGTTTTGCTAATTATCTATTCATCTGTTAGTTTAACAGATGAAATTAAACCGTGTTTAATTTCAGTGAAATACCAAATCGTTATTTTTAACGATTGGTTCCAATAAAGGTAACTCACCTTGGTTGGTCACGTTTATAAAATAAACGTGTTTTCGTTTGAACTGGAGGAACTGATGAAAATGTTTTGTTGGTTAGTTGATATAAAATGGTTGCTAATTGCTATGATATATCAGTTAAATGGAATTGTTTGACCTGGTTTGTGATAACCGTTTTGAATACAGGGAAGAACAGGTTGGAGGGATCCAACCGGATTCCTCAAATGTATTATTTATTTTCATATTATCATATATGAACTAATCTGTTTGTGTGATTGATTTGATGGTTGATTATTGACTGGATATTCAACATCTGTTTGGTTTAAACCAATGGGCGATATTGGTTAAGTGTTTGGCAGAGTATGGCCTTTAAAACCAATCGAGTTATAGATATTGATTCGCCGACAGGTGAATCGATAGAGTTGAGGTTAAAAAAATTATTTTATAACCAGAGTTAGATTTGAATTATATTATTTGAATAAAAGTTAATTAAGAGAAATAAATAAATATTTTATTTGTTTAAGACTTTGATTTGTTATGAAGTTATTTTGTAAAGATGTTAATCAGATTTACCAGTGGAAGAATAAGAAATGAATTAAAGGGTTAAACTTTGATGAATTGTTTTGTAAAGAAAACAAATAATTAGAATTTATCTAAATTAATTATATTTTTAATTTATTTAAAGCAAGGATTGTCGAAATCGGTTAATGAGATAATCAAGTTTTTGAGTTAATTAAATCGTCCGTTTGGAATTAGAATTGTTTATCAAGTTAATGTGTTTTGACTAAAATAGTTAAATGAATATTGTTTGAATTTAAATAAGGATTAAAAGGGGATTTAATATTTAATTTAGTTAATAAAGGGATTAACTACTAAGGTAGTTAATGGTTGGAATAAGTTATGATTTTAATTAATGCTGAATTTAGGAATATATTTTTAAAAGGGAATTCATTTAAAAAGCTACCGAATGTGAGATGCAAGCCAATTGAATGGTGAAAGGAAATAAACGTACTCAACTATATGAATTAAGGGAAAGGAGATTATGATAAAAGGGTTTATTATAAACCAGAATTATAAATGGAATTTTGGCATTGATTATAACTGATATTTATCTGAGGATAAGACCGTTGTTTGATCAAGGTCTGAGAGGTAATTAAAATACCCCAACTCGTTGCTTGCTGTGTGCTTGGTCGCATGATAGGGGGTTCTCGCTTCGCGTTAGGTGGCGGACGGGAGATTCTTACCCCTACATGTCCCGAAAATGTGGGTTGGTTGTGAAGTCGAAAGGCTGGCCATAAAATGAGTTGGTGGGGTACCATTGTAAGCCACGGGGGGAGGTTAGCCCTCTAACTTGGGGGTTGGAGGGATGGTTGAAAAGCCTACCGAAAATCCCGGTTCGTTACAGTGGTATCAGAGCAATTGGTTAAGTAATTACCTTGGCTCTGTGGCGTGACTCAGTAGAGATGGGGTTAGCAACACCCTAGATTGAGTTTGAGTGTATATATACGAGTGAACGTATTTGTAGATTTTATAAAAAAAAAAAAAAAAATTGTTTTGTATTGTGGAGATTTATTTGTTTGAGCTGTCTGTGAGTTCTGGTCGATCAGTTTGATCCACTGTATCAATAGGGATTACCAAACACTCAAGTACGATAAACCGACACAGTATGTTTTGAAAGAGGGTAAATGAAATAATTTACCCAAATTATATTTTGATATAAAGGAAATATATGTATTGGAAATATTATGGTATATTGGATGTGTTGGTTGATTATAATTGAAATGGTTATATAAATAACAAATTAGAATTCGTATAATATGGAATCAGATGAATTAAATCCGAAATTTAAATCAGGATTGGAATTAAAATTCCTAAAAATGGGAAAGGTGTTCGCAAATGAACTTGAGTTAAATATAAGGAAATTTTAAGATCCTGGGAGATTTTAAATTTAGTTTACAAGCATCGTGAATGATATGTTGAAATAGATTTCAAAATGAAAATGGTTAAATATGATTTTGAAAAGTTATATAGTATTGAACTCACTTTGATAGCTGGGAAGTAACTCTGAGGATGCTGGCCACATCATCAGTGTTCATTTCCGAGTTCTAAGTGACGGATTGCTACCAAAAATCTTGTTTTGAATTGCTTTGAGAAAAACAAGTGGTTTTGAATTCTGTAAAGAAAGGTTTGATTTTTGAAAAAGTTGAGCTGTTTAAAAACTCCCAGGGAAATTGTTGAACAAAAACGAAATTTAATAGAATTTGTGAAAGCAAATATTAATTGAATTAAAGCCAATTAACTGGAAATTGAATCGAGATATATTATATTGAGCAGAACCAGATTTTGAATTGTGAGACGGGAATCTGAAATGGTATTGGACTGGTAAGCTAAGAGTTGAAACTGATGATGAATGGAAATTGAGTCAAGAATGGAATTTGGCTTGGACACGTGAAGAATTTAGTTCGAAGGATGAAATTGGAATTTTGTTGGAAATGCATGTGTATATGCTGACAGGGCAGCAGATGGAAAGGATAATGATATGCCCGACAAAAAGGTACACGTTTATTTTATTTTGGTTTGGAGATTTATGAGCCTATTGGGCAAGCCGCTTGGCTGTTTCATTTTCTTTTGAATTGGAGAAGGCCCAGAGAGGCGAGTGTGGTTGTACCGATTGAGCCGTACTGAGGAGGTGCTGGCGAATTTTTTTTGGAAATTTAAGGTGTTAGAAAATTTTCAATATTTTTGAAAATATTTATTTACAGTTTTGAATAGGTTTCTAATTTAAGCAAAAAATTAGATTTGAAGTTAATGAATTTATAACGTTCTTCCTTACTTTAGCAATTTCGAAGACGAAATTATTTTAAGGGGGGAAGAATGTAACGACCCGCATTTTTGGCCGTCAAATATTTAATTTAATTTATTTATTTTAAATATCATATTGGGAATATTAATGGAATTTAATATTTAATTCGATAATAAAACGAAGTTGAACGTTAATTTTATTTATATAATATAAATCGAGCTTGAAAATGGCGTGCAGTTCGTGAAATGAAGTTTGAACTTCAACTGAGAATACGGGATTCGATATAAGTCGGATTTCTGTGAAACAAGACACGTTGGAACCGTATTGACGATAATTTTCATAGGGAAGAGAAAAATCCATATTCCGTGTTATAGATAGTGAGTTATGGCCAAATCAAATTTTGAAATAGTCGCTATGGAAATTCGTTATTAAATTATAGGCCTTTAAAATAGCCATTTTGCAAACGGACTCAGTTTTCGACGAAACCAGTTTCATTAGAACCATATCGTTAAATTATTGTATGGTGGTGAGTGGCGTGGAGAACCGATGTCGTATGTGGCCACGGTAGCCAAAAACGCTCGTCCAAATTCTATAGCGTGTATTTAAATAAGTAAATGGATATTGAGTGTAACTTGAGCAGACGATCGAAGTAGGCCACGAAACCAGTTCCGTTGAGTTTGTATCGTCGATTAGAGTCAGAATAAGTATATAGTTTGTTATTTTTAGAGACCGGAAAATTTGGTGTTAAAAGAGGTATTGCGGTTCAGGGTAAAAACAGCCTACCGGGGCAACAGTCTCAGAATGCGACGAAATTAGTGCCGTTGGGTTCGTATCGAAAAGTTATTGTCAGATTTCGTAGTTTCAAGTGGATTTTATTTATCTGGTGACCGTGAAAAAATTAAACGCGTGTTCATTTCTGGTTTCATAAAGGAAATTTTTTCATACGACCTCGGATTTCAACGAAACTTGTTCCATTGGGTTCGGAATACCTTTTTACACTAAGATTAGTCTTTTTATCAATAAACAGAAATCATTTGTGGTGGTTTTTATCAATTACTTCACACTGAAGTTTTTAAATATAATAAACTAATAATATTGCAAATCAAGGAAACATGCATTTAAAACTTTGTCTGTACAAACCAAGTGCAGACCCTATATATAGAGCTTACCTAATACATGTGCACTGTCTTTCCTATCTACTGTTAATTACGTACCCCTTTTCTCTTTCTTTTCTCCATTTTCGAACTACACAGTCCTATACACTAGCAGCCACCCTAAGGAAAAGTATACACAGACACCGTGCCGACCAAGCCTAAATACCTACCATGTACCACTGTACCCTATCTTACTTGCGTACCAAACCATCCTCACCGTGATGCCCACGCCTTCGCACCTATATATATATGCACCAACTCATTTACCTTTTCGTTGGTCCAGCAAAGCAAAAAGAAAAAAAAATAATATATATATATATATATATATATATATATGCAAAGAAGGGATGAAGAAGCATATGGGGTAAGAAGCAAGAAGGGTGAGAAGTGGGACTGGCGAAAAGAAGGTTGGGGAAGGAATTTGAGAACGTGAGCAGTGTCTGGTGCATGCGAACAGGAAATAGAGGGGGGGGACTGGGTTGGTACGGTAGAATAAGGGATGCAGGACGTTGGGTCTTAACATGGAGTTCGGAGCTAGTTGCGGATAAATGGAGGAGTTTGGGGGCAAACTGTTTACGGCGCAGGAAGGCGAGGCCAAGGTGGAGTGACCGGCGGTCTTTGGCGGAGTTCTGGTGATGTAATGAGGTGAGGACGAGAACAGATCAACAGAACAAATCATTTCAGAAGTTGGCCGATGATTATAACTTAGTAATGTAATTTCTAACCGTACTTTAGCTGATTTAGTAATAATTAGAGGAGTATTTGGTAATCATAATATGATTAAGGGTTGTGTAGTGAAGTGGTTAAACCGTTTTGAGGAGAAAGCAATAGTTCGGCAAATCAGCTAGAAACCAAGAATTTTGGCAAGTCCAAGTGTTGGTATAAACTATCATTAAGGAATTTTTGGTTAATATAGTTAGTTTAAAACTTATATAATTTAATAACTGGAGTAATTAAGGTACATGATTGGTTAATTAAATTAACTAAACATAATTAGTTATTTAGTATTTAACTAAGGGTTAAGTTAATTAAATCGTTAATGTTTGAACATTTATAACTTCTTGTGCCGTGAACAGAATTGGACGATACAAGCTACGTTACGGTCAATGGTGATGAACACTTCATTATGTAGCGGATTCGGACACGACTGGAACCAACCGATATTTTTAGTTAAGTTAAACGCTTGTTTAATTTAACTGAAACGAGCTGTTCTAACACGGTATCAAAATCAAGGTGAGTTAAACTCACTCAGTTACCCTTTTTATATATTTTTTTTATATAAATTGGGTGTTTTTATTCTGTGTGCTCTGCCTGCCAATGGTTGACTGTTTTGCTAATTATCTATTCATCTGTTAGTTTAACAGATGAAATTAAACCGTGTTTAATTTCAGTGAAATACCAAATCGTTATTTTTAACGATTGGTTCCAATAAAGGTAACTCACCTTGGTTGGTCACGTTTATAAAATAAACGTGTTTTCGTTTGAACTGGAGGAACTGATGAAAATGTTTTGTTGGTTAGTTGATATAAAATGGTTGCTAATTGCTATGATATATCAGTTAAATGGAATTGTTTGACCTGGTTTGTGATAACCGTTTTGAATACAGGGAAGAACAGGTTGGAGGGATCCAACCGGATTCCTCAAATGTATTATTTATTTTCATATTATCATATATGAACTAATCTGTTTGTGTGATTGATTTGATGGTTGATTATTGACTGGATATTCAACATCTGTTTGGTTTAAACCAATGGGCGATATTGGTTAAGTGTTTGGCAGAGTATGGCCTTTAAAACCAATCGAGTTATAGATATTGATTCGCCGACAGGTGAATCGATAGAGTTGAGGTTAAAAAATTTATTTTATAACCAGAGTTAGATTTGAATTATATTATTTGAATAAAAGTTAATTAAGAGAAATAAATAAATATTTTATTTGTTTAAGACTTTGATTTGTTATGAAGTTATTTTGTAAAGATGTTAATCAGATTTACCAGTGGAAGAATAAGAAATGAATTAAAGGGTTAAACTTTGATGAATTGTTTTGTAAAGAAAACAAATAATTAGAATCTATCTAAATTAATTATATTTTTAATTTATTTAAAGCAAGGATTGTCGAAATCGGTTAATGAGATAATCAAGTTTTTGAGTTAATTAAATCGTCCGTTTGGAATTAGAATTGTTTATCAAGTTAATGTGTTTTGACTAAAATAGTTAAATGAATATTGTTTGAATTTAAATAAGGATTAAAAGGGGATTTAATATTTAATTTAGTTAATAAAGGGATTAACTACTAAGGTAGTTAATGGTTGGAATAAGTTATGATTTTAATTAATGCTGAATTTAGGAATATATTTTTAAAAGGGAATTCATTTAAAAAGCTACCGAATGTGAGATGCAAGCCAATTGAATGGTGAAAGGAAATAAACGTACTCAACTATATGAATTAAGGGAAAGGAGATTATGATAAAAGGGTTTATTATAAACCAGAATTATAAATGGAATTTTGGCATTGATTATAACTGATATTTATCTGAGGATAAGACCGTTGTTTGATCAAGGTCTGAGAGGTAATTAAAATACCCCAACTTGAACAACGTCGGGATTATCTGAAGATAATGTTAGTTGGTAATCGTAAGAGACGTTAGTGAATATGTTTTGAAATCTAAACAGCGAATTTAGCGCTGTTGTTATAATATATGTTGTGTAAATCTAATATAGCGATTGTAGCACTTTTGCTGTAGTAAATGGATCGTAAACCTAAACAGCGATTATAGTGCTGTTGTTTTGTAAATCTAAATAGTAATTATAATGCTATTGTTATAACATATGTGTTATAAATTTCTTTGTTAAAATTAATGGATTTCCGAATTTAAAGGATGATTTGAAAAAAAAGATTTAAGTGTGTAATGGAATATAGTTATTCGAGATAGAATTAGCCAAACGTAATTATTCGGCTAAGTTGCCATTTCGTACGACTGCTAGCGTAATTCGCAGGGCTGCAGATAGCCTACGGCGGTCGGATGTTTCCTGAGGGAATCAGGCGTAACCATTGTGATCGCTGCGATCTAGGGTCAAGCGAATGGATGTAAGTCGAGTATTAGTTGATCAATTAGAGTTAATCGATTAGAGTTAAATCGAATTAGAGTTATTCTAATATTGTATTTTTAAATATTAACAGAGTTAGAAGTTTTGATTTAACAAAGTAAATCAAGTGTTAAAAGGCCAGGTAATGTTGAATGCTTAACCAGTGAACTCATTGGAGTGTCATGTTTGAAACACTGTATATTTTGATAGTTAAAACACCGACTATCAAACCTGACCAATACGATTGTTGGTATGGAAAGACCGGGATCGAATTTACATTCGAAAACCATTCCGACCAACAAATACGTGAAGATATTTGAAGACGGTCGAGATGGAGCATTGAAGACCAGGGATCTTCATAAGCGGAGGAACTGCTAAGAATCTCTGGTTTAGCGGCCAGAGATAAACTGTGGTTCTATCGTGGTTGGAATCCACGAGTGCAAGGACTTCTCGCTACTGATCCATGGGGTGATTCCTATATGGATGCGGTAGGAGAGTGCCTTCGGTTCATCCTGTTCCTGGATGACGTATATGGACGAATGTCTGACAGAGTATTTCCAAAGGGTCACGTACGTTGATTTCTTCAAACGTACGATAGTTGTTGGCAGGGAATTGCCATTCTCTCGCTTTCGGCTAGAGTATTTTTGTGGACGTCAATTAGTGATATCTGACGGATCTGACGATGTGGCATTCAAAGTGAATGACGACCAGATGTTCAAAAGTTAATCTAAGCCTCAAGCCTCATCAACCGGGAAATGACAGAAATCGGGCAGGCAGCATGGCTATGTGGGTCGCTCCCATTAGGGTGTATGATCACCTATCTAGAGGAAATCCTATTTGTTTCTTAATCTATGTTTCGATGCTGTCCCTTTTCGGGCAGACGGTTGCTGATCCCAACCGTCGGTGATATACATTTGATACACTCAAGCGAAATGAGTGGTCGGTCATGTGAGGGCCGGGTTGCAAGAAGTTCTTGTTGAACCCAGTGTATTCGTCTCTAGAGATACACTATCGGAAGGTGGACCCATACCTTGTCAAAGTCGGAATCCAATATCCAATAAGCGCCTGCGGTTTTTGATTGTATACTATATATGTAGAGCGTGAGATGCAAGCGTTCTACTAGATTCTATTTACTTGTATTTAGACATTATCATAATATCAGACAAGATATTGGTTTCAAAACTGTTTTGGGTTATCGTAAGGTAAAAACCGTCCGTGTTTATGTGTGGATTTGGTCTTACGATTATCTTTTTCTTTCGAAAGGATTTTGAACTCTAAAATCATGATTGGATGATTCACCCTTATTACTGTGCGAGTTTATCTCACTCTGGTTCACCAGACTGACCCGGTGTTTTGTAAATGCTCGGGTTAGACCGGGTTGTACAGGTTTAGGTTATCAACTGCTATGAAGAGACGAGCTGGAGTTGTTCAGACGTATGATATTATTACCATTCCGCTGTGTGTTATATGAGGACAGATTAGTATCACTGTCCAGATGTGTACTTTGATATTGTAAGTATTTTAAAGCTTTCAATAAAGATTATTTCTGTATTATATTTTGTTCCGCTGCGATGTGAGACTCTGTGTTGTGGTGTTCTTCTTCTTCTTCTATTCTAATTTTTCTATCTTATCTATTCTCACCCTCTAACTTCTTTCTATTAATGATCTGGGATGTTCGATGTCTGAAAGGGTCAACATGGTAATTTGATGTTGATTTTCGGAGTCGAAAATCCCGGTTCGTTACACATCCGCTCTAGCTGTCACCAAAAAGCCCTCACAGTCTACCACCACCCCGTATCTTTGGAGCCAATCGACTCCCAAAATAATGCCAAACCCAGTAAAGCCCAAAACAAAGCAATCACAAACAAACATGCATCCATGACTCGATAAAACCACATTAGGACAAATCATGCTAAGGTTAGTTGAACCACCAATATCGGGCTCCAATCCCAACCTATCTACCAGGTCACTAGATATGAAAGAACTGGAAGCCCCAGTATCAAACAAAACTCTAACAGGAACGTCATAAACAGAAAGCATACCTTGAATGACGACATTCTTTCCTTTCTCCGCTGCGGTTGGGGCATTCGACGAAGAAGGAATAGCATTAAGGGCATATGCTTTCACCATCTTCTTTTCTTTAGGGGGTTGCGGACACTTGTCCTTGTGATGTCCCACTTGGCCACAGTTGAAGCACTTCCTATCCACTGGCTTTGCCCGACAATTACTAGCATAATGGCCCTTCTTACCACGGCTGAAGCACTCAACTTCTTTCTTATTCTTTTTCTGGCCATCCTTATTCCGGTTATGCTTCCTCTTATTCTGAGAACCACTCTTGCCTCCACCACTTGCTTCTGGTTTTGGCTCCTTTGCAGATGCAACCTCAGTCTTTGACTTAGGGTAAAGACTTTTTGACCTCAATGCTTTCCCCACAATCGTTTCAAATGTCTCATCGATGTGGTTAATGAGCCTTCCCCCACGTACTGGTTCAAACCAGTTATGAACTTCTCATTCTTCTTCTCAGGGGTATCAATAAGGGATAACCCATACTTCGACAAAGTGTCGAATTCAGCAATATACTCCGAGACAGCTCTGCCATTCTGCTTGAGCTACAAAAATTTCTTAAACAACACTGATTCCTGAGCAGTTGGAATGAACTTCTCACTAAAGCGAGCCTTAAACTGCTCCCAAGTAATCTGATCCTCGGGAGTAGCTGCCTTTATAGCATTCCACCAATTCATTGCCCGTCCTTGCAGCTGACGGGATGCTAGCCCTTTCTTCATCGCATCCTTGATACCCAAGTCTTCGAAGATACGCTCGCAGCTAACCAACCAATCCTGAACATCCGTAGCCGATTCCGTTCCGTGGAACGGCTTCCCGCCAAGACTAGTATAATCCTTATTCAGCTTGGTGAAATCGGCCCTAGGCGCCTGCACTATTGGACCATCACCATTGGGAGCTGCCCTCTGCACATCCCTAAGCATCTCCATTATGAGGTTAGTAAACATCGTCCTCATGTCAGCAGCATTCCCATTATTGGCTCCTCTACCGGTACCTCTTGCGTATCGGCTCATCGTTCAATCTGTAAAGAGAAAACGATTAACCATCTCCATAGTGGTGCTAGTGCAGTGCGACTTCATCCTTAACTATACTAATGGTATATGTATATATATATAGATTTTGAAAACCAAAATAATCACAAATACGCGCTCTTCTATACGTATGCTATCTCTCCCTGATGACTTCCCTAGGTTAACTACGCAACCTCGAGATCTGATACCAAATGTGACGGCCCGCCCAGCACCAGTCGACATTTCCTCCGATAGTGCGCTGTACTCATGCCCGACTAGCACGGAACGGTCGCCAAAGAAAGGAAAGAGGATGAATGAGATAACAAAGAAACCTGTAGAATGTCTCATAGCATGGAACAAAATATAGTAATAACATAATTTTGACATAAAACAGTCGAGACAGTGCATAAGCTAAAAACTAATCCAACATAGCAGCGGAAACCCAAATACAGCTTATGATCCAACATCATTATTACAATTTTAAACTGTCTCTAGAGCAAAAGAAATCTAAAGTAGAAGATGCACTACTGATGCCCAAGCAGTGATCTTCAACAACACAGGGAGAATATCTATATGTATCATATGTGGAAGCCTCCTGCTCGTCTCCGAATCAGCTACTCGTGCATACCCAACTAACCTGTCTCTAGTCTGCTCGTGAGAGCACCCAGAGTAATAAGAAGAGACATAAAACTCTGGGTTAGACAAAAATTCTGGTATGAGTGATAAGCAGATAAACAGAACAACAACAAGAATACTAAACCATACCTGAACCTGGACCTGCAACCAAAGAGTTAGCACTACATACCCTACAATACTCTAAAGTGCCACTGAACAGACGGTGTAAAGATAACGGGGGTGGGGGTGTGCATGTCATAATGATGGCAAACAATCAACCATAGCAATCATCCTCACATCTCTCACTCAGTGCGTAAAGCGTACGATGTCCACCACTGTCAATCACTAGACCCATCGAAGTAGTGACGGAGTTCGACTTGTACAACTACTGCTACTACCAAGCTTAACACATGGAGTCATGATCAAACCTTTAAAAATGACCCCACTTCATTGCTCTATATCCCTTTAGTCATACCAAGGCCACTGTGGCCCTGAATCCATTCACGTACTCCCTACATATAGTGATTGAAAGTTACAGACATCGACAACCCCTTAGCACATGTCCCGCAGCAAAAGCCCAATCATGAAGCCCACTCATTGGTTCCCAACTGGATCCTAAGTCGATGCTCCTCATTTGGACTTCCTTTGCATCTCGGGTTTTGGTCGAATTAGAGTTGGTCTTCAGAAAGTCGTCACGTAGTAGTAATAGCACTAGGTTCGGACATGCATAGTGCTCCAGTCCTCATCAGTTTGGTTTGGTCTAGTGCCTCTTAGTATGCTCCTGGGTGCGGTTCGGTTAGGATATTCCCCATTAGCTCAGTTCGGTTCGGATGCCCTCTATCTGGGTGCGGCTCAATGGTTGCCTCCTGGTTCGGTTCGGTGGTTGCTCCCTCCTAGATGTCCGATCCGATCCGATCTCATCCCTCTACATTCGCCCGATCTGATCCCGTCCCTCTCCATTAGCCCGATCCGATCCTATCCTTTTCATTCGCCCGATCCGATCCTATCCTTTTCATTCGCCCGATACGATCCTATCCTTTTGGTTCCTCCGATCCGATCCCCGGTGCAACTCCAACTCTAAGCAAATGGCATTCCTTCTCGCCAAGCCCCTTATGCTAAGTTCCAACCCGAATTCAGTTCACTTGCCCGGTTCCCCTATCCGATCCGAGCCCAATAATTCGATCTGGTTCGAAACCCTGCATATTTCCTACGACTTTCCAGCGACTATTTTACGCCATACGACGGCATTTTCGTCCAATCTAACAGTTCTAATAAGTCACAAAATGTACCATACAGTTATAGCAACATGTATAACCATTCACAACCATCAAAACAATAATCATCGCATGTAAAATGGATCAAACATACCCAAAACCTCGTATTTTCCCCTAAGCATGTTTAGGAAAAACTAATAATACGATTAGTGAAACTTAACCAAATCAAACCAAATTTCTATAAAAGGTCTAAAACATTATTTAAGAATTTAAAAATATTTTTCCAGAATTTATTAATGTATCAATTCGCTAATCTTCACTAATTACCCTTAATTAACCGTAATTAGTGCAAAACTATGCAAATCACTCACCTTGGCCACAAATGAAACATTTAGAACTGAAACTCTACTGTTTGGGCGCGAATACCAATGTAACACTGCAGCTCTACTAATGATTTGGTTAAGGTCTTCCTTGATTTGATGTAGTTTAAGCCAAAACTTGATTAAGAAGTGATTAGGGGTGTTTTTAGATGATGGAGGCCATTGTTAGGTTGAAGAGAGAGTTTGTGGCGGCTGGAAAATGAGTGAAAAACCGAAATCCTAACCTAGCAGCCCTCAAATACCTCTAATCCCGAAATCCCCCATTGGGCCTAGCTGTTAGTCACCCGTTTAAGCCCAATTAAGTTGTTTTTCACTATCTAAAATTTGTTTCAACCATATCTCCCAAATGGTGAGTCCGTTTGACAAATGTAACCACTCTACGGAATTGTAAATCATCAAACAAATCTAATGGAAGTGGTTTCAGGTCAATATTCCTTTCCATTCAAAAGTTATTGCCAAAACAGTATTGGCTAGGGGCAAAACGGTCATTTAAAAATCGGAAAAATCATGAACATGGGAAATGACCCCAATAGTCGTCTCCCAAAGTTACATAACCATACGACTTCGTGTGTGAAAGAAACAAATATTCTACGATCGCAGTAGAATGCGGGTTGTTACAATATATGTCGGCTTAAACTGTACTAAAAAGTGGGTCGTAACAAGTATGCCTAATTTCCAGAGTTTCAAGTTCAGGCAAAATTTGAGATAAGATATTGATATAATCAACTATCAATATACTTGTACCGTTGGTGATGGGATTTTCGTTGTTTCCGATGAAAATATCAAAAAGGCTACTATTGAGTACCAGCTTCTTTCGTCACAAGATCTGTGTTGTTTCCGTTGACTATATTTTTTCTTTTGTCTAACTCTATTGCATTGGAACTGTTGAATTCCTGAGTTCTTCCTGCGTCAGAATACTTAATATTGAGGATATTGGGTTAGGCTTTTCAGGTTTTCAAGAACTTCAGAAAAGTTTGTGCAAAAACATGGAGGTTGAGGATATAGACATAAGGTTACATCTTGTTTATTTGTTTTCTTCTGGATTTATAAGTTTAACAATCCTAAATCCCTCGGTCTTCGAAGAGATGGGAAACACCGGATTGCATTGAGAACACGATGATTTAGAACACAAACAGTAGAACATTTCATTGCTATTACAACAATTTACATCAGAGTACAAGAATATCAGAGTACAAATAAATATTACACAGCGTAAAGATAATATCAGAGATTAAATTACATAGCAGCGGAAATAAAAATGTATTAATACAAAGCACACTGGAAATACATCAACGACCACAACTGAAAGAAATAAACGGATGCAAAGCTTTCTAAATATAGCTCCAGCTGTAAACCAGGATCCTGTTAAAATAGAAATCTACAAAACCAAAACTACTAGTTGCCCGTGTGGAAAATATGGGCACCCAGAGTTTAGGCGAAAATAATAAACTCCAGATCAGTCATGGGACTGGTGTGAAAACTAAAAAAGTTATTAATCTTTAATTTTAAAATAGGGTAATTCATGGGACCACGCCATTTGTCATGGAACGGGTTTACTCCATGTGAATACCAAAGCTTGAAATAAAACTAGTTATAAACAAAACAATGCTTTTCGTGAAGCTATTATAAGACTCAGGTCCCATCACACAACACTATGCAAGTCGGAGGATAGAGTTTTACCTTATAATAGCCAAACATGCTTGGTATGTTTTAAAACAAATCATTTTGATATTCCTATAAGTGCATAGTGTCAAAATCAACTTCATATATAAATGTATCAATCATAGACGACATGAGCGTTCCATGCCACCATGCTGCCATATAGGTTTACAACTAAAACCGAAAATTGTAGTATTGGAAATTGGATTCCATCTGTGAGTCGAGGCAAGGGATGGCTCCTCCCGATTCGAGACACTCTAGCAAATGCCTCAGGATTCGGATGCTGGCGAACCCGTGGATCTTCATAGTCGATCCACACTTACTTTAGTGGATTAATTATTCCTGAACACACGTTTCCCGGTCCTATCTGACCCATCACTTGGCCAGTAGCGACCAATATCTGAGGTGCCTCATTCCACCATCCACATAAGTAAAATGCTTGGTATCCATACCATGACACCACTTCTAGCTAGAAAGAAATGTTGTGCACTCCTTGTGGTCACTATCCCGTTTTTGACTCATACCGGTTGTAAGGCTCGCGAATTAACGATATACACAAAACTATGCTACTTAAAGTTGTGCTTTGATTATCATCCACAAGACTCTGCTTTTCAACAAAAGACTTGATCACTGCATCTTAGCGTGCCACATTGACAATCCACGCCATGTGACTGATGTCTACCAGTATATAATCTCTAAGCTCATACGTCTCAAAGAAGGGTGTTAAGCAAAAGAATAAATTCTCTGCCACCAAACAGATATATATTTAATATAAATCAATCAACACAGAATGAAATCCAATGTCATACACACATCCATTTATAAGTCCATTCTGGGTCTGGAAAAAAAATGGAGGCACCTTATTTATCTTCCCATATGTCCAATACAGGAGAGAGGTCCTCGCATATCCAGTCAATTTCCAAGTACGTCTGGAAGATCACCACTTATTACCTTGTCTCGGGGGGATCATCGCAATCAAGACATCAGTAATCATCCATCTAATATGAAGATCATCGGTCTTCAACCATCGTCTTCATCTCAACATTTAATCATCATATCGGTTATTCAGAATGGGATAAACCCGGTCTTCCCGAATAACTCGCGTATTTATAATCAAGTGATATACAAACATATCATACGCCTCATTCCAATCCAAAATATTCTTGTTTCAAATATTCACATCTTTTAGGGAAAGGTTCCCGTTAATTTTATCAAAGAAAATTCTTTTATATTTATACTTTAATCTTCCTTTAGATATCAATTTCAAAAGAATTTATTTTATTCTTTAACAATTCTAAACCAAATTAAGGTTTATAAAACTAGTCCGGATTATCGAGCCTTACTGAAGTAACCATTTATTTTATTTTTTCCAATCCCAACCTATGAAACTCTCTGACCCCTGAATTTGGAGTATCCTACTGGCTCTAGAACTTAACCATTTCCTTGTATCTGAAAAGAATTTTAAGATTAATCGCAAGGAAGTTTGATCTGAATGAATCAAAAATTCTGTTCTATGGTCGACCATTATAAACATCAACAACTTCGAATTGGATTAGTGTCTCCTCACTTAAAATTTACTCATTTAAATTTAGTGAGTAAACGATTGAATTTTATTCGGTTGGGTGGTACAAACTAAATCGATTACTAATTCCCATTTAGTTCGTATTGAATTAATTAATCAAGCTGCTGCCAGTACCAAAAATTTATTTTCAATTTGGGACTATATACCGTAGTCTCTCAATCAAAAGAATTTTGACATATTTTACTTTATTATACTATGAAAATCAATCTAAATCCTTCTGGTTCTGAGGTTTCCACACTTGAAGAAAAAAACCTAGGACATATCACTCAAATTATTGGCCCAGTACTGGATGTTGTTTTTTTCCTGGGGCAAGATGCCTAATATCTATAATGCTTCGGTAGTTAAAGGTCGAGATACTGTCAGTCAGCAAATTAATGTGACTTGTGCGGTACAACAATTATTAGGAAATAATCGAGTTAGAGCTGTAGCTATGAGTGCTATAGACGGTCTGACGAGAGGAATGGAAGTGACTGGTACAGGAGCTGCACTGAGCATTCCAGTCGACAGAGCTACTCTCAGACGAACTTTCAATGTTCTTGGAGTGCCCATTGATAATTTAATCCTGCGGATACTCGTATGACATCGCCTATTTATAGATCTGCGTCTGCTTTTATATAATTAGATACGAGGACCAGAAGCTTCTCAAGCTCAAGCATTTACTTTTCTAGTTACATACCAACGTCTTGGGGCCAATGTTGGATGTGCCCAAGGACCCACTGGTTTAGGTAAATATCTAATGCATTCACCTATGGAAGAGGTTATTTTTGGAGGAGAAACTATGCGTTTTTGGGATCTCCGTGCTCCCTATTATCTTTCCATCTATTTTTTTCTAAATATGAATGTAAATATTAAATTCATTGAAAGATAATTTTGATTTATCTTTTAATACAATTGTTATATGATAAGTCAGCCTTTTTATCGGATGACTACATCCTCTAGCTCTAGATCTTAATATTTTCACGAAAGAACCTCCATTGACTTCGGCTTTACTAATGAATAAATCGGTTTCCTTCAAACCCATATTATGACTAGCGTTTACTGCTGTGGAATAAACCAATTTTAAAATCGGGTAAGATGCTCGATAAGGCATAAGTTCCAATATTTAGCAGACGAGGAGTAAAACACAAATATGCTAATTCAAGTATTGTTACTATATGTAATTAAAAAGCCTTCACGATAAAATAAATAAAAAGTAAGGCCATTCTACTTCGACAAAAGACCATAATCCAAGTTCAATAGCTTTGCGTCTGCTATCCCGATCATATTTTCTTACCCTCCCCCCCCCCCCCCCCAAGAGGGAAAGGGGGAATATACAGGAATGAAACAATTAATCTATTGATATTGGAAGATCAAAAAGATTCTTCCAATGTCTCATTTCTGGGTCCAATGGAATACAAATGTATAGAAAGAAGAACCATCAAATAGAGATTTTTTCTTTTGACCATCTTTCGATTGGTAATACGATATATAAGGACCACTACTACAAGTAGCCGTTCGCTAATTAGTACCGCGTCTTCAAAATTGTAACGTTCCCATGGCATAGAAGCGACTAATACATTTTTTCCTAAAGCGAGTTCCCCACCAACTTTATTTTTATTAGGAATCCCATACAAAAAAGACAAATGATCTTGAATACAGCATCTAACCATATATGTATTACAATAAAGAAGGAGGATTTTCAAACAATTATCTTGAAAATATTTCAAGAAAATACACATTCCCCACTTTTTTGGATCGAATAGACAAAACATTTTTTTTCGTTTTTCAATATATTTAAAATTAGAATTGGTTAGAAAGAACCTCAGGATCTCGTAGTAGCCTCATTAGACCGTACATCTCTCTCGGTATATCCAGATAATAGGTAGGAACATAAAATGAAACATTCTGGAGCTACAAAGATAGTTATTAAATCATTAGCACTGCATAAAAACATTCCTCTAGAATGATAAATCAATTTCTTTGCCTTTTCGCCAAAAAATCAAAATTCTCTTGGAGAATTGAAGGATATATAAAATCCAAATGCCTACAGGTGATGATTTGATCAAGTCTTGAATAGTCAAAAATTTCCCTATCGTTTTTAACAGAAGGATCCAAAAATTTATCTCGAACCATACTAATATTATTATTTGATTAGATCATTGAATCGTTTATTTCTCTTGAAATCCATTTAATTCTTTTTTTTACACACGTCTTTTTTTGGGAGGTCTACATCCATTATGTGGCATTGGTGTCACTTCTCGTATGAAAATTAATATTATACCAAAGCTATCCCAAGTCTCTGATATTGCTATTCGTTTATTTTTCCTCTTCTTTCTCTTTATTTGTTTTCACATTTTCTTTTGTATGTTCTTGATCAAAATAATAAATTTGAGATCCTGAGGTCCTTCCTAACTGATTCCTAATTTTAAATATATTAAAAACGAAAAAATTGCTCCAGTATAAATTATAGCTATCTGTTCTTCCACATTAAGGGGGTCTGATTGGGATTGTTTAAGCAACTCGCGTAATCGTTGACCTCTTGACAATTGATTCTGAGTAGCTTTATCAAGATCAGAAGCGAATTGTTAAAAGGCTTCGGAATGCTGCTAAAATATTAGTATCTTTGGTTTCGTAATCAGGAGTATAATAAGTCAATCTGTAATCTTTAACACCATCTTTAAATCCAACACTTGCTTTAGTTTCTATTTGTGGTGACATAAGTCACTCCCTGCAACTCATGAATTAAGAATTCTTACAACACCAAGAGATCCATGAATTGGGATCCTGATGCATATAGATACAAATGGTCCAATAGGAGCAAGAATTTACAGGAACATTTGGAACATTTCGTTTCTGAATAGAAGAAATGTTTTCAAGTAGTGTTCGATCGATTACGTATGAGTCAATATTTAATTGATTGGTCTGAGGCTATCGACAAAGAAGATTTGTCTAAGTCACTTCGTTTCTTGTCCAAATCACTTCTCTTTTTGTCCAAGTCACTTCCCTTTTGTCCAAATCACTTCCCTTTTTCTTTGTGAGTATCGGGAATACCCCCATTCATAGGTCCGAGATCCACATCTATGAATTGAAAAGTCCGAATGATCAACCCTGCAATCAGTTGTTAGGTAAAGGATTTATGGATGAAGATAAAAAACATAAGTGAATTTCCAATCGTAACTAGACCTTAAATTTTTGTCTTGTATAAGCTAAGATTAAACCCAAATAGCTAGAAAATGGTAGTTTTGGTTTACTAGAACCATCAGCATATTTTTTTAGCTAGGTGGAAACAAAATTAAATTCTTGTCCTCAGGGTCCCTCAAGTGGAAATAGGGAATGAAGAAACTAGATTAGACGGATTTGAAATAATAGAATCCCCCTTCTCTAGAGGGATCATCTAGAAAGCGGGTGGCTTTGGGTGTCTTTAATAAGAAAAGCTGACATAGATGTTATAGATCTAATTTTTATTTCTGGGAAGACATCAATTTTCCATAAAGGAGTCGAGTGAAACAAAATTTTCATGTTCGGTTTTGAATTAGAGACATTAAGAATGATAAATTAACGTCGACTATAACCCCTAGCCTTCCAAGCTAAAGATGCATGGCAGAATTCAATTTCCTCTTGAAAAAATATTTTCTTTTTCAACTAAGATGGTATGATCCCATGAATCAAAGACTGATCAATATATAAAGGTATATTGTCTTCTACTTAGACTGATAGATCCAAAGGAAATAGCTATATCTTCAATTCAAAGAGGAGAGACGCGTCTAGATGTAATGTTGATTCAGAAAGATCTAACTCTCGAAATTCGCATTTTACAGATTTGCACTACTAAACGGTCATCGCATTCAATCTGATTGGGATGCCCCAACTCTGACATGGTTGTTGGAAGGAATAACATGAAGCACATAATTCTGGGTGTATTCAGTATTCCCAAATGATGGGGGAATTGATCCATGGTCAATTTCGTAACAACTAAATAGGAATTGCTAGTTATACCTCGTGAAAAAAAAAGATTTTTTAGTGGAATGCATCATTCCATTTCTTTTAGAGAGAGGTTCCATTAAAGCAAGCAAATATGATAATTCTCTTTCGGGGAAATCCCTGGTATCACTTATATAAACAAATATTATGATAGAATCTTTTGGTCAATTTCATGAATCCGTTGCACAACACAGCAATACACTTATGACTAAAAACAAAAATTATTAAGATTTCCTAGTTCCTGAAAATATTCTATCCCTCAGACGTCGTAGAGAATTGAGAATTTTCATTTGTTTTGATTCCCTAAATTGTATTATTATGGTTAGAAATTCAATATTCTAAAATCAAAACAACATAAACAAGAAGGGATAAAAGAAACATCTTGTTTTTTCTTTAAAAATTTCTGATCTCTAGTGGACTTCTCAGTAGGATTCGAACCCAGATGAAGTTCTGACCATCTGCCAGAGAAAAAAGAACGAATTAATCTTGTAGGATTCCCAAGAAATTCTTCGATTTCTTTTGGAAGCAGATGATTATTCATCTGCTTCTCATGTTTCATGAATAGCCGGGACACTGAGGAAGATCCATAAAGGCATTTCGGGAATCGATCAGATTTGAAAATGCTATACGAAATGAAATGGCACAATATTTTTTATGTATGCCCAAATAAAGGAAAAAAATCTAATCTCTTTTACATATCCGCCAAGTTTATCAACCTTTTCAGAAATGATAGAGTGCAAAATTTCTTTCTACACAACAAAAAAACTATACCACGAAGACCTATGTAATTATTCGATTTATAATAATGAACAAAAAAATACAACTTAAGGAACGAATTTGTACATTCTTAGCCCTTATAAAAAACTTATTTTTGAACCTCTTTCATGCTCATGTCACGTCGAGGTACTACATAAGAAAAAACTGCAAAATCTGATCCAATTTATCGTAATCAATTAGTTAACATGTCGGTTAACCGTATTCTGAAACACAGAAAAAAATCATTGGCTTATCAAATTATCTATCAAGCCGTGAAAAAGATTCAACAAAAGATGGAAACAAATCCACTATCTGTTTTACATCAAGTTATAGCGGTCGTATCTGTTATACTAAGTTATTTAGTAATTCCTTTTGGATATCACCTTATTTTGGCCGATCTTAGTATAGGCTTTTTATATGGATCTCCATTTCAAGTATTTCCCCTGTTGAACTTCTTATGTGAGGATATGGGTTGAATAATAAATATTTTCGCACTGAACCCATAAATTTTTGTATTTTTTATTTATATCAAAATCTTAGATCTTCCTCTCATATTGAAAACGCGGTTGTTACCATCAGTTCATATACTAGAATTTCTATTTTCACTATTGCTTACGCCTTCACTACAAATGAAACCAGAAATGTAACTAGAGATTTTTTCTTTCGACCAACTTTCGATTGGTAATACGAGATACAAGGACCACTAATACAAGCAGTACTGCAACTTTGATCATTAAATATTGATTGCTTGTTGAACCTTGTGAATCACGTGAAAGTAGAATACTCCAAATTCGGAGGTCAGAGAGTTTCATAAAACGTTCTTGGTGGGGAAAAATTCGCGGTCATATAGTGACTGTTTTTGGGATCTCGACAATATGAAACAATAAGTTAGTTAATAGTTTTATTTTTTTATTATAGGTGATAGCTAGATCTCAAATCAACTTGTTGGTCTCATGGTATATCTTAGTATAGAAGATGATACTAATGATCTTTATTTGTTTATAAATTCCCCTGGTGGATGGGTAATACCAGGAGTTTCTATTTATGATACTACGCAATTTGTTTCGCCCGATGTACATACAATATGCATGGGATTAGCGGCTTCAATGGGATCCTTGCTCCTACAATATGACGCCCTTTGGCAATCTATTTGATTGTATCGAAAGGTCCACTGAGTTGGGATTTTCCTATTGGGCCGGGTCATTTCGGGACAAGCGTATCATTTATCATAAAAAGGATGAACTTCAAGAGAATGATTCGGAGTTCTTGCGGAGTAGAACCATGCAGTATCAGACACGAGATAGATCATCCAAAGAACAAGGCTTTTTTCGCCATTGTAAGGGCAATTAATATTTTTTCCTTTAAAAAATATTTTTGATTGGTAATTAGTCCAAAAAAATACTACTAACACTGCAACAAAACCACTCATTGCTGGCAATGTAAGAGAAGCCATCGACAAACTACTAAACATGGTAAATATTTTTGGCATTGGAATGGATATTCTCCCCATTTCGTTGAGACATGAAAATTTTGTTTCATTCGGCTCCTTTATGGAGAATTGATGTCTTCCCAGAAACAAAAATTAGATCCATAACATCTATGTCAGCTTTTCTTATTAAAGACACCCAAAGCAACTCGCTTTCTTCGATGATGCAAGTTACAAGCTATACTATCTAATTATTTTAGTGTTGCTCTTTCTCTATCAATTGACAAGATACAATCTATACTACCTAATTATTTTCATAGGTAGTTTTTTTCTTAATGAGATAGAAAGTCTTATATTAGTTATAATATCTTTGAAACTATTTGTTGTACAACGAAAAAAAATAAAATAAAGTGAATTAGAAAGATGGATAAAAGCGAAAACAAAAATTTCACAAGTTATACGGGTTATCAAAGAAAGAGGAAATAGGGTTCTAAAAGTTTCAAAAAAAACAAGATGGATAATCAAAATAATTCTATCTCTGGGCCTAATAATGAAATTACTTGAAAAAGTAAAATCTATATTAAAATCTAGTAGGACTAAAATATATGAATTGGCAAACAAGTCAATCCAAACAAATAAACAAAAAAATTAATCTCACAATAAAGAAAAAGGAGAGAGAGAGGGATTCGAACCCTCGATAGTATCAAAACTATGCCGGTTCTCAAGATTGGAGCTATCAACCACTCAGCCACCTCTCCCAGAGGCAATCTCCATTTTTTCCTACGAATAGAACATGACCATATGAGATGGTACACTAACTACCTGTATGTAGAAACCTCCCAGATTGTTAGGCTATTTACGTATCACACATTTCACATTTTTTTAAACTTCTAGAGACTATACTTTTTTGACTCATGTTTTGTTTATACATGAAAAACGAACAAGTTTACTCTAACCCCTTTTCCAAATCCAAAGAAGTTATTATAACCCGCTTCAAGATATGATAATTGGTGAAAGAATCTTAACCTTGGGTAAACAGTTTATACTGCTTGTATTTCTATTCTCGTCCATAGGGAATGAGATTTAATCTTCTTACTGCAAATTTATAAGCAGTTTGCTTTTACTCATCTAACTATCTAATTTAATTCATCAACCCTAATGATAAATAAAAAATATCCATTTAATATAATATATTAAATTTCTTTATTCTATTCCTAGTTCTAGAAAAGAGGGAAAATAATAATGTTCTGTCGAATGCAATAGGATGTGTCTATTTATCTATCTCTTGACTCGAAATGGGAGCAGGTTTGAAAAAGGATCTTAGAGTGACTTTCATCGAATACGGCTTTCCACAGAATTCTATATGTATCTATGAGATTGAGTATGAAATTTTGTTTACTCAATTTAAATTGAGTATCTGTTTCCCTCCTTTTCCTGCTAGGATTGGAAATCCTGTATTTTACATATCCATACGATAAAGAACTTGTTATTCTGAATTCTTGGATTCAGGAATTCTTCTATAACCTAAGTGACACAATAAAAGCTTTTTCTATACTTTTAGTTACTCTAAGCCTGATTATCCTTAAACCCAATAGGAATTTTTCTATTTTGACTTGTTCCCCGCAGCTATCGAACGAGAATGGATAAGAGGCTTGTAGGATTGACGTGATAGGGTAGGGAGGATGGCTATATTATTAGGAGTGAACTCCAGGCTAATATGAAGCGCACGGATCCAAGTTATGCTTGGAATGAAAGAAATTTCGAATCAGCTTTGTCTACCAAATAACAAAAATGTTGTATTTTCTGTTACATCATTATGGATTGGATTAGTTTTTCTGGTAGCTATCCTTAATTCTCTCATCTCTTGAACTTCTTTGGCATTTTGTCAATCCCAAAATGTCATTCTTTCCCCTAATTTTGGATAGATGCTCTATAGGAATAAATCGTTATTTTTTATGATACATAATATATATATATATATAATATATCGAAAAATGGATTTTCAATATCTTTGCTTGATTTCAAAATCTGATTCCCATATTGTTTTGATGTTTTATTTCAGCAATGCAAATAGATCACGTGTTACGACCCGAATTCCCCTTATGGGAAATCACGGATTGTTTTGAGATCAAGCCACATCAGAACACAAACAGAAGAACATTTAATTGTTAATTACAACAATTCCATCAGAATACAAGAATATACAGAGTATGAATAAATATTAAACAGAAAATATCAGACATTTAAATTACACTATATAGCAGCGGAAAATAATACAATACACAACTGAAAGAGATATACGGATATAGAGCTTTCCAGATATCATTCCAGCTATAAACCAGGTTCCTGTGAATATAAATCTTCAAAACCAAAACTATTAACTGCCAATGCGGAAAATAAGGGCACCCAGAGTTTAGGTTAAAACAATAAACTCCAGGTCAGTCATGGGACTTGTGTGAGAACTAAAATAGTTATTAATCTTTATTTTAAAGTTAGGTAAATCAAGGGACCATGCCGTATAACACGGAACGGGTTTCCTCCCAAGAATACCAGTGCATAAAACAACAACACAATGCTAAATAAAGAACAATGAAGCTATTATAAGAGCCATATCCCATCACACAATGCAACACAAGCCGGAGGATAGGGTTTTACCTTATAATAGCTAAAGAATGCTTGATACGCTAAATTTCATCTTTTGTTACTACTATAAGTGCATAGTATTAAAACAATTTCAGTCATAAGTATCAATCATAGACGGCATAAGTGCCCCATCCCACTATGTCGCCGTACTAGGCTCTACAATCAAAACTGCAAAGTCACGTATTGGAAGTTGGATTTCCATCTGTGAACCAAAGGCAAGGGATCGTCCTTACCGAATTCGAGACGCTCTAGCCCTTCCATTAGGAACAGCCGCAATTGCCCCTTGGATCGTCAGGGCCGGTCCACCCTATGTGGATTATAATGCCTACTGCGTTTCCCCACCCTATGGGGTGTCAATGAGTCCACTGACTCCATCGGCTCCACATAGTCACCGATATATCCGAGGCGCCTCGCAATAGCAACAACCACATAAGTCAAACTCTCAGGGCGTGTAAAACCACTGACGCCACTTCTAGCTAGAATGAAAAACATGCCCTCCCTGATGTCCTCTCCCGTTTCTAGTTCACAACCGGGGTGTGAGGCTCGCGAATCAACGTTACACAAAGCTATGCCACACAGGCGATGCTTTGATCATCAACCACAAGACTTTGCTTTTCAACAAAAGCCTTGATCAATTGCCACTTAGGCATGCCACACAGACAATTCACTCTATGCGATTGATATCCATCAATATATAACCCCTGAGCTCGTACGTCTCAGAGAAGGGCGTTAAGCAAGAGAATAAATTCTCCGCCGCCAAATAGATATATATTGAATAGAAATCAATCACACAGAATAAACCCAATGTCATACACACAGTCCATTTACAAGTTCGTTCTGGGTCTGAACGAAACCGGAGGCACCTTGTACCTCGCATATCCATCGATCTCCAAGTACGTCTGGACAATCACCAACTGATTCCCTCCTCTTGGGTGTACACCCGAATCAAGATCATCAGGAATCACCCAAACGATGTGAAGACCTCCGATCTTCGGCCACCGTCTTCATCCTCGACACCACGTCGAATCAGTTATTCAGAATGGGATAAACCCGGTCTTTCTTAATAACTTGCGTATATAATAACATATGCCTCATTCCAATTCATAATATTCTTTTTTTCAAATATTCTTATACTTTGGGAAAGGTTCCCATTAATTTTTTCAAAGATAAATTCTTTAATTTATTCTTTAATATTCTTTTGAATATCAATTCAAACTAGTCGGGATTAGCGAACCACACTGAAGTAATCATTTATTTTATTTCAGAATCCTTACCTATTCATCCCATGAAGTAAAACTGGTTATACTTCATATCTAACACCACGGTGTTATCAGTAAATTCAATCACCATTTCACGTTCAAATCTAATTAAAGATTTAACTATCGCCTGGAGCAAAACTGGTGATACCCCATTCTCGATCACTTCAATCCAATCAAAGATTCATTAAAATTCCACTTAGTTTTAATCTTACCAAAAATCACTATCAATGATTATTTAACTTGGGAAATCATATCATGTCTTTAACTGGGTTAAAGAACCAATGTCATTTAAAACACGGTTCACTATAAACCCAAAATCACGTTCCATTCCAATTCAATTATTGAAACTTCTGGTGACTTTTAAAACCCTTTCAAAACCAATTTATTTATTTAAAAATAAATAAATTATTATTCTACTTCAAAACTAGTTCATTTTGATAAAAAATTATTTTTATCTTCTCAAATTTGGAATTTTTCATCTCAATTCTTCACAAATCATTTCTTATGATTTTACACAAATTATTACTATTTTTAATAATTTTATCAAGGTCCGTACAGTCGAATTCTGTCAACGGCCATCGAACTGCACTTACAGCGACCTTTTTGAAATTTGATTTGGACATAATTCCATATCCAACCATTAGATTTCAAATCTCTAATATTCGTTAGAAAGATCTTTTCGATACGAACCCAAGGTTCCGGTTTTAGGAGAATCCGACGGTCGGATCTCCCGTAATATCCATTCGAAGTCAATGGTCGTAATTCACGAACTGCAACGGTGCGGCGCATTCTATTCAGGCCATTATATATAATATATATATATATATATATATATATATATATATTATATTTCGTCGATTTCCTTTCAAAACGTATTTGATAAATCGTTTTAAATTCGTTTTCAAAACGATTTCAACTTCCTATTCAATTTCTAATCAAAATTGAATATTCCATATCATTAATCTATAAATGATAATATTTTCAAAACGTTACATTTTGAAATCACTTCCTTTTCTATATTCATTATAAAAATGAATAAAACCGATATAAATATCATTCGTGTCCAAATGGCGCATATCCAACTAACACGGCTTTATATATTTCAATAATTTCGTTATTCTATTCAACAAATGAATATTTTCTTCAACACATGAATATATATTTTTATTCAACACATGAATTTATATTTTATTCAACACATGAATTTATATTTTTATTCCACACATGAATATTTATTATATTCAACACATGAATTTTCTTTCTATTCAACACATGAATTTTCTTTCTATTCAACACATGAATTTTCTTTCTATTCAACACATGAATTTTCTTCTATTCAACACATGAATATATATTTTATTTCAACACATGAATATATATTTTTCAAATTGGAATGAGGCCCAATCAACTACCATATAGTGTTAATTGTATGGATTTCATACACACATGCACACTACAACAATCAAACACAGGCAACCATCGCCCAAAGTGCATTCTACACTGCATAAGCATCAAATATAAATATTTAACGCTTATAACAGCCTGTCAATCTATCGATCGACATACATCTAATTATTGGGACTAGTGTATGGCCAATTTCATCCCAACACCCGTGTGGGGTTTCATATCAACAAACACAGATTTTTATTTGTGCAGTTTGGCTTATCGTCCCAATCAATATCAGTCAAATCCGTGTACATAAACAAATCGTTCGATTTGTAAATGAATATTTATTTTATTTCAACACATGAATATATGTATTTGATTTCAACACATGAATATATATTTTATTTCAACACATGAATATATATTTTACTTCAACACATGAATATATATTTTCTTCCAGCACACGAATATATATTTTACTTAAACACATGAATATATATTTTCTTCCAACACACGAATATATATTTTATTTCAACACATGAATATATATTTTATTTCAACACATGAATATATATTTTCTTTCAACACATGAATATATATTTTCCTTCAACACATGAACATATATTTTACTTCAAGACATGAATATATATTTTTCACATCACAATCAACAGTCAAATTTCACAACATAACCAATCACACAAGTTGTCCATGGTCTGTGGACAACGGGTGTCGGGTGCTACTAAGCACCATTTGCAACCTAGTATATATTTCAACTAGAAAATAAAATAAAAGTGAGGAGTTCTCACCGATGGTTCCACTCTGCCATTCTTTAATCCTGAACGGTTCAGATTCGCTCGACATCCCAACTCAACCATTTCATGTTGTTCATAACAAAAATTGCATTTTTAATATGATGTTTATTTTAAAAATCACTTTTTCATATCGCTACAAATATAAAAATCAAATTTTTGTATTCCCCGTCATATAAAATCATATTTTTATAATCTTAAAGATCAAATATTTTCATTTCTAATAATCTAATCTTTTTATTTTATAAAACCGACCCTTCATATTATATAAAAATTATATTTTTAATCTCTATATTATATAAAAATTATATTTTCAAATACCAAATTTGTATACATATAAATCGTATTTTAATCGCTTCTATAACACATAAAAATCGAATTTTTATAAGCATAAATAAATATAAATATATAAATAAAACTCACAGCCGATCGTCTGGAGGTAGAGGAGGCTCGCGGAGGTCACCCGCGGCTGCGACATCGGAGTGAGGGCTGAGGTGGCTATTGCGGCGGCTTTGAAGGGTTTGAAGGTGGTGGTATGAGGGCGGCTTCAGGCAGTGGCTTGGTTTTGTTCGGGTTTGAGGGGTTTAGGGCGTTGAACGTGGCGGTGGGGCTGCGTGGAAGCGCGAGGGGGTAGCTAGGTGGCTGCGGTGGAGGTCTAGTGGTCGGGGTTGACCAGAGGGGGGAGGCGGTGGTATGGGTGTCGGGTTTAGGGGCTTAGGGTCATCGGGGTAGCGGACTAGAAGGGGAAGGAAAGGAGAAGGAGGAAGAGAGAGGATGCCGGTGGAAGGGGGAGCTGGGGAGGGGGTCGCGGCGATGCAGCGGTGGTGGGTGGCGGCTCCATCGACGGTTTTCTTTTTCTTTTTTGTTTTTTTTATTTTGAACGAAGTCTACGGGGAAGAGAAAGATTGGTGGGGTTTAATGAAAATTTTATATTATTTTTATTGTTAAAACCGAATGTTACTTTTTCATTCGAACGCTGAATCAAACCCAAGACTGTCGTCCATAGCTAATTAACCCCATTCCGAACCCAATGGGATATGTATCGTAGGATGATTCAATCGTTTCGATCAGTTTTCATCAAAATCAAAATATAAATCTATATATTGAATTTGAACGCACATTTCAATTTACCGAGGTCACATACGGCTTCTAAAAATTTCCGAAAAATATTTTCTAGCTTCGTATTGACGATACGGTCCTAATAAAACTAATTTCGTCAAATTCTGAGACCGTTTGAAAAATGGTCATTTTCTAGTCGATTAAAATCAACTGAAACTGGTCAAACGCGTTTTCCTTTGCCACGCTCACATATTGAATCGGAAAATTACGAATTTTGAAACCTAGCAATAACTTGACATCATGGATCCAACAAAAGTGGTTTCGTCGAAAACCGAGGTCGTTTGCAAAATTTCTATTTTTAAGGGCCAGAATTCCATAGCGACTTTTCTGAATTTTCAACTGGGCATAACTTTTTATCCCCGCTATGAAATTTCAATTTTTCGGATTCGTTGGAATGATATTTTCAAATTGATTCTATTATTTTTGGTTTCGCTAAAATCCGGTTTATTTTGAATCCTGTACATTCATTTGAACTTTGAAATTGAATTATCGAACTACCGCGTCATTTTCAATTCCTTTTATAATTATAAATAATTATTTATATTCTAACGATGATTCACATAAATATATACGTTCGAATTATATTCAAAATAAATTTTTCGTTGTTATTATTTAAAATAATTCATTTTAAATATTCAAAATTCATCAAAATTGCCCAGATAAAAATTTTAAATTGGCTCAGATTTCCGGGTTATTACAATCTTCTCCACTTAAAACTTTTCGTCCCCGAAAAGGAATGAAGCCGAAAGTTGTTTCACAAATCAACTCAACCTTCAGTATTTTAATTATGGCTTAAGTTCTTCAACTTTTCAGTTTCTAAGAACTTTTCAAAAATTTCAAATATTTGGCTAACACCCTAAATTTTCGAACAATTTCGCCATAACCTCACCTGCACTGGGAGCTTCGGGATATTTCAAATAGCCTCCCATGGCCCTCATCAATCCAAAAAGAAAAGGAAACAGCCAAGCGGCTCATAAAATCATCAAAAACCCAATAAAATATAATAAACATGTACCTATTTGTCGGGCAAACAATTTTATTCCTCTTCTCTAGCCTCCTTGCTATGACCAGTTCAATGTATGTACATGTATATGTATGCAAATGCGACAAATTTCCAACACAATTCACTATTTGGTTCAATTTGGAAAAATGGTTCAAATTTCAATTAATCAAACAACACAATCAGCAATCAATTAGTAGATTAGCTTTTCAGATTCATAACTTTAATACATAGTCCAAAATTAGATTTTTGATGCCAAATCACTACAATAAGCCCTATCTAGTTTTGGTTCTCACACCAGTCAATTGGAAATATATAGATATCCCACTTTCGGCACTCGAATATAAACATTGATGATGAGGCCTCATCATCAGAATCATCTCTGGGCGACTAGAGTGTGATTCTATATCTATCCAGTATATTTGAGGCTTCAATACACGTAGATCAGACGTATATTCAAATCTCTATATAATTGATTGCCCAAATCAATTTAAAATAAATATTCAAATACGAATAATAAAGTTTAAATTTTCAAAACAAAATTCGTTTTCATTTTAAAAATACACTCTTTACACTCGTTCTAGGATACTACTGATCCCATCTCTAACGAGTCATTCTCATTGGATATTACTAATCCAATTTCTGATGAATTCTTTCGTATGGTTCTAATGTGCCTTGTTCTCGAGCTCTGTAAACCAGAACTCTGATACCAAGCTGTTACGACCCGAAATCCCCTTACGGGAAATCATATCATGTCTTTAACTGGGTTAAAGAACCAATGTCATTTAAAACACGGTTCACTATAAACCCAAAATCACATTCCATTCCAATTCAATTATTGAAACTTCTGGTTACTTTTAAAACCCTTTCAAATCCAATTTATTTATTTAAAAATAAATAAATTATTATTCTAGTTCAAAACTAGTTCATTTCGATAAAAATCTATTTTTATCTTTTCAAATTTGAAATTTTTCATCTCAATTCTTCACAAACCATTTCTTATGATTTTACACAGATTATTACTATTATCTTTATCAAGGCCCATACAGTCGAATTCCGTCAACGGCCATTGAACTGCACTTACAGCGACCTTTTCCAAATTTGATTTCGACATAATCCAACCGTTAGATTTCAAATCTCTAATATTCGTTAGAAAGCTCATTTCGATACGAACCCAACGGTTCCAGTTTTAGGAGAATCTGACGGTCGGATCTCCCGTAATATCCATTCGAAGTCAATGGTCGGAATTCGCAAACTGTCGCGGCGCGGCGCGTTCTATTCAGGCTATTATATATAATATATGTATGTATATATACATTATATTTCATCGATTTCCTTTCAAAATGTATTTTATAAATCGTTTTGAATTCTTTTTCAAAACGATTTCAACTTCATATTCAATTTCTAATCAAAATTGAATATTCCATATCATTAATCTATAAATGATAATATTTTCGAAACGTAACACTTTGAAATCATTTCCTTTTCTATATTCTTTATAAAAATGAATAAAATTGATATAAATATTGTTCACGTCCAAATGGCGTATATCCAACCAACATGGCTTTATATATTTCAATAACTTCGTTATTCTATTCAACAAATGAATATTTTCTTCAACACATGAATATATATTTTTATTCAACACATGAATTTATATTTTATTCAACACATGAATTTATATTTTTATTCAACACATGAATATTTATTCTATTCAACACATGAATTTTCTTTCTATTCAACACATGAATTTTCTTTCTATTCAACACATGAATTTTCTTCTGTTCAATACGTGAATATATATTTTATTTCAACACATGAATATATATTTTACGAATTTGAATGAGGCCCAATCAACTACCATATAGTGTTAATTATATGGATTTCATACACACACGTACACTACAGCAATCAAACATGGGCAACCATCACCCAAAGTGCATTCTACACTGCATAAGCATCAAATATAAATATTAAACGCTTAAACAGCCTGTCAATCTATCGATTGACATACAGCTAATTATTGGGACTAGTGTATGGCCAATTTCATCCCAACTCCCGTGTGGGGTTTCACATCAACAAACACAGATTTTTATTTGTGCAGTTGAGCGATTTGAATTTTTTTTCGTCCCAATCAATGTCAGTCAAATCAGTGTACATAGACAAATCGTTCGATTTGTAAATGAATATTTATTTTATTTCAACACATGAATATATATATATATTTGATTTCAACACATGAATATATATTTTATTTCAACACATGAATATATATTTTACTTCAACACATGAATATATATTTTATTTCAACACATGAGTATATATTTTACTTCAACACATGAATATATATTTTATTTCAACACATGATGTAATGACCCGCATTGGCAGGGGTATTATGATTAGTTTATTTAATTATATCAATGGTGATTAAAAGGATTTATCGGTCGTGGAATTAAATAATGGTGAATATTTAATTAAAATAATAAATTAAATAATATATTTAATTCTAAAATAATCAGAATTTGTTGAAATGACGATATGGTGTGAACTGGATCATCTGTGATATTTAATTCAGCTTGGAATTTAATTTGAATAACGAATATATTATTTGAACGACAGTTTGAACGTAGAATTAAAATATAATTAAAATCGAGCTTGAAATGGCGCTGCTGTTCGTAAATTGGCGATTCGAACTTCAACTGATTGTACATGATTCGTTTTAAGCCGGATTTCTGTGAAACAAGAAACGTTAGGAGTGGGTGGAGTATATCTTTCTAGTGGAAGAGAAAAATCAAGGTTTCGTCGGGTAGATTTTGATTTACGTCCAAATCAAATTCTAGAAAAGTCGCTGTGGAATTCCTTTATGATTTATAAAGGAATTATTTATATTTTAAAAAGGAAATTCAATATAAATCGAATATCGGGTTGACCCAGAAGTGAATATCAAGTTAGAAATTCATATAGGAATATTTTAGAGCTGTATGGTATTCCGCTGTGAATATATACGATAATATAAATTTATTTATATTTAATTTAATTATAATTAAATATATATATATATATATATTTAAATGGGTCATTCAGAGCTGTAAAAATAGCCAGTTTTGCAAATGACCTCAGAATTCGACGAAACTAATTTTGTTAGATCCGCAATGTCAAATAGTTGTTAGATTTCCAGTTCCGTGATTTTTGGGGTCACTGTGTGGCCGTAAGGATTTTTAAAGTGAAAAACAGTCAGTATTTCGATGGTTAAAAATACGCTGTGTGAGCATACGAAGTCGGAATTCGGCGAAACCAGTTTCGTTGGGACCGTAATGTCTAACTCTAGCTACATGTCCAGTTTCATTATTTTTGGGTATCATGTGTGATCACAGAAATTTTTAAGGACCAAATATAAATAATGGGTGGATATAAATGAATATAAAATAAAAATATCTAAGCATCCTATAAATAGCCATTTTCACTCCCTAAAACTAAACCCTTCATTCCAGCGGTTAACAAATTCCGCCGTCATGTTATTTCTCTGGAAATGGAATACGTACATTTCAAAAATACAAAAGGAAATAAAATCAAATGCTATAAATTGTATGATATATATATATGAGTTCGTGAAGGGAATCTCTTCAGTTTGGTACTACTTTTGGAAGATGCGAAGGATGTTTCTGGAGTTCGATGTATACGCGCAGCAGCTAGGGTTAACGATTGATTCGCGTATGAGCATCTTTGAGGATTTAAAAGGGTGGATTCAGGTTCTTGGTAGTGTTTAGCATCTGCTGTGAAAGTTTGGGTGATTTTGGTGATTTCAAGTGTCGATGTCGACATTGTAGTTCGTGGAAGGGCTGTTGAAAACGCGTCGGAGTATAGGAGTTCGGGTATTGCAAAAATGTTATGAGGGGAGGGAGTAGATGAAGAGAGGATTTTTGGTGTATTTTGTATGAATTTAAAAGAAGAAGGGGAGGAGCATTGGGAGGTTGTAATTCGACTTTGGCCATGAGAAGCTGGAGATTTGTTTCGGTGGAAGGAGTTTTGGGGGGCGTAGGTTATTGTGATGGGCCGACAAAACAAAGAGTGGGTGAGGCCCAAATAAACTTTATAATATATGTTATAATTTAGTTTTAATTTAAATAACATATAAAATCTTGTAAAGTATATAACTTGTACGTACGTTATCAGAATTCTGAACGGATAGATCCGTTGGGATCGTATGGACGGATACTACCAAATGGGACTGACTGGAAGTGGATCGGTGCTCGTTTGAATTTATGGCGAAATAAACTGTTTCATTCAAATAAAACAATAGTTTATCATTCTTTAACGATGAACAGCCAATGTGAGTAAATCTCACCAACTCTGAACAGTTTATAATTTCATGTTGTATTTTTAGAACTGTTAAATATTGACTGATTGACTGTGTGTTGACTGTTTGATTGAACTGCTAGTCAGTTAGTTGAATTTCTATATTGATTCTGTTTAACAGAATATATCATATGGAAATGAAAGTGATGTTATCTATATTGTTTAACATCTATGATGTAGGGAAACAGGTTGGAGGAATCCAACTGGATTCCTCAACATTTATTTTACTGTGATTCATATATTGTGATATATGATGTGATATATAATCTGTTGTTGATTATGTGTGTTCGGACGATATTTATCGTTGTTATATGGTATGTTAAATACCATAAAAAATACTGGATATGGGAAAGGGGATTTTCAAAGTGTATTTTGAAAATGAATTATTTATATAAAATCGATGGATTTCATATTGAAAAGGAAAAGGATTTTTATAAAAGAAATATTTATAAAATCAAAGGATAAGTTAGAATAAAAGGAAATCATTTGTGAAGTGAAGAACCGTTACTAAAAGTAAATCTTTATAAATTAATAGTTTATTCGAAAAGGAGTTAATCGAATTAGTTATTCGAATAGAATAAAGGAAGTTATCGAATAAAGTTAAAAGGGAGTTATCGAATATAGTTTAGCCAAAAGGAGTTATTCGATCAGAATTCATCGAATAGAATTAATTGATTAGAGTTAATCAAACAGAGTTAATCAGTTAGGGTTAACTAGTTAGAGTTAATTGGTTAGAGTAAATCAGTTAGGTTAAACCATTAGGGTTAACCAGTTAGAGTTAATTGGTGAGAGTAAATCAGTTAGGTTCAACCATTAGGGTAAACCAGTTAGATTTAAATAGTTAGTGTTCATCAGTTAAAGTAAATCGATAGAGTTATATCGAACTAGAATTTAATCGAATATAGTTTATTCGAAAAGGAGTTAATCGAATTAGTTACTCGAATAGAATAAAGGAAGTTATCGAATAAAGTTAAAGAGGAGTTAATCGAATATAGTTTATTCAAATAGAAGTAAAAGGAGTTAATCGAATATAGTTTATTTGAATAGAAGCAAATGAGTTAATCGAATATAGTTTATTCGAATAGAAGCAAATGAGTTAATCGAATATAGTTTATTCGAAGAAAGTAAAAGGGGTTAACGAATATAGTTTATTCGAATGGAGTAAAGTGAAATGAGTTAATCCAATAGCGTTAGTCCAATAGAGTTTATTGATAAGGGTTAACCGAATAGAGTAAATTGAATAGAGTTATCGAATAAACCTTATTCGAAGGAAAGAATTATCAAATAAGAGATGATTCGAAGGAGGGTTAAGTAAGGAAATTAGTTTAAGAAATATAAAGTGAACTTTGCTTATTTCAAAGTTAGAAATGTTGTCCAGTTAAGGTCTGAGAGGTAGTATTACCCCAACTTGATTGGCTTCATTTTTAACTGAGAAACAGTTATGGTTCAATAGTAAAGGATGGTTAAGTGAATTTAGTAATTAAAGGAAATGGTTTGAGTTGGCAACGCGATGGTTTATTTAAACATCTGTCTAAGTCCAGTGAAGGAGTTTTGGAAATGTTTTCAAATAAGAACCAGAAATGTTTTCTGATATAGAAAACAAGAAATGGAAATGTTTTCCATTGTTAATAACGTATATTTTCCAAATTTAGAAAATAAGAAATATTGAATATAGGGAAACAGGAGATAAGTAAATTAATGAACTAAGGAAATATATGATTGATGATTGATTGATAAAATTTCCATCTGGAAATAATATCGTTGTTTGCACACTTATTTTTCTTCGATAGTTAAATCACAGACTAACGAAGTTTTGACCATTTTAACGTTGTTAATATGGAGAGACCAGTTGGATTATTATCCAAAGAACCACTCTGTATTGGCATAAGCATTGCGAATCATATATGCCAAAGGAAATTGAAGACGGAGTTATGCAAGGGCTATCCTGTTTACAGAATAGTGCCTTCGGTTCATCCTGTTCCTGGATGACTTGTATGGACGTCTGACAGAGTATTTTCAGACGATCATGTATATTGATTTCTCCAACCGTACCAAGAGTGGAAGCGGAGAAGGAAACTTCTTTTATCTATCACATAATGTATGGTTAAGGACGTCAATCGGTGATTTGATGGATTTGACGATGTGACATTCAAAGTGAATCTAGTGTGATGATAAAGCGTAGCTTCTAGCCTCACATCCGGTAAATGATAGAAATCGGGCAGGCAGCATGGCTAAGTCGGTTGCACCGAAGTAGGGTGTATAATCACCTGATCTAGAGTTTCATTTTCTTCTAAAAATCTATTGTCGATGCTGTCCCATTCGGGAAACGGTTGCTGATCCCAACCGTTGGTGATATACATTCGATACACTCAAGCGAAATGAGTGGTCGGTCATGTGTGGCCGGCTTGCAAGATGTTCTTGTTGAACCCAGTGTATTCCTCTCTAGAGGTACACTAGCGAAAGGTGGTTCCATACCTTGTCATAGTTGGAAATCCATTACCCAATACGTGATTGTGGTTTTGATTGTATACCATATATGTAGAACGTAAGATGAAAGCGTTTCTGCTAGATGATTATTATAGTTGTGGTTGATAGACATTATTATAATATCAAAAGGTTTTGATATAAAGATAATTTGGATTCTCATAAGGGAAAAACCCGTTCCGTTATACGGCGTGGTCTTATGAGATATCGTTTACTGCTTGAACTGTTTTTAAACTGTTTTACTCACACCAGTCCCATGACTGACCCGGAGTTTATTTTGTTGTTTTCCCTAAACTCTTGGGTGCCTAATTTTGTACGGGGAGTCAAGTAGTCGGGATTTACAGATATACTGGAAGAGCTTGGTGCAGGAGGCTTCAGGATCATCACTACAAGAAAAATTGCATATAGCAGCGGCAAAATCCGCTTCTAATCCGTCGCTAAACAGGCTTTAGCGACGGATTTCCTGCATAATGATCTGTTCCGTAAAAACCATGACGGTATTTGTGTCAGATTTTGCGACGGAATTTAGCATGAGTTTTCCGACAAATTTCCAATTATATTATAAACATAAAATTTTATTTATTAATTAAATTTTAATTTATATACCGACTATTTACCGACGGATAATTAATTTATAATAATTTATTATTTATGCAAAACATCGGTAAAGCCTTGCTAATAAGCAAGGGATTAGCGACAAAATATTTTTTAAATTAAAAGTTTCTTGTAGGTAATCCGTCGCTGTTCTCTTTCTATTCTGCCAAAAAACATTCTTCCATATTTATTGCTTATAGCTTTACCAAATACTATCGTTCAACTATCAATAATAAAATAAATAGCATAACCCAACAAGAAAAAAAAATAAATAAAGAATGCAATTATTAGTACAATACACAAATTTATTACTATTAAATACAAAATAGTACAATATAATACATGTCATGTACAATCAATGCAATATGTATACAATTGTACTCTCAACTGTTAAAAAACCAATGCTCTAAACTAAGCTCCTCTCAATCAAGTTATGGTCAACATCTCAATTTCACTTTCTTTTTTGCCATCACAAAGTAGTCAGCAACAGAAACATCATCATTTACTAGCCCTCACACCAATCATCTCATAACTGAAACAAGCACCTCAAAATTCCATACCTTTCTAAATCAATTCAACCCATTCGGCATCAGCGCTGCGTTCGACATGTAGATCGTGTATTGGTTCGTTGCTCGTGGCTAGGTGGTGTACTTTTTTGCTCCTGGCCTCTTCATGAACACCCTGCATACCACCCACTCATCCTATAATGAGTTCACAAGATTACATCAGTTATAAGCCAAACTAAATGTTAATTTTGAACCAAAGTGGGTAATCTATTTTCATGTTGAACATACCTCGTTATTTTTGTATGTTAGTTTTGAACCGAAGTTGGTTATGGATTCAGACAATGTCTGTAGTAGTTTGTCGCTGCAAAGAAGACAAGATTTACCAACAGCAGAGTCCCCAATAAGAAAAAGTTCGAACAAATAATCCCTGTAACAAAGAGAGCTTGTAAGGTTCTTCCATGAATAAAATGTCAAATATACTATTATAATGGTAAGGATGGGGGATGGACTGATGGGTTCGTCTGAACCATTCTAGTGGTAAGGCAGGGATTTAAACCATTCTCAACAATTTTGATCGTTCATCTAGTTAACAAAAATACTAATGTAAACAGCTAAGTAGTTAAACACTTCGATTTTGATGTGAAATGTCATGAATTCGAAAATTTATATATCTAAGTGTCCGATTTTAAAAACCACCTATTGAATAACAGTGTACACATAACTTGAAAGCGAGATTACATAGGAGTGCAATGATTTTAAAAAAAAAAACTGTTGAACAACAGCATGCACATTACTTGAAAGCCACATTACATAATAGTGCAACTATATCAACTAAGTTTAGGTAACTGAAAAGCCAATATTACATTCAAAAGGTAAAGATTACAGGTTGACTTTCATTTTCAAATGGTTAAAGTACAAGTCTCTTTGCTGATATTTTAAAATGTATTCAAAATAAGCATTGATGTAAAGAAATCTTTTTAATGTTAGTTATTACATGCAATTTACCAATTGACTTTGTATTTCATGTTAGTTATTACGTGCTATTCAAAATAAGCATGGATGTAAGTCACTTAAATGATAGATTAATTCTGTATGCTTGAATTAAATATCATTATGAGGGTTATCTAACAATGGAGAGTAGATAGCGTTATTTGTCTCCATGATTGACACATATAAATCATATGGAAGCACCATGCAACAATTCATTTACCAAATTCCATGTTTGTATATAATTGAAAACTATTTGTCGGTTGTAAAAAAAATAGAGAAAAAGATAGATTTAAACTCGTACTAACTATGATAATAAACGTACAATTTATTCAGAAGGAAATAGAGAAAAAGATAAATTACGACGCTTAAAATGCAAATACCTAAGGTGATGGATCAACCTACAAACTGCAATAACACGTAGTTAAAAATGATTTAATGATACAAATATGTAGAAGATAGAAAAATCGCATATTACTAATCATCTGCTTTTCTTTATTTATCGAGCAGGCTATGCATTCCTTCTGAATCCACATTGTGTCTATTGCACAAATACATTTTGCAATTGGAAAGTAAAGGTACAGAGGTATGTTAAACATGTATATACGCATGTGAGTGTTAACTAACGGTTGTCATAACAGCAATGTAGACACCAGACTATGCTAACTGCTACATCAGCTTGTCATCATAGATTTCTTTGTCAGCTTAAGACAATTGTAAAGACAATAAGAAAAGTCCTAAAAACACATGGAGACATTTCTAAAATAACAATTGATCATTGGATTCCAAAATGGGTTATCAGCAAAGATTTTTCCATGCCGACTGATGATGCCATTAGCTGCTCACTATTTTATAGGGTTAATTAGCAATGTTGTTTACAATTCATCATAACGTATCTTCAACAGCTTGTACACACCGGAATTGAAATATTTGCAAATATTTAGAGAAAAGGCATCAAAATTTAGAACCAAATATTTTTAGCTTTTAACAAAGCATGATTTTTTTTTTCCAGTACTTCTATAGTGGTGCATGTAAATAGAAGGAGGTAGGTGGTAACTAATGGATAAATAATCCAAGTTCAATAAACTTAGCTTCTTCCAGCGTTTACTCTTGTCCAGCTCACCGCCACAGTTGCGGCGGTGGAAACCTTTTTTATAAATATTGCGTGCAAGATAACTACTGTATATTATTCTCTCTATTATATAAAAAGAATACACTGCACATTAGTGTATGTAAATGCATTAAGTTTAAGCTTAATTATATAGACAACCCAACCCATGTATTGAAAAGTAGAAGCAAACCTGTGATTTCTTGTTTTAGCCTTTCATTTCTTCTTTGGCAAGTCATCCTTTCTTATATACACATCTCACCTTCTCCTTCCCCATACACTTCCTTAAACACAAAGACAAAAATGGGGATCAAGTCAGTAAAGTATGGGAAAGCAAAAAGGTGAAGAAGATGAAAGATGTCGATAACAAAGCTTTGTACAGTGATGAAATCAACTCGTATTTACAAGCATGTAGGATGGATCCCGAAATAAAGACATTCGATACTACACTGCAAATGAGGATGAGTAGAGCCATGTCAAGCTTAACGGCCGGAGTGGAGTCAACAATTCCATAGCGGTGAAGATAGGGAAAAATGAGATGGGGATGTCGTGAAAAATAATAGAGCTGAAAAAGTTATACTAGATACTAAAGTCAATTGTCAAAATGAATTCATTATTAGTTCCACGCCATTGATGTAGAAAAAAGAAATATCCTTTACATATACTAGCCAAAGCAGCGTAAAATAATTGGGAGATATCAAGTTTCAACCCATTTATCTTTGCATGCAAAATGAGTGCCAGTCAAATGAGATATAGCCCCATCTCTGTGGATAAGCGCAAGAGTACATAGGCTATCCCAACTATAAGTGTAAAACATAAAAACAAATATAACCATTAGACATAATTGTGCATGCAAATAAAAACATTTATAATATTCCTTCAGTTTCACATGTCCTCATAATCAGTAACAGAGTTTTACAACAAGAGGACATTTGAGGCAGAGGAGCTGGCCGCTATCGACTGCTCCAATCATTGCAGAGCTTATTTGAATGAAAATACCATTAACTATATTCCAGTATGCAGGTGCCATGATTGCTACAGCGGTCCCACTTGCACTGAATTTGATCAGGGTACCTGCATCACTGATGCTACAGTGTAAGCATTACATGTTTAATTCACAGTTTGCTAACTAAGCAGCATATTGAAAAGAAATTCCAGCAACATAGAAGTAAGAAGACATTGTGAACCTGCAATTTGCTTCCCAGTAAACATTGAAGACCATTTCTTAATTCAAAAGAAATGGCAGACATTAAATCTGAAAACTGAACAAGAACATTCACTAGTACCATTTGATCGCAACTTGCTGACATCCTTAACAATTTTTATCTGTGCCAACATGGCGATGCGCTGTTTCTAAGGATGTACTAGATTCCTGAAAGACAAAACATTGCTGTATTAGTATCTCCATGGCACAACATGAGTTACTTTATTGGCAAAAACTTCATGTCCGAAGAACTGGAGAAACATGTTATACGTCTGCACCAGAAAGTCGGCAATGCTAATGTCACAGGAAGACATATCATGTTTGGTCATATGCAAAGGAGGGATAGTCACATGTAGAAAGGAGAAGAGTGACAGGTTTAGAAGATGACGCCATGGATGCTCTTTTTCGTTCATTTGGAAAGAAAAAAGAAAAAAAAGAATTAACCCGAAACTCATACAGTCATGCTTTCAAACTTTAAAGCCTACGGCTACAGGAGATGCTCAAACCCACCAATAACCGAAATACTATACTAAATCATTGATTTATACCAAAAATTGATGAAATTTCCATCTTTCCGGGTAATAATGATTACAGGCAATACAAATATATTCAAATAAATTAAAACATAATCAAACTGTTAAATTACTAACCGAAGAAGGACTGAAGGAGATTGAAGACAGTATCTGAGTATCGCAATTTGGAACTGGGTCGCGGCCGTCGATCGTAGTTTCTCATTTGGAGTAGGGTTTCGCAAATTGCGATTTGGTGATTTGGATGTATCGCGATTTTTTAATTTTCCTGTAGAATCGGTTCAAGATGATACCCCTCATTTTTTGGTGCCCTTACCCGCTGCTTATGCGGCTTGTGGTAAAGGCCGGGCCTGGATTTGCGATCTGCGATTTGGGAACGATGAAGGTAGAGAGAAAATGTAGTGGTTCGGGGGATCGGTTTTAGATTTAGGTTTAACGCAGAGGGGTAGGCGGTGAAGATGAAATGAGAGCGGGATCTAAAATTTTAGGATGCCGCTTTGTGTTTTTTTTTTTTTAGTCATAGGCAGGTTTTCATGCTTTTACGTAGACCTGTGTTTATTTAGTTTTAGGAATTTATAATTAGCAATAGGTGGTTTTTTTTTTAATAAACACTAAAATATATAGTTACAAAACTTATAATTCTATTTTTTTTCTAACATTTTTGAATTCTACAAAAATTTGAATATTACATGTAATTTAAAATTATCTAAAACTTTGACTTTTTTTCAATATTAAATTAGATTTTGATTTTAATATTAATAATCATTTGTAAAAAATATTTTTATTCCAACCGGTAAAAAAAATGAAGTCTATTAAAAGTTTGTTTATTGCAATTAGAGGAAACTCATTGTTCTTAAAAATACGTTTGTTACAACTTTATATTTATTTCAAAATTATGAGAACTTCAAAAGTTTATATTTAAATTTTATATTTATTTTAGAAAATATGGAAGTTTTAATTTTTTCAGTTAATAGGATTAAACATAATTATCAATTATAATTATTGAATTTTAGACACTTGATAATAAATTTTACTTGTTAGTTGTTAAAACTTATTAATCATTGATTATTAGAAATTACTTATTAATCTATATTATTAATTATTATTACTTCTTAATTATTTAGTAATTATTAATATTAATTATTTAAAATTTATTTTTACTTATAAATTACTTAGTAAAAACATAAAAGTAAAACATTTTATAAAGAATAAGCATACCAATCCCTTGCAAATCCCTTGAAAACCTGATGCAAAATAGCGTCAAAAAATACATGACGGTAAACTGTCACAAATTGCAACGGAATTCAGCGACGAAAATATGACGACGCTAAACCGTTACAATTTGCTATGGTTTAGCAACAGAAAAAAGAAATTGACGGTAATATTTTAAAATAAGTTGAAGTAAAATTCCTAAATAATATCCCTTACAGATTGCTCGAAAATCCGTCGCTAATTTGCGACGGAAATTTCCGCTGCTAAAAATCTGTCGCTATTTGCTGTTTTTCTTGTAGTGCATATAGCTATAGTTATTTCCGCTATGTTATTAGTGCTGTACTTTGACAATGATATATATATTCAAGTACATATTTGTATTTCAAAGTTATGTTATGAAATATATTTATTCGTTCCGCTGTGAGATTCGTGTTACTCTGATATTGTGTTTTTCTTCTTCTCCTATTCTAAGTTTCTATCTTATCTTTCCTCACCCTCTGTTTTCTTTCTATTAGTGTTCTGATTTTCCAGTGTAATTGGGGTTGGACTGGTGTTATTTGGTCAGCTCAAATTGGACCTGATTTTCGGGTCATTACAGTTGGTATCAGAGCTTAAGGTTAAGTGAATTACCTTGGCTCTGTGGCGTGACTCGGTAGAGATAGGGTTAGTAATACCCTAGATTGAGTTTGAGTGTACATATATATGAGTGAACGTATTTGTTATTCGATATAAAATAATTTTATATTGTGGAGATTTATTGGTTGAGTTGTTTATGAGTTCTGGTCGATCAGTTTGATCCACTGTATCGGTAGGAGTTTATAAACACTCGAATACGATGGGTCGGCATGATATGTTTTGAAAAGATGGTAAACTAAAATAAGTTTATCCAAGGTATATCTTGATGTAGAGAAGATATATATATATACATATATATATATATCAAAATTATAATATAATGGATATATTCGTTGTGATTATAATCAAGTAAGATTATAAAGGTAAAATGGTTATATATATATAACCAAGTAGGATTCGTACAAGTGTTACGAAATGAATTGAATTTGAAATTTAAACTAGAAATTGAATTAAAATTTTGGAAAATTGGATAAGCGTTTGTAAATGGATTTGGATTAAAAATAAGGAAAATTTAAGATCCTGGGAGATTTTAAATTGTTTTACAAGCAGTGTGAATTATATTTTGAAATGAATTTCAAAGTGGAAATGTTTAGAAACGGTTTTATCGTATTAAACTCACTTCGATCGCTGGAAAATAGATTCTGATGATGACAGCTGCATCATCAGTATTCATTTTCGAGTTGTAAGTGACGAATTACTACCAGAGATACTGTTTTGAATTTGTTTTGGGAAAGACAAGTTGTGTTGAATTTCAAAATGGGATTTATAATAAAGAATGAATAAAAAAAAGTTTGAAATAGAAATTGAATATAGGAATTCAAAGGGGGTTTGAATATATGAAATTCAATGGAATTGAAATCGAATTTGAATATAGAAATTCAAATGGAATTCAAATATAGAATTTGAATATAGAATTCAAATGGAATTCAAATATAGGATTTGAATATCGAAAGCGATATAGAATTTGAATATAGAAATTCAAATGGAATTTGAATATAGAATTCAAATGGAATTTAAACTATAAAATTTGAATAGAAATTGAATAGCATTAACTAAGTCGAAGAGGAATTAGTTAATCGAGTTTTGAATTTGAAGTTGAACTTTGAAAGGTGAATTGGATTTGTAAATGTATATTCGAAATCGAATATAGAACTTAGATTTGAAATTTGGATTCGAATTAGTTAATAAGCAAGTTAAAATATATTTGAACATGTCATGTTCAAATATAAAAGTGAAATAGACTAAAGAGTTAATTAACACATTAATTAACAAATTGAGTTAAAATGATCATGTATAGTTAAAATAGATTGGGCAGGTATAAATATACCTGAGATAGGTATGGAAAAAGGTATGAAGGTATATAAATAGAATGCTCGATGAAAAGGTATGTATTTTATTCATATATGAGATTTTATGCGCCGTATCGGCTAGCCGCTTGGCTTTTTCTTTTTCTTTTGGATTGGTGAGAGCCATGGAAGGCTATTTGAAATATCCCGATGCTCCTAGTACAAAGGAGGTTATGGCGAATTTTTCTGGGAATTTAAGGAGTTAGAATATTTTTAAGATAATTTGATAGTTAGAAATCAACGTATCGATATATATATAGAAGTCGATAAGGAAACGAACTTAGAAATAGAATAGTAAAATCAAAAAGGAAGACTAAGAATTAAATCTAGCAAGAATAGAAATAGGAAGTGTATACATGTTTAAAAGTGAATAAGTAGTTGTATGGTATTGATTATTCGAGTAAGTAGTCATATCTGTTTTGACATTATAAATGTTTTTCAGTCAAGGTCTGAGAGGTAGTTATACCCCAACTTGAATGATTTCATTCTTAACAAATAAATAGTAAGATTTCAGGCTCGAAGATCAATGTTGAATAAGAGTTAGTTGAATATAGTATTTGGGTTGTCGTAACGATGTTTTACACAACATCCGTTTTAACCTAAATAAGTGTAAGCTTGGAAATATAATAAAGATTATTTCCTAAGTATAGAAATAAACGAGATGGGAAAAGAGATAAGTAATTGGAATATTTTCCAATTATAAATAGCATATATTTTCTAAAGTTTAGAAAATAAAGGAAGGCGATATTCGGAAATGTTTTCCAAATAACATAAAAGGCCAATATGGTTATTGAAAATATTTGGTTAACAAATATTAATAAAGAAATAGAGACTTGATTTAACTAATGGAATATTAATTAAGGGCTCAGTGACATGTTCAAAAGGAAATTTTGATTTTTGAAAAGAGTAAACTGTTTAAAAACTCCCAAGGAAAGACTGTTTGGATTAAAAACAAATTTTACAGAAACTTGTGAAAGGAAAATTGAATTAAAGTAAAGCCAGTAAAGTGGTAACTGAGGTTGAATTAGAATGATATCAAGACAAATTGGATTGGGGGATTCAAGTTTGAAGTGTAATGTAATAATCAAGTTAAGAGTTGGGATTCGAGAAGAAACTCGAGTTGAAATGATATTTGGCTCGGATATAAGCGAATGGTTGTGTTGTGGATAAAAGCAGATTGGAACTTGATAGGGTTGACCCTTGTATCCGCTGAATTAATAACAGGCGGAAGGGATATAACGATATGCCGACAAAAGGTACAAGTTTATTTTTCTATTGGATATAAGATCTATGAGTTGAATTGGCAAGCCGCTTGGCTGTTTAATTTTCATTTGGGTTGGAGATGGCCCAGAGAGGCAAGTTGGAGTTTGACCGATTGACCAGTACAAAGGAGGTGCTGGCAAAAATTTTCGAAGAGTTAAGGTGTAAGAAAATTTTCAGGATTTTTGAAAATTTTCGTTGATAAGGATTAATTAATAATTTAATTGAAATTAAATTTGGTTCAGTTGAAACTGAAGTTAAGAAGTGAACAAATATGTTCTAACTAGTCGATAGGGTCGTCCTCTACCTTTTAGCAATTTCGAGGACGAAATTATTTTAAGTGGGGAAGAATGTAATGACTCGCATTGGCAAGGGTATTATGATTAGTTTATTTAATTATATCAATGGTGATTAAAAGGATTTATCGGTCGTGGAATTAAATAATGGTGAATATTTAATTAAAATAATAAATTAAATAATATATTTAATTCTAAAATAATCAGAATTTGTTGAAATGACGATATGGTGTGAACTGGATCATCTGTGATATTTAATTCAGCTTGGAATTTAATTTGAATAACGAATATATTATTTGAACGACAGTTTGAACGTAGAATTAAAATATAATTAAAATCGAGCTTGAAATGGCGCTGCTGTTCGTAAATTGGCGATTCGAACTTCAACTGATTGTACAGGATTCGTTTTAAGCCGGATTTCTGTGAAACAAGAAACGTTAGGAGTGGGTGGAGTATATCTTTCTAGTGGAAGAGAAAAATCAAGGTTTCGTCGGGTAGATTTTGATTTACGTCCAAATCAAATTCTAGAAAAGTCGCTGTGGAATTCCTTTATGATTTATAAAGGAATTATTTATATTTTAAAAAGGAAATTCAATATAAATCGAATATCGGGTTGACCCAGAAGTGAATATCAAGTTAGAAATTCATATAGGAATATTTTAGAGCTGTATGGTATTCCGCTGTGAATATATACGATAATATAAATTTATTTATATTTAATTTAATTATAATTAAATATATTTATATATTTAAATGGGTCATTCAGAGTTGTAAAAATAGCCAGTTTTGCAAATGAACTTAGAATTCGAAGAAACTAATTTTGTTAGATCCGCAATGTCAAATAGTTGTTAGATTTCCGGTTCCGTGATCTTTAGAGTCACTGTGTGGCCGTACAGATTTTTAAAGTGAAAAACAGTCAGTATTTCGACGGTTAAAAATACGCTGTGTGAGCATACGAAGTCGGAATTCGACGAAACCAGTTTCGTTGGGACCGTAATGTCGAACTCTAGCTACATGTCCAGTTTCGTGATTTTTGGGTATCATGTGCGATCATAAAAAATTTTAAGGACCAAATATAAATAACGGGTGGATATAAATAAATATAAAATAAAATAAAAATATCTAAGCATCCTATAAATAGCCATTTTCACTCCCTAAACCTAAACCCTTCATTCCAGCGGTCAACAAATTCCGCCGTCATGTTATTTCTCTGGAAATGGAATACGTACATTTCAAAAATTCAAAAGGAAATAAAATCAAATGCTATAAATCGTATGATATATATATATGAGTTCGTGAAGGGAATCTCTTCAGTTTGGTACTACTTTTGGAGGGTGCGAAGGATGTTTCTGGAGTTCGATGTATACGCGCAGCAGCTAGGGTTAACGATTGATTCGCGTATGAGCATCTTTGAGGATTTAAAAGTGTGGATTCGGGTTCTTGGTAGTGTTTAGCATCTGCTGTGAAAGTTTGGGTGATTTTGGTGATTTCAAGTGTCGATGTCGACATTGTAGTTCGTGGACGGGCTGTTGAAAACGCGTCGGAGTATAGGAGTTCGGGTATTGCAAAATGGTATGAGGGGAGGGAGTAGATGAAGAGAGGATTTTTGGTGTATTTTGTATGAATTTAAAAGAAGAAGGGGAGGAGCGTTGGGAGGTTGTAATTCGGCTTTGGCCATTAGAAGCTGGAGATTTGTTTCGGCGGAAGGAGTTTTGGGGGGCGCAGGTTATTGTGATGGGCCGACAAAACCAAGAGTGGGTGAGGCCCAAATAAACTTTATAATATATGTTATAATTTAGTTTTAATTTAAATAACATATAAAATCTTGTAAAGTATATAACTTGTACGTATATTATCAGAATTCTGAATGGTTAGATCCGTTGGGATCGTATGGACGGACACTACCAAATGGGACTGACTGGAAGTGGATCGGTGCTCGTTTGAAATTATGGCAAAATAAACTGTTTGATTCAAATCAAACAACAGTTTATCGTTCTTTAACGATGAACTGCCAATGTGAGTAACATCTGTGATGTTATCTATATTGTTTAACATCTGTGATGCAGGGAAACAGGTTGGAGGAATCCAACTGGATTCCTCAACATTTATTTTACTGTGATTCATATATTGTGATATATGATGTGATATATAATCTGTTGTTGATTATGTGTGTTTAGACGATATTTATCGTTGTTATATGGTATGTTAAATACCATAAGAAATACTGGATATGGGAAATAGGATTTTCAAAGTGTATTTTGAAAATGAATTATTTATATAAAATCGATGGATTTTATATAGAAAAGGAAAAGGATTTTTATAAAAGAAATATTTATAAAATCAAAGGATAAGTTAGAATAAAAGGAAATCATTTATGAAGTGAAGAACCGTTACTAAAAGTAAATCTTTATAAATGAGTAGTTTATTCGAAAAGGAGTTAATCGAATTAGTTATTCGAATAGAATAAAGGAAGTTATCAAATAAAGTTAAAAGGGAGTTATCAAATATAGTTTAGCCAAAAGGAGTTATTCAATCAGAATTCATCGAATAGAATTAATTGATTAGAGTTAATCAAACAGAGTTAATCAGTTAGGGTTAACCAGTTAGAGTTAATTGGTTAGAGTAAATCAGTTAGGTTAAACCATTAGGGTTAACCAGTTAGAGTTAATTGGTTAGAGTAAATCAGTTAGGTTAAACTATTAGGGTAAACAAGTTAGAGTTAAACAATTAGTGTTCATCAGTTAAAGTAAATCGATAGAGTTATATCGAACTAGAATTTAATCGAATATAGTTTATTCGAAAAGGAGTTAATCGAATTAGTTATTCGAATAGAATAAAGGAAGTTATCGAATAAATTTAAAAAGGAGTTAATCGAATATAGTTTATTCAAATAGAAGTAAAAGGAATTAATCAAATATAGTTTATTCGAATAGAAGCAAATGAGTTAATCGAATATAGTTTATTCGAATAGAAGCAAATGAGTTAATCGAATATAGTTTATTCGAAGAAAGTAAAAGGGGTTATCGAATATAGTTTATTCGAAAGGAGTTAAGTGAAATGAGTAAATCAATAGTGTTAGTCCAATAGAGTTAATCCAATAGCATTAGTCCAATAGAGTTAATTAATAAGGGTTAATCGAATAGAGTAAATTGAATAGAGTTATTGAATACACCTTATTCGAAGGAAAGAATTATCGAATAAGAGATGATTCGAAGGAGGGGTAAGCAAGGAAATTAGTTAAAGAAATATAAAGTGAACTTTGCCTATTTCAAAGTTAGAAATGTTGTTCAGTTAAGGTCTGAGAGGTAGTATTACCCCAACTTGATTGGCTTAATTTTCAACTGAGGAATAGTTAAGGTTCGATAGTAGAGGATGGTTAAGTGAATTTAGTAATTAAAGGAAATGGTTTGAGTTGGCATCGCGATGGTTTATTTAAACATCTGTCTAAGTCCAATGAAGGAGTTTTGGAAATGTTTTCAAATAAGAACCAGAAATGTTTTCTGATATAGAAAACAAGAAATGGAAATGTTTTCCATTGTTAATAACGTATATTTTCCAAATTTAGAAAATAAGAAATATTGAATATAGGGAAACAGGAGATAAGTAAATTAATGAACAAAGGAAATATATGATTGATGATTGATTGATAAAATTTCCATCTGGAAATAATATCATTGTTTGCACACTTGTTTTTCTACGATAGTTAAATCACAGACTAACGATGTTTTGACCATTTTAACGTTGTTAATATGGAGAGACCAGTTGGATTATTATCCAAAGAACCACTCTGTATTGGCATAAGCATTGCAAATCATATATGCCAATGGAAATTGAAGACGGAGTTATGCAAGGGCTATCCTGTTTACAGAATAGTGCCTTCGGTTCATCCTGTTCCTGGATGACTTGTATGGACGTCTGACAGAGTATTTCCAGATGATCACGTATATTGATTTCTCCAACCGTACCAAGAGTGGAAGCGGAGAAGGAAACTTCTTTTATTTATCACATAATGTATGGTTGAGGACGTCAATCGGTGATTTGATGGATTTGACGATGTGACATTCAAAGTGAATCTGGTGTGATGATAAAGCGTAGCTTCTTGCCTCACATCCGGTAAATGACAGAAATCGGGCAGGCGGCATGTCTAAGTCGGTCGCACCGAAGTAGGGTGTATAATCACCTGATCTAGAGTTTCATTTTCTTCTAAAAATCTATTGTCGATGTTGTCCCATTCGGGAAACGGTTGCTGATCCCAACCGTTGGTGATATACATTCGATACACTCAAGCGAAATGAGTGGTCGGTTATGTGTGGCCGGCTTGCAAGATGTTCTTGTTGAACCCAGTGTATTCCTCTCTAGAGGTACACTAGCGAAAGGTGGTTCCATACCTTGTCATAGTTGGAAATCCATTACCCAATACGTGATTGTGGTTTTGATTGTATACCATATATGTAGAACGTGAGATGAAAGCGTTTCTGCTAGATGATTATTATAGTTGTGGTTGATAGACATTATTATAATATCAAAAGGTTTTGATATAAAGATAATTTGGATTCTCATAAGGGAAAAACCCGTTCCGTTATACGGCGTGGTCTTATGAGATATCGTTTACTGCTTGAACTGTTTTTAAAATGTTTTACTCACACCAGTCCCATGACTGACCCGGAGTTTATTTTGTTGTTTTCCCTAAACTCTTGGGTGCCTAATTTTGTACGGGCAGTCAAGTAGTCGAGATTTACAGATATACAGGAAGAGCTTGGAGCAGGAGGCTTCAGGATCATATAGCTATAGTTATTTCCGCTGTGTTGTAAGTATTATACTTTAACAATGATATATATATATATATATATATATTCAAGTACAGATTTGTATTTCAAAGTTATGTTATGAAATATATTTATTCGTTCCGTTGTGAGATTCGTGTTACTCTGATATTGTGTTCTTCTTCTTCTTCTATTCTAAGTTTCTATCTTATCTTTCCTCACCCTCTATTTTCTTTCTATTAGTGTTCTGATTTTCCAGTGTATTTGGGGTTGGACTGGTGTTATTTGGTCAGCTCAAATTGGACCGGATTTTCGGGTCATTACACATGAATATATATTTTCTTTCAACACATGAATATATATTTTCTTTCAACACATGAATATATATTTTACTTCAACACATGAATATATATTTTTCACATCACAATCAACAGTCAAATTTCACAACACAACCAGTCACACAAGTCGTCCATGGTCTGTGGACAACGGGTGTCGGGTGTTACTAAGCACCGTCTGCATCCTAGTATATATTTCAACTAGAAAATAAAATAAAAGTGAGGAGTTCTCACCGAGGGTTCCACTCCACCATTCTTTAATCTTGAACGGTTCAGATTCGCTCGACATCCCAACTCAACCATTTCACGCTGTTCATAACAAAAATTGCATTTTTAATATGATGTTTATTTCAAAAATCACGTTTTCACATCGCTACAAATATAAAAATCAAATTTTATATTCCCCATCGTATAAAACTCATATTTTTGTAATCTTAAAGATCAAATCTTTTCATTTCTAATAATCTAATCTTTTTATTTTATAAAACCGACCCTTCATATTATATAAAAATTATATTTTTAATCTCTATATTATATAAAAATTATATTTTCAAATACCAAATTTGTATACATATAAATCGTATTTTAATCGCTACTATAACGTATAAAAATCGAATTTTAATAAGCATAAATAAATAAATAAAACTCACAGCCGATCATCTGGAGGCAGAGGGGGCTCGTGGAGGTCACCAGCGGCTGCGACATCGGAGTGTGGGCTGAGGTGGCTGTTGCGGCGGCTTTGAAGGGTTTGGAGGTGGTTGTATGTAACGACCCAGAAAATCTGAACCAATTTAAAATTTTTAAATTGGCTAAAATAATGGATTTTAAATATTTAAAATAAATATTTTAAATAATGGCGATGAAAACTGAGTTTGAATCGACAATTGAAAACGAATATAATTAATTATAATTATAAACAAGGCCTGAAAGGGCGCTGTAGTTTCAAAAATCGAATTCAAACTTTGTCAGACTGTACCGGGTGCAAAACAATCCGGATTTTAGCGAAACCGAAAATATTTAAATCTGTTAGTGAATACCTTTCTAACGAATCTGAAAAATCGAAATTTGATAGCGGGAATCAGAAGATATGTCCAGTTGAAAATTCTGAATGGTCGCTATGGAATTCAGGCCCTTAAAAATGGACATTTTGCAAACGATGTCAGAATTCGACGAAACCACTTTTGTTGGATCCGTGATGTCAAATTGTTGCTAGGTTTCAAATTTCATAATTTTTCGAATCAATATGTGAGCGTGGCAAAGGAAAACGTGTTTTGACCATTTCAGTTGAATTTAATCGACTGAAAATTGGCCATTTTTCAAACGGTCTCAGAATTAGACGAAACTAGTTTTGTTAGGACCGTATCGTTAATACGAAGCTAGAAAATATTTTTCTGGAATTTTTCGAGTCCGTATGTGACCCCGGTAATTTGAAATGTACGTTTAAAATTCAAAATAGTGATTTAAATGTAAATTTAACGGAAACTTATCGTAACGGCCGAATTGGCTTACGAAACATATCCCATTGTGACCGGAGTAGGGGTAATTACCTAGGGGAGACAGTCGTTGGAATTCATTTGGAGTTCGTGATGTTAATCAAGTAATTTACGAATTAAAAGGATTGAAATAATAAAATATAATTTATATAAAAGGGCCCAACTACCCGTAACCCTAGCTACATCGTAAAGCAGCAGCCACCCTCCCAAATCAACCGCTCCGAAGCTCGAAAATTCCATCTCCTTTTTCTTCAAACTCCGATCGAAATACAGCAAGAAAACAAAATAATTTTTGAAGTGATTTTTGTGATCTTTGAATCCCCGCTGGTTTGATCATCCCTCGTTAAGTGAAGCGCCTGGAATCAGAGCGCAAAGGCGCCGCCGTCGAGCTCGTCGCTAGCATCAGAGGAGCCACCGAGTTCGACGTTCCAGGCACCTTCAGGAAGCTCTCTCGAAGCTCGACGCCGTGGCAAGGACTGATCACCGTCAGAGCTGACGTGGCGGCTATAATTTCGAGCCCTAGGGCTGGAGTGCGATACGAGCACGATACAGAAGGTAAGTGACCTTCCCTTTGTTTTCCTATTTATTTAAATCAGTTGTTTTAAAACTGAAATAAAATTGTTTTTAAAACTGAAATAAAAGTGTTTTTAAAACTGAAATAAAAGTGTTTTTAAAACTGAAATAAAAGTGTTTTTAAAACTGAAATAAAAGTGTTTTTAAAACTGAAATAAAAGTGTTTTTAAAACTGAAATCAAAGTGTTTTTAAAACTGAAATCAAAGCGTCTTTAAACCTGAAATCAAAGTGTCCTTCAAATTGAAATTAGAAATAGCATTGTAAATAAAAAAAAGGGGGTAGGACTTTTATTTTCATGGAATAGAAATAAAAATCAAATTTTTTATAGATTAGAAATAAAAATGTCTTTGATTTGAAAATAAAATACTTTCAAATAGAAAATATAAAATAGAATTTGTTTTAGAAAATAAAATAGACTATGACTTCAAAATAAAATTAGCATATGACTTCAAAATAAAATTAGCATATTGTCTTCAAAATAGAAACATGATTCGTTTTCAAAATAGAAATTAGCGATGTTTTAAAAATAAAAAGATACATTGTCATTAGAAATAAAATTAACATTGTTTTTATGGCATAAAGATAAAATTAGCATAGAGATTTTTGAACTATAAAATTTGCTTTGTTTTGAACTATAAAATATACATTGTTTTTAAAAATATAAGTCGCAGAATAAAAATATGATTTTTATTGAAATAAAGAAGTAAAAATTCGATCTTTACATATGTAGTGAATACGGGCAACGAAAGCGACAAAAGGCGAGAACGGTGAGGATTTATGCAAGGAAGAGTCGTAGTATTGGATAGCTATTGGTGAGAATTTCTCACTCTTCAATTTCTTTTTCTAGCTATATATATATGTGTTGAAATAAAAGTGAATTGCTATATATAAATATAATATATATATATATATGTACGCCCCTCGTCCACAAACCATGGACGATATTTATTGGTTGAAATTGTTGTGAAAATTGATTGATAGCGAATGGTTGTTTGGGATTGTTTGTGGTTGATATTGATTTGATTGTGGTTGAAAAATACCCGTTTGTGGTTGAAAAATATTTGGTTGAAACCACATAGGATTAGTTTGTGGAAATGAAATAAATATATACATGCCGCCTGCGTGCGAACTAGATGCATGATTCCCATTGTCAAAAACCGCGAGGTTTTAAGGTAGAGCGAGGAGCCGTACTAGGGACGGTCCCGGTTTTAACTACCCTGCCGTTATGCTGCCGAAATTTTGAATAATATTCGTGTGTTTGAATTATTTTCATTTTCTTAAAGTATATTTATTCATTGAATAGAAAACCTTCATGTGTTGAATTGATATTCATTCGTTGATTAGAAATTCATGTGTTGAATGGTATTCGCGTTTTAAATATAAAAATCACATTTTTATCTATATATAGAAACTATAGAAAACCTTCATGTGTTGAATTGATATTCATTCGTTGATTAGAAATTCATGTGTTGAATGGTATTCGCGTTTTAAATATAAAAATCACCTTTTATCGACTATATGAACTGTGTAAAATAATCTCGTTTTAAAAGAAATTGTTTTATGATAAAAATCCTATTTTTGTCACCTATATGAACTATATAGAAAAATAGTGTTTTGAAATGAATTGTTTTACAATAAAAATCACATTTTTGTTGTATGCATGAATCGTTGAAATGTGAAGTGTTAAAAATAGCCACTTGTTCAAAATAAACATATATGAGTTGAAATATTCATTAATTAGCTAATGAAATGATTTGCACCTATGTATGTAACATTAGAATGAATGGTGTTTTTAAACCAAATAGAAATCAAATATGAAGTTGAATAGAAAATGATAAATGATAAGAACTGTATATATATGTACATGCATATTCATTGAACAGGTTATAGCAAAGGGGCTAGAGAAGAGGAATAAAATTTTGTGCCCGACAAATAGGTACACATTTACTGTTTTGTTTGGGTGATGATTTTATGAGCCTGTTGGCTAGCCGCTTGGCTTTTTCTTTTTCTTTTTGAGATTAGAAGGACCGGGAAAGCTATTTGCGATTTCCCGATGCTCCCGGTGCAGGGGAGGTTATGGCGAAATTTTCCAAAATTTTAAGGCATTAGTGAAATTTTTGAAGTGAAAACGATATTGAAATTGTTGAATGAACTATATTTATATAAATATATAAATATAAATAAAATTAAAACGAAACGTGGCCGTGCAGTTCGTATTTTGAAACCGTGTTTTCAAACAACTAGTGCGGGAAATCCGACCATTGGATTTTCCCGAAACCTCAACCGTCGGGTTCGCCTTGGAAATATCTTCCCAACGGCACAAACCTTGCAAAAATCCAACGGTTGGATTGTCTGGAATGTTTAATTCAAATCTGATGAAAAACAGCGCCAGAAGCGATTATATTTATATATATATATATATGAATATAATTATATATTTAATCGAATAACGACGCTGCAGTTCGTATTTTGAAATCGAAAATTCAAACGATTGTACCGGGAGATCCGACCGTCGAATTTTCCCGGAACTGGAACCGTTGGATTCGTTTTGAAAAGACCTTTCTAATGATGTAAATTTTGTGAAGATCCAACGGTTAGATTTTTAGATATGTGTAAAGCAAATCTGAAGAAAAACAGCGCCACGGCCGCTATATGGCCCGAAGCGTCGTTTTGAATAAATTAGCTATTTTAGAATAAATAAAAATAGCGATAAATAGTTATAAAATATCATAAGCGATATGGAATAGAAATAAACTGAATTTGCTCGATTTATGTGGCTTTTGATGGTTGAATGTGTTTGGTGTGAAAAATACATTAAAGAACAAGATTGGTGTTGTCAAATAATTTAACCATTGAAATAAATTGATTTGAAATTCTAAAAATACGTGAATTATTTGAAAAGGCCGAGTTAATTCTCATTTCAAATAATTGACTGACAATTGAAAGTCGAAGATGAAGACGATGGTCGAAGACCGAAGATCTTCACCTCGTTTGGATGGTAACCGAGGTCCTGATTGGGAGGCATCCCGAAATATGGATAATGAGTGGTGATCGTCCAGACGTACGTGGTGATCGATGGGTTTGAGAGGTATTTAGTGCCTCCGGTTTCGTTCAGACCCAGAACGGACTTGTAAATGGACTGTGTGTCTGACATTGGATTTTATTCTGTGATGATTGATCTCTATTAAATATACATCTGTTTGGCGGCGGAGAATTTATTCTCTTGCTTAACGCCCTTCTCTGAAACGCACGAGCTCAAAGGTTGTATATCGATGGACATCAGTCGCATGGCATGAATTGCCTGTGTGGCATGCTAAGATGCAGTGATCAGGGCTTCTGTTGAAAAACAAAGTCTTGTGGTGATGATCAAAGCATCGCCTGTGTGGCGTAGCTTTGTGTATAACGTGAATTCGCGAGCCTCACACCCCGGTATGAACCTAAAACGGGAGAGGACATCAGGGAGGGCATGCGTTTCTTTCTAGCTAGGGTGGTGTCAGTGACCTACCAGCCCTGACATTTATATACTTTTCACCTATGTGGTTGTTGCTGTTGCGAGGCGCCTCGGTTTGATCGGACGATCCGGGTCCGATGGAGTCATTCGTTGGCTCATTTACACCCCAAAGGGTGGGGAAACGCAGTGTTCAGGAATTTTAATCCACATCGGTGGACCGGCCCTGACGATCCAAGGGCCCACCTGAGTCTGGGTCCTGAGGCTCGGGCTAGACAGTCTCGAATTCGGTAAGGACTATCTTTTGCCTTGGTTCATGACGGAAATCCAATTTCCAAATACGTGACTGTGCGGTTTTGATTGTATACCTATATATGGCGACATAGTGGTATGGGGCATTAATGTCGTCTATGATTGATAGTTATGATTTGAATTGTTGTCAAAACATATAAACACTAGCAATAATATCAAATGCCTTTGTTTTATTCGTATCAAGCATATTTTGGCCGTTATAAGGTAAAAACTCTATCCTCCGGTTTGCGTTGCATTGTGTGATGGGAACTGAGTCTTATAACGGCTTCATTTTTACAAAAAGCATAGCGATGTTTAAAAGAAAGATTTGTTTTAAAGCACTGGCAATCCAATGGAGTAAACCCGTTCGACGAAAGTGGCGTGGTCCTGTGATTGGCCATATTATATATGTGTTGAATGGATTTCTCATACCAGTCCCATGACTGACTCGTAGTTTGTTTCACTCTCAACTCGGGTGCCCCTTTTTCTACACGGGCAGCCTTGTATTCAGGTTTAGCTGGTTCTTTCTGGATAGCTGGAGCTGAAGATGGATTCTATCATTTATCTCTTTTTATGCTGTTCAGCTCCTATTGTACATATTTTGTTTATTTCCGCTGTAGACATTTATGTATAGCTGAACTGTATTTGTACTAAGTAAGATCCTGTATACTGTGTAACTCTGATGATTACTTTTATCCATTATATTCTATTGTTCATTATCTGGTTTATTTATTTAATTATGTTCTGCTATTATCTGTTTCTATGTTATATTCCAAAGATAACCCTTGTCTCCGTCAGAACGGGATTTCGGGTCGTCTCACGTGGTATCAGAGCTTTGGTTAAGCTTAGTTCTGGAATATAACATTCGAACGAACTCGTCAGAAATAGAACCAGTAGTGTTCTAGGATGGGTAACTCTATACAGATAGGATCAGTAATATCCTAGTATGAGTAAAGCAGAATGAAATTACGCCTTGATAGACACATTTACATTTGAAGTATGTGTTTCTATATTTTAAAATACCTTTTCTGTGACCTGACACTTGATCTACTGTTTGTAGAAGTACTAGAAAATGAGTGTCAAAAACAGAAGGAATGCAGAACCGGATATTGAGGCCCTATTAATCAAATATCGAAATATGGGTGGAATACCGTTCTCTGGTGAAGAAGCAATTATGAAAACACAAGCTTGGATTCGTTCGGCTGAGAAAATCTTTGAAGCATTAAAGCTGAGGGATGACCAGAAAAGATTACTGGCATCCTGGGCACTCAAAGATGAAGCTTTGTTTTGGTGGGATTCAGTTATTGAGAATAATCCAGAAGGTGATATCACCTGGGACAGATTCAAAGTGATTTTCTTGGAAAGATTTACTCCTCCCGAAGCAACTGAGCGACTATGCGATGAATTTTCTTATCTGATACAAGGAGACATGACCATTCCCGAATATCATAAGAAATTCAACGAACTTGCTCACTTTGCTCCTCATCTAATTCAAGACCCAAAGAGGAAAAATCTGAGATTTATTCATGGCCTTCAAAGGAAATACCAGAATAAAGTATTGGGGCATGTGAAGCTTCCTTTCCCAGAAATGATTTATATGGCTTATCAGTATGAAGATCTTCATAAGAAAGGAATGTTGCGTGACGAAGAAGAAGTTTGTTGTAGTGACAAAGAAGAGTCAGAAACTGATATTCCTGAAGCCAGTACGAGGTCAGAGGTCAGTAAAGAGCCTAAAGTAAATCGAAAAAGGGCTAGATCTGAAAAAGAACCTGCCACGACCGCCATATGCAAAAACTGCAATCAGAAGGGGCATTTGTCCAGAAAATGTAAATCTGTAAACAAACGAGGGAAGAGTGGATTTAGACCCAGTAAGAAGGTTCCTGAGGGAAGAGGATGCTATAAGTGCCAAGAGGCTGGGCATATTGCGAAAAACTGCCCGCTATCTCAGAAATCTGAAGCAGTACAAGTGAATGAAGTGGCAGAAGTACCTGCATCCTCGTCTACTCAGGAAAGGTCTGATGTTTTAGAAGGCACGCTCAATGTCAAAAACATTCCAGTTAAAGTACTGTTTGACACAGGCGCGTCACGAAGCTTTATCGCAAAGAGTGCAGTCAAGAAGTTGGATTTGAGGTTGAAAAAGCTCAAAGAACCAATGACGGTCCAAAATCCAGTTGGGGGATCCATCAATCTCAGTTGGATTTGTGTAGTGCCCGTCTCTTTTTCTTGCTATAAATTCCCTAATATCTCTATCGTCATGAATTTTGATGAATTCGATCTTATTCTGGGATTGGATTGGTTAACCAAATATGAAGCAGAGGTTAGATGCGCCGAGAGAGTTGTTAGAGCTAAGATTAAATCAGGGAGTTACATAACCATACCATGTGAAGGCCAGAATACCAATAGAAAAGACTTCTGGGCAGCTTTGAATGTTTCTCCAGCCCAAATAGAAAATGTCCCTGAAATCACTGAGAATATTCCCGACCTAGTGAAAGATATTCCTGTCGTCAAGAACTATGCGGATGTGTTCGAAGAAGTTGTTCGCTTACCTCCGCAGAGAGAAATAGATTTCAAGATTGCTTTAATTCCCAATGCAAGGCCGGTAGTTCACGCTATTCGAAGAATGTCCTTGAAAGAGAAGGAAGAATTAGACAATCAAACACGACAGCTAGTGTGGAAGGGTCTGATCAGGCCTAGTTTCTCTGATTGGGGAGCAGCAGTGGTGTTTGTTCCAAAATCTGACGGTACTCTACGTCTATGTGTGGATTATCGTGATTTGAACAAACAAACAATAAAGAACAAATATCCATTGCCGCGGATTGATGATTTGTTGGATCGACTAAATGGCGCACAAGTATTTTCACGAATGGACCTAGCTACAGGCTTCCATCAACTTCGAATTGCCGAAGAGTGTGTTCCAATGATAGCATTCAGAGGCCCCAACTTATTCTACGAGTGGTTAGTAATGTCGTTCGGCTTATGTAACGCTCCAGCTTACTTCGTCGATCTGATGAACAGAGTATTCAGAGGATTATTGAATAAATTTGTCCTGGTTTTTATTGATGACATTCTAATCTTCTCTAAATCAAAGGTCGAACATGAAAAGCATCTGGAACAGGTTCTAGAAATTCTGAGGCGGAATGTATTAAAAGCCAAATTTTCCAAATGTATCTTCTGGTAAGATGAAGTAAAATTTCTGGGCCACGTCGTATCAAAGGAAGGAATTGTTGTAGACCCAAGTAAAATCACAGCTATTCAGAACTGGAAACAGCCCAGTACCCCCACTGAAGTCCGCAGTTTTCTCGTATTGGCTAGCTATTACCGAAAGTTCGTTAAAGACTTTTCTAAGATATCTGGTCACTTAACGAAGCTTACAAAGAAGCATTCTAAATTCAAATGGACTCAAGAGAGTGAGGAGGCTTTCGAAGAGCTAAAGTTGAGATTAACCACAGCTCCAGTGTTAACCATCATCGATGGCAACCAAGATCTAAAAGTCTGGACTGATGCTTCTAGAGAAGGCCTTGGGGCAGTGTTAATGCAAAGAGGCCAAGTGATTGCTTATGCTAGCCGTCAACTGAAGTCGCACGAGAAGAACTACGTAACTCATGATCTTGAGTTATTGGCTATAGTATTCGCTTTGAAAATCTGGAGGCACTATCTTCTGGGTGAGAGATTTGAACTATTTACAGATCATCAGTCATTAAAGTATCTGTTCACTCAGAAAGACCTGAATCTGAGGCAGCAACGTTGGCTGGAGTTTCTTGCAGCATATGACTTTGAAATTATATATACTCCAGGAAAAGCCAATGTCGTGGCTGATGCGTTAAGCAGAAAAAATGTAATGATCGCCAGCTTTATTATCACGACTTCCTTGATTGACAAAATATCTATTCTTCAGAAGGAGGATAACTTTATTAAGGATATGATTAAAAGGATTCAGAAAGGCGAACCCTCGTGCTTTCAAATAGATAACGACGAGACCCTGAGATTGAAAGGAAGGATTTGTGTTCCTGACATCCCAGAGTTAAAAAGGGAAGTGTTAGACGAGTGTCACAAGTCCAAGCTGAGTATCCATCCTGGTGTGGCCAAAATGTATAACGATCTCAAACGAACATTCTGGTGGAAGGCTATGAAAAGAGACGTTTCAATATACGTTAGCCGATGCCCTACTTGCCAGCTAGTCAAAAGCGACCAACAGAAATTGGATGGATTGTTACAACCACTGGAAGTTCCTGGTTGGAAGAGGGAACATATCTCCATGGATTTCATTGATGGTCTGCCCAGAACCAGAAAAGGAAATGACAGTATTTGGGTGATCGTAGATCGCTTCACGAAGACCGCCCATTTCATACCTGTCAGATCAAACAGAACTGCTCAGAGTCTGGCGCAGATATACTTCAGGGAAATAGTTAGACTACATGGAGTGCCGCTCAGCATAGTCAGTGATAGAGATACAATATTCACTAGCAAATTCTGGGAAGCATTTCAAGTCGAGCTGGGAACAAAGTTAAACCTAAGCACCGCTTATCATCCTCAGACAGACGGTCAGACTGAGAGGGTGAATCGCATTTTAGAAGATCTATTGCGGGCTTGTGTTCTAGATTTCGGTGGATCATGGGAAGACCATCTGCATTTGGCTGAATTCTCTTATAACAACAGCTACCAGGCGAGTCTGACAATGTCGCCATTCGAAGCGTTGTACGGTAGACCGTGTCGATCTCCTGCTTGTTGGGTCGAGCCAGGAAATAGAATTGTGTTGGGTCCTGATATGATTCGAGAAGCTGCCGACAAAGTCGATTTTATTAAGAAGCGATTACTCGCCGCTCAAAGCCGACAAAAGAGCTATGCCGTTAGAAGAAGAAGAGATATATCCTTTGAAGTTGGCGACTATGTATATTTGAAAGTATCGCCGATGAGAGGAGTTATTCGGTTCGGTAAAACTGGAAAGTTGGCACCCAAATTCATTGGTCCGTTTCCTATTCTGGAACGGATCGGAACTCTTGCCTATAGGGTCAAACTGCCTGATTGGTTGCCTGGAGTTCATGATGTATTTCATATATCTCAACTTCGAAAGCACGTTCATGATCCAGACTTGATCGTGGAAGAAGCAGCTCAACAGGACATTGAAATTACTCCAGAATTAGCCGTGAGACGTGAGCCGCTAAAGATTATCGGCGAAGAAACCAAAGAGCTGAGGAACAAGAAAGTTCACTTAGTCAAAGTGCAATGGAGTGGAGATCCACGAGATTGTACTTGGGAAACTGAGGAGAGCATTCAGAAAGCTTATCCTAGATGCCGAGTAGATATCTCTGATTGACTCTGGTGCAAGGTACATTTACCCTACTTTGCACTACCATTCAATTCTCTACTCTATTGTTATTTTCTTTTCATAGATGTGCACTTTTAATTATATAGTCTGAATGATTTTTTAAAGGGTATAGGATTTGATTAGTATATTTTTGAAGGTTAAAAACAATTGAATTGGTTGTTGTGCTGTGTGATTGTAGATTTATCAAGCCACTTTCGACTTTGTTCCTTTTCGGGGATGAAAAGTTTTAAGTGGGGGAGATTGTAACGACCCAGAAAATCTGAACCAATTTAAAATTTTTAAATTGGTTAAAATAATGGATTTTAAATATTTAAAATAAATATTTTAAATAATGGCGATGAAAACTGAGTTTGAATCGACAATTGAAAACGAATATAATTAATTATAATTATAAACAAGGCCTGAAAGGGCGCTGTAGTTTCAAAAATCGAATTCAAACTTTGTCAGACTGTACCGGGTGCAAAACAATCCGGATTTTAGCGAAACCAAAAATATTTAAATCTGTTAGTGAATACCTTTCTAACGAATCTGAAAAATCGAAATTTGATAGCGGGAATCAGAAGATATGTCCAGTTGAAAATTCTGAATGGTCGCTATGGAATTCAGGCCCTTAAAAATGGACATTTTGCAAACGATGTCAGAATTCGACGAAACCACTTTTGTTGGATCCGTGATGTCAAATTGTTGCTGGGTTTCAAATTTCATAATTTTTCGAATCAATATGTGAGCGTGGCAAAGGAAAACGTGTTTTGACCATTTCAGTTGAATTTAATCGACTGAAAATTGGCCATTTTTCAAACAGTCTCAGAATTAGACGAAACTAGTTTTGTTAGGACCGTATCGTTAATACGAAGCTAGAAAATATTTTTCTGGAATTTTTCGAGTTCGTATGTGACCCCGGTAATTTGAAATGTACGTTTAAAATTCAAAATAGTGATTTAAATGTAAATTTAACGGAAACTTATCGTAACGGCCGAATTGGCTTACGAAACATATCCCATTGTGACCGGAGTAGGGGTAATTACCTAGGGGTGACAGTCGTTGGAATTCATTTGGAGTTCGTGATGTTAATCAAGTAATTTACGAATTAAAAGGATTGAAATAATAAAATATAATTTATATAAAAGGGCCCAACTACCCGTAACCCTAGCTACATCGTAAAGCAGCAGCCACCCTCCCAAATCAACCGCTCCGAAGCTCGAAAATTCCATCTCCTTTTTCTTCAAACTCCGATCGAAATACAGCAAGAAAACAAAACAATTTTTGAAGTGATTTTTGTGATCTTTGAATCCCCGCTGGTTTGATCATCCCTCGTTAAGTGAAGCGCCTGGAATCAGAGCGCAAAGGCGCCGCCGTCGAGCTCGTCGCTAGCATCAGAGGAGCCACCGAGTTCGACGTTCCAGGCACCTTCAGGAAGCTCTCTCGAAGCTCGACGCCGTGGCAAAGACTGATCACCGTCAGAGCTGACGTGGCAGCTGTAATTTAGAGCCCTAGGGCTGGAGTGCGATACGAGCACGATACAGAAGGTAAGTGACCTTCCCTTTGTTTTCCTATTTATTTAAATCAGTTGTTTTAAAACTAAAATAAAAGTGTTTTTAAAACTGAAATAAAAGTGTTTTTAAAACTGAAATAAAAGTGTTTTTAAAACTGAAATAAAAGTGTTTTTAAAACTGAAATAAAAGTGTTTTTAAAACTGAAATCAAAGTGTTTTTAAAACTGAAATCAAAGCGTCTTTAAACCTGAAATCAAAGTGTCCTTCAAATTGAAATTAGAAATAGCATTGTAAATAAAAAAAGGGGGTAGGACTTTTATTTTCATGGAATAGAAATAAAAATCAAATTTTTTATAGATTAGAAATAAAAATGTCTTTGATTTGAAAATAAAATACTTTCAAATAGAAAATATAAAATAGAATTTGTTTTAGAAAATAAAATAGACTATGACTTCAAAATAAAATTAGCATATGACTTCAAAATAAAATTAGCATATTGTCTTCAAAATAGAAATATGATTCGTTTTCAAAATAGAAATTAGCGATGTTTTAAAAATAAAAAGATACATTGTCATTAGAAATAAAATTAACATTGTTTTTATGGCATAAAGATAAAATTAGCATAGAGATTTTTGAACTATAAAATTTGCTTTATTTTGAACTATAAAATATACATTGTTTTTAAAAATAGAAGTCGCAGAATAAAAATATGATTTTTATTGAAATAAAGAAGTAAAAATTCGATCTTTACATATGTAGTGAATACGGGCAATGAAAGCGACAAAAGGCGAGAACGGTGAGGATTTATGCAAGGAAGAGTCGTAGTATTGGATAGCTATTGGTGAGAATTTCTCACTCTTCAATTTCTTTTTCTAGCTATATATATATGTGTTGAAATAAAAGTGAATTGCCATATATAAATATAATATATATATATGTACGCCCCTCGTCCACAAACCATGGACGATATTTATTGGTTGAAATTGTTGTGAAAATTGATTGATAGCGAATGGTTGTTTGGGATTGTTTGTGGTTGATATTGATTTGATTGTGGTTGAAAAATACCCGTTTGTGGTTGAAAAATATTTGGTTGAAACCACATAGGATTAGTTTGTGGAAATGAAATAAATATATACATGCCGCCTGCGTGCGAACTAGATGCATGATTCCCATTGTCAAAAACCACGAGGTTTTAAGGTAGAGCGAGGAGCCGTACTAGGGACGGTCCCGGTTTTAACTACCCTGCCGTTATGCTGCCGAAATTTTGAATAATATTCGTGTGTTTGAATTATTTTCATTTGCTTAAAGTATATTTATTCATTGAATAGAAAACCTTCATGTGTTGAATTGATATTCATTCGTTGATTAGAAATTCATGTGTTGAATGGTATTCGCGTTTTAAATATAAAAATCACATTTTTATCTATATATAGAAACTATAGAAAACCTTCATGTGTTGAATTGATATTCATTCGTTGATTAGAAATTCATGTGTTGAATGGTATTCGCGTTTTAAATATAAAAATCACCTTTTATCGACTATATGAACTGTGTAAAATAATCTCGTTTTAAAAGAAATTGTTTTATGATAAAAATCCTATTTTTGTCACCTATATGAACTATATAGAAAAATAGTGTTTTGAAATGAATTGTTTTACAATAAAAATCACATTTTTGTTGTATGCATGAATCGTTGAAATGTGAAGTGTTAAAAATAGCCACTTGTTCAAAATAAACATATATGAGTTGAAATATTCATTAATTAGCTAATGAAATGATTTGCACCAATGTATGTAACATTAGAATGAATGGTGTTTTTAAACCAAATAGAAATCAAATATGAAGTTGAATAGAAAATGATAAATGATAAGAACTGTATATATATGTACATGCATATTCATTGAACAGGTTATAGCAAAGGGGCTAGTGAAGAGGAATAAAATTTTGTGCCCGACAAATAGGTACACATTTACTGTTTTGTTTGGGTGATGATTTTATGAGCCTGTTGGCTTTTTCTTTTTCTTTTTGAGATTAGAAGGACCGGGAAAGCTATTTGCGATTTCCCGATGCTCCCGGTGCAGGGGAGGTTATGGCGAAATTTTCCAAAATTTTAAGGCGTTAGTGAAATTTTTGAAGTGAAAACGATATTGAAATTGTTGAATGAACTATATTTATATAATTATATAAATATAAATAAAATTAAAACGAAACGTGGCCGTGCAGTTCGTATTTTGAAACCGTGTTTTCAAACAACTAGTGAGGGAAATCCGACCATTGGATTTTCCCGAAACCTCAACCGTCGGGTTCGCCTTGGAAATATCTTCCCAACGGCACCAACCTTGCAAAAATCCAACGGTTGGATTGTCTGGAATGTTTAATTCAAATCTGATGAAAAACACCGCCAGAAGCGATTATATTTATATATATATATATATATATGAATATGAATATAATTATATATTTAATCGAATAACGACGCTGCAGTTCGTATTTTGAAATCGAAAATTCAAACGATTGTACCGGGAGATCCGATCGTCGGATTTTCGCGGAACTGGAACCGTTGGATTCGTTTTGAAAAGACCTTTCTAATGATGTAAATTTTGTGAAGATCCAACGGTTAGATTTTTAGATATGTGTAAAGCAAATCTGAAGAAAAACAGCGCCACGGCCGCTACATGGCCCGAAGCGTCGTTTTGAATAAATTAGCTATTTTAAAATAAATAAAAATAGCGATAAATAGTTATAAAATATCATAAGCGATATGGAATAGAAATAAACTGAATTTGCTCGATTTATGTGGTTTTTGATGGTTGAATGTGTTTGGTGTGAAAAATACATTAAAGAACAAGATTGGTGTTGTCAAATAATTTTACCATTGAAATAAATTGATTTGAAATTCTAAAAATACGTGAATTATTTGAAAAGGCCGAGTTAATTCTCATTTCAAATAATTGACCGACGATTGAAAGTCGAAGATGAAGACGATGGTCGAAGACCGGAGATCTTCACCTCGTTTGGATGGTAACCGAGGTCCTGATTGGGAGGCATCCCGAAATATGGATAATGAGTGGTGATCGTCCAGACGTACGTGGTGATCGATGGGTTTGCGAGGTATTTAGTGCCTCCGGTTTCGTTCAGACCCAGAACGGACTTGTAAATGGACTGTGTGTCTAACATTGGATTTTATTCTGTGATGATTGATCTCTATTAAATATACATCTGTTTGGCGGCGGAGAATTTATTCTCTTGCTTAACGCCCTTCTCTGAAACGCACGAGCTCAGAGGTTGTATATCGATGGACATCAGTCGCATGGCATGAATTGCCTGTGTGGCATGCTAAGATGCAGTGATCAGGGCTTCTGTTGAAAAACAAAGTCTTGTGGTGATGATCAAAGCATCGCCTGTGTGGCGTAGCTTTGTGTATAACGTGAATTCGCGAGCCTCACACCCCGGTATGAACCTAAAACGGGAGAGGACATCAGGGAGGGCATGCGTTTCTTTCTAGCTAGGGTGGTGTCAGTGACCTACCAGCCCTGACATTTATATACTTTTCACCTATGTGGTTGTTGCTGTTGCGAGGCGCCTCAGTTTGATCGGATAATCCGGGTCCGATGGAGTCATTCGTTGGCTCATTTACACCCCAAAGGGTGGGGAAACGCAGTGTTCAGGAATTTTAATCCACATCGGTGGACCGGCCCTGACGATCCAAGGGCCCACCTGAGTCTGGGTCCTGAGGCTCGGGCTAGACAGTCTCGAATTCGGTAAGGACTATCTTTTGGCTTGGTTCATGACGGAAATCCAATTTCCAAATACGTGACTGTGCGGTTTTGATTGTATACCTATATATGGCAACATAGTGGTATGGGGCATTAATGCCGTCTATGATTGATAGTTATGATTTGAATTGTTGTCAAAACATATAAACACTAGCAATAATATCAAATGCCTTTGTTTTATTCGTATCAAGCATATTTTGGTCGTTATAAGGTAAAAACTCTATCCTCTGGTTTGCGTTGCATTGTGTGATGGGAACTGAGTCTTATAACGGCTTCATTTTTACAAAAAGCATAGCGATGTTTAAAAGAAAGATTTGTTTTAAAGCACTGGCAATCCAATGGAGTAAACCCGTTCCACGAAAGTGGCGTGGTCCTGTGATTGGCCATATTATATATGTGTTGAATGGATTTCTCATACCAGTCCCATGACTGACTCATAGTTTGTTTCACTCTCAAACTCGGGTGCCCCTTTTTCTACACGGGCAGCCTTGTATTCAGGTTTAGCTGGTTCTTTCTGGATAGCTGGAGCTGAAGATGGATTCTATCATTTATCTCTTTTTATGCTGTTCAGCTCCTATTGTACATATTTTGTTTATTTCCGCTGTAGACATTTATGTATAGCTGAACTGTATTTGTACTAAGTAAGATCCTGTATACTGTGTAACTCTGATGATTACTTTTATCCAGTATATTCTATTGTTCATTATCTGGTGTATTTATTTAATTCTGTTCTGTTATTATCTGTTTCTGTGTTATATTCCAAAGATAACCCTTGTCTCCGTCAGAACGGGATTTCGGGTCGTCTCATTGTATTAGGGCAGCTTCAGGCAGTGGCTTGGTTTTGTTCAGGGTTGAGGGGTTTAGGGAGTTGAATGTGGCGGTGGGGCTGCGTGGAGGCGCGAGGGGGTAGCTGGGTGGCTGCGGCAGAGGTCTGGTGGTCGGGGTTGACCAGAGGGTGGCGGCGGTGGTATGGATGTCGGGTTTAGGGGCTTGGGGGCATCGGGGTAGCGGACTAGAAGGGGAAGGAGAGGAGAAGGAGTAGGAGCGAGGACGCCGGTGGAAGGGGGAGCTGGGGAGGGGGTCGCGGCGATGCAGCGGTGGTGGGTGTCGGCTCCATCGACGGTTTTCTTTTTGTTTTTTTATTTATTTTGGATGAAGTCTATGGGGAAGAGAAAGATTGGGGGGTTTAATGAAAATTTTATATTATTATTATTTTTTTAAAATCAAAAGTTACTTTTTCATTCGAACGCCGAATCAAACCCAACGATTGTCGTCCATAGCTAATTAACCCCATTCCGAACACAATGGGATATGTATCGTAAGATGATTCGATCGTTTCGATCGGTTTTCGTCAAAATCAAAATATAAATCTATATACTGAATTTGAACGCACATTTCAATTTACCGGGGTCATATACGGCTTCTAAAAATTCCCAAAAAATATTTTCTAGCTTCATATTGACGAAACAGTCCTAACAAAACTAATTTCATCAAATTATGAGACCGTTTGAAAAATGGCCATTTTCCAGTCGATTAAAATTAACTGAAACTGGTCAAATGCATTATCCTTTGCCACGCTCACAATTGAATCATAAAAATACGAATTTTGAAACCTAGCAATAACTTAACATCACGGATCCAACAAAAGTGGCTTCGTCGAAAACTGAGGTCGTTTGCAAAATTTCTATTTTTAAGGGCCAGAATTCCATAGCGACTATTCTGAATTTTCAACTAGGCATAACTTTTTATCCCCGCTATGAAATTTCAATTTTTCGGATTCGTTGGAAAGATATTTTCAAATTGATTCTACTATTTTTGGTTTCTCTAAAATCCGGTTTATTTTGAATCCTGTACATTCATTTGAACTATGAAATCGAATTATCGAACTACCGCGCCATTTTCAATTCCTTTTATAATTATAAATAATTATTTATATTCTAACGACGATTCACATAAATATATACGTTCGAATTCTATTCAAAATAAATTTCTCGTTGTTATTATTTACAATAATTCATTTTAAATATTCAAAATTCAGCAAAATTGCCAAAATAAAAATTTTAAATTGGCTCAGATTTCCGGGTTATTACATTACAAAAGCGAGGTATTGGTGATTGGTACTTGAAAAATTGCTATATTTATTTTGTTTGAACTCATGATTCAAACGAGTCGCACATATACCCGAGTACATGTTCCCCGTCGTTGACGGTATCCCCTAAGTGCGAGGGATTTCGTGATATTTCATATTGGTTGTTTTGTGTTTCTAATTTGTTGTTTAAGGAATAAACCATGGATAAATCCAAGCAACCTTTTCACAAATCCAAGCGGTCTTTTCGTAGGCGTTTTCTGCCAATTCCTCAGAGGATTCTTCCACAATGGACTCTGATAATTGAGATTTCGAATAAATGTTTACAGAATCTTCTTCTCTCTAGTTCTTTTAAGAACACTTCCTTTTTCGTTTGTGTATTCGATCTTCCCAAATAAAAATGACTTAATTAATATTAAAAAAAATTGCTTCTAAGAAAAATCGATATTTTTTGGAAATGTAATGATTAAAAAAGCGACGGGGGCATATTCGCCTAACCGTCATCATACTATAATGATAGTATGAATAGTTTTTTTGGAATTGTCAATATAATCTAATGGTATAGCTAGATTTGAACAGTCTTTTTATATTATGATTCTATAGGATATGAATTTGAATTGAACGTTTTTTTCTTCAATTTTAACTCATTGCTTCGTTTCTTGTTCAGATAAATAATGCCTATCACTGTGATGAATCAACAATTCGAAGTCCTTTTCTTGCGTATTATTGATGAACCAGTGCCTAAATATAGATGTAGAAGAATTTGTCTGGAAAGTAATAAGCCCCTTTGACATCTCTTCATCAGCAAAGAATTCTTAATGTGAAAACCAAAAGACAAAGGGATGATCTTTAAATAGGAAAAAGAATGGATCTACAAGGTCCCGTCCTAAGAGAAGTACAAAATAAGGATAAAGATACAACAATAAAAATTATAATCGGGCATTCCTCTGATTTCGTTCGAAAAGGGATGAAGATAGGACAAATAAACAATAAGGAAGAATATCGACCCTTCCAGTATTCCAAAGCACACTCTAAAAAAAGGGGAGGGGGACGTAAATATATGTGTTATATACCTCTCTATAATATTTTTCTTTTGTTTTCATTTTTTATTACTTTTTTTATTTATGTAACTCAAAAAAGTATTATTTGTATAAATAAATATTTCTATGTAAAAGAGAATAGATTTTTTCCTTTACTTGGTCATATATAAAATAAAATGTGCATTTCATTTCCTATAGCATTTTCAAACCTGTCATTTTTTAAATATCTCAATGGACGGTTCCATCGTTTATAATCATAAAGAAAAGTTACAATAGGTTTTTCTTTTTTTTTAAGCAAAAATGTGTGATCTTCTGAAAAGAAGAGAGCACACATATATAATAATAAAAATAAAAGTTTACAAACTCAGACTACAACGTAAAAAGATAACCAAAAGTGCTACGCAAGACCTAACTAAGTTTATGTATAGGAAAGAAGATAGATGAGCTCCAGATAAACCACAACCCATCGTACTCCAATATCGAATTCCGGCAAGGCCACTACCCGAAATTGAAGTATATCTATTCCTGTAGTAAACCATTCACTCCGTACAAAATACAAAAAAGAACGAAATTAGTACAATACAAAATTCTCTCCAAAAACACACTCAAGAGACATCATAGCGAGAACATCCATCATCCAAAGACAGCTATCCAAAAGCACTACATCTTTAATCCACAACCTGCGACTTGAAATACACTAGCCAACACATTAGAAAACATCAGACATATATATATATATGGGTATATATAAATATATTTGAAACACCCCACCTCCGTTAGGGTCACTCTCAAAGGGAATGCCCTAATTTTGGTGGAGGTTTATAAGTATAAATCACAGATATACAAGACAGATATAATAACACATATTTTATAACAGCGGAAAACAACAACTTTTATTTCATCAAAATACGTGTTACACAAACCATGCCATAATTGTCTTACAATACTTCCAAAATCATAACTGTCTTGATTACATTATTTAAAGAAGCATAAAGAAAACATAAATAAACCACAAAAGTCCCATAATTGCTGTCCAAAGCCATAGTCTGAAACGAAAAGATCCAAGCAATACATTCTTTCTCTTCAAGATGGATATGAAGGCTGGTTAAGCTGCGGTATTCCCTCCCTGCGGACCTGGGGGGGGGGGAGGGGGGAGGGGAAACGGAAGAAAAGAAGACGAAAGAAAAGTAGAGTCAGACATAAAGCCTGAGTAAGTTTAGGACTATTCAGTCTATGAATAAAGAACTGGGTATGATAAGTATAAACTAGAAATGGGAAAGCACCATAAACTAAGTTAAGTTGTCTAGGGTCGAATATACTATCGTACCCCATATTAATCTTTGTACCCATATAAACTAGTTCCCAACAGGCACCCCATAATCAGGGTGAAGTGATCCTTTTTCTGATGATCGGCTCCTACTCGTATAGTTACGTGTGTCTTACGGCCCCCGATGTTGTAGTTACCTGTGCTGGTCCCACCATAGGGTGTATCAAGTCCCATGGTGGCGGCCCGACCCAATCCTAGAATGCACAGGTATGCTACTGGTGCCCAGTGCCTTATTTTTCTGCGCCGGAGTGTATGCACGCCCGCACCCCGTTAGAACCTACACTGCTGCACCACCGCCGTCGATTTGACCTCTTACAATCAGCCCAGTAATCGTGCCCCACCCTGCCTAGTTTCAGGGTATCATGATACCTTGTAGGGTTACTGCTGAAAAGGGTCCCCCGCTACTAGGTTTTTCTATTTCTAGCCAACATGCTAAGTTGGTTAAGTGTTTTATAAACCTAACCCCCAATCAGTCTGTTTAGTTTAGCATGTTCCATTTTGATTAAGTCTTAATTCACTTAATCCTATCAATCCTGACTCAGCCTTAATTGTCTTATTAAAGCCTTGACCTCTCACATTAGACAGGTATTGTTGTGGCTGCCTGTTGCCGGTTAGGTCCGGGCAGTCTTACGCCACAACTCAGTCTAACCTCGGGTCCTTATTGGGCTCCGTGTTTAACCACCCACATTGGATAGGTATTGTTGTGACTACTGGACAGCCGGGCGGTTCCGGGCAGGTTTACATCACAACTCAATCCAACCTCGGGTTAAACACATCGTATTTTCTACATTTACATATTTTGTCTCTTTTATTTTTATATGTAAATATTTGCGGCCCATTATTCAAATTTACCTTTATTGATTAGAATTCATTTATGCCACTTAATTTCTTTCAAGGTTGTTGGCATGCGTCAAACATGCCAACACATATGTTCTATATTCTAGCCCAAACGTCATTACCCCCGTTTTACACGTTCGCTCCAACGTAAGGTGTGTCGGGTTTAATACTTAAACCCAATTTAGCCAAATGAAAAGGGGAGGCTTATAACGTGGTGTTTATAAGATAACATGAAAAAGGGGAGTGTGAACGCATGAACTTGCAACGAACGATTCAATTAACATAAAGTAGGCAAATGTGAACTTGCAATTGTAACATCATATAATCATGGCTTAACATGAATCATTTTATCCATATAATCATAGCATAAACAATACTTAAGCATGAATCATTCTATTCATATAATTATGGTATAGACAATACTTAAACATGAATCATTCTCTTCATATGGTTAATGCATAGACAATACTAAAACATGAATCACTCTATTCATATGATTATGGCATAAACAGTATTTAAACATGAATCATTTATTCATATGATTATGGCATAAACAATACCTAAACATGAATTATTCTATTCATATGATTATGGCATAAACAATACCTAAGCATGAATCATTCTATTCATATGATTATGGCATAAACAATACTTAAACATGAATTATTCTATTCATATGATTATGGCATAAACAATACTTAAGCATGAATCATTCTATTCATATGATTATGGCATAAACAATACTTAAACATGAATCATAGGTTCAACTAACCATGTAAAGTTGAAATTAAGAATCTAACTAAATTAGAGATCATTATTATTGGCACATGGTCTTGACTAGAAATATAAGCCTATATTTTTATTTAGACATAATATAAACTAATCATGTTCATAAAATCACTACATGCTAACAAAAAGGTACTTACTTTTGTCATTAATACAAAAGTATGGTTCAACTAGAATTATCCCAACCTAATTCTTATATGAATCATGGTTTTTAATCCATTTATAGAATTATAGCATAAACATACCTAAACTTAAATCATGGTTTTTATTCTATCTATGTAAACTTGCAAGTGGAATGTAATTTTAATGTAATTCCAATGTAACTTATGTGTCACATATATTATCATATGATTATGATAACAACATAAGCCTAAAAACGTGTTTTTCAATTGGGCATAATAACAAACATAGTTTAGTCATGTTCATAAAATTAATACAAGTTCACAAAGATGCTTGCTTTTGTCACTATCACAAAAGCATGATTTCTATACTTGAACTATAATGCCAATTCCAACATAACTTCATATGAATCATAATACTCAAATGGACCAAATTACACTAAAGATGACCATAGAATTATACATCATGTTGGCATAACAATAAATTATATACTTGCATGAATTTCAAATAAACTATTACAACACATAGTTGTTATTTTCAACATGAATCATATACTTGCAATTATCAAATGGGTGTTGTAAATAACTACCACAAACATGTAGTTTTCAATATGAATCATATGCTTGCATGAATCCCAATTAAAATTCCACAACATGTGGTTGTCAACATAAACCATATACTTGTATGAATCCAATCGTACACCATAGCATTGCCAAATCGTTTAGAATCAAAATAACATACAAATATAAGTTATTATCGCCACAATTCCATTTCGTTGTTAACTTCCAACGCAAATCGCGTACTTGCAAATATCCAATCGTATACCATAATATTCCCAAATCGTTTAGCATCAAAGCAACATACAATTATAGATTATTATCGCCACAATTCCATTTCTTACTTTACACAAATCAACACAATTATTTAATTCACATCGGAATAGCACTCTACTTACAACGTATGACGAATCTTCAATTCAGGAATCTGAATTCTGAAATTAGAGATGTTATCCTTTGTTGTAGGTGTTGCTTTAAGCTTTTTGATTTATCTCCTAATTGTCTCTTTATTTCTGACGGCTATCCTTAGTCTCTCCTCAGCAACATGACGGTCTCATCTCCATTTTAGTTTGTGTGAATTAGGGTTAGTCTTAGGTCCTTTTTATAGAGTTTTTGAGTTGATTTAGACCGTCGATGAAGCTTGGTTTAATAATAGCCGTTCGTTTGAAGGAGAGGCCAATCAGGAGCTGACACCTAGCCCTAGTGACAAGGCAAGGCTCAAAAAATCGACCAAACATAGACCAGGCCAGCCAGGGTGGGCTGGGTTCGACCTAGCTCAGGGGCCAGGTCGACTCCCCAGTCGACCCCCAGGTCAACTCTAGAGTCGACCTGCCTGGGGAAGGTCGACACCTAGGTCGACTCCCAGGTCGACCTGGCCTGGCAGCTCGACCCTAGGGTCGACCCCCAGGTCGACCTGGTGGGTTTGGGCGGGAATTTTCCCGCCTACTCTGATTGGGCTGAAATTCAAATCTGTTTTCGTAATTTGAATTTTCTGAAACTTCATCGGGCCATAATTTGGTCATACGGGCTCCGTTTTTTGAAAACTCGGACTCTATTTCGCGTATTTTTCCGAGACGAACGCAATGGCGTATCCCGTTTCCCTTAATACTTTGATTTGGAATTAATTATACTTTAATTTGTGAATTTCACTGTTATAAAATACACGGGGTGTTACAATATTCTAAGAATATATCAATAAATATATCCATATATATGTGTGGAAGAGAGATAAAATAAAACAAGAAAGATGAGACAAACAAGAAAACAAAAAGCAAACACAAAAAACAAATACATAATCTATTACAACTAACATAACGATTAGTTCTAATAAATAAACTCAAATTTACATCTAACCTTAAGCAAATATCTATGAAAAGAAGATTTACTATATAACTTATTGTGGGAGTTATCCATCCAATTCAGACAGAAGGTAACAATCCTAATAATTAATTTATCAATAGAAATGGAAACAGAATGAAACAATTTCTGGTTTATCTCCGACCAAATGAACCAACAAATAATATACACTAAAGAATCCAAAACATATGTTTTATTGAAATTATAATCAAATCTACTACAATTCCAATACAGATCGCAGTTGCTAAAAGAATTTAACCGACTTAAAACAAAAACCCTTAAAACCATAATTAAAATAAAATTGGAAAAGAACAATAGAAAAATAAACGCTCAACATTCTCCTCCAAAATACCACAAAAACAACATTTAGCATCAAAAATAATATTTTTCTTCTTTAAAAGCTCAACTGTATTATGCTTCTTATGAATAATCAACCACATAAGAAATTTAGCTTTAGGCAGAGAATTGGACTTCTAAAGATTTTCAAATAAACACATATTAATCCCAGAAAAATTAAGAAAATTATACATAGAATTAGTAGTCTATGAAAGACACTTGTCAAGACCCCAACTTAAAATATCACGTGAATCATCCAAATGATATAAAGCCAATTTAGCTCTTAGTAAGGCAAGCTGTCTTAAAACACCCCTTCTAGAGAATTTACAAAGGTAAATTCCCATGGAGGATCTAAGTTACCTCTATAAACATCAATGATCAAAGAATTCTTAAAACCACAAATCTCAAAAAGCTCACTAAACTCAATTTTAAGGGGGGACCTTAGAAATCCAAGCATCATGCAAAAAAGGTAATATTACCAGAATGAACAATCAGCATGCAACCTAATTTAAAAAAATCAAAACAATTCAAAACAAACTTCCAAAAATAAGAAAGTCTATTCATCCAATTAAAACTAGACCCAACTATAAAAACACCCCCCAAATAATAAAATTTGGAAATAATTTGCTTCCAATTAGCTGTCACGTCTGGACTCCTAAATCTCCATAACCGTTTGTCTAACAAAGAAGAATTAAAATTATAAAGATTAAGGATCCATAAACCCCCATCCTTCTTGGGTCTACAATAAACATTCAAGTTAACTAAACATTTATAGCCCCGACATTTACCGCCACTCCAAAGAAAATTACGCCTAATTCTGTCGATTTTCTCAATTACCCATTGAGGAAGTCGATGAACGGCCATCCAATAAGTAGGAATAGCTGACATCAAAGAGTTAACCAAAATCAGTCTACCAGCTCTTGATAGAAATCTGTTATTCCAACTGGATAATCTATTATTAATCTTATCAATGATAAAAAGCCAATCATCATGCTTAAGCTTAGACGGTCTAATCTTAAAACCTAAATAATCAAAAGGAAATCTCATAGTAGAATAGTTTAAAGTGTCAACCGCTTTATTCTCCACATTGTCAAAGTCATTAAGAACCATAACCGAACTCTTATCAAAATTAATCCTAAGACCAGAAAGATATTCAAAACAATACAAAGTAAACTTCAAGTAATAACATGCTTGGGTAGATGAGAGGATAATAATAATGTGTCATCTGCAAATTGAAGAATAGACAACTCATTGTTAAAATCCTCATCACCAACAAAATCTAAAACACCTAACCTCACAGATCTCTTAATAATTTTAGAGAATACATCAATTGCAAGGTTAAAAAGAAGAGGTGATAAGGGATCACCTTGCCTAAGACCTCTTTTCGATTGAATTCTCTTACCGATAACCCCATTTACAACAATATTAGAACAATTGGATTTTAGCAAAAGTATTATCCAATTGACCCATCCAACACTAAAGCCCCTAGCTAGACAAAGCTCACAAATAAAATCCCAGTCAACAGAATCAAAAGCCTTCTCGAAATCAATTTTCAAAATTGCACAAGTAAAATTATTCTTACAACAAACATTAATATATTCTTGAACAGCGCTCACCCCGTCAACTATATTTCCTCCTTTGATAAAGGCAGTTTGGGATCGATCAATGAGATCGTTCATCTTAATACTAAGCCTATTAGCTAGGACTTTAGTTATGATTTTAACAGAATAGTTGGTTAAGGATGTAGGCCTAATATCCTTTAAAGTATTAGCACCTAACTTCTTATGAATAAGGATAACACTGCAAAGTTAAAACTACCAAACAGTAAATTCCCATTATAGAAATCATTAAGTTAATAAAATCTAATTTCAAGACATCCCAAAATTACTTGTAGAAAAGAATAGAAAACCCATCCGGACCAGGAGCTTAGTCACTAGGCATATCATTAATAGCCTTCCAAATCTCCTGCTCATAGAAGGATTCATCTAAATCTACTAAATCATTCCTCTCAGAATAAGGATAAATTTCTTTCCACCTAGCATTTATCCTCCTCTTCATCCTAGAACCAAAAATCTGCTTATAGTAGCTAGTAAAAGTCTCATTCAACTCCTTCTGAACAGTCAATTCCACATCATTAACAAAATAGGATGAATAAAATTATTACGTCTCCTCTTGTTAGCCACACATTGAAAAAATTCTATGTTATTATCTCCCTCCTTAATCCGTTGAACCCGGGATTTTTGCTTCCGCATGACCTCTTCTTTTTCCAGGATCAACTTAAGATCATGCCTAAGGTTAAAAAGCTTATCTCTTTCATTGGAATTAAGAAATCTAGATTCAGTAGTCTTATCTAAGTCTAATATCTCACACAAAATTATGTCCTTTTTAATTCTAACACTCCCAAAAATATACTTATTCCAACGTTTAAGAAAAAAAATCTGAGCTTACCTAATTTAGCAACAAGAATCTTAGTGGGATTACATATAAATTATTGAAATAAAACAAAGAATTCCATTTAATCACAACTAAATTATGAAAACTAGAATCTAGCAGCCACATTTTCTCGAATTTGAAACTATAACTAATAGATAAATTCGAACCACTAGAAAGAATGATGGGACAATGATCAGAATATAAAAATGGAAAATCTTTAACTCTACAAATATCAAACCTATCTTCAATTCCACTACTAATAAAAAAAATGTGTCTAATAATGCAAAAGATGGAAGATCTCTCACATTAGACCATGTAAACATTCTATTATTAAGGGGAATTTCAATCAGATCATTATCTAAAATGAATTCATTGAATTCCTCCATGTCGGAGAAATCACCTTCACGTGGTGATCTCTCCCCCAAAAACCTAGTGACATTGAAATCTCCTCCCACAATCCATTGACTGGAGACCAAATCTCTAGAATTAGAACATTCAACCCATAAAATCCTCCTTTCTAATTTTGTACGAGGGTCGTACACATTAGTAACACCCAAAATCGAATTGTCCATAAGGGAGCCCAAAATGATATGCAACGAGTACAGGGTAGAAATTTTCTGAACAAGCCTAAAATGATTATCCTTCCAACCAATCATAAGTCCCCCAGCACTACCCACAGCCAGAAGACAAGCCTAACTATGAAAGTGAGACCCACCTATCTCAAATAAAAGCAATGATCTGGGTTCTCAATTTTAGTTTTCTGAAGTAAAGTAATTTCAATATGGTAATCTATAAAAAAGTTCTAATCTTATCACATTTTTTGGGCACATTAAGACCCCTAACATTTCAGCCAACCACTCTCAACATCCAAGAGAGTTAACTCTCTCTAATTCCCTACTTCTAATGTAATCCGCATCTAACTCTATATCAGTAAAAATAAATGTAGTATCATTAGCAAGCTGATATAGCTGGCTATTAGAAAGGCTACCCAAAGCAAAAGGAGTATAATCACTACCATAAACTGGAACCATACCTGAGCCGAAATTCGAATTGCTACTACTAGAACTCGAACTCGGGAACCGACCATGATAAGAAGAGGACTGAGATCTTAACCTTGCGCTACGACGAACCAAACTAGAACTTCGAGTTGCTCTCTTACGCCTCCCCCTCCTAGATAATAAAGTGGACCCATCACTAACTGGAGAATGTACTCTACCAACCTCAAGCTACCCATTCTCCATTGACTTCGTGTTTGGTCTAAAAGAATCTAAACATCTACAGACCCGTCTCATAATACAACTGGGAAACACCATAACATGACCTTAACATCAAAGATAAGATCCTTAACCCCAATACACTCGAAAACAAAGTGCAAACACCATTAACCAACTGCAAACTAAAACTACAAGAGCCAATATCTATATTACACAAAGCCCCAGGCACCCAATCATCCTATATAGGAAACTGCCCATAATCAAACTCCTTAAAAAACCCAACAGTATTGTCGTCCACCTCCCCAACGCACCCTGAACTAACAACCTCACAACGACAGCTAGAAACCACACCATCAACGCCAACCAGCATATTCTTCAAACTAGCATCAACAAAAACTACTGAACGACTAGAACAAATAACACTACTACCCCTCAACCTTGCAATCACCGCTCCCAAGCAGTCACCCTCCATCGAACCATTCCATCATGCCCTGTCTCTCTGACCAAGCCAACATTCAAGCTAACTGCCAAATTCATCTCTTCCTGAACAGCTAACCTAGAAGGAGCCTTCAAAAAACCCACATTCTCATTAGCTGATACCCAACCAGAACCCACCCAATCATATTCTAGTTTAACCATGTGCTCCTCATTATCTACAAAATCCTCCAATACCTAAAATCTGTTAAACATCTTTACTTCATCAGCCACTTTTCAAACAAGACCATCGTCTTCAAAGATAACAGATTTAGCTAGAATAGGAGAATACACAGTATAACTGTATAAATCAGAATTCGGCATATCCATCCAGTCACAACTAGTCACCACTTCCTTCTCCCTTAAAACATTCAAAACTTCATTATCCAAACCATGAACAAAAGACATCTTAACATTAACCATACACACCTGAACGTATGGATTCAACAGCATTGTGTCAAACTTCTGCATGACCTTAAACCATCTAGACTTCCCTACCATCTCACCTTCAAACAAACCATGAACGATATCAGTCTCACAGCTCAAAACAACCACTTTGTCACAATATACAAATGGCTATCTAACATCATAAAATTCTGCGGCTCCTACAATAACATCAACATCAAAGATTGAACCTGTAGCCAGTTGTTTTTCCAATGATATGATATCAGAACACCCATACCCTCCCTCTTGCCTACAACAATTAATTGGGCCCTGTTGATCCCTCCAGGAATGAATCAATATAGTCTTACAATTTATAATCGAGTTAAAAACATCAAAATGTTTCAAAATGTAATCCAAAAGCCTGAACCCTTTCTCTTTAAACCTGAAATCATAGACCAAGAAGATGTTATTTAAACATCAGAAAATTCTTGAAGAAAGAGAAAGCATGTTCTTTTCTCTCCAACGGCCTTGGAAGAGGTGGATTGCCATTCGAAAAACATCTTGCATCGACATCCTCCTTTTCCCATAATAACCCATCCGCCATCTCTTCCACATGCCACCCCAACATCAGTAAGCAATACACCCCTTCTTCCTTCTGGCAAGATACAACCTCATCGAAAATATTCAAGAACACAGTTAATTTCTGATATAAATGCCACACATTGAATTTCACTAACTCCATATTCGAATTGCCTCAAAAAGAGTCAGGACAGACATTTCTACGATGCCCAGAACATCCACAATTGAAATAGCAAACAGATTCCTACAATCCTTCGACAAGTGATATAAATCTCCAAAATTGAAAAACCTCTGATTAAAAACGTTACTCTTGTTTGATATTCGAAAATTTCCCATACCTCTAGGGTTTGAGCCACTATTCGCAGCAGTAAGAGGATTACGTGAATTAATATTCTGCTTTAGAACCTCCACAAATGATCGAGAATTTCTATCGAACGGCTGGAAGAACAGTGGATTTGATCGTGAAATTACAAAGAAAGAAGATGAAATATTATTGGATGCCATTTTCTTCTTTTTCTTAATGTATTACTTCTGGTAGGCAAGTTCACTGGAATTCCTTCTGATAGACAAGTTCACTGATATACAACAATAGTTTTTTCAAACCAAGAAGACGTTTTCCCTTCTTTAAGTTTTCCCAACTCCCAATTATCTTGATGGATATCAAGATAAGAATCTTCGTTTACTTTGCTTTTCTTTTTTGGACATATTTGGCATGGCGCTAGAACCTTGTTTAGAGATGTTTTTGCTGGTATTGATCCAGATTTGGATGCTCAAGTAGAATTTGGAGCATTCCAAAAACTTGGGAATCCAACTACCCGAGAAAAAAAATAGAGACTTGAATCAACTTCTTTTCGTTGATTATTTCCACTCTTTTTTATGGTATGGTAAATGATCCCACTCAATCAAAAGAATAGATGTGAAGCTATAGTTGTAAACCATAATCGAATCTATGGAAGTATTGGTTTATACATTTCTTTTATTCTCGACTTTAGTGATAATTTTTTTCACTATCTTTTATCGAGAACCACCTAAGGTTCCGACTAAAAAATAATGAAATAATTTTTCATTATAGAAACTGAAGTAATGGCTAATTGATTTGATCTACAATGATTTTGGATTGGCTCATAACGAGTAAATTATATCTGATCTTGTTTCCACTTTTCCAGTTATTCTAGATACAATTGTGAAATATTGGATCTTCCGTTTCTTTCCTTGCTATAGCTGGTAAAAATAGTTGCTTTGAACGATGCATATGTAGAAAGCCTTTTTTCTAGTATTGACTAGTTAATTTTATCATTTTTCTTTCTTTGTATAGTGGAGATAATTGTACTTAATGAGAGATCATGACTATATTATTAAAAGCTTTTGGTAAGAATAGGTTTCATTCTAATTCCCGGAAATAGTATTCCAAAGACGGAAGAAGAAGTCGGAAAAGGAAAAAATATAGTGATAGTTTTATTCGTTGTCGCCGTAAATAGGAATATTGAAAATAGAATTTTTTTTTGAATTTGAAATAAAGTGATGGGCAAATGACGAGAATTGAGCCTGCACGTGGTGGGTTCACAATCCACAACCTTGATCCACTTGCCTACGTCCGCCCCTTATCTAGCTTAAGGAATTTCTCTTTTTTTCATTCATCGTTATTGTATTTATTCTTACCTTCATACTTAGATCGAGATATTCTATTGGACATAGAATGCCAATCTTTAAAATATAAAAAATGGAGTAATCAGTTGTGGCATGTTCACTAAAAAACCCTTTTATAACTAATCATTTATCAAGAAAAATTGAAAAACTCAACATAAGGTAGGAGAAAGAAATAACAGTAATTTGGTCTCGGGTATCTACCATTATACCCAAAATGATTGGCCTACAATCGCTATTCATAATGGAAAGGAACATTTCTATTTATAAAACAGATCATATGATAGGTCACAAATTGGGAGAATTCGAGCCAACTTTGACTTTTGGGAGACATGCGAGAAACGATAATTAATCTCATCGTTAATTTGAAAAAAAAAATAGATACTTGTCATTCATTGGCGAAAGATAACCTTATGATAAAGAAAAAGAACTCAAATTCGAGTGGAGAAGTAAAAGTTTTAGCTCAGCGTATATGTATGTCTGTTTTCAAAGCGGAAAGGGTAATTGTTCATATTCGCGGGCGTTCTTATGAAGAAACACTTATGATATTGGAACTTATGCTTATCGAGCATCTTACCCCATTTTAAAATTGGTTTATTCCATAGCAGCAAATGCTAGTCATAATACGGGTTTGAAGGAAACCGATTTATTCATTAAAGCCGAAGTCATTGGAGGTTCTTTCATGAAAAAATTAAGACCTAGAGCTCGAGGACGTAGTTATCCGATAAAAAGGCCGACTTGTCACATAACAATTGTATTAAAAGATAAATCAAAATTATCTTTAAATGAATTTAATATTTAGATTCATATTTAGAAAAAAAATGGATGGAAAGATAATATAATATAAAATATGGGACAAAAAATAAATCCACTTGGTTTCAGACTTGGTACAAACCAAAATCATCATTCTTTTTGGTTCGCACAACCAAATTTTTTTTCTATAGGCCTATAATAAGATGATAAAATACGAAATTGTATAAAGAACTATGTACAAAAAAATAAAAGAATATCCTCTGGTTTCGAAGGAATTGGAATTTCGCGTATAGAAATTAAAAAAGAATTGATTTAATTCAGGTTATAATCCATATTGGATTCCTAAATTTATTAATAGAGGGCCGAACACGAGGAATCGAAGAATTATAGATGAATGTTCAAAAAGAATTTCGTTCTGTGAACCGAACAATCAACATTGCAATCACACAAATAGAAAAACCTTATGGAGACCCCAATATTCTTGTAGAATATATGGCTTGTCAATTAAGAAATAGAGTTTCATTTCGAAAGGCAATGAAAAGAGATGTTGCACAGGATACCATCTTTTAGCTTCTAGGCCTATTTCTTAGTTCAAGATCTCTCTTACTAACTGGAATAAAATAATTAGTAGATCTGTTCCACCAAAATGGGCTGGGGTTGTGAACTTATAATCATGGAATCAACTCGATCATCAGATTATAAGTTCATTCCATACCAGACCAGACAATTTTTTTGTACCTTTTCTGCTTGTAGAGAAAATGAACATTAATTTTGAGGAAAATAAAAACAGGTTTATTCCACCTCCTTTTACCTTTCAAAATGGATTAACTAAGCTAAAGAAAAGAAAAAAAAGTAATTCAACTGAAATGTATTTTTATTGACCAATTAGAACTATCTCCTAGGACATATAATTGTCTCAAAAGGTCCAATATACCTATCGATACATTCCTCAAAAAGCCCGATTCGTGTTGATTCTTTCCCCAACTAACGAAGAGATCTTGGCGGAATTGCCACATATGAAATTGAGCACAATTTTGACAGGGCACCGGGGGGTGATGTAAGAAAAATTACCAATTTGACACTTAGCCCAAGTGTTATATTTAGTTATTTACTAAAATCCCCTTTTGGAGGAGAAGGATGGATTGTTAGTATGGAAGATTTAGAAGATATAATTGGGAGTCAATTATAGCAATCCTTCTATTGTGAAAAAATATGCTAGGCAAGCACAATTAGGTGAAAATTTTGAATTAGACCGGGCTACTATAAAATCTGATGGTGTTTTTCGTTGTAGTCCAAGGGGTTGGTTCACTTTTGGGCATGCTACGTTTGCTTTACTTTTCTTTTTTGGACATATTTGGCATGGCGGAAGAAATAACTGATTAGCCCTTCTATTTTTTTTAATTTATTTTACAGTTTAGGCATTATTTTTTCCCTTTGTTTCCAAAAAAGAAAAAAGAGGCACTAATGGTAACTCTTCGAGCCATCAATTCGTATAATAGAATTTCTATTTTCACTATTGCTTACGCCTTCACTACAAATGAAACTAGAAATGTAATTGTTACTGTAATTTTCGGTATCACCTAAAATGTAACTATGAATACTGATTTCAAAACGAAGATAACTACCAATACAACTATTAATGTGATCACTCCAACCAGCAAAGGTCCTCTTATTCAAAACCTCAATTATGATATCTCTTCTCCTCCCTTCACACCTCAGAACGCACTGTTCTTATAGAGAGAAACACACATTCACATCTTCTTAACCCAAAACGAAATAGCTGAGGAGAGGTTCCTTTTTTAAGGTACTCCCAGGAACAGATCCAGTAGAGACGGGGTGGGAATAAAGATTTAATAACTATCTTTTTAGCTCCAGAATGTTTCATATTATGTTCCTACCTATTATCTGGATATACCAAGAGAGATGTATGGTCCAATGAGGCTACTACGAAATATTTACTCATGGGCGGGGCAAGCTCTTCTATTCTGTTTCTTGGTTTCTTAGCTATATGGTTCATCTGGGGGGAGATCGAGCTTCAATAAATAGTGAATGGTCTTATCAATACACAAATGTGTAACTCCCCAAGAATTTCAATTGCACTTGTATCCATCATTGTAGGAATCAGGTTCAAACTTTCCCCAACCCCTTTTCATCAATGGACTCCTGACGTATACGAAGGAGTGCGGTTCGCTCAAAAAATTCCTACCTATATATCTATCTCTGAGGTGTTTGGATTTTTAAAAACTCCATAAACATGCTTACCTTGTGGCGGATGTCAGCGGTTCGAGTCCGCTTATCTCCAGCCTGTGCACTTAGCTGATACTATGACAACACCCAATTTTTTCAGTTTGGCAGTTCAATCTATGATTTTTCATTCATGGACGTTGATAAGATCCTTCAATTTAGCAGCACCTTAGGATGGCATAGCCAGGTCTCTAGATGGTCATACAAATTAACAGATGATTTGGAGGAAAAAGAAGAAGATGAAGAAGAATTGACGGAATATACTGGAATTCGGTCAAGAAAAGGGAAACGCATAATAATTTATACTGATAACTATTCATCCCATGGAGCAAAACTGGTAGTACTCCATACCTAACACCCACCGTGTTATCGGTAAATTTAATTACCATTTCACGCTTAAAATCTAATTAAAGATTTGACTATCACCTGGAGTAAAACTGGTGGTACTACATTTTCGATCAATTCATGAATTCGGTAAATTTAATTAACTCATTCACTTTCCAATCTAACTAAAGATTCTTTAGAACTCCAATTTGGTTTAAATCTCAATAATCATTGCATAATGATTATTAAACTTTAGGAAAATTAATCCAGTCTTTAACGGGGTTAAAGAACTAATGTCATTTAAAATAAACTTCATGATAAACCCCAAAATCAACTTGTATTAATTATGGAATCTTCATGGAAAACAGATCAATATATAATTGATATAAATTCCCATATCCAATCTATACTATAAATGGAATAACAGCAAAGAACTTTTAAATTCCATAAATAGTAACAGTCTTCCCTTATAGAATCTCATTTTGATTATTACCAAATCGAATTCCATTCAATTCTAATTTAATATATTAAATTGGAAAACTTTTCTTTGAAAAATTCCATTAATCTCATTTAAACGATTATAAATTCCAAATCATATCTTCACTGTTAATTGGGTTAAGAACGACTGTTAGTTAAAATAATATTCACGACAAACCCAAAATCCAATTTGATATCAAATACAAGGCTTTAAGTAGAAATTATATCAGCTTGTATTCAATATCAAATTCTGAAACTAACAAATATCGTATTGGGAACAACGATATTTGTATCTTCCAAATTCCTCAACGATATTCGTATAGTCACATAATCCAATATCGAAATATTCCGAAGATTATTTCCATTTAAATGCTTTTCAATTCATATGTTGGAAAATTCTGGTTATACCCAAACCAATTACAAATCCAATTTATTTATTTATAAAAAAAATGGATTATTATTATAGATAATAACTATTTCATTCAGACAATAATATCTTTAATCTTTTCAAATATGGAATTTTTCATCCAAAATCAATTCAAAACCTTTATTATGATTTTACATAATTTTTTCATATTTTAATATTTTTATTAAGGCTCGTACTGTCGGTTTCCAATAACGACCACCGAACTGCATTCATAGTGACCTTTTCTGAATTTGATTTGGATATATTTTAAAATCTGACCGTTCAAATTTAAATCTCATATATTCATTGGAAAGATCTTTTCGATACGAACCCAACTTTTCCGGTATTAGGAGAATCCGACGGTCGAATCTCCCGTTGCTTCAATTTGAAGTCAATGGTTGAAATTCACAAATAGTCGCTGCGTGGCGCGTTCTATTCAAACCATTTAAATATATATAATAATTATTATATATTTCGTCGATTTCTATTTAAAACTTATTTTATAAATTCGTTTTAAAAACGATTCCAACTTCCATTTCAATTTTAAACCAAAATTGAATATTCCATATCGTTATAATATTAAAATGATAATATTTTCAAAATATCTGATTTTGCTATCCATTTCCTTTTCACATTTAAAATGAATTAATCTATTTATAAACCCATTCGAGTTAAAATGGCATTTAGCTACTTGACCCGGCTTCATATATTTCAACATTTTCGTGTCCATCCAATATTGGACATCAAAATCATATTTTGATCCTTTACTGGATTTTATTTTAAAATATTCATTTATAAATTTTAATTATAAATTGAAACACTTTAAAACCATTTTTATAAATTATATAAAATATATAATTATTTTTGAAAGCTTATTTCATTCGTTTTACTTTCAATCGTTTTCAAAAAAATTCGCCATTATAACGACGCTATTTATAGGACCAGAACAATGTCTATGCATTAACCTTCTCCTGACTAGGCTCGCGCCATCAACAACAAGTTTTCCCAATCAGTATATATACCAAATTTCTTCATATTCATTTTAATTTTGGATTGGAATTAAACTCAATCAACATCCATATAACCAAATTTATGTGGATTCCATACATCGCATGTATTCAACAGTAATGATAAATAATCATCAAACATTCAAACATCATCCAAAGTGTATTCTATAACTGTATAAGCATTAAAATAAATAAATAATGCTCATCACAGTCTATCAACCAATCGATTGACATACAACTAAAAAATGGAATTAGTATATGCTAAATATCATCCCAATACCCATGTGGGGTTTTCAAATAAGAACAGTCTATTTAAATAAATCGTGGGTTAATAAATTTAACTAATTCTAGTTGGGTTTGAATTATTTTTCTAATTAACCAATTTTCACTGTTTAGATTATAAATGAATATTATAATTAAATTTGAACAACCACAAAGTGTATCCACATTGTTTGAAATACGGTTGTCGTATATTCAAACAACGCTTCTTGTGCAGATGAGTCGTGAATAGTTCATGCGTTGAACTCAAGCAATGTCACATACAATAGATAAAAATCAACACCGGAAATTCATATATTTTAAGTTATAAAATAAATAACTGTACAATACTTTAGTGAGAGAATTCTCACGTTGGGTTCCACTCCACCGTTCTTTATTTTTGAATTGTTTTAATAAAATTAAACCGGACGTTTAATTTTTTTCAAAATCTATAACAGCTTCCGTTTCCGTTCTAGTCAGTTCCATGTTGTAGTGCTTGCTGATACAAGCACAATGGAACAGATTTCACGAAATTCTGACGCTGTATGAAAAAGTTATGATGGCTTATGTTTTAATCACATTAATTAAAAACTTAAGATAATTAATTTAAAAATTAACTTAACTATCTCCTTAATTACATCTTACACTTCGTTAATTTCTCCAGGCCCGATTAAAAGCACCCATCGATTCCTCCACAACCACGCCTCCTGCCGTCAACCTGCTGCCTATCAGAGGTTCCCACGACCACCGCTTTTGAACCTTCCTCCAACGGCCGGCGGCGCTTCACACTCGGCCTCCCCTGGCCTGAGATGGACCTCGACCGACACCAGTTTGAGCTGAAGTTTCTCACTGACCACACCACTAAACACGATCATATCCATACAAAAACAAAGATCATCAAAACCTCTACAATATTCGCTAAAGAGCTGGGGTCTAATTCACTGTATTTTGATCGGGATTTGGGGATTAAAAACCTAGCAATATTGGCCCTAAAAATCGGCTCTGGCGGCGGATCATTTTTTTTGGAAAATTACTTAGGGTTTTGACCCATTTGACCTCTTTATATATATAACATTTTTAATTATTTTAATTTCGAAAATATATGTTTATTGATACGAACACCAAATCGAACCCAACGACTGTTTTTACGAGCTAAATACCCCATTTCGGACATAATGGGATATGTTTCGTAAGCCAATTCAATCGTTTTGATCAGCTTTTATCAAAATCAAAACATAAATTGATATCACATTCAGTATTGAATTTCAACATACATTTTAATTTACCGGGGTCACATACTGACTCCAAAAATTATAAGAAAATTAAATTTGGTTATGTTTTGATGATACGATCCTAACAAACTAATTTCATCAAATTTGGTGGCCGTTTGAAAAATGGCCTTTTTTAACTGGTCGATTAATTCAAAGTGAAGTTGAAAACAAGTTTAAATTCATCACGCTCAAATATTAATTCCAAAAATTATGTAATTTGAAACCAAACAATAATTTGACAATCCAGATCCAAAAAAGTTAGTTTCGTCAAAAACGGAGATCGTTTGCAAAATGGCTATTTTTAAGGGCTATATATATATATATATTTAAAATACATATAAATTCCATAGTGACTATTTTAAATTTTAAACTGGACATAACTTTCAATTTATATTATGAAATCTCAGTTTCTTACATTCGTTAGAAAGATATTATTAAACAAATTCAAATATTTCTTGTTTTACTGAAATTCGATTTATTTTGAATTCTATACACTCAATTGAAATTTAAAATCGAATTCTCAAACTACTACGCTATTTCAAACTCGTTTTAATTAAATATTAAATTTATATGTTCTAACTTTATTTAACTAAATTTTTAGTCATTATTATTTGAAATAAATCATTTTAAATATTCAAAATACATTAAAATAGCAAAAATAATTTTTTTAAATTGGTTTAGAAATTCTGGGTTGTTACAATAAGCTTGTTATTTTATTGTTTATTTTGCAGCAAAAATTGTAGAGGAATGAAAACCGCTTATTTCATATCCAAACTAATATTACATGGATCGAAACTTGCATCAATAGATGCAAGTTTTAATCTAATGCCACTTGTGATTGGTAGTGATTAATGATGCCTTAAAAGCTTCTACAGGTATGCATAAATCTCTTACAATATGCTTTGTTCATTTCGGTTTACACAATTAATTACTTGTTGAAGCAGATTTATTATATATATAGCTAATTAATTTCATTTTGTGCATTGTAGTTTATTTAGATCAATTAAACTATATAACCAAGTTAAACATTGTGTGAATAAGCTATTTTTTTAGGTGTTATTTTAACTGACAACAGTAAAATTCAACACTAGTTTCAAGTAAATAAGCTGATTTTTCTTTTCATTTAATTTTATCATTGCCTGATTAATTTTTTCAATTGCAGTTTTGTGTTAAATTTTGAAAACGGTATTTTAATGTGAGAGATATGATTTGAAACAAGTACTAAATTCTAGGATTAATTTTTGTAATCATTGTGTTGTGCAAACTTTTTTTGGGAATATTTGAAATATTCATGTTAACTTCATTGTTTTTTTCAGATTGATGAGAATGGTTGTATCCATTTATCACATTTTATTTCATTAGTAATATGTACTATAATTATACACAAAATACAGTTTTGTCACATAACCGTTGTTCTATAAAGATCGAATTCATCAAGTAAGAGCAAATATAACATGATTGTTGTAACACCCCATAATTTTATAATATTAAAATTGACAAATTAAAGAATACTTAATTTTTATAAGAAGAATTAAGGGAAATGGGTTAAGTCATTGCGTTCGTCTCGGAATTCTGCTTGAGATAGAATCCGAGTTTGCGTAAAATGGATACAGTATGAAGAAGTTATGGAGCTTAGAAGATTTCATTTTAAACTAGAATTAAAATAATAATAAAAATCAAATTGGAAATTCAAATCAGCAAGAAGCGGGATGGGCGGGAATTATCCCGCTCTAGGGTGTCGATCCCCCTAGGGGAGTCGACATAGGTGTCGACCCCCTTATAGGGGTATCGACATAGGTGTCGACCCCCCTATAGGGGTCGACCCCATTGGGCAGATCTGGGCAGTGATGAATTTTGGAGAATTAGGGCTTATATGGCGTTCTCTGATTGGTTGGGTGATGTGTTTTTCTGGTTTGGATGGTTTAGATGGAACCTAACCTAATCTAAAGGCCCTAATTCACCTAATACACCTACATAAACACACTTAGACCTAACCCTAATTTCCTTACACTAATTCATATGCCTCCATACTGCCACAACCTAAACTAGTCGTTCTTCTACACTAAAGCAAATTGGAATAGAGTATTCATATTGGAAGATAAGAATCAAATTCTACAACAACGGTTTAGCTAATCAAATTCAGAATGCATAATTCAGATTTATTTTCTCTTCTATCATTGTGAGTCCATGTTACTTTCACTTATAATTAATTAAAAGTAATTAGGATAAGTTTGTGAATTGGACTATATGAACATGCCTGTAAGATGAATCATATCATGTTTGATGAATTCTTATCTTTTAGATTCATACCTAAAGTTCATGTTCCATATGCCTTATTGGATCTATTTTGTTGTTCTATGCCAGTTTATGTTCCAAATGCTAATTGGATCTATCTTATTGTCCTATGTCATTTCATGTTCCATATGCTAATTAGATCTATTTTGTTGCTCTATGCCAGTTCATATGCCTAATTAGATCTATTTTATTGTTTTATGCCACTTTATACTTCTTATGCTTATTTTTATGCCAGTTTTGATGTCATGGTTCTCTTCCCCTTTTCTCTTCTTTTCCCTTTTATGAGATAAGGCTAAGTGCGAGCCTGACATATTACGTACGAGTGACAAGGGAAAGTTGTGGGAGAAGTTTGGGGAAATTATTGAATAATATGCAGTTGGGCATAAAAAGACTTGAAAATCATGTAATTGATTTGGGCATGAATTGGTACAAATTTGTTTACATGAGATTATGGACATAAATTTGGATTAAAATGATGAACATAATTTAGATTGGAAATTATGGGTATATATTATAATCTAAGATTTGAAATAAATTGGGGGCATGAATTGAGAAAGTGATAATGAATGCCTATGACACGAGGTTAGATTCGAACTGCGGTATAAGATTGCATGGGACCGCCCGGCACATCCAGCAACTGCAATTTGGTAATCTAATGTGAGAGGTCAAAGGCTCAAATTAGATGCGTAATAGTGCAAAGACACGAGGTTAAATTTAGATTGCGGTATAAGACTACCTGGAACCGCTTGGCATATCCAGCAACCGCAAGACGACAATCTAATGTGGGAGGTCTTGCAAGATTACGGTTATAATGAATTAATAAACACTTAACCAAGATAAGACGTGCAGTAAGACATAGGGGTTAGTGGGTGACATGTGAAACATAATTTGAAGCACTTTAACCACGGTGAAACATGTAAGAAGACATAGGAATAAGAAGGGGTTAAGTGGGATCCCCAAGCTTAGGAGGGAAGCTTGTGTCAAGTGTATCTATGTGAGCTCGAACTAGGTCGAGGACGGGACACGCTTACTGGGTTTTATTGTAAAAGGTCAATAAAGAGTTAGCGGTGGCAACGCAAGGCCAATGGAGTCATGTGCATGCATGGGTCCGGGATGGTAGGTAAGACATTGTTGCATCGTGTAGGTATAAGCCGTGCATTTTTTAGTAGCATCGGGTTACCGCTTTAGGGAGTGATAACCCAACTATGGGACCAGCATGGGTATCTATGAGTTAGGGAGCCGATCGAATGGGGAGGGTAGTGGGTACAACTAGTGGAGATAAGAGCAGGCGACACCTATGACAGTAGCTAGGAGTACACGAAACTACCATTATTATTATTATGATTATTAAGAGGGATTACCTTTCATTATGGGACTAGTAATGGTGCGGTGAAATTAGCACTGGTGCGGTGTAGGAATTATCTTATAGTGATTAGAAGCGCAATCAACGTTATATCTTGTTCATCTTGTTCACCTTGTCATACTTGCTTATGTTACAGTCATTTCTTATATCCAATTTATGTCTTTATCCTGTTACTTTACTAATTATATAGTTAAAGTCACTAGACTCGCCAGATTTTATGTCTGATCTGTTTTGTTTCGCCTCTTTTCTTTCCTCGCCCCCCCAGGTGCTCAGGGTGGGACTAGTGGAGCTTGCTTGGATTTCTTTCTTCTTGGAGTACTTGGAAGTGTTGAGAGTAATGCTCAGCTTTATCACTTTTCCATTATGGTTATATGGAGTGGGATTATGATTTTATTTTTATATACTCTGATAAAAAGTTCGTTCAAGATGGATATTTATGTACTTGACTCTAGTATGTGGTTTTGATGTTGTAACTGTGACGACCCCAAACCCCATTCCACGGTGGCAAGGGTAATCTTTGGAATATAACACATAAACAGATAACAGCAGAACAAAAATAAATAAATACACCAGAAAATGCACAATAGAATACTCTGGATAAACATAATCATCAGAGTTACACAGTATACAGGATCATACTTAGTACAAAATACAGTTCAGCTTTACATAAGTGTCTACAGCGGAATCAAAACATAATATGTACAATAGGAGCTGAACAGCATAGAAAGAAAGAAATGATAGAATCCATCTTCAACTCCAGCTATCGAGGAAGAACCTGCTAAAACCTGAATATAAGGCTACCCATGTAGAAATAGGGGCACCCGGGTTTGCAAGTGAAACAAACTACGAGTCAGTTATAGGACTGGTATGAGAAATCTACTTAACTTATTTTACCATAAGGCCAATCGGAGGACCACGCCGCTAACGCGGAACGGGTTTACTCCATTGGATTGTTAGTGCTTTAAACAAGTAAATCTTTTAAACATCGCAATGCTTTTTACAAAAATGAAGCCATTATAAAACTCAGTTCCACTCACACAATGCAACGCTAACCGGAGGATAGAGTTTTACCTTATAATGGCCAAAATATGCTTGATACGAATAAAATAAAAGCATTTGATACTATTACTAGTGTTTATATGTTTCAAAAACAATTTCAATCATAAGTATCAAACATAGATGGCATGGGTACCATATATCATGTCGCCATATATAGGTATACAATCAAAATCGCCCGATGTCGTATTTGGAAATTGGATTTCCGTCAAGAACCAAGGCAAGGGATCTTCCTTACCGCTTCGAGACGCTCTAGCCTGTGTCTCAGGACCCAGACTTAGGTGGGCCCTTGGATCGTCAGGGCCGGTCCACACGGAGTGGATCAAAATGCTAAACACTGCGTTTCCCCGCCCAATGGGGCGTCAACTGGTCATATACCGACCAAACTACCATTGGACCAGGAGCGAGCGATATAACCAAGGCGCCTCGCTATCCATCATCCACATAAGTAAAATGCCCGGGCGTGTAAAACCCAAAACACCACTCCTAGCTAAAAAGAAACGCAGGTCCTCCCTGATGTCCTCTCCCGTTTCTAGTCCATACCGGGGTGTGAGGCTCGCGAATCAACGCTAAACACAAAGCTAGCTATTCAAAACCCTGCTTTGATCATCACCACAAAGCTCTGCTTTTCAACAAAAGCTCTGATCACAACATCTCTACATGACACATTGTCAATCTACAACGTCAGAGACACATCCGTTTACAAGTCCGTTCTGGGTCTGAACGAAACCGGAGGCACCTTATACTTCGCACATCCGAACGATTGACAAGTACATCCGGACGACCCCCACTGTAACCGCTTCAGGGCAGCAACTCCCATCCAAGGCATTAGTAGCCATCCATCCGACCTGAAGATCATCGGTCTTGCACCGTCTTCATATCTTGGACTTCTAACTGTCGATCAATTATTTGAAATGAGAATTAACTCGGCCTTTTCAAATAATCCACTTATATTTAACATTCAAATCAATTCATTTCAATGGTTAAATTCTTCGACATCCATAATTCAGTTCATCAATGTAATTTTCACGTCCAACACATTCAACCATCAAATATCCAATAAACTGAGTAAATTCAGTTTATTTCCATTCCATATCATTTATAATGTTTTATCACGATTTATCGCTATTTTTATTTATTTAAAAATAGCCAATTTATTCAAACGACGCTTCAAGCCATAACGCGGTCATGGCACTGTTTTTCTTCAGATTTGATTTACACATATCTGAAAATCTAACCATTGGATCTTTACAATTTTTATATCATTAGAAAGATCTTTTCAAAACGAATCCAATGGTTCCAGTTTTGGGAAAATCCGATGGTCGGATCTCTTGCAATAATCGTTTGAAGTTACGATTTCAAAATACGAACTCCAGCATCGTTATTCAATTTATTTTAATTATATCTATATATATATATATATATAATCCATTCTGGCATTGTTTTCATTCATATTTGACTTAAACATTCCAGACAATCTAACCTTTGGATCTTTGCAAAGTTAGTGTCGTTGGAAAGACATTTCCAAAGCGAACCCAACGGTTTCGTTTTCGGGAAAATCCGATGGTCGGATCTCCCGCAATAATCGTTTGAAATCACAGTTTCAAAATACGAACTGTAGCTTCGTTCTTCGATTTATTTTAATTGTATATATATATACACACATATATATAATCCATTCTACGATTTCAAAAACCATTTCAACTCATATAGGTGATAAAAAATGATATTTTTATCAAACAGATATTTATTTCAAATATGGACATTTCTACCACTTTATATATATAATAAAAATGTGATTATTATTGTCAGAACAATTTATTTCAAAACCCGATTATTTTATATACTTCATATATACAATAAAAATGTGATCTTGATTGTTAAAACAATTTGTTTCAAAAATGTAGATTTTAGCAATTCATATATATATATATACAATAAAAATGTTATTTTTATCCTTCAAACCATTTCTATTTCTTACATTCAATGAAAATGTTAATTTTATCATTCAAACCATTTCTATTTCTTACATTCAATAAAAATGTTATTTTTATCTTTCAAACCATTTCTATTTCTTACATTCAATAAAAATGTTATTTTTATCGTTCAAACAATTTATTTCATAAATGAATATTTTCCCAACACATGAGTATATTTCAATACATGAATACAAATCAAACATAAAAATATTTCAAAATATTTCGGCAGCATAACGGCAGGGTAGTTAAAACCGGCGCCGTCCCTAGTACGGCACCTCGCTCTACCTTAAAGCCTCTCAACTTTTGACAATGGGGATTTCAATATCTAGTTCATACGCAGACGAATTTTCCCATATACTAATCCTATTGGGATTTCAACCACAATCAATCATTTCCAATCAACCATTCATGATATTCACTAAATTTCACATCAACCAAATCCAAACAATATCACAACCAATATATATCATCCATGGTCTGTGGACGAGGGGAGTATATATATATACACGTATATACATATATTTCGATTTCAGTTCAATATGTTTCAATATCATTTCAACGCATATATGATTTTTACAATGCATATATAACTTATACATAGCACATACAACTTATACAATGCTTATACATGATGTGTAAAACGCTTATATAACTCATACATCGACAGTATAATTTATACATCGTCATTCGATATCGTTTATAATTCAGAAATCTCACATTGGTTTCCACTCCTCCAAAAATTGTAGAAGGCTCAGAAAAATATCTGGTCTCTTCTAAAATGCAGAAGACGTCCACACGAGTCCAGTGTCTCTTGTTTCACTGGATTTCGACAACATAGCAAAAAGATATGATTTTTATTGTAAAATCATAAACCGTAGCGCTTTAAAGTGCTATAATTAATAAAATAAAATCAATGCCATTACCTTTTGCGAAGGGTTCAAAACTAGGTTTCAATTTATCGGCCAATCCGTGTATCGTCGCGTCGATCAGACTTCACCATGCGAAAGAGGGAGGAAAGGCACAGGGGTCGGTGGTGGAGCGGTCGGGTTCGAACGCCTCAGGCGATGGCGGTGGCGGTTTGAAATGTCAGACTTCAGGGTGATGGTTCTTCTCGTACATGCAACGAGACGGAGGGTGTTCGGTATGGATTTAAAGATCTCGCTGAGCTCTACAAAAAGCTCTGACGGATGGATCGATTTCGTTGCGTGGATTAGAAGAAAAAGAAGAGAGAAGGGGGAATCACTTCCGTCGTTCGCGACTGGGAGCATCGGGGAGAGAGTGGAGATGGCGAATCATGATTGGCCAGGGGTTTTATAATTTAATTTTTCATTTATTTAAATCCGAAAATACCCCTTATCACATAAGAACACCAATCCAAACCCAACGACTGTCGTCCCTAGCTAAATACCCCCATTCTGAACACAATGGAATATGTTTCGTAAGCCCATTCAACAGTTTCATTCAGCTTTTCTTTTAATTAAAGTATAAAACATTCAATATTTGATTTGAACGTACATTTCATTTTGCCGGGGCCACATATTGATCCCAAAAATTCCAGAAAAATAAATCTAGCTATGTTTTGACGATACGGTCCCAATAAAACTAGTTTCGTCGAATTTGGAGACCGTTTGAAAAATGGCCATTTATTGGGCGATCCAATTTGACTCAAATCAACTAAACACATTTTCCTTTACCACACTCACATATTAACTTTAAAAATTATGGAATTTGAAACCTAGCAATAATTTGACATCCCGGATCCAACAAAAGTGACTTCGTCGAAAACGGAGGTCGTTTCCAAAATGTCTAGCTATTTTCAAGGGCTATATAAACTCCATAGTGACCTTTTTGAAAATCCATTTGGCCATAACTTTTGATTCCCACAACGAAATTTCGATTTTTCAGATTCATTAGAAAGATATTCATAAACAGATTTAAATGTTTTTGGTTTCACTAAAATCCGTTTTATTTTGCACCCGATATAGTCAGTCAAAGTTTGAATTCAAATTGTCAAACTGGCGCAACATTTCAGGCCTTGTTTATAATTAAAATAAATATATTTGTTTTCCAACTCAATTCAAATAGACTTTTCGTCGTTATTATTTAAAATAATTTATTTTAAATATTCAAAATCCATTGAAATAGCCAAATTAAAATTGGTTCTGATTTTTCGGGTTGTTAAAGTAACCAAACATGTTTTGGTTTTCCACTACAATGAATGAATTTTAAATTTTCTTAAGTAACATTTTATATATATGTCTTGTGATATTTTGTTCTATACTCTTATAATACTCCATGAAAGCTAATGCGTTCCCTTAGTGAGTGACATTAATGGATGTGGGGTGTGACACATGGTATCAGAGTTGAAGGTTACCATAATAGATAAAAGATTTTGAAAACTGTTTTCAAAAGCATTTTTAGACATAAGTATTTTCAAAAACATGTTTTGAAGAGGGTATTTTCAAGATAAAAGTTTATTATGAAAAACATAATCCCAAGAGCCATATATCTATCTTTTGAATCTCGCCCTTTTTCCTTTCAGTATGTCTGGAGAATCCGAAATACCCGAGGGCGTACAGATACTAGGCTGGTTTAGAAGGTATCTAGAGGCAAGGGCTAATGCTGCAGGCCCAACAAATGCTCCACCTCCTCCCCCTCCTCGTGTGGACATTTTTTCGAAGATATGTAAAGACTTCTTTGCTATGGGCAGGAAACCATTTCATGGGACTGAGACGTTTGTCGAGGCTAGAAATTGGCTCAAGGAAGTGGAGGACTTGTTTGGTATCTTCAAGATAGACAATGGAAGGAAGGTTCAGCTAGCTGCTTGGTTGATGAAGGACGAAGCTTCCTTTTGATGGGAAGTAACTAATGGAGGATGTCCAATGGAGACGTGGGTAGATTTTAGACAAAGGTTCGAGCTGAAATTTCTTTCACAAGCAGAGGAGAGTTTATACATGGAGAGGTTCTTGGTTTTGAAACAAGGGAGTTTGTCTGTAAAGGAGTATGTCAACAAGTTTAGCCAGTTAGCAAGATTTGGTATGGAATTAGTTAATACACCACATAAGAAGGCCTTGAGATTTGCTAAGGGTCTGAATGAACCATTGCATGGGTTAGCTATGTCCCACCTTCTTATGCGGGCTACTTTCGAGAAACTTGTTGACATGGCGTTGATGCATGAAGAGGAGAAAGGTGCTAATGTAGACAAGGCACAGGATAAGAAAGGGTATCCAAAGAAGGCACAACAACAACAAAAGAAAGGTGGTAAGGATAACAAGGGAAAAGGGAAGAAAAGGTGTTTTAATTGAGGAAAACCGGGCCACTTAAGCAAGGACTGTAGGAAGAAGAAGATAGGTTGCTTCCAATGTGGTGAGGCAGGACATATGATTAAAGACTGCCCAAGGAGGCAAGGATAATGGAAAGGACAGAGGGCAGGATCTACTTCTAGAGGGCAGGTTCACGCTCTTATGGCACCTCCGCAAGAGAGAGGTAGAAACATTTATGTTGAAAGTTTGATTTTCCTTTTTGATCATCCTGTTCGAACTTTGTTTGCTTCTGGCGCTTCACATTCGTTTATATCTGCTTCGTTAGTTGAAACACTACACCTAAATACTAGTCTAGTTACAGATCCCGTTGTAGTCTCAAATCCCTAATGGGGGTACGGCTCATCTTTCTACGTTATGTCGGGATTTGAGAAAATATGTGTATGGCGTTGAGTTCGAATGCAACGCTATGTGCCTGGCTTCACGGGCTATGGGTTGATTCTAGGAATGGACTGGCTAGCCAAATATGGTGCCATTCTCGACTATGAAAGGAGGGTGGTTAGACTGTTGGCTAGTTTGGGTAATACTCTCGATATCTCATGCGATCCTAAGGGTTCGGTTATGCACAGCTATCTAGAATCTCTTGACACATCTATTGATGATTTGCAATTTGTTCGAGTAGTCCGTGAGTATGCAGATGTCTTTGAGGAGGTTAGGGGCTTACCTCCAAAACACGAGACAGATTTCCGTATATACTTAGTGGACAATGCAAAGCCAGTTGCATTGCCTATGCGCCACATGGCTCCAAGAGAAGGGAGGGAGCTTAGTAAACAAGTGAAAGAGTTGCTTGAGAAGGGGTTCATAAGAAGAAGTATCTCGGAGTGGGGTGCTCGCGTTGTTTTTTCTATGAAAGCTGATGGTTCACTTTGATTGTGTGTGGACTATAGGGAGCTAAATAAACTCACAAAGAAAAATAGACACCCATTGCCGAGGATAGATGATTTGTTCAATCAGTTGGTTGGGGCTTCGGTTTTCTCGCAGTTGGACTTAGCTACAGGATTTCATCAGTTGAGGGTAGCTGAGGATAGTATAGATAAGACTGCTTTTAGAACTCCCGACGGTTTCTTTGAATGGCTAGTTATGCCTTTTGGTTTGACAAATGCACCTGCATATTTCATAGACTTGATGAGTAGGGTGTTTAGGGAGTTTCTAAACAAGTTCGTGGTGGTCTTTGTGGATGATATTTTGATATTTTCTAAAAAAGCAAGGAAGAACATGCCCTACATTTTAGGGAAGTCTTAAAGACTCTTCGAGCACATCAACTCAAAGCTAAGTTCTCCAAATGTCATTTTTGGAGAAAGAAAGTGAGGTTCTTAAGGCACGTGGTCTCCAAGGAAGGGATAGCTGTGGATCCCGCGAAGGTGGCAACAATTCAAGATTGGAAGATTCCTATGAACGCTACAGAAGTAAGAAGTTTTCTTGGTTTGGCGGGATATTATAGAAAGTTCATCAAGGACTTTGCTTATATATCAGCCCCACTTATACGGTTGACGAAAAAGAATTTGACCTTTTCTTGGGATGTTGATTGTGATGATGCTTTCCAACGTTTAAAGAGGGCATTGACGACAGCTCCAGTTTTAGTTTTGCCAGATGGGAGTAAACCATTCACAGTGTATACCAATGCTTGCGGGACAGGGCTTGGCGTAGTTTTGGTGCAAGAGGGAAGGGCGGTATGCTATGGTGGAAGGCAGTTGAAAGTCCATGAGAAGAATTACCCTACCCACGTCTTAGAGTTAGCTACCATAGTTTATGCGCTTAAGTCTTGGCGCCATTACTTGCTTGGTGAGAGGTTTGAGTTGTATGCAGACCATAAGTCGCTTAAATACTTGTTCTCTCAAAAAGATCTAAACTTAAGGCAACAGAGTGGATGGAGTTCTTAGCATCCTACGATTTTGAGATTGCATATACCCGTGGCAAGGGTAACGTTGTAGCGGACGCCTTTAGTAGAAAGAAGTTGGCTTTGAGTCCTTTGTTTGTCGAGTGGCAGAGCTTAGAGTATATCTCTACTTTTGACTTTAGACCCTCTATTGATTATGTACCTAGTTTGTTGGCATCGTTAGAGGTGCGACCTACGCTTTTAGGACAGATAGGTGTGGCACAGCAAGATGACCCACAGTTGATGGAGATAGTAGAAAAGCTCATAAGAGGGGATTCTTCGAGCCATATTAGTAGGTATACTATAGATGAGAGAGGTTGGTTGCGTAGGGATGGAAGACTTTGCGTATCACGAGAAGATAGTTTGTATAACGGCCCGCAAATCCGTACTATCCGAGTGGACTAATAACACTACACGTCCAACCCAAATTGCACAGAAATATGAATCATTATTAGATAGAAGTTAGAGGATGAGAAATAGAAAGAAAGAAATATTAGAATAGAAGAAAAACGAAGAACACAAATCTCACAGCGGAACGAATAAAATATATTAAATAACATAACTTTTGAAATACAAATCAGTAACTGTATATACATACCATTATCAGAGCACAACAGTTATTCCTGGAACAGTTATAAACACATGTTTCCAGATACAACATAGCACACAGCTGAAATATGATAGTCTATAGCTAACTGGTGAAGCCTCCTGCTTCTCTTCCAAGTGAATATGAAAAATCCCGACTACTTGACTGCCCGTACAAATTTGGGCACCCAAGAGTTTAGGGAAAACAAAAACAAAATAAACTTTGGGTCAATCATGGGACTGGTGTGAGTAAACTCCAATTATTTCTTTAACTTTCAAAATCGTTTCAAAAGAAATGATAATCGTAAGAACGATCCACACATAAACACGGATGGTTTTTACCTTACGATACCCCAAAACATTTTGGAATCAAATATATCTTCTGAAATTATAATAATGTCTACATCAGATAAATAGAATCTAGTGGAACGCTTGCATCTCACGCTCCATATATAATATAAAATCAAAAACCGCTTGGCGCTTATTGGAGACGGGATTTCCAACATGACAAGGTATGGAACCACCTTCCGTTCAGTTTAATCTAGAGAGGATACACTGAGGTTCAACAAGAACATCTTGCAACCCGGCCCACACATGACCGACCACTCATTTCACTTGAGTGTATTGAATGTATATCACCAATGGTTGGGATAAGCAACCGTTTCACGAAAAGGGACAACATCGATAGATTAAAGAAGTAAAAGGAATTTCTCTAGATAGATGATTATACACCCTAATGGGAGCGACCCCCATAGCCATGCTGCTTGCCCGATTTTTGTCATTTCCCGATTGTTGAGGCCTGAGGCTACGATTACTTATATTTCATTGATAGCACAATCACTTTGAATGCCACATTGCCAGATCCGTTAATAACTAATTGATTGTACAAATATATTCTAGATATTATGCTAAGAGAATAAATCCTCCGCCACCATATATATATTTATACAGACCAACATATTCAATCACTGGAAATACTTTGTCAGACATTCGTCCATATACGTTCGTTCTGGGATTGAACGAAACCAAAGGCACAATTTCCACTAATAGAAAAAGCCCTTGCACTTTACTCCGTCTTCGATTAACTTTATATAATCTGATTCGCAACGCTACTGCCAATACGGAGTGATTCTCGGATAATAATCCAACCGGTCTCTCCATATTAACAATGATATTGGCAAACACTTCGATAATCGGTTATTTAACTATCGAAGGAAAACAAGCAAATACTCGTCTATAACATCATACCATCACTAGGCCAATTAATTAATATTTCATTAATTAAATCACCCTTTCCATTTCCTTATCAGTGTTTGTTAAACAAATATTTTCAATAATCATCTTGGCCTCTTACGCTATTTGGAAAATATTTCCGTATATTACCTTCTTTTATTTTCTATACTTAGAAAATATCTTCTATTAATAATTGGAAAATATTCCAATTACTTATTTCTTTCATGACCATTCATTTTTAGACTTAGGAAATATTTACTATTATATTTCCAAAATTTCCACTAATTGGGTTAAAAAAATTGTTATGTAAAACATCGTTACAACAACCCAAAATACTGCATTCAACTAAACTTATTCAAACATTTCTCTTCGAGACTAGATCTTGCTATTTATCGGTTAAAAATAATATCAATCAAGTTGCGGTATAATTACCTCTCAGACCTTGACTGAATAACATCTTTAACTTCAAAACAGACAAGACCACTTATCTCAAATTATCAACACCATAAAAACCACTTATTCATTTTTAAAACGTATATATGTATATATATATATTTCTCTTTCTATTTTTACCAGATTTAACTATAGATTTTCTTTTTGTTTATAATATTCTATTTTTAATTTGTTTCCTTATCGAATTCTATATATATCGATACATTGATTTCAAACTATCAAATTTTCTTAAAAATATTCTAACTCCTTAAATTTTCGGAAAATTTGGCCATAGCTCCTTTGTACCAGTCGATAGTTCAAACCTCAACTCGCCTCTCTAGGCCTTTTCCATTCAAAAAGAAAATCAAAAAGCCAAGTGGCTTGCCGATTCGACGCATAAAACCTCATGTGGAATTTAAACGTGTACCTTTTTGTCGGGCACTCAAATTATAATCTTCATACACTTCATTCCATATCTTTTAACACTTGTTCGCCTGTTTTCAATTCAATTCAACTCAATCCAATCGTTTGAATTCAGTTTCGCCCATTTATTCTTTAATTAGCTCCTTAACCTATTTCACTTGTTAATTGAACGTATCATGTTCGAATGTATTTTAGTTTACTTATAAATCAATTGAATCCCATTTTCATTTCAGGTTTCATATTCGATTTCGAATATGAAATCCACAAGACTCATTTACTTATCGAAAGAAATATCTCGATCTAAAATTCGATTAACAAATTACTCTACCACTTAGTTAAATCTATTCAAAAACGAATAAGTGATTTTGTTTCAAAAATCAATCCACTTACTCCACTCGAGTTCACATATATTTTACAACTCAAATCTGAAATTTTCTAAATAGAAATTCGGATTTTATTCGCTTAAAATCCTTTTATAAAATTAAATAAATCGTTATGGTTTTTAAATGGTTATGGCGTTGTTTTTCTGAAAATTTGATTTTGACATAACTCAAAATATATACGACAAAATTCAGAATTTTCTCTTCCATTGGAAAACTATTATCTAATTGGTCCTTACGGTTCTTGTTTCAAAGAATTCCGACTTAATTTGAGTTCTATATACTCAATTGAAGTTCGAATCGCCAATTTACGAATTGCCACGTTGCGACGAGCTCGTTTTAATTATATATATATATATATATACGTTTAAACTTCATTTAAAATAAATTCAACTCCATTCTGAAATATATTTAATATATATCAAATCAGTTTCCCAATTCAACATAATATTTTCGACTATCTATAATTGTTGATTTTTCCTTACTCGGTAATATATTTATTTATACTTCGATCTTCAATATTTAGTTCCAATTCCTTTTATAAATAAATTATTTATAAAATTCGAGATAATCGAATTTCAATTATAAACCCATTGAATTCTTCTCAATTCAGCTTATATTCCGAATCCCAAAATATAATCAATCGTTTTGTTTCAAAACATTTCCCAATCTACTTTTAAATTCCTATTTGAATTTAAATGGTTTAAATTATCCAAATGATAATTTATTTCACTAAATTTATAGCACTATTTATAAATTCAACTTCCTTGTTTCATATATTTAAAAAAGTTCCATTTTCAAATTTCTATTTGAAACTCTATCCCTTTGATATTCCGAATTGCGAAATAAAAAACGTTGTTCCCTTTCGGATGATTTCAAATTATATTTTTAAATTCATATTTGAATTTAAATATTCAAATTATCTCTTGATAATTAATTCATCATATTTGTAAACACCATTTTATAAATTTTTCCTTGTTTTATATTTAAACAAGTCTATTTCGAAATCTAATTTAAACCAAAATCTTATTTTGGAAATTTCTATTTTAATAACTTATATATATAACACCCAATTTATTTTCACATTCAATTTAACTACTTCTATTTAAATAAATTCAAATTAATCAAATTCAAATCATAAATCCTTACGAATTTATTTTAGTTCAATTTATATTTTGAACATCAGAATAAATTCCATCGTTTATTTCTTTAAAACGATTCCCCCATTTCTATTTTTAAATTCACATTTAAATTTAAATATTCAAATTATCCAATGATAATTTTTCCACTTTATTTATAAACACTGTTTATAAATTCATTTCAGTTCCCTGCATTAATTAATTTATAAACAACGTTTATAAATTCACTACTTGTTCTATATATTCAATACAAGTTAATATATTTATAGCCCAATTGAAATTCAAATTCTATTTTTAGAAAAATAAATATCCCTTTTAAATCTCAAAATATCCTTTTTACGATATTTTTATAAATCAATATTTAGGTCCCAGTGATATTCCAAACATTAATAACACCCAATTATCAACCACAGGTTATCTAGCACATCATATATGATGATATATATAAACAAACAAATAATAATATTTTTGAGGAATCCAGTTGGATTCCTCCAACCAGTTTTCCTGCATCCACAGACGTTAGCCAACATAAATAATACCCATCCTACGTCGAGGCAGGTTATCGCGATATAGAAGGTCATCCACTATCATAGCATGGGGCGTATAGGGTCATCCGCTAATGATACTGCGGGCATCCGCTAATGGTACTGCGGGAATCCAACCAATCAACAATATATATATATATAAAATAGCCACAAACACAAATCCTACATAACTAATATATTTTTAATAATAGCCACAGTAATATTTTAATGCAACCAAGCAACCATCAAACAATTATTTTAACGAATAAAATAATTTGAAATAAAAATGAGTGAGATTTAATCACATTGAATATTTTGCAATCTGTTTTCTATTTCTTTATTTGTTCCAGCTTCGGAAAAATCTTGAATCCACTTGAACCCGTATTTTCTTTCAACTACAAATCTCATTTGTCCGACTCCATGATTTATGGACCTCGCATGAGTTTATTCACGGATTTGTATAAGATATATATTTCTATCTATTTAACAAAATTAGATTTTTTGCAAGTTAATTAAAATCTTATACCTTACTTTTCCCTAATGTTTAAACAGTTCGAGCTTCTACTGATTCCTTCACCTCTGTAAAATAATGGCTTTAGTAATAACCAAACTGACACCTCCAATCCTCGATGCTCCACCACCTATGAAGACACCTCATGCCTTTGCTGGTCGGACTCCCTTAACAGTTCAATTACCACTGCAAATCCCACAAGATCCAACTACTTTTCACTGCCTAGAAAAGCCTCTAGACAAACCATAGCACTCCAGTCAACATCCATTGAACCTTTACAGACCCAAAATTACTATGCCTTTTCCTGAAATGTGCCACTACAGTAGGTTGCGAACCCTTTCATCACTCTATAATTATCCCCTTCGCACCTTTCTTTCCCAGTTTTTACCATCTTCAGCATCCGTACATTAACCCACCTACATCATTGACCAATACCAGTTCCAATGTCACACTCCACAAAACACCTTGTTCATTCTCGAAAAAAAATCCAACACCAAACCACTTGATCTACTCGCAGTAATTGTACATGCAACAAACCAATTTAGCCCTATCTCCACGAAAATAGAACATTCCCAATCTCACGATTTGCTCATATCGCGCTATCTCTTTCAAGAATTGGAGCCTCCTCCCACCACGTCGAATTAAACCCCCTCGCCACCTGAGTTTGCTGATGAACTCGCAATCCTCTTTCACCCAATTTGAGACTCATTTGAACCCCGTAGCACCCCCTGTGTTTGCGATCGAGCTCGCCAAGGTCTTAAAGCTTCAAATTGGAAGGTTAAGTTGCAATAGAGAAACCGCAATTAAATTTGATCTCAGAAGGAATTTGAGATAGCGGGGCTCATATTTGGTTTCGAAGAAAAAGAAAATGAACGTAGTAAAAGAATTGAGGAAAACTAGAGGAGTAGTGACCATTTATAAGTTTTTATTTGATATCTTTATGAATCTGGAAAAAATAGAAGGGCTGCATTGAAATCTTGAGGATTGAAATAGAAGGATTAACAGGGGAAGTTCATCGCGTTTATATAAATGAAGATACTACAACACGAAGTAATTTAGTCTGTGTATAGTACATATAATAAAATTCGATTTGATCTTTGATTTAACTCGATTTGATTTCAATTTAATGTGAGTGGAAATAAAGAGATCTTTATTTCTTTTAAACAGATTCTGATTTGATCTTCGATTTGATTTCGATCTTATCCATTACAAATATCTCGGGGTCCATTGATTTAAATCATGAACCGCTATTGTAACATACTTACCGACATTTCAATGTAACAACCCTATTCTAAACTCCACAATAAATATACTGAAATTTTATTTGAACGTATATGTATAAAATAACCATAATAAATTAATAAAATATTATTTAAATTTAGAAACAAACAAATTTCTCGATAATAATTTATTATTATCGTTTATAGTCAAATAAAATTCCTATTTATCATCTGAATCATTTTGATTTAGTTTTTAACTTCGATTTCGATTATATTTCCTATTACGATAATTTAATATATTCGATATTAAATTGAAATCGATTTTTAAATCAATAACTAAATATAAAAATTCATTTATATTATCAACTAAATATTTAAAACCATATTAAATATTTCAAATAAACTATTTGAAAAATCCGGGTCGTTACAGTCTTCCCCCCTTAAAAGAATTTCATCCCAGAAATTACTAAGGTAGAAAAATGCTACAAGTCCATTTACTTTTTAAAGATTCATTTATGATGAAAATCAACGTTTCACATTTCTACAATTTTAGTTCTACCAAAACTTTTGGTTTTTATTCATCTAATTCGAATGATCAATATATATATTCACATCCCATTCATATTCCATTCGCACACATTTAAATTCTGTCAAATTGATTTTAATCAATTTATTCAGTTCAATCCATTTAACTTGCTTAAGTTAGATTTAATTTTCATAATTCAAATTCCTGAGATTTTATTTCAAATCGATTTGAAATCATATGAATATATACTTACATTTATTTCAATTTCAAATTTAAAAACATTTGGATTTTCAAACTAACTTGTTTTCATTTAAATAAATTCCCATCAAAACTTTTCTAAGGTAGCAATCCATCACTTAGAACTCGAAGATGAAAACTGATGATGCTGCAGTCATTATCAGAATTATTTTCCAGCCACTGAAGTGAGTTCAGTGCTATATCGCTTTCAAAATCCATCAAAATGATTTTCATTCCAAAAATCCTTCCAAAACAAAGCTATATTATTTTAATATACTTCGAAAATATTTTTTTCAACACCCAGGATTGAAATTTCGAATTCTGGTTTGAATTCAATTTTAATTCATCTCATTTGTATATTTAATTCGTATACAAATTCTATTGGGTTATATATAACCATTCCAATTTTATAATCTCATTTGATTATAATTATATCCATCAACACATCCATTATAATAATTTCAGAAATTTATTCCTTTTCTATCAAAAAATAGAATTTTTGGGTAAAATTATTTCCTTTACCCACTTAAAAACAATATCGTGTTCAATCTTTTGTTCAAGTATTTACAAACTCTTATCGACGTCGTGGCGTCCCATGATTCGACCAGAATTTATAAACCACCCAACAGACTAACCAACACAATAAAAAATAGTTTTTATATCAATTAACAAATACGCGCTCTCATATATATATGCTCAACTCATTCAAGAGTATTACTGACCCTATTTCTAATGAGCACATCCCACCAAAGCCTAGGTACTCGCTCAACCTAAGCTCTGATACCACTGTAACGGCCCGCAAATCCGTACTATCTGAGTTGACTAATAACACCACACGTCCAACCCAAATTGCACAGAAATATGAATCATTATTAGAAAGAAGTTAGAGGATGAGAAATAGAAAGAAAGAAATATTAGAATTGAAGAAAAACGAGGAACGCAAATCTCACAGCGGAACGAATAAAACATATTAAATAACATAACTTTTGAAATACAAATCAGTAACTGTATATACATGCCATTATCAGAGCACAACAGTTATTCCTGGAACAGTTATAAACACTTGTTACCAGATACAACAAAGTACACAACGGAAATATGATAGTCTATAGCTAACTGGTGAAGCCTCCTACTCCAGCTCTTCCAAGTGAATCTGAAAAATCCCGACTAGTTGACTGCCCGTACAAATTTGGGCACCCAAGAGGTTAGGGAAAACAAAAACAAAATAAACTCTGGGTCAGTCATGGGACTGGTATGAGTAAACTCCAATCATTTGTTTAACTTTCAAAATCCTTTCGAAAGAAATGATAATCGTAAGACCGATCCACACATAAACACGGATGGTTTTTACCTTACGATAACCCAAAACATTTTGGAATCAAATATATCTTCTGATATTATAATAATGTCTACATCAAATAAATAGAATCTAGTGGAACGCTTGCATCTCACGCTCCATATATAATATAAAATCAAAAACCGCTTGGCGCTTATTGGAGATTGGATTTCCAACATGACAACGTATGGAACCACCTTCCGATCAGTGTACTCTAGAGAGGATACACTGAGGTTCAACAAGAACATCGTACAACTGGCCCACATATGACTGACCACTCATTTCGCTTGAGCGTATCGAATGTATATTACCAACGGTTGGGATCAGAAACTATTTACCGAAAAGGGCCAACATCGATAGACTAAAGAAGTAGAAGGAATTTCTCTAGATAGGTGATTATACACCCTAATGGGAGCGACCCACATAGCCATGCTACCTGCCCGATTTTTGTCATTTCCTGGTTGTTGAGGCCTGAGGCTACGTTTACTTATATTTCATTGATAGCACAATCACTTTGAATGCCATATTGTCAGATCCGTTAATCACTAATTGATTGTACAAATATATTCTGGATATTATGCTAAGAGAATAAATCCTCCGCCACCATATATATTTATACAGACCAACATATTCAATCACTGGAAATACTTTGTCAGACATTCGTCCATATACGTTCGTTCTGGGATTGAACGAAACCAAAGGCACAATTTCCACTAATAGAAAAAACCCTTGCACTTTACTCCGTCTTCGATTATCTTTATATAACCTGATTTGCAATGCTACTGCCAATACGGAGTGGTTCTCAGATAATAATCCAACCGGTCTCTCCATACTAACAACGATATTGGCAAACACTTCGATAGTCGGTTATTTACCTATCAAGGAAAACAAATAAACATTCATCCATACTATCAAACATCACTGGGCCCGTTAATTAATATTTCATTAATTAAATCACCCTTTCCATTTCCTTATCAATGTTTGTTAAACAAATATTTTCAGTAATCGTCTTGGCCTATTACGCTATTTGGAAAACATTTCCATATATCACCTTCTTTTATTTTCTATACTTAGAAAATATCTTCTATTAATAATTGGAAAATATTCCAATTACTTATTTCTTTCATGACCATTCATTTTTAGACTTAGGAAATATTTGCTATTACATTTCCAAAATTTCCACTAATTGGGTTAAAATAAATGTTATGTAAAACATCGTTACAACAACCCAAAATACTGCATTCAACTAAACTTATTCAAACATTTCTCTTCGAGACTGGATCTTGATATTTATCAGTTAAAAATACAATCAATCAAGTTGGGGTATAATTACCTCTCAGACCTTGACTGAATAACATTTTTAACTTCAAAACAAACAAGACCACTTATCTCAAATTATCAACACCATAAAAACCACTTATTCATTTTTAAAACATATATATATATATATATATTTCTCTTTGTATTTTTACTAGATTTAATTATGGATTTCCTTCTTGTTTATATTATTCTATTTTTAAGTTTGTTTCCTTATCGAATTCTATATATATATATATATATATATATATATATATATATATATCGATACATTGATTTCTAACTACCAAAATTTCTTAAAAATATTCAAACTCCTTAAATTTTCGGAAAATTTCGCCATAACCTCCTTTGTACCGGTCGATAGTTCAAACCTCAACTCGCCTCTCTAGGCCCTTTCCATTCAAAAAGAAAATAAAAAAGCCAAGTGGCTTGCCGATTCGGCGCATAAAACCTCATATGGAATTTAAACGTGTACTTTTTGTCGGGCACTCGAATTATAATCTTCATACACTTCATTCCATATCTGTTTAATACGTGTTCACCTATTTTAAATTCAATTCAACTCAGTCCAATCGTTTGAATTCATTTTTGCCCATTTATTCTTTAATTAGCTTCTTAGCCTATTTCACTTGTTATTTGAATGTATCATGTTCGTATGTATTTTAGTTTGCTTGTAAATCAATTGAATCCCATTTTCATTTCAGGTTTCATATTCGATATGAATATGAAATCCACAAGTCTCATTTATTTATCAAAAGAAATATCTCAATCTAAAATTCGATTAACAAATTACTCTTCCACTTAGATAATTCTATTCATAAATAAATAACTGATTTTGTTTCAAAAATCAATCCATTTACTCCACTCGAGTTCACATATATTTTAAAACTCAAATCTGAAATTTTCTAATTAGAAATTCGGATTTTATTTGCTTAAAATCCTTTTATAAAATTAAATTAATCGTTATGGTTTTAAATGGTTATGGCGCTGTTTTTCTAAAAATTTGATTTTGACATAACTCAAAATATATACGACGAAATTCAGAGTTTTCTCTTCCATTAGAAAGTTATTATCTAATTGGTTTCGACGGTTCTTGTTTCAAAGAATTCCGACTTAATTTGAGTTCTTATACTCAATTGAAGTTCGAATTGCCAATTTACAAACTGTCGCGCTGCAACGAGCTCGTTTTAATTATATATATATATATAAATGTTTAAACTTCATTTTAAATAAATTCAACTCCATTCTGATATATTTTTTATATATATAAAATCAGTTTCCCAATTCAACATAATATTTTCGACTATCTATAATTGTCGATTTTTCCTTACTCGGTAATATATTTATTTATACTTCGATCTTCTATATTTAATTCCAATTCCTTTTATAAATAAATTATTTATAAAATTCGACATAATCTAATTTCAATTATAAACCCGTTGAATTCTTCTCAATTCAGCTTATATTCCGAATTCCGAAATGTAATCAATCGTTTTGTTTCAAAACACTTCCCAATCTACTTTTAAATTCCTATTTGAATTTAAATGGTTTAAATTATCCAAATTATAATTTATTTCGCCAAATTTATAACACTATTTATAAATTCAACTTCCTTGTTTCATATATTTAAACAAGTTCCCTTTTCAAATTTCTATTTGAAACTCCATTCCATTGATATTCCGAATTGCGAAATAAAAACCGTTGTTCGCTTTCGAATGATTTCAAATTCTATTTTTAAATTCATATTTGAATTTAAATATTCAAATTATCTCTTGATAATTAATTCATTATATTTATAAACACCATTTTATAAATTTTTCCTTGTTTTATATATAAACAAGTCTATTTCGAAGTCTATTTAAAACCAAAATCTTATTTTGGAAATTTCTACTTTAATAACTTATATATATAACACCAAATTTATTTTCACATTCATTTAACTTTTATTTAAATAAATTTGCATTAATCGAATTCAAATCATAAATCCTTACAGATTTATTTTAGTTCAATTTATATTTTGAACATCAGAATAAATTCCATCGTTTATTTCTTTAAAATGATTCCCCCATTTATATTTTTAAATTCATATTTGAATTTAAATATTCAAATTATCCAATGATAATTTTTCCACTTTATTTATAAACACCGTTTATAAATTCATTTCAATTCTCTGCGTTAATTAATTTATAAACAACGTTTATAAATTCACTACTTGTTCTATATATTCAGACCAAGTTAATATATTTATTGCCCAACTGAAATTCAAATTCTATTTCTAGAAAAATAGATTTCCCTTTTAAATCTCAAAATATTTTTTTATGATATTTTTATGAATCAATATTCAGGTCCCAGTGATATTTCAAACATTAATAACACCCAATTATCAACCATAGGTTATCTAACACATCATATATGATGATATATATGAAACAAACAAATAATAATATTTTTGAGGAATCCAGTTGGATTCCTCCAACCTGTTTTCCTGCATCCACAGACGTTAGCCAACATAAATAATACCTATCCTGCGTCGAGGAAGGATATCGCGGTATAGAAAGTCATCCACTATCATAGCGTGGGGGCGTATAGGGTCATCCGCTAATGCAACTGCGGGCATCCGCTAATGGTACTGCGGGAATCCAACCAATCACCAATATATATATATATATATATATATATATATATATATATATATATATATATATATATATATATAGCCACAAACACAAATCCTACGTAACTAATATATTTTTAATAATAGCCATAGTACTATTTTAATGCAACCAAGCAACCATCAAAACAATTTTTTAACGAATAAAATAATTTGAAATAAAAATGAGTGAGATTTACTCACATTGAATATTTTGTAACCCATTTCTATTTCTTTATTTGTTCCAGCTTCGGAAAAATCTTGAATCCACTTGAACCCGTATTTTCTTTCAGCTACAAATATCATTTGTCCGACTCCATGATTTATGGACCGCACATGAATTTATTCATGGATTTGTATAAGATATATATTTCTATCTATTTAACAAAATTAGATTTTTTTAGCAAGTTAATTAAAATCTTATACCTTACTTTTCCCTAACGTTTAAACAGTTCGAGCTTCTACTAATTCCTTCATCTCTGTAAAATAATGGCTTTAGGAATAACCAAACTGACACCTCCAATCCTCGACTGCTCCACCACCTGTAAAGCCACCTCATACCTTTGCTGGACGGACTCCCTTCATAGTTCCCTTACCGCTGCAAATTCCACAAGACCCAACTACTTTTCACTGCCTAGAAAATCCTCTGGACAAACCATAGCACTCCAGTCAACATCCATTGAACCTTTACAGACCCAAAATTACCGTGCCTTTGCCTGAAATGTGCCACTACAGTAGGTTGCGAACCCTTTCATCACTCCATAATTATCCCCTTCGCACCTTCCTTTTCCAGTTTTTACCATCTTCAGCATCCGTACATTAACACCCCTACACCATTGACAAATGCCAGTTCCAGTGTCGCACTCCCCAAAATACCTCGTTCATTCTCGGAAAAAATCCAACACCGAACCACTTGATCTACTCGCAGTAATTGTACAGGCAACAAACCAATTTAGCCCTTTCTCCACGAAAATTGAACATTCCCAATCTCGCGATTTGCTCATATTGCGGTATCTCTTTCAAGGATTGGAGCCTCCTCCCACCACATCGAACTGAACCCCCTCGCCACCTGAGTTCGTTGATGAACTCGCCATCCTCTTTCACCCAATTTGAGACTCATTTGAACCCCGTAGCACCCCCTGTGTTCGCGATCGAGCTCGCCAAGGTCCTAAAGCGTCAAATTGGAAGGTTAAGTTGCAAAAGAGAAACCGCAATTTAATTTGATCTCAAAAGGAATTTGAGATAGCAGGGCTCATGATTTGGTTTCGAAGAAAAAGAAAATGAACGAAGGAAAAGAATTAAGGAAACTAGAGGGGTAGTGACCATTTATAAGTTTTTATTTGATATCTTTATGAATCTGGAAAGAATGGAAGGGCGACATTGAATTCTTGAGGAATGAAATAAGAGGATTAACAGGGGAAGTTCATCCCGTTTATATAAATGAAGATACTTCAGCACGAAGTAATTTAGTCTGTGTATAGTACATATAATAAAATTCGATTTGATCTTTGATTTAACTCGATTTGATTTCAATTTAATTTGAGTTGAAATAAAGAGGTCTTAATTTCTTTTAAACGGATTCTGATTTGATCTTCGATTCGATTTCGATCTTATCCATTATAAATATCTCGGGGTCCATTAATTTAAATCATGAACCGCTATTGTAACGTACCGACCAACATTTCAATGTAATAACCCTATTCTGAACTCCACAGTAAATATTCTGAAATTTAATTTGAACGTATATGTATAAAATAACCATAATAAAATAATAAAATATAATTTAAATTTAGAAACAAATAAATTTCTCGATAATAATATATTATTATTGTTTATAGTCAAATAAAATTCCTATTTATCAACTGAATCATTTTGATTCAGTTTTTAACTTCGATTTCGATTATATTTCGTATTACGATAATTTAATATATTCGATATTAAATTGAAATCGATTTTTAAATCAATAACTAAATATAAAAATTCATTTATATTATCAACTAAATATTTAAAATAAACTGTTCGAAAAATTCGGGTCGTTACAGTTTGAGAAGGACAATCCCTGAATAGGCACATCATTCTAAGATGACCATACATCCTGGTAGTGACAAGATGTATAGGGAATGAAGCGAGTTTTCTTTTGGGCCAGAATGAAGAAGGATGTGGTTGAGTTCGTTTCTAGATGCTTAGTGTGCTAGCAAGCTACGGCTGAGCAAAAGAAGCCTGGCGGGTTGCTTCACCCTTTAGAGGTTTCACAATGGAAATGGGAAAGTGTTTCCATGGATTTCGTTGATGGGTTGCCGAGGTCAAGGAAGGGTAATACGGAGATTTGGGTAGTAATGGATAGACTTACTAAGAGCGCCCATTTCATTCCCGTTAAGAGTAAAAGGACGGCGACATGGTTAGCATTTGTTTATCTCCGAGAGATAGTTTGTCTACATGACATACCTTTTAGTATTATGAGCGATCGAGATCCCATTTTTACTAGTGAGTTTTGGAAGAGCTTGCAAGAGGCAGTAGGAACACAATTGTGTTTGAGTACCGCTTATCACCCTTAGACTGACGGCCGGACAGAAAGAGTGAATCATATTCTATAAGATCTTTTAAGGTTATGCATCTTGGATTTTGGAGGAACATGGGAAGAACATCTTCCACTAGTAGAGTTCGCCTACAGCAATAGCTATCAGACTAGTATTGGCATGGCACCTTTTGAAGTTCTATATGGACGACCTTGCCGATCACCTACTTGTTGGTGGGAATCTACAGATAAGATTTTGCTTGGCCCTGAGATGATTAGGGATACTTCAGAGAAGATAGACTTGATTCGAAGAAGCATGAAGACGACACAAGACCGGCAAAACTCATATGCTGATAAGAGAAGGACCAATCTTGAGTTCAGTGTTGGAGGCATGATCTTTATTAAAGTATCACCGTTGAGGAATGTAGTTCTCTTTGGAGCTGTAGGGAAATTGGCACCAAGGTTCGTAGGGCCATTCCCCATTACAGAGCGAATTGGACAGATGGCCTACAGAGTGAAGTTGCCCGAGAAGCTTAGTGGTGTGCATGACGTGTTTCATGTGTCGCATTTGAGGAAGTGTTTACATGATACTGCGAAAGTAGTAGAGCCGAGCATGCTTAGAGAAGGGGAAGTAGAGCGGGATGCCATGGTTAGACGAGCTCGTACATGCATCCTTGGATCGCAGGTCAAGATGTTACACAACCGAGAGGTCAAGTTGGTAAAAGTCCAATGGGGAGATGATCAAGGAGACGTGACTTGGGAAACGGAAGATAAGATACGTGCATCGTACCCTTTCCCTTTTGAGGGTATGTTCTTAATTCCTCATTTTTCTACCGCTTTGTTTATACTTGTTCTATCGTTTAGTGTATCCTCTCGATTATATCTTCGATCTTTAGGTAGAAAATCTTATGGTTGTAAACATGTGTTTGAGACATGTTATGTTTGGTGGATGCAAGTGGATGTAAGTGTTTGCTAGTGGTTGCCCGTGGATGCATTTACACACACATTAGGCAGTAGATTGGCTCAATCACTTTCATATTGCATATGAATGAGTGTGAATATTTAAGTTAATGGATGTACATCGAATATGTTATCATATGGATGTTGCATTTGAATGAATGGTTGTGCACTCATATAGAAATAATATGTATCATTATGATCCTTTTGCATACATAATGGATGCATGGCACTATCATGTTTTGCATTAAGGAGGTCAACTGAATCAGTAGACCGCCTAATCTTTGCATTAGATAAGGAACATATACACACACTTTTTGCATATGTTCATATAGCATTAGAAATCTTTTAGGGACAATGGATGCTTGTGGATGATGGATGAGTAGATGGATGATTGGATGGTACAATACATTCTTCTTAACTTGGAGATTTCGGGGATGAAATCCTTTAAGCAGAGGAGAATGAAACACCCTATAATTTTAAAATATTAAAATTGACAAATTAAAGAATACTTAATTTTTATAAGAAGAATTAAGGGAAATAGGTTGCACCATTGCGTTCGTCTCGGAATTCTGCTTGAGATAGAGTACGAGTTTGCATAAAACAGATACAGTATAAAGAAGTTATGGAGCTTAGAAGATTTCAGTTTAAACTAGAATAAAAATAATAATTAAAATCAAATTCGAAATTCAATCTAGTAAGAAGAGGGATGGGTAGGAATTATCCAGCTCTAGGGTGTCGACCCCCTAAGGGAGTCGACATAGGTGTCGACCCCCCTATAGGGGTGTCGATATAGGTGTCGACCCTCCCTGTAGGGGTCGACCCCATCGGCCAGATCTGGGCGGTGGCTAATTTTGGAGAATTAGGGCTTGTGTGGCGTTCTCTGGATGGCTGGTGATGTGTTTTTCTAGTTTGGATGGTTTAGATGGAACATAACCTAATCTAAAGGCCCTAATTCACCTAATATACCTATATAAACAAACCTAGACCTAACCCTAATTTCATTACACTAATTCATATGCCTCCATGCTGCCACAGCCTAAACTAGTCTTTCTTCTACACTAAAGAAAATCGGAATAGAGTATTCATATTGGAAGATAAGAATCAAATTCTACAACAATGGTTTGGCTAATCAAATTCAAAATACAGAATTCATATATATTTTCTCTTCTACCGATGTGAGTCCACGTTACTTTCACTTATAATTAATTAAAAGTAATTATGATAAGTTTGTGAATTAGATTATATGAACATGCCTGTAAGATGAATCATACCATGTTTGGTGAATTCTTATCTTTTAGATTCATACCTAAAGTTTATGTTCCATATGCCTTATTGGATCTATTTTGTTGTTCTATGCCAGTTTATGTTCCAAATGCTAATTGAATCTATCTTATTGTCCTATGTCAGTTTATGTTCCATATGCTAATTAGATCTATTTTGTTGCTCTATGCCAGTTCATATGCCTAATTAGATCTATTTTATTGTTCTATGCCAGTTCATACTTCTTATGCTTATTTTTATGCCAGTTTTGATGTAACGGTTCGGTTCCCCTTTTCTCTTCTTTTCCTTTTTATGAGATTAGCCTAACTGCGAGCCTAACATATTATTATATGTACGAATGACGTGGGAATGTTGTGGGAAAAGTTTGGGGAAATTATTGAATAATATGAAATTCGGCATAAAAAGACTTGAAAATCATGTAATTGATTTGGGCATGAATTGGTACAAATTTGTTTACAGGAGATTATGGACATAAATTTGGATTAAAATGATGAACATAATTTAGATTGGAAATTATGGGTATATATTATAATCCAAGATTCGAAATTGGGGACATGAATTGAGAAAGTGATAATGAATGCCTAAGGCACGAGGTTAGATTCGAATTGCGGTATAATGATTGCCCGGAACCGCCCGGAACATCCAGCAACCTCAATTTGGTAATCTAATGTGAGAGGTCAAAGGCACAAATTAGATGCGTAATAGTGCAAAGACACGACGTTAGATTCAGATTGTGGTATAAGACTGCGCGGAACCGCCTGGCATATCCAGCAACCGCAAGACGACAATCTAATGTGGGAGATCTTGCAAGATTACGGTTATAATGAATTAATAAACATTTAACCAAGATAAGACATGTAGTAAGACATAAGGTTTAAGTGGGTGACATAGGTGACATGTGAAATATAATTTGAAGCACTTAACCATGGTGAAGCATGTAAGTAGACATGGGAATAAGAAGGGGTTAAGTGGGAATTCGTAGTAGGGACCAAGCTTAGGAGGGAAGCTTGTGTCAAATGTGTGGACCCTTTTCAACCAGCAACCCATTCCGTATCTATGTGAGCTCGAACTAGGTCGAGGACGGGACATGCTTACTGGGTTTGATTGTAAGAGTTCAATAAAGAGTTAGCGGTGGCAATGCAAGTCCAACGGAGTCATGTGTGTGCGTGGGTCCGGGATGGTAGGTAAGACGTTGTTGCATCATGTAGGTATAAGTCGTGCATTTTTTAGTAGTATCGGGTTGCCACTTTAGGGAGTGATACACCCTACTGTGGGACCAGTACGGGTATCTACGAGTTAGGGAGCCGATCGAATGGGGAGGGTAGTGGGTACAACTCATGGAGATAGGAGCAGGCGGCACCTATGACAACATCTAGAAGTACACGAAACTACCATTATTATTATGATTAGTAAGAGGGATTAACTTTCAGTATGGGACTACTAATGGTGCGGTGGAATTATCATTGGTGCAGCGTAGGAATTATCTTATAGTGGTTAGAAGCGCAATCAACGTTATATCTTATTCATCTTGTTCACAAAATAGTATGTATACAAAAGAATCTTGGTCGCAAATACATATATCCCAAAAAGTACAACACTAAAGTAGTTTGCCCAAAAGTGAAGGATAGTCCATGCTGAAGTCAAGAAGAATCACCTGAAATACCTCAGTCTGACCTAGTGTTATTTACACAAAGATAAACAGTAAACAGATCGATCTAGTTGTATTTATCTCATCAAATGAGATATAATAAGAGTTATAAATAAATGTAGACATACATACGATAATAACAATGTCATGTATAAGTGTGAAGCCCAGAAATGTCTACGGTATATCTCAAATCTATAGCAGAGCTATAAAAGAATATATCACTCAAAATTATATAGCTACTCATAGGAAATAATAACTCATAGCAAATCAACTCAAAAATTGATAACTCAATATCAATAAATCTCAAATAGATAACATAGTATCAATAAAACTCTAAATTCGGAAAGTCAATAGAGTAGAAATCCAGAGAATCACAAAGGGAGGGAGTAAGGCCTATCTCTAAACGGGAGCCTGAAGACTCACCAACATGTGTATCTCGAATGACACACAATCTCTAGGTAGTTAACGTATAATGTTGAGCCGAAGGACTACAAATGGACCAAAGACCGCGGGTCGCGACCCTGCTCCAATGAACCGAAGTTCCTTGAGATGACCCAAAGGTCATCAAAATGCATAAAATAAATGAAAGGATAACAATTGATCAAAGTAATACAATTGTATAAAATGATCCAAAGTTCCTCAAAATGATCTTGAGATCATTAAAATACTCAAAATGAACTGAAGTTCCACAGAATGATCCGAAGATCATTAAAAATACTCAAAATGAACCGAAGTTCCTCGAAATGATCCGAAGATCATTGAAATACTCAAAATGAACCGAAGTTCCTCGAAGCGGTTCCAAGATCATTAAAAATATTGAATAAATTTCAAAACTCGGAGACATAGCATAAAGCTAGTCTAAATCTCAAAAAGATCGTAATTTATCAAGGAAAGTGTAAGTTATTCCAAGCTCGTAAATATAAGATTTAAGCTCCCATAACCACTTACTTTACTCGAATATTTACAAACAAGGTGTATAGTCACTAAAAACACAAAATGATCATCGCCACAGTTTCAATCGAATGAGTCCAAGTATTAATGGTCGAAGTAAACGGAGGGGTCATAGTCCTTGTTTTTTCTAAGGCATTTAATTAGATTTCTCATACGAATTAGAAAAAGGTTTATAAAATATATTCTAGTAGATTTGAAAATGATTTATAAAACAATTTAGTAAAATAACTTCGTATAACGAAGTGAGATTGGAAACCATTTTGGTAAAAGAATTTGGTATTTACTAATAATATAAAACCCATTATATGTAGTTTCGAAGTGGCAAATCTCGTATAATAACGATCGAACTAAGAATTCACGTTTTTTATGACATAAATTAAATCTCACAAATACCAATCACAAAATTTCACATTTAAAAATATGAACTAAACCATCAAAATTGGTATTTAATGAATCAAATAATTACTAAAAATCAACGAATTCAAATTGCTGAAATCTGTGAATGAGTGAAACTGAAAAACCACAGAAAAATGCCAAACAGGCCGAAACTCGGCCGGGAAAGAGCCTGAAACAACATAGACAGTCGACCGTGGTTTCCACCGGTCGATTGAAAAAAATCGACAGAACCAGTGACTGGTCCCTTTTTGACCAGTCGAATGATCATTTTGCTGGCGGACTGCAAATTTAATAGGACCAGTTGACTGGTAAATTATGGCCAGTCGACTGGTCACCTACCTGTTGTGAAATAAAGGCTCGTCCTTATGGCTAAGTCAATTTATATCGCATCCGGATGATCGTCGGAGGCTACTAACTTTATGTAAATGAAAATAAGGCCTTAATGGTTTGCCGATACAACAAGAAAACCGAAACTTACGTGCACAAGAAGAATCATAATGGAAATCATTGAAAAAATGAAATCAAACTTCATAAATTGGAAATGTTAAAACATTAACCAATTAACAAGACCAAATACATAATTCATAAGCAACATATACATGCCAAGGGCACACTAAATAAGCATGAAGCTTGAGGCATAGATGTGATTTCTCAAAGAACTCACCTTTGGCTCTATCATGAGAAAATGAAGGATCTTTGAGCTTAAAAATGAATGAGAGGCTCGTAGAGAAGGCAAGAACACCTTCTCTTCAACTAATACTCATGAATCTCCAATCCAAGCTTTTGCACTTGATTTCCTCTTGAATTGGATCTCTAATTGCAACTCTAAGTTTTGGGAATTTTAATTCCCCCTTTCCCTCTCCCCATTTTCCATTTCTTTGATGAAGGGTTGAATGAATGAAGAGGAGGGAGCTGTTGGGGGTGTTTTAAGGTGGCTAGGTTAGCTAACCCAAACCCAAGCCCAAAGTCCCAAATTTCTGAAACTTGGAACATATCAAAGCTTATTGTTTTCGAACACGTAAACGGCGTTTTAAACTCAATAGAAGTGGTTTCGAGTCCAAATTCGTCCATATGCAAAAAGTGATATTTTGGTCATATACCAAATGAAAAAGACCAAAATCGCTCAACTCAAAAGGTATCGATGTTTATAGTCAAAAAAGTAAATGATGATCCGGACTCAATGGAAGTGGTCCCGAGTCCAAATTCAACCGTATGCAAAATGTGACTTTTTGGATACACATCGATTAACGATTAACGACGTTATATTTAAATAAAACATTTAGATATATTATCGTTAAATATGCAGGTTGTTACAGACTTCCCCCTTAAAGAAATTATGTCCCCGCAATTACTTAAGGAAAAACCCATATAGTAACAACCAAGCATTAACCAAGATTGGATATACAAAAATATAGTAAACCAAGAAATTCACTAATGAATTCTTACACAAATTTTAAACTTTGAGTTGTAAATCACTATACAACTTAAGTTTATATATACGTATAATGTTCAAATAAAAGTCACAAACGTATACGAGCAACTAATTTATTTTTCCCATATGTGTCTTTAAGAAATTAGAATTTTCTAACTCAAACTCTACATGATTAAAACCTCAGTTTCAATAATTATTTAAATTTTAATCACGACCTACCCTACCGCGATTTTTCTGAGAACTCGGTTTAGATATATCTCAAAATTTACAGGATGAAATTCAAATATTTTTCTTTCATTTTCAATACAAAATAATTAAATATTTATTTTCAACTTGGAAATATCGACTAACCAAAATCGTCGATTAATCCCTATCATATTTTTGCTAGAAAATTTTATCACTTAGAATTTGCTCAAAAGTATTCTAGCTTATAGAATCTCCTTAAATTGAAAAGGATAAGCGATCTCCTTGGGGAAGCGAGATCATGAAATAAAAATTCGGATTATATACCAGAAATAGGAAATATTAGCATGTTCTCTAATATTTCAAAAACAAATAAATTGGAACTTTTAAGTTCCAATAAAACCCAAAAATCTCAAATTTGAAATATTAGCACATCCTCAAATATTTCACGAACAACCTCTAAATCATGTAAACATAATGAATGGTAGAGGTTGGAAGAATTCCATAAAATTCGAAAACTTTTGATTTTCAAAGTCACGAGGATATCACCACAAGGATGAGATCCAACCAATCGAGTTACAACCTAAAAAATTCACGAGTAATGTGAATTACAAAAATAAATCTTCTTTAAGGTTGTTCTCATTGTTATGAGAATTTATAAAACAAAATGAAGCTAATGAATCTAAATTAGAATCGTTAAAAACAATAAAATTTGTCTCATAGACGTGGGATGTCAAAGACGGATGATATTCTCAGAAATAATATGCGGACCTCGGAATGGATAGGTCAGTCCATCCCGAGAATCAACATGAGACTAGAACAAATAAGACATGCAAATAAGCATGGAAAGAATAGCCGCATAAAAGAGAGCTAACCACCCATACAAACGTGATTTTTTAAAAATCTTGCAAAGTTAGTCTCAAGGATGACTTCTCAAAGGAAAAACAACTTTTTGCAAAGTTGATCTATCAAAATACAAAAACCAATTTAGTATACGAAAGACAAAAGGTGGGAAATCATGCAAGATACCCAATTACAAAAGCCTGGAGATCGAAAATTGAAATCCAGAAACAAGAGACTACGATCAATTAAAAAAATATAACTTTTTTCTTTACAAAAGAAGATCCGAGATAATTTTCAATGGAAATTCGAACCATCCAAGCTCTAAAAGTCACTCAAAGACACCTAGAAAAATATAAAATGGATAGACACTCAAACCATAACAAGTGCGAGCATATAATTCCACAAATCAAAATGTTGTTCAAAATTGGTTCTCATAACACAAGGATGGATTCACATAAAAGTCCACAAAAACACAAATGAGGATAGCTTTATAAATGAACACGTAAATAATTCATGTTCTAATAAAATAAAGAGAACACATGAATTACTTAAATCACCATATAATAACGAATACTTCGATGTCTTCAAAGCAATGTAAATATATATAATAGTAGTCATCTCGAAAATGGTGAAGTTGGGAACAACACAAAAACACACAAATAACATGAAGTGGATCCGTATAGACTACAATGGCCTCGACAAGGTCGCTAACACCTTACAAAAGCAGTTTCACCATTACGATAAGGTTTTTGAAACCTCTCAAAAGCAGTTTCGTCAGCCACATGATTGGAAAAAAATAAATTCTCCATAAATGATCAAAAGATTCAAAACCACAAAGTGATCATCAATGATCAACAAAGAAAGCGTAATTCACATTAAGATAGTAAATAGGCGAGTTTAGCCAAATGTCCAAATGTCCCATAACCACTGACTTAACTCAAATATTCACGAACAAATTGCAAACTCCACTATAAAATGCAAAAATGATAATAACATAATTGCAAAAAGGCATAAACCAAAGGTTACTCAAGAAAACATATAAACGACCATCATAGCCGAGCATAAGATGAATGGAAACAAATTCAAATAATTCTTACTTAGAAATATGAAAATAAATCTCAATGATGTTGCTGTCATCATCAACATTATTTTCTATAAATATATCAAGATTGACATCCAATAACGAAACTGAATTTCAACTAACTAAGTCCAAAAATTAACCGGCAAAGTAAACGCAAGTGTGTCGACCCACTCGTTTTTACCAAGATGTTTAATTAAGTTCCTTATTCAATCGAAAAGGCAAAATTACTTGTTTGAAACAAGTAACACTCAAAAGAAAAAGTGAATACACAATCATTACCCAAAGAATACTAAAGTCATAGCAATAGAAAAATAAATAGGTAATGAAAACTCAAGGTAGCATGTAAGAATTTTCACAAAGCATATGTTGGAAAATTTTACATGATTAGATATAAAACAAGCGCCCATTAATTCCTAAGGACATGATGTCTTTAAGTACCTTTGATGCAAAGAAGATAGATAATCACAATTTCAAAAGAACTCAAATGTGATGATCACGGTAATCATCATCATAAAGGACAAAAAGGATGGTACCCTTATAGGCATTATTTTCCTTATCAAAATAGGATATCTCAAATTCATAGGTTAAAATTCAAACTATGAAAGGTTTAAAGGATATATACGATGGTCATACATATCCCATTCTCAAATTATTATTTTATTAAAATCCGTACGCTTGCAAATTAACAATCAATACTAATGATTTGCCTCGCCATTTATTTAAATAAAGTTACTAATGCTATGGTTCGATGGCGATGCACATCATTAATATTTAATATAAAGGTTGTGTCGGAATCATCTCTTTGAAGTGTTCAGAAAATCTTATTGATATCGTGGCGTCCCACTTCTCAATTAGAAATCCTAACATGCTCAATGGGCAACTCAACACGATAAAACAAATTACATCCAAATAAGGGTGCAAATTTTTAAATAAATGATAAAAGGTGCAACCATTTATTCATGAACTAAATTTTTAGGCATAAATAAATAAATGAAAATTTTTCATAGTGCTTAGCAGAAATAATTTATTCATTTTCGCCTCGCAAAGCTAATATCCAGTGGATTAGTATTTTACTTGGCCAAAATTATTTTAATAAATCATTTAATAAAATAATTTAGAAATCATCAAAACTAAGTCCCAAAATTTATTTCAACCCAAAGATAGAAAATACTTTCTAAATTTCTACTCAAGAAAGCGAACGGGACTCTAGGTTCGTCTAGGCCAAGATTTCACAAAGATGAACTCAAAATAAATTTGATTGGTTAAACAAGGATCATGATATAAAATAGTATATGACGGGTCCTAAGACCCGAACTAAATCCTAAAACACAATTTCCTAAGCGAGACTAAGGACAATGACCTTGCCATAATATCTTATATTATTCCGAACTTAGATCGGATACCAAGTTGTAACGCCCCACCTCTCTACTCGCGTTAGCCAAGGTCATTGCAAGCAATGATGTCAACTAACCCGAAGAATAAGGCTGTTGAGCAGCAGCCATCTGTATAATAACAATAAACGAGTGTTAAATGTATCGGATAATGTGGTATTACTTTTCAAATCTCATGAGGAAATCCGATATATGTAATTCTATTTTAAAACTGCTACACAACGGCTGTATATAATTCAAAAAGCAATATAAAATACATAACAAATAATCAGAGTCAGACACAGATATTCACATCACTAAGGCGGAAATAGATATGAATATAACACATGAGTGAAAATACAAGATAGCGATCATAGTCGATCCACTATACGACAAAAGAATAGGTATAAAGCCGACACAAAATAGTATGTATACAAATGAATCTTGGTCGCAAATACATATAACACAAAAAGTACAACACTAAAGTAGTTTTCCAAAAACTGGAGGATAGTCCATGCCGGAGTTAAGAAGAATCACCAGAAATACCTCGGTCTGACCTAGTATTATTTACACAAAGATAAATAATAAACGGATCAGTCTAGTTGTATTTATCTCATAAACTGAGATATAATAAGAGATATAAATAAATGTAGACATAATACGATAATAACAATGTCATGTATAAGTGTGAAGCCCAGAAATGTCTACAGTATATCTCAAATCTATATCAGAGCTATAAAAGAATATATCATTCAAAATTATATAGGTACTCATAGGAAATGATTACTCATATCAAATCAACTCAAAAATTGATAACTCAATATCAGTAAATCTCAAACTGAGAACATAGTATCTATAAAACTCTAAATTGTAGAAATCAATAGAGTAGAAATCCAGAGAATCACAAAGAGAGGGAGTAAGGCCTATCTCTAAACGGGAGCCCGAAGACTCAACAACACGTATATCTCGAATGACACGCGATCTCTAGGTAGCTCACCTATAATGTTGAGCTGAAGGTCTTCGAATGGTCCGAAGAGCGGGTCACGACCCCGCTCCAAATTGAACCGAAGTTTCTAGAGATGACCCGAAGGTCGTCAAAATGCATAAAGTAAATGAAATGATCACAATTGATCAAAGTAATACAATTCCATAAAATGAACTAAAGTTCCTCAAAATGATCTTGAGATCATTAAAATACTCAAAATGAACCGAAGTTCCTCGAAATGATCTGAAGATCATTAAATAACTAAAATGAACTAAAGTTCCTCGAAATGATCTGAAAATCATTAAAATACTCAAAATGAACCAATGTTCCTTGAAAATATCCGAAGATCATTAAAAATATGGAATAAATTCCATAACTCGGAGACATCGCATAAAGCTAGTCTAAATCTCAAAAACATCATAATTGATCAAGGAAAGTGAAAGTTACTCCAAGCTAGTAAATATAAGAGCTAAGCTAGTGTCCCATAACCACTTGCTTTACTCGAATATATACGAACAAAGTGTATAGTCCACTAAAAACATAAAACGATCATTGCCACAATTTCAATCGAATGAGTCCAAGAATTATCTGTCGAAGTAAACTCAAGGGGTCATAGTCCTTGTTTTTGCTAAGGTGTTTAATTAGATTTCTCATACGAACAAGAAAAAGGTTTATAAAATAGATACTACTAGATTTGAAAATGATTTATAAAATGATTTCGTAAAATAACTTCATATAATGAAGTGAGATTGGAAACCATTTTGGAAAAAGCATTTGGTATCTTCTAATAATATAAAACCCTTTATATATAGTTTCCAAGTGGCAAATCTCGTACAATAACGATCGAAATAATGATAAGAATTCACGTATTTATGACGTAAACTAAATCTCACAAATACCAATCACAAAATTTCACATTAGAAATATGAACTAAACCATCAAAATCGGCATTTAATTAATCAAATAATTACCAAAAATTGATGAATTCAAATTGCTGAAATCTGAGAGTGAATGAAATTGAAAACCCACAGAAAAAGGCCAATCGGGCCGAAACTCGGCTAGAAAAGAACTTGAAACAACATAGACAATCGATCATGGTCTCCACCGATCGACTGCAAAAAATCAACAGCACCAGTCGATTGGTCCCTTTTTAACCACTCGACTGGTCATTTTGCTAGCGGACTTCAAATTTAATAGGACCAGTCGACTGGTAAATTATGACCAGTCGATTGGTCACCTACCTGCTGTGAAATAAAGGATTGACCTTATGGCCAAGTTGATTTATATCACATCCAGGTGATCATCGAAGGCTACTAACTTTATATAAATGAAAATAAGGCCTCAATGGTTTGCCGATACAATAGGAAAACCTAAACTTACATGCACAAGAAGAATCATAGTGGAAATCATTAATAAAATGAAATCGAACTTCATAAATTGGAAATGTTAAAACATTAACCAATTAACAAGACCAAATACATAATTCATAAACAACATATACATGCCAAGGGACACACTAGACAAGCATGAAGCTTAAGGCATAAATGTGAGTTCTCAAAGAACTCACCTTTGGCTCTATCATGGGCAAATGAAGGATCTTTGAGCTTAAAAATGAATGAGAGGCTTGTAGACAAGGCAAGAACACCTTCTCTTCAATCAATACTCATGAATCTCCAATCCAAGCTTTTGCACTTGATTTCCTCTTGAATTGGATCTCTAATTACAACTCTAGGTTTTGGGAATTTTAATTTCCCCTTTCCCTCTCCCCATTTTCTATTTCTTTGATGAATGGTTGAATATATGAAGAGGAGGGAGCTATTAGTGGAGTTTTAAGGTGGCTAGATTGGCTAACCCAAACCCAAGCCCAAAGTTCCAAATTTCTGAAATTCTGAACATATCAAAGCTTATGGTTTTCGAACACGTAAACGACGTTTTAAACTCAATGGAAGTGGTTTCAAGTCCAAATTCGTCCATATGCAAAAAGTGATATTTTGGTCATATACCAAATGGAAAAGACCAAAGCTGCTCAACTCAAAAGGTATCGATGTTTATAGTCAAAAAGGTCACTCAATGGAAGTGGTCTCGAGTCCAAATTCAACTGCATGCAAAATGTGACTTCTCAGACACACATCGATTAACGATTAATGATGTTATATTTAAATAAAATATTTAGATATATTATCGTTAAATATGCAGGTTGTTACAATTGTTATTATAAGTTTGATAAGGTACTTGTTGGGGCTGTGATTGAAAAGAAAAATCTTGAGTGGAAACTAGGAATCCATGTAAAAAAAATTGATGATGAAGAGTAAGAAAAAAGAAAAGAAGAGAAAATGTCATAGTTCTATGCCCGGTTTATTCTTTCTGTTGCCTTTTGCTTCCATATCTTGCATCAACTGTTTCAATTGCCATCCATATTGACAATATTAATACACTTGACATGAGCTGCCATATATTATATGTTTTGCATTTAAGTTGGGTATAATCCTGATTTTCTTCTTGTTTAACTTGTTTTTATGCTGCATGTTATTTTTTAAGACCTCCTTTTTGTATTTTTATGTATTTCTTAAACATGATTGCAACTGGCCTAACTTAATGAAATTAAAATGGTATTCATACTTCTTTTTCTTAAAATGGTAGTCGCAACTTGCTGATGAATTGTTTGTTAATTTACAGTTTTATCTTTGTTTTGCAGGTTGGTCACTGTCAAACTAATTTTACTTTGTAGGTTGATCATCTGAAGTAATGCTCTGTTACGGATGGGTTGTGGTATATTTGCTGAATGCTGAAGTTATACGTAATATGTATGAACTTTGAAGTATGCCTATACATTCATAATTCGTATGATGTAATGTATGTTAAGGTATGAAATATGCCTACATATTTTAGTTATGAACTAAAATCTATCGAACTTTGAAGTAAGAGTCTGTAATTTGAATTGTTGTTGTCTGCCAACATTGTGAATTGAAGTTGAATTTTGCAGTTTTTTGTTTGTAGATGTTGTATTTGTGCTAAGTATGAGTTGTTCATTTGAATTTTGTAGCTTTGAAGATTAAAATTTCTATCGGTGGGTATAGCCTGCTCATAAATTTGTATTGAGTGTATAACGTGCTCATATTTTGTTCAAGTCGAAGTTTTATATTTCAATTAGAGGTTTTTGATTGATATGCAGTCTTACCAATTGAGTTTAGCCACAGTCCAATGTCGTGGTTAAAGTATATTAAAAAAAATTACAATGTAAAGTTGCCACGGTCCAGAGCCGTGGCAAAAAGATATTTTGCCACGGTCCTAAGCCGTGACAAAAATATAAATTTGCCACGGCTATTGACAGTGGCAAAATCTAAAATTGCCACGGTTTTAGGCCGTGACAAAATTTTGTCATACCCAATTTTGCCATAGTTTTAGACCGTGACAAAACTCATTTCCACGGCCCAAAGCCATGGCAAAATTGCTTTTCTGGTTTAGTCTACAAAATCCGAAACTAACCCAGTCAAGGTCGTGACCAGATTCCAGTGAAACCACTGCACCAATCATCCTCAAATTATTACAGCAAGTAGCCCTCACTGAGTACTCAAACGTTCATGTTGGTGACTTCCACCAATTCTAACTCATTTTTAAGATAAAAAATAAAAATGAAGGGAGGAACTTATTTGCAAAATGTGGAGGATGAGGAAATGGGTTGTGCGTTAGGGGAAGTAGGGTTGTACTTATAGGGTAAAGGGTAGCTTATACGTGAAGTTTCGTGTATTAGTTTATAACTCTTGTCTCCGATCGTCATTTGAAAATTCTCATGGGCACATACGAACTGCGCTCTGGGTGAAAATCCAAGTCAAATCGATGTTTAATATATTTGAAAATCCTTTTATTTTATTAAATAAATTGTTATGGTTTATTAACGATTCCATAGCGACTATTTCAAAATTTGATTTGGACTTAACTTACAGTCTATAAGTCGAAATCTCAAATTTTCACCATCGTTAGAAAGATATAGTTAAATGGATTCTAACGTTTCTTGACTCAATGAATTCTGTACAATCATTTAAAATTCAAAACATAATATTACGAACTACTGCGTTGCTGCGAGCTCCTTTTTAATTATGTTATAAATTATACGTTCAAACTCGTTTTAATTCGAGTTATATAAATTCTTAGTCGCTATCTCTTAAAATAAATCATTTTAAATATTTAAACAATTTTAAATATTTCTTAATAAAATCTAGGTCGTTACATTAACTATGCAATCGCTAAGCGACAATAAGTTTTTACTCACATCCATTCATCATGGATAATTATTTAATAGGATTGTGTTGATACATAAAAATAGAGTAGAAATATTTAGAAACATGTTCATTTTCCTCGATAAAGTGTAACATTCTCCTTTATAAGGGCCAAAGCCGAGCGGTACAGATGTTACAGTTATCCATGATATTAACTTCTGCTGATAAAAAAATGGGTACACCGATTAAACCAACCTGAAGCGTTCAAAACGATGGATTATTATTGGCTTACAGGGTTTAAACAGAATTAACATAGAATTACAACGTACAATAATTTGCAACAGAATAAAACTTTATATAAATATCAGAGTTTAATACAACTTTATGCAGCGAAAGACACAAAATATAAACATAAAATTTTGTAAATAAAGCTTCACAATTTTTCCGTGCCTACGATCGAGTGCGTCCTCTCATGCCATTCTTCTTTAAAGCTGAAATCTTTGCATCAATAACAAATGGGGCCTGACCAGAGCGTTCCATGCAAAAACACAAAACACGCATGTCAGGATTAAACTTATTTCAAGTCAGTAAACTTTGTTAAACACATAAATGTAATTAGTTTAGCCCTACCCAAAATTATTAAACAATTTGAATATCAAAGATCAGTGAATTGCCGAAACTATAATACCACAAAGAAATGCAGTATGCGGTAGGGTTTCAAGTGTAGCCCTAATCAAAATAGCAAGCATGAGTAAGGTAGGTTACAGCAGCCACAAATGGTATAGTAAAATGGGCCAGGTTATTTTGCTCACACCAAAAGCGGCCATGCAAGGAAGCAATACAAGTAATGTACTTGACGTATTGTGTGCATGGAAATTGGACGAAGGTGCTATAGCAAACCATGCAAGTACATTAATCACTAAATCGCACGTCCATTTGGTGAACTTGGTTGTGGTGAGAATGGTATTTGTCCTGTGCAAATGTGTTTAATATATATATATATATATATATATATATATATATATATATATATATATATATATATATATATATATATATATATATATATAGAGAGAGAGAGAGATAACAAAGCAAAGGAGCTTACAAATGTGGCTTCACACGTGAATGCTAAGTATTGAAGAAATAATAGTCACAAGCAGAGAATATATTAACATATTATACTGAATTTTTTTGCTGAACTAGCTCTTTCAATGCTTTTCTCTCCTCGGTTGAGTTTCTAGGTTATTCTCCATTTTCACAAAGCGGTGATGATATGCATGAATGCAAACTAAAATTAACAAGCTTATCTTTGTCCACTCTCATTTTTAGTTTCCTTTCCTATTAGTCCATGTTTATCAAACAAGCAAGTCAGCAATGTTAAATATAATGTAAAATTAAAATTAATTTTAAAAAAATATTCTAACATCCGCTACCACATTCTAACTTTAACAATAAGGACTTTTTACGTACTTGAGCCTGTTTTTGAAAAGTATCACAGGTTTAGCCATCTTCCAAAAGAAATAACAGACATAGGCTTGTTTTAGTTTACAGGTACACTGAAGGCGAATTTTGGAAACTCGCCTTCATAAAATTACGAAGGCGCGTTTCCAAAACGCGCCTTCAGTGTACCTGTAACCTTCACATACTTGCACACAGACCTGCACATAAGTGCACCTACACATAAGTGTCTTACATAGTTGCACACAGACCAATCAAACATAGTTGCACATAGTTGCAACATGCCTTAAAACATGCCATAGTTGCACATAGTGCTATAATCAACAAATCAAACATGCCTTACAACATGCCATAGTTGCACACAGACCATAACATAGCAAATTCGTACACAAAGTCTGTTATCAAATTAATTAGACACACACTACTAGTTAAACACCCACATAAAATTATGAAGGCGCGTTTCCAAAACATGCACTAATAGTTAGACCAATCAAACATGCACTAGTCTCGACTCAGTCGCCTGGGATCAGGAGTCACTACTAATCTTCTGACGGGAAGATAAGTCCAGGACCAAAGCTAAGTACACAAGAATATACTATTAATACAAGAGAATGATGCATATCACATTGTATAACAGTAAATTATAGAAATTCGGTTCATACCCGAAGTAGTGTCGGGCAACCGGCAACACAGTTATACTGTTGCAGCGCGAACTTAAACAATTCCTGATATGCATAGGCCAACACTGCACTACCCCACGAATATGCAGTGCACTGCCCGATGTCAGCTAAAAAAGGTAGCCATCTCAAATCTATGCGGGTCTTGGCATGGTCGACCATCATTCAGCAGAAAATAATATGTAGTAAAATGCAACGAGCCCGTTGCTCAACCTCTATCTGGGTGACATCTACAGAAATATCACCCGCCAACTGATTACGGTACCATCTAATATTAACCATGTGGTCACCCCTTACTTGATTGGCTGGTGGATCCAGCCCTAGTAGGTCGTGACTTAGCTGCATATAACCATGTACCGCACCATCGAACGCAACAGCATTGCCGCCAATAGGCAGTCCTAGTAAAACCGCAACATCTGCCAATGTGATAGTCATCTCACCGACTGGTAGATGAAACGTGGATGTCTCAGGCCTCCACCTATCCAGTAAAGCATCGACAAGGCTATGATCTAGCTGGATGTAACCTAAGCGAAAAATATGCAGGAATCCAGCCCTATGTATCTCTAGAAGTACGCGAGCATCCTCGGACGTCACTTTCGAAAGTGACGACGAGTGGTCTATGACATAATCAGCACTGACACTCTGCAAATTTAATAGATAACAAAAATTGGGGTTTGACGTCTAAAACACTGAAGATCAAAATATGAAAATATTAACAAATTGCTACCTGCGTCCGAGTAGCATTCGATGTCCTGTGTTGCGGCTGCAAATATTACACACTCGGATCTACTGGTTCGGGCTCCATCTCCACATACTCTGCATAACCCAATTCAATAATGTCACCCCCAAATCGTAAACGCGAACAATGTACACAAAATTGAACATGTATGACCTAATTTCAATGTTGTGTACACAAAATTGAACATGTATGACACCCATACCCAACCATAACCAACCACAAAATTGAACATGTATAACCAACCAACCAAAATTGAAAATTAGGATTTAGAATCTTACCGATTTCGTGTTGTACGCCAGATGTGCTAGCCATTGTTGTCTTTTACGAATGGATTAGATGAAAAATGGGCGAAAATGGAGTTGATTTTAGTTTTTTTTTCGCATCTGAAATGAAAAGAGAAAAGTGAAGAGTGAAATGAAATTGGGGAAGATGGTCTCGGGTTGGGGTGTTTGGTGTGGAGGAAAATAACGAAGGCGAGTTTTGTAAACTCGCCTTCGTATTTTTCTGAAGGCGAGTTTCCAAAACTCGCCTTCGGATACCCAACAGAGCAAAACAGGTCTATTTGTGTTATTACTTTTGAAACAGATCCATTAGTGTTATAGTATACAAAAACAAGCTTAAGTACGTAAAAAGTCCTAACATTAATTATCTCCTTCATTCTTGTAAAAACATAATAGTTGAATCTGAGACTTACTTTGTTCTCTTTTATAATTGATGTCCTCATATACATATAAATGCGTAAACGTGTGCATAGCAAGCTTACACAAAAGAAGGGATGCAACAGTTTTCGTGTTTTTTTTTTTTTTTTTACCTTCAAGTATGGGTCCTGCCATTTTCATTCATGTACACACACTGCATATTCACAGCTATTTACATACTCAAGTAATACAATAAAAACACACCACACTCCTGCTACACACATTATACGCTGATAGAATGCAAAATTACATGACAGCAGCACTCCCACTTAACAGAGTCATGGTAATATACACATAATTAAGGCATAAACATATGCAGCATGCATGCATACTCCAGTTTTATCTCCATTCTTTTTTTTCATGAATTCAACAACATGAGGTACATATTATTAGAATGAAAATCCTACAAATTTGTACTCCTGTTAACATGTTGTGTTGTATATCCTCGAGATGACATGTCAAAGAAAACACCACTAAGCGTCCTACATCAAAATGCCCAAAATCAAAATATACTTAAATACATATAGACTGTTATGCAGGTCACATAAACAAAGGGAACTAATGAGATGATGTGTTGACCAACGTGGCCAATTTGAATGATGCAGCAACATTAAAACAGGTAGAAGGCATATCAATGATTCTTTGGGCATATAAATGTTCAACATGACTGTAATGCTTCAACACAAATTTATCATTCATGATGGATTAGTAATGCATGTAACAACAAATTTACCAAGGACAAACTTGTAGTTCATAACCAAAATCACTTGCTTATGTGTTTATACATACAGGCAAAAATGAGCATGCACTTCTCCCGCAAAAAAAAAATGGCAGTAAGAATGGAACTTACTGAATCACAACCAACGACGATTAATCCCAAAGGTCAGACCGCTATACTTAGGTAGTTACTTGAAACAGGTTCAATCGTAAGGTATACTTACCTTGACAGGCGATGTAAGCAACGGCTTTTGTGATAGACAACGGAGAGGATGATGGCAGCGCTCGCATGCGATGGACTGGATCTAGATGGCACAGAGCTTCAGGTCCGTAGGAAGGGACTGATGACTTACAATCCAACGCAGCAGTGGTCTCGTGTTTTACGGGGAAAGAGGCGAGATAAGGAGAGCTTGCCGTGGCGGCTATGACGCAGTCTCATAGCAACAATGATGGGATGGCAAAGCGAAGGTGGAATCAAATTGTATGGCGTGGGACCTTTTATGGTATTGGATGAAAGGAGCTCGGATGGCACGAGGGAAGGGGCTCAGCAGGTTCAGGTGAGGAGCAAAGGACGTTGGAGTACGGTGCGGTGGTGGCCTACTGGGCGAAACGCCAGAGGATTTAAATGACAACGGGGAGGAGTGGCGGTGGATGCTATAGTAGAGAGCGGTGGGGAGTGGCGGCAACGTTCGGTGGAAAGGAACGGTGAAGAGGGCGGATCGATTTTCTCGGTGGAGGCCATCAGCGGTGATGGAACGATGGAGCCAAGATTTAGGGATTTTCTTTTTAGGGGAAAGAAGAGTTATTCTCCAGATGGGCGGGGGAAAATAAATAGACGAAGAGGGTAGTGTTAACCAATGTTACCGTAACCGAACCGTAGATCAAACCGCGCAGCTTCAAGGTTTAAGGTTTTGACGGTCGAACCGGTTGAACCGTTAGAACCGCGCTATGATAATTTTTTGTTTTAAACGTAATAATTTTGGTGTTAAAGTTAGCACAACAAATTGTTTTAGAATTAGACCATGAAGAAAACTATTTATTAAGAAAATATGTTAAAAGATTTGATAGCAATAATAATAATTATTTTATACATAATATATAATTAAGATTATGCTGATTTAGTGAAAGCAGCACACATTTTTAGCATGCAGTACCCTGCAATTTGGGTACAAATGCAATATATTTCAAGCTTCAAGTCCCACATCGGCTGCAAAGCAAAGGACCAAAGAATATTTTCCTATATAATAACCTCAGGTCTACCATATCCCCAACAACGTGGCAGTCCTTCAGAAAATGAGTGGACGTTTCATTTAATGCATGTTAAGCCATGTTAAAATTTTACGGTTTATTAACGGTTCAACCTGGGTTTTTGCGGTTCTTTGCATATCACGGTTTGAACTTGCTCCGTGCCGTATTGGTTTGCGGTTCACGGTTAACTGCGGTTCGACCACGGTCCGGTCCGGTTATGATAACTGTGGTGTACACAAACGAAAGAGGGCGTGTTCAAGAAGAATCCCGAACCCGGTTCTAAGGGTGCGTTCTTAACGAACGTGAACGTGGCATTTGAGCGTGGTACTATAGCGAAGGGGAATTGTGTTTTTAGCTACGAACGGGGTATTTAAGCGTGGTATTTAATTGTTAAATTAATGGTTTTGATTTAATTAAATTCTAATTGCATCAAACAAAACGACAACATATTTCATAAAATAAACGACAATGTTTTTCATAAAACATAGCAAACACACCAAGACTGGAACTAAAACAAGTACATGAAAATCTAAAATAAACGACGATGAGGTAACTGACTCAACTCCGCTGAAATAAACCCACATATGCCCTCATCGCTAAGCTCCTGAACAATATCCACATTCCTCTCATCATTGCGGAAAATCGTCAGAATCTCCCAAAGGTCTGCACGCGTACCCGATCTCTGAAGAAGCTCCAAGCAACGAGCAGCAAGCTGTCTCGTATCGTCGGTCATAAACGAGCTGGCACGTGCTGCCTGTCTGCGCCTAGAGGGCTGACCAGAAGGGGGATCGCCCGAAGCCATCCAACCGGTATAGAAACCCACGTCGGCAGGGGAGAAAGAAGCAGCTGGCACAGGCGCTGGTGGAGGTGCTGGTGCAGTAGGAGGTGCAACCGGAGGAATCGGATACGCACAAGTATCTTTCCGCAAACAACCCTCGAACATAATGTCCTGCTCTCGAAACTTCATCGGCGAGTGCTTCCTAAATTTTCTGAATCGTCTGCCACCGCCGGTACTTCAAAATTTATCAGGACCGTCTAGATAATCGAACTCTGCATTCCATACACCCCCAGGTGTTCTAAGCAGCATGTCCCAATCACGAAAAGCTCGCTTCATGTTGTCCCATTTGTTTTTAATCTGGTTTTCTGTGAACTCCAGATTAAAACGGTTGTTCATTGTTGTTGCGACTGTTGCGTAGAACCCACTGACGCTTGTATCGCGCTCCGCTATGAACTCAACGCAAACATATATGAAAGTGGACTCCCGGTCGTCCGTCCAATTCGCAAATGGCTGCGAGGTAGCAGTGGTGGAAGTGGAAGCCATCTGCGTAAACAAAAAAAATTCAAAAAAAATCAAAAAAAATATATATGGTAGAGAATTGAAAAATAAACTCAACTATGAAAAAATTTCCGTTTTTGCAGCTCGAAATTGCTCAAAAAATTCGAAATACGGGGTAAAATGGGAGAGGTTTCGAGTTGGAATGGGGAGGAAAAGGGGGGGTCCGTTCTTATAGCCAGCGAAATGATATGTTCGAAAATTAACCGTTCGCGTCCGACGCGTCGGACGCCAACAGTTACTTTTCCAACGTTCGAGAATCGTGGAATCTGGAAGGGGTAAAATGTGCTAGCGTCGGACGCCAAAAAAAAATGAGCGTGCCAAATTTTGGCTGCGAACGCACCCTAATTTACGCGTGCAAGAAGAATTCAGAACCAATTTTACACGTGCAAGCAATCTCATCCAATTTTCAGCATTGACCCGTGTGCGAAGCACGGGTTCTGAACTGGTTTTTGTTAACAACGTTAACTACGGCAAAATATTTACACCGTGGTTAAAAAATCAAAATCATATTTGTTTTAAAAGTAAATACTACAATCATAAATGGATCGGCGTCCAAATCCCAAAAACAAACATTTAATCTCAACGACTAAAACTTAATTTAATTTATTTTTTAAACGACAAAACTTTCTGAGCTAATACAACCCCCCTTCCAAAAATCAGGGTTGTTACATCTAATGTGAATAAACCTACTCTCCCAAAACAGGTGAATGTCTAGTGAGACCATGTCATTTAGCAGATCAGGTTTCCCTCTTACTAGTATCTTGATATATAATACCCAAATATCGTGCTCCATCACTCATAATGGTTAGAACAGTAAATTATAATTATGTGGAAATGTGCATTATAAGGCGGATTCTTCATCCATATTTTCCTAACTAACCATCTTAATGGTTTATGATTAACTATTGTATTAACAAGTTACTCACTTCTCTACATGTAAACTACTTGGGTTTCAGATACCCATCCCATAATATATATGGATTTTAACGTATTGAAGATTCCAGTAATAAAAACTAAACATATCATATTAAGCTTGAGCCCTTCTAATAGGTTAATGATGTTGATTTGTGTGTTTTATTGTGAAGTACTTCATCATCATTATTTTGCATGTTCGATTTTTCATTGATCAAAATCAAAGATTCAACATTCTCCCCTTTTGATAATGATAACTTCATAGGCATTTGAATAATGTCATGACATTTCTCTTCTTGAATTTTGTATTTGTCTTATTGAAGAAAAATAGTGCTTCCCTTGAGTTTGTGCTTTCTTTGAACAATTTATGCTTTTCCATTAGTTAAATTGACTTCTCCCCCCAAAATACTATTATCCTACATACAACAAGAATATCTTTATTCTCCTTTTCATTGATAGAAAATAGAATTGATACAAAAGATGATGGCACCCCAAATAGTGAGCACCCCTTTAGCCTCCCACTTTTCCACCACTCATTTCCCGCTAACTCTCATTCTCTCTCCTTCCACTAACTCTCTCACTCCCCACTCACTTTTTTTTATTATAAATGAGACGCTGAAATTCGGGTGCAAATGGGGGCTGAAATTCAGGGGGGGCTCCCTAATCCTATCCCTATATGGGCAAGCGTTCGGTTGCACCCCTAAAATAGAGCACCCCAAATGCCCCCTTGTAACGCCCGACCCCTAAACACATGCTAACTAAGAGCAACACTAAGTATTACTGTTGGAAAGCACGGAGAATGAGACTCGATAGGGCTAAAAGTTGTACTCATTCCCTTAAACGAACATTGACACGAGAATTTTTAAAATTTCTCAACTTAGCATTCGTGCTCAGTATAAGTTCAAAGCAATGGTATAAGGAAATTTCTCAAGTTACATAGTACAAAATATAATAGCATCAAGCGCAGCACAAAAACAACAGCAGAATACATAATACATATCATAATAGAGATGTCCAAATACATAGTCCATCATACATAATATCACTTCCCAAAATACATAATAGTGTACAAACCATAATACTACACGCTACAGATAGTCTAAATCTACATAGTCCAAAACCCCAAAACATGGAAAAAGATAAGAGTAACGCCGCAGTCCACGCAAACCTAATCTGCCAACAATCCTCAGCCTGACCCGAGGATTGTTTTAACAAAACAAATCACACGGGTCAGACTATGTCTAGTGTGAGTGAAGTAAGTATCTATGGACATCAAATAATTTAACAAAGAAGTAAAGGTGCTACATGTATAAGTCAATATGAGGCATATGAATGTTACAATATATGAACAATTTAGCATCTCACATTAATATGCCATAATCTCAAGCATCGGTATTGTATGTAAAGCAATACAATACCAAAACAATTATCATATGTAAAGCAATATGACAATATATAAAAAATAAGATTAAAGGTCACAGGTATTGTATGTAAAGCAATACAATACCAAACAATTATCATATGTAAAGCAATATGATAATATAAAAAATAAGATTAAAAGGCACAGGTATTGTATGTAAAGCAATATAATACCAAAACAATTATCATATATAAAACAATATGATAATATAATACTGGGTTTCCAAATTAACTTGGGTAATATGCCAACCTTATTCAAATAAATAAGAGGGTAATAAAGAATTATGGGAACTACGGGATAAATATAATATGACTCATAACAGATACCAAATAAACAGACGCTAGTATTGTAAAATCACAGTGGTAGAGCTCGAGCGCGCGCGGAGACATCAGCACCGTAACCTACTCATAACGCCATAACGACACCTGGCGATCAACCCAGGATAACCAAGACGTTCTAAGGTGAAGGTCGTATGCTACCCGTTCACGACACTACACGTGGCACACCCACGCCTCCATCTGATGTAGTCCGTAACCCGCCGATCGGGAATCCCGATCAAACAACAAAATTGCCCAATGTAGAAGACCGTTTGACCTTTGGTGGTAAGTGGGCGAAATTCAAAACCACTGTGATTCAGGTAGCGAACCTGAATCAGGTCGACCAAGATGGAGTTTTGGCCCATTGGTACAACAGAGTCCAATCTATCCCAATCCCAAAATCAAAAGTATTTTTAATATATTATTTTGTAAATTCATGCCTTAAAAATTCATAGTGTTTATAAGACCAAAACACTATATAAAACAGGTCATGGAAATATTCATAAAAGTTTTATAAAACCCAGTATACTTTGCAAAAAGGTTGACAATGCATGTCCATAGATGGTTACACTGCCGTTTCGTTCTAATATACAAGTACCCCATAGTACTTATGTATTATAACAAAACATACGCACTGTTTAGCATGTTTAACTTGTTTGGAATTAATAAAAATATTCGACCATTTAATTTATATATTAACAAAATTTTCGTTGTAGGAAAACAAAACTTTAAAAATAAAATAATTTACCACTGTAAATCATGTAATTTTTTTTTTTAATGAAGATCTTATTTTAAACCAAAAATAAATGTAAGGTTTTTTTTCTCTTTTTTTTCCTTTTTCAATGGAACCGAAGTTTAGCAAAGAAATGTAGGTTTGTTCATCAAAGTTTATTAATGTACTTCTCTTTGAAGCAATTAAGCAAGCATTTTGCATGCATCAAAATTACATGCATACAATAACCTTCACTACATAACATTTTCTTTCAACCAATTTGCAACAAATTCAATTAGGTAAAGATCAACCACAAAAGGGGAGGAGCCAATATATAACTACGAAAAGGTTTTGACCTTTTCTCCTACATGCATACCCAAATCAACCAAAAAGAGGAGAAAGATTGAAACTTCACTCACCTCCAACACCAAAAATGCTATTTTGAAGCCCTATAACAGCTAGCTTTTGATTGCAATCCTCTTCTTTCCAATTCAAACAAAAATGAAAAAAACCCTAAATAACAATTCATAGAAAGACAAAGAAGAAGATGAAATAAGATTAGATTTAGGGATACTTACTGAATTGGGAACCTTCTGTTATATTCAATTTGATATAAAAACTTGTTTGAATAGCAAAGATTAAGGATGAGAGAAAGATTTTAGCTATCTGTTTTGTTTTTTTCTATGGTTGTTTCTGAATAAGAAGGAAAATACGTACTGTTCTTAATCGGGAGAAAAGGAGGGTGTGGTCTTTTTATTCTAAAGCCCCTCTCTAGATCCTTCCTATGAAATATCTCTCTTTAGTTTATTATTTTCCCCCTTCTTATTATTTTTATTTCTCCTATGCAACACTATCATTACACTTCGTCTCTTATGAGATATTTTTGATTTTCCCACTTATTTAATTTGTTTCTAGAGATCTCCTACATAATGAAAGAAAATAATATTTGTTATTTTTTTAATAATCTTTTCTTTTTATGAAAAATGGACACAAAATTCTTTTTACCTTACATTGCACACATTTTCAACATTATGTGAACTTCTTTTTTTTTTCCATAACTTGAAAACAACGAGAAAAATTTATTCTTTTATATTATTTAAATATTACAGATTGAAATAAACATGCTTTATGAAATCAATCAAATTTTTCCACTAAATTTGCGCTTTTCCTTTTAAAATTGTTATTTAATCAAAACAATAAACTTTACCATTGTTACAACAAAACGTGCAACATTTTACATCAACTACATACGCCCAATAATTCATAAAACATGAATTTTCCTCTCATCCCAAAATTATATGTTTTGCTTTTATCTATTTATTTATTTATTATTACATTTATTTTTCCTCTAAATTACCAAATCAATTTGTTGATTTCCAACTCAATATCCCTAAGAAAGTGGGTTGTTACAGACTTCCCCCTTACAAAAATTGTGTCCTCGACAATTTCTACATAAGGGATACATCTGTAACAAAATTATAGATTCAACTCAAAATAACAGGACATACCTTACTCAAGCGCCAAACAATTTGGGGTAATGCCTATGCATGGACTCTTGTGTTTCCCAAGTGCAGTCTTTTGGATTACTTGACCACTGCATCTTGACTAAAGGAACCACTTTACTATGAAGCTTCTTCGTCTCAGAGGCAATAATACGAATAGGCTCTCGAGTAAAAGTCATGTTAGGAGCGATCTCAATCTGCTGCAACTGCTTCGGCTCTATGACCTCTTCGGAGTCCCTTAAACACTTCCTTAAGTGAGACACATGGAAGACGTTGTGCACACTCGATAAGTGTTCGGGTAAGGCAACTCTATAGGCAAGTTTTCCAATTCGCTCCACAATAGGATAAGGGCCAATAAATCTCAGAGCAAGCTTACCAGTCTTACTGAACCTCATTACTCCTTTTAAAGGAGTAACCTTCACGAATACTTGATCCCCAACACTGAACTCCAAGTCCTTTCTTCGACGATCTTCTAATTAGGTCCACCTTCTCAGAAGCTTCACGCACAGTGTTGGGACCAAGCACCAACCTATCCCCAGTCTCAAGCCAGCACGAAGAAGATCTACAGGGTCTTCCATACAATGCTTCAAAAGGAGCCATGCCTATACTGGACTGAAAGCTATTGTTATATGCAAACTCGACCAAGTACAGGTGGTCCTCCCAAGACCCGCCAAAATCAAGGATACAAGTACACAACAAATACTCCAATATCTTGTTAACCCGCTCAGTTTGCTCATCGGACTGAGGATGATATGCTGAGCTGATATTCAACTTCGTCCCTAAAGCAGACTGCAAGCTTCTCCAGAATCCACTAGTAAATAGTGGGTCCCTATCACAAACTATAGCACTAGGTACACCATGAAGACGAACAACTTCCTTCACATATAGCTTTGCCAAATAAGGAGCGGTTCTTTTCGACTTGACTGAGATAAAATGGGAAGATTTAGTCAAACGATCCACTACTACCCATATGCTATCATGCCCCTGCTTTGATCTTGGCAACCCATCAATGAAGTCCATGGATACCTAATCCCATTTCCATAGCGGAATCTCTAATGGCTGAAGAAGAGCGCTAGGCTTTTGGTGCTCGCACTTTACCAATTGGCAGGTAATACAATTCTTCACATACTCGCCTATATCGCGCTTCATTCCTTCCCAGTAATATAGACGTTTCATGTCCATATACATCTTACTGCCACCAGGGTGAATGGTACATCGAGAAGTACGGCAATCGCTCATCATCTCAAGCCTAAGACCTGCAACATTAGGTACAAAAATCCTGCCCTTCTTCCTTAAACATCCTTGAGCATCCAACTCAAATCCTTTCAAATCATCAGCATCATCTCCATTCTTCAGCCGATGAATACGCTCTAAAGCAGTAGGATCTTCCATCTGAGCATGAGAAATCCTATCCATTAGGCTCGGTCTCATAACCATATTGGCCAACATCCTTCCAGGGCTATGAGTGGGCATATTACAATAGATTCCACTAGAATCCAACACCTCCAAGTCTCGCTATTCGGCTATCATTATTGATACAACTGTTTGATGCTTACGACTGAGAGCATCCGCTACACGATTACCTTTCCCAGGTGTATACTGAATATCGAAATCGTATGCTGCCAAAAACTCCAACCATCTTTGCTGGCGCATATTTAGCTCTTTTTGAGTAAAGAGGTATTTCAAGGACTTATGGTCAGTATAAAGGACAAACCTCTTACCCATAAGATAATGTCGCCATAGCTTCAAAGAAAAAACTACAGCTTCTAGCTCTAAATCATGAACAACATATCTAACCGCATTGGGTCTTAATTGTCTAGATGCGTAAGCCACGACTCTTCCCTTCTGCATAAGCACAACACCCAATCCAGACCCACAAGCATCAGTATACACCACAAGATCTTGATTTCCTTCTGGAATCACCAAAACTGGTGCATTAGTGAGCATCTCCTTCAACTTAGAGAAAGCTTCTTCACACTTATCTGTCCACTCAAACTTTGCACCCTTCTTCGTCAGTCTTGTCAAAGGAGTGACAATCTTCGAATAATCCTTAACAAAGCGATGATAATACCCTGCTAGACCTAGGAAGCTTCGAATCTCTGTAACAGTCTCAGGCCTTTTCCAATTCTGAATTGCTTCAATCTTAGAAGGATCCACAGCTAGACCGGCTTCGGATATAATATGGCCCAAGAACTTTACCTCCTTCTGCCAAAAGTGGCACATGGAAAACTTTGCTTTCAGCTTATGTTCCCTCAAAGTCTCCAAAACAATTCTCAAATTACCTTCATGCTCTTGCTCAAACTTGGAATATACTAATATATCATCAACGAAGACCAAGATGAATCTGTCAAGATAGCTTCTGAACACTCTATTCATCAGGTCTACAAAGTATGCAGGAGCATTCGTAAGCCCAAATGGCATTACCAACCATTCATAAGAGCCATATCGAGTGCGAAAGGCAGTGGGAGGGATGCTGTCTTCCGCTACTCGCAACTGATGGAATCCAGTGGCTAAGTCAAGCTGGGAAAAGACTTTTGCTCCACTTAACTGATCAAAAAGATCATCAATACGAGGGAGTGGATACTTATTCTTTACCGTCAGCTCATTAAGCTTTCTATAATCAATGTACAAGCGGAGAGAGCCGTCAACCTTCTTTACAAAGACTGTTATGGCTCTCCAAGGAGAGCTACTCGATCGGATGAACTGCTTCCCTTCCAACTCAGTCAACTGCTTCCGAAGCTCCTCCATCTCAACACGAGGCATACGATTAGGAGGTCTACTGGCTGGTTGGGCTCCAAGGATAAGATCTATACGGAACTCCACAGCCCTCTTAGGCGGCAAGCCGGTAACAGGCTCAAACACATCACCAAAATCCTTGACAACAGTAACTCTAGCTATCTCCTCATCTTCTCGTGACTCAATGGAATAGAGAGAACCATGACTATTAGGGCCTTGCATATCAAGTGTTATATTAACAAGCCCTTTGAAAGAGGGGTGTTTCAAAGTAACAACTCTGTCTAAGCAAGAAAGATGAGCCTCATATCGCTCCAACCAATCCATCCCAAGATAATATCAAAGCCAAGACACTCAAATACATGCAAGTCACACGAAAAAGGAAGTCGTCCTAAGAATATCTCAAGGTTCTTGCACAACATTCCAAGTGTTGCGGACCCGCCAATGGGATTCGCAACCCTTAGAGATGTGACAAGATAAACTACATCCAAAGCATATCTATCAACTAAATCTTTAGATATAAAGGAGTGTGATGCACCGGTGTCCAAAAGTATGCAAATGAAAGTATCTCTAAATGGGATTGTTCCTTCCATTACTTTCTTTCCTTTCCTTTGGCTTGGACCCGGATTTCCCTCCATGACATGCATCCTAGCTGCTTGCTTTTTCTTTGTGAGTTGCGGACACTCGTTTCTTAGATGACCAATCTGGTGACACTCATAACACTCCCTTTGAGGATAGACATTAGCAAAATGCCCCTTTGCTCCACACTTATAGCATTCTACTCCACCTTTAGCTTGATTTTGTGAGCCTGAAGCTTGACCCTTCTTTTGCTTCTTTTGAGAATTCTGCTTCTTCTTTGGAAAAAATGGAGCTTTCCTCTTAGGTGCATCATCATCTCTTTCGCAACACAGGTCCTCGTACCTCAAAGCCAGATCCACGACCTCATCAAAAGTAGAACGAAGCTGAGTCAAGAGCTGTTCCCTTAGCTTCCTACGAAGACCATCTACAAATTTCTGATTCTTTTTGAACTGGATGTTGATCAAGTCTGCACCATACTTAGAGAGGGAATTGAAGGTATTGACGTACTCCTGAACTGACATATCCCTCTGCTTAAGCTCAATAAATCTACGAGTAAGGATGGCCTTCTCTGCCTCTGGAACGAACCTCAACTCAAATCATTCCCTAAATCTTTCCCATGTAAGCTCTTCCTCTCCCCTCTCAGCATTCATAATGTCAAACCAATCAGCGGCATTGCCTTGGAGGAAGCTAGAAGCAATCTCGACCTTTTGATGATCAACCACACCCATATGCCCAAAAACACGCTCATAGGTCTTAAGCCAGGCCTGAACTTCAACAACACCTTCTTTCCCAAGGAAAGGCTTCCCTCCAAGGCTCGTAAAGTCCTTACACATATGAGCGAAATCGGCTCTAGGAGCAGCATTAGGAGCGGGTGCGGCTTGAGGCATGTTTCGCATCAACTCCAACCACTGCTCCATCGTCAAACGGGGAGGTCTTCCAGCCATCTTTCTCACTACTCTGCATATAGTGAGATATAACATTAAGCTAGAATTAAAATAATACTCACACTAGAATGCTAAAAGATTGGGGTCTCGGTTCAGGTATGTACAACTATTATTATATGATGGGAGTGATACTGTAAAATAAACAGACATGTATGATGTTTCTACTGTCTTGTGCTAATCCACGTTCTAATTATATTTTGTACTATGTTCGACCTGGGCTCTGATACCAACAATGTAACACCCGACCCCTAGACCCATGCTAACCAAGAGCAACACAAAGTATTACTGTTGGAAAGCACGGAGAATGGGACTCGATATGGCTAAAAGTTTTACTCATTCCCTTGAACAAACACTGGCACGAGAATTTTTAAAATTTCTCAACTTACCATTCGTGCTCAGTATAAGTTCAAAGCAATGGTATAAGGAAATTTCCCAAGTTATATAGTACAAAATATAAAAGCATCAAGCGCAGCACAATAACAACAGCAGAATACATAATACATATCATAATAGAGATGTCCAAATACATAGTCCATCATACATAATATCACTTCCCAAAATACATAATAGTGTACATACCATAATACTACACGCTACTGATAGTCTGAAGCTGCATAGTCCAAAGCCCCAAAACATGGAAAAAGATAAGAGTAACGCCGCAGTCCACGCAAACCTGACCTGCCAACAATCCTCAGCCTGACCCGAGGATTGTTTTAACAAAACAAATCACACGGGTCAGACTATGTCTAGTGTGAGTGAAGTAAGTATCTATGGACATCAAATAATTTAACAAAGAAGTAAAGGTGCCACATGTATAGGTCAACATGAGGCGTATGAATGTTACAATATATGAACAATTTAGCATAGTCATCGCATTAATATGCCATAATCTCAGGCATCGGTATTGTATGTAAAGCAATACAATACCAAAACAATTATCATATGTAAAGCAATATGATAGTATATAAAAAATTAGATTAAAGGTCATAGGTATTGTATGTAAAGCAATACAATACCAAGCAATTATCATATGTAAAGTAATATGATAATATAAAAAGTAAGATTAAAAGGCATAGGTATTTTATGTAAAGCAATACAATACCAAAACAATTATCATATATAAAACAATATGATAATATAATACTGGGTTTCCAAATTAACTTGGGTAATAAGCCAACCTTATTCAAATAAATAAGAGGGTAATAAAGAATTATGGGAACTACGGGATAAATATAATATGACTCATAATAGATACCAAATAAACATATGCTAGTATTGTAAAATCATAGTGGTAGAGCTCGAGAGCGCGCGGAGACATCAGCACCGTAACCTACTCATAACGCCATAACTACGCTTGGCGATCAACCTAGAATAACCAACACGGTCTAAGGCGAAGGTTGTATGCTACCCGTTCACGACACTACACGTGGCACACCTACGCCTCCATCTGATGTAGTCCGTGACCCGCCGATCGGGAATCCCAATCAAACAACAAAATTGCCCAATGTAGCAGACCGTTTGACCTTTGGTGGTAGGTGGGCGAAATTTAAAACCACCGTGATTCAGGTAGCGAACCTGAATCAGGTCGACCAAGATGGAGTTTTGGCCCATTGGTACAACAGAGTCCAGTCTATCTCAATCCCAAAATCAAAAGTATTTTAATATATTATTTTGTAAATTCATGCCTTAAAAATTCATAGTGTTTATAAGACCAAAACACTATATAAAACAGGTCATGGCAATATTCATAAAAGTTTTATAAAACCCAATATACTTTGCAAAAAGGTTGACAACGCATGTCCATAGATGGTTACACTGCCGTTTCGTTCTAATACACAAGTACCCCATAATACTTATGTATTATAACAAAACATAAGCATTGTTTAGCATGTTTAACTTGTTTGGAATTAATAAAAATATTTGACCATTTAATTTATATATATTAATAAAATTTTCATTGTAGGAAAACAAAACTTTAAAAATAAAATACTTTACCATTGTAAATCATGCAATTATTTTTTTAATGATGATCTTATTTTAAACCAAAAATAAATATAAGTTTTTTTCTCTCTCTCTCTCTCTTTTTTTCCAATGGAACCGAAGTTTAGCAAAGACATGTAGGTTTGTTCATCAAGGTTTATTAATGTACTTCTCTTTGAAGCAATTAAGCAAGCATTTTGCATGCATCAAAATTACATGTATACAATAACCTTCACTACATAACATTTTCTTTCAACCAATTTGCAACAAATTCAATTAGGTAAAGATTAACCACAAAAGGGGAGGAGCCAATATATAATTACGAAAAGGTTTAGACCTTTTCTCCTACATGCATACCCAAATCAACCAAAAAGAGGAGATAGATTGAAACTTCACTCACCTCCAACGCCAAAAATGCTATTTTTGAAGCTTTATAACAGCTTGCTTATGATTGCAATCCTCTTCCTTTCCAATTCAAACAAAAATAAAAAAACTCCTAAAGAACAATTCATAGAAAGACAAAGAAGATGATGAAATAAGATTATATTTAGGGATACTTACTAAATTGGGAACCTTCTGTTATATTCAATTTGATATAAAAACTTGTTTGAATAGCAAAGATTAGGGATGAGAGTAAGATTTTAGTTTTCTGTTTTGTCTTTTTCCACGGTTGTTTCAGAATGAGAAGGAAAATACGTATTGTTCTTAATCGGGAGAAAATGAGGGTGTGGTCTTTTTATTCTAAAGCCCCTCTCTAGATCCTTCCTATGAAATATCTCCCTTTAGTTTATTATTTCCCCCTTCTTATTATTTTTATTTTTATTTCTCCTATGCAACACAATCATTACACTTTGTCTCTTATGAGATATTTTTGATTTTTCCACTTATTTAATTTGTTTCCAGAGATCTCCTACATAATGAAAAGAAAATAAAATTTGTTATTATTATTATTATTTTAATAATCTTTTCTTTTTATTATTATTTTAATAATCTTTTCTTTTTATTTTCTTTTTATGAAAAATGGACACAAAATTCTTTTTACCTTACATTGCACACATTTTCAATATTATGTGAACTTCCCTTTTTTTCATAACTTGTAAACAACGAGAAAACTTTATTTTTTTATATTATTAAAATATTACACATTGAAATAAACATGTTTTATGAAATCAATCAAATTTTTCCACTAAATTTGCGCTTTTCCTTTTAAATTGTTATTTAATCAAAACAATAAACTTTAACATTGTTACAACAAAACGTGTAACATTTTACATCAACTACATACGCCTAATAATTTATAAAACATGAATTTTCCTCTCATCCCAAAAATATATGTTTTGCTTTTATCTATTTATTTATTTATTTATTATTACATTTATTTTTCCTCTAAATTACCAAATCAATTAGTTGATTCCTAATTCAATATCCCTAAGAAAGTGGGTTGTTACACCCATGATTTCCAACACCCGTTTATATCAAAGAATGTGAGTGGGAAGTGAGAGAGTGAGTGGAAGGAGAGAGAAGGGGAAATACTTGGTGGAGATTGAGGGGCATTTGGGGTGCTGTACTGTTTAGGGTGCTCTTGAACCTGCCTCAAAGATGATATATATATATATATATATATATATATATATATAAGGAGGGTTATACAGCACCCATTTTCCATGGCACCCCATTTGCAGCTCTATATTAGCCACACATTTATGTTTAAATAAGTTAGTAGGGGAGAGAGAATTAGTGCGAAGAGAGAGAAATGGGATTGTGTGGTGGAAATCAGGGGGCTAAATGGGTGCTACACTATTTAGGGTGCTCTTGATCCTAGCTATATATATGTATATCCATACATATACATATACATATATATATATATATATATATATATATATATTTGTGTGTATGTATAGGGCAGGTTCAATGGCACCCCAAATAGTGAGCACCCCTTTAGCCTGCCACTTTTCCACCACACATTTCCTCCCTCTCTCATTCCACTCATTCTCTCACCTCCCACTCACTTTCCATTCACTTTTTTTAATATAAATGAGTGGCTGAAATTGGGGTGCAAATGGGAGGCTAAAATTCATGGGGGCTCCCTGATCCTATCCCATATATATATATATTATATATATATATATAAGAATGATCATTCACAAAAATAGTTATATGCATAATTTAACACTGAATTATGAAATATAGATGAAACAAAATATGAGTTTATAAATAAGATGTTCATACCAAGCACGAGGTGCTTGCTATAAACCGTATAATTCCTTTTTAGTTTATACACATTATTCAAGTATATTTTACGTGAAAATAAAGGAGTTTATTCAAAATATACAATTTCTTTTGTAAAGCTATTTGAAAATGAACTTTTTACATTCATTTAATATAATTCAAAATTACGACAATAAGAACAAGTAATATTATTTTTATTGCTTTTAATCGAGGACATGATCAAACATTTCTTCATAGCCTATTCCTTCTTCTTAGTTATAACCTTGAGCAGCTATCTAACTTTGCTACGAGTTATGTTTCCTTGTTCATCCGCTTTATTTTTGAAAACTCATTTTGTACTAATGATGGTTTGATCATTTGGTCTAGGAACTATGTCCAAACTTCATTTTTTTTTCAAATTGGTTTAGCGTATCTTGCATAGCTAAGATCTAGGGGTAATCAATTGAAGCTTCTTTTTTGTTCTCAGGTCTAATCATTTTTGTGAAGACCGGACTGCAGATCAAACCGTGATCGTCTAGGATTGAAGGTTATTATAGTTGAATGGGTTGAACCATTAGAACCACGCTTGTTAAATTTTATGTATTTTGACTTAATACAACATTATTAAAGGATATATAATTAACTAATAAATTAAACCAAACAAAATAAAAGGGATAAAAGGGGCATAGTGTAAAATATCCCTAACTTGTAGCTTCGTTGTTTACTTTCGTCCTCCTCAGTCTAAAGCTGATCTGTAAATCTGCAAAAAAATTCATTAAATTTCAAAATTATTAAGATTTCAGTCTCAACTTTCATGATTTGAACAGTTTTCGTATGAATTTGTTAGGCTGAGTGTAACAACCTGAAGTTTTGGATTTTTTTAAATAATTATTTAATCAAAGAATTAAGTTTTCAAAATAAATTAAAAGTTAATTTATTATTGTTTTGTTTGAAACAAATGAATTGGATACTTATGTAGAAACATGAATAGGGACGATTTAACGTTGAAAATTAAATAGTTATTAATAAAGAACATAATTGTGCGTTAACATGATTTATATTATTATTCAAAATTGAGTCCATTGTTAAAGTATAAATTTAAATAATAAACTTTTAATATTGAGAAATACGTTTGCCAAAATTTTGATATGAAACTTTTCTAAAAAAGTTAATTTTGTGAAACTTTGTCAAATTGTGAACTTGAATTAAATTTCAAAAGTTTGAAATTTTGAATTTTTATGATTCAACTTTGAATTTTGTGTTGTCTAACTTTTGTTATTTCGTTAAAACCATTTTTATTTAATCCTAATATGATTTTTCTCAGTGAAAATCGCACAAAACAAATAGTGCTTGTGTGATTTTTGCTGTTACACTATTTCTGAATAATTTATTTTATTCTTCCTTTATCTTCTTAGGAAATCTTTGCCACCTCATACCTCATTAATATTTGCTTTTGAATTTTAAGAGACTTAGGTAAGTTATGTATGTGTTTTCTTTCTTAGCACTCCTTGTTTCTTTTTCACCGGCCTTATGTACTAATTTTGAGCAACCCTCTCAACAACTAAGTGATCCATTCGTGGAATACAGAGACTAGATTCGTTGAAGTAATGAATCTCTTGATATGAGGGCCCATTACTTCAGTTTCTATAATGAGAAATTATTTAATTATTTTATAGCCAGAAACTTAGGTGGTTCTCGGAAAAAACAAAAAAAATTATCCCTAAAGTCGAGATAAAAGATATGTATAAACCAATGCTTCCACAGATTCGATCGTTGTTTACAATTATAGTTTTCACATCTATTCGTTTGATCGGGTGGGATCATTTACCATACCATAAAAATAATTAATGAAAATAAGTTGATTCAAGTTTCTATTTCTTCACAATTTTCACTGCCAAATAACCAATTTAATCTCGAGGTAAGGAATAACTAGTTACACCAAAAAATGCAGTCAATACAGCCAGAACCACAGCTGTAGTCCAAGTTAATTTGCAGGGTTTTTAAAACCTGCCTACAAGATACACATGAAATATGTGCAGAATCATCATTAGAATTAGCACACATGCCGACCATAAATGAACTGATCGAATAAACCAACCAAAGTTAGCTTCAGTCATTATGTATTGAACAGAGGAAAAGGCCTTTGTAACAGTTGGACGATAGTAAAAAGTCATAGCAAAACCCGTAGATACTTGTACTAAAAAAAAGTAAGCATGATAATCTCTCCTTCCTCTACAAATCCTTCTTCCTAAATTTTTTTGTGGCCTCTCTCTCCATTTAGATTCACAAATCAAAACAAATTCCTAGATCTCTAATCCTTTCTCCATTCCTAGAAATCTCTAAACCTAGAAATCCTAAATCTTAGATCCATTTTCTCTTGAAACCCCTTGTTTCGCCCTTTTTAGCAACAAACATACCACTAACCACCCACCCAGCCACCACCTAGTCCTTATGCCAACAAACCAGCGTCCGGAACCATCTAAGCCTTGTAGTACTCGCTGGTCACACCACCCATCCATGACACTAACCCTAAACCCACAAACCAAACCCTATTACACATGTTTCTATTCTTTTTTCCTTCATATTTTGCACTAGCTTCCAGTCGCCATAGCTTGCTCATAGGTAACCTGAATCTACTTTTTCTTTTCTTAGATTAGGTGAAATTTAACGAGCTACAATTTTCATATTTACAACTGTTCTAGATTTTTGGGTTTCTATCTTGAAATCACGAATTTTCTAGACTTATTTTCGGATCCAGGTTTCTAACCAAAAAATGGCCTATCACTGTTTTATCCTTTTCTCGCTAAAAATAATCTAAATCCTATTTTTCGTTTTTTAAAAAGAATAGGAAAGAATTTCTTAAAAATTTTCTATGACGAGCTTTTCAAATTCCATGGTTAGCATATCCAAGAAACTATTTTAAAATTATCCAAAATCTAGTTTTTGTCATAATATATTAAAGTAATAAGGTGAATATGCTAATATTTTAAGGGACTTTACTGCAATTTACATGGCATGTAGACTCTATAAATAATGAGGTTGTTTACATTGTATTGTCCACCTGAATCAATAGAAATGAAAAGTCTCTCCCTAATATCTTATGTTCTCTCTAATAGTTTCTCCTCTTTTATCTATTTTGTTTCATTTTATAACATGTTATCATTTCGATTTCTTATATAAAGTGCCTTCTTTTTATGATTTATATGCTGCTACTATTTATTTATAAATACACTTCATGATCTTACAATTTTGTGTTTCAATCAGGTTTGCTTATTGCAATACACGTTTGATGAATAAGACAAGTTTCAGTACAACAACACCATGCAGGATGTAAATGTACTCATCTTGAGGTATGTCAGGATTTTCATTACAAGAATACTTAGAAAGTATATCAAGATTTTCATAACAGCAACACTAAGAGGAAGTTATATACTCATCTTGAAGTATACCAAGAGTTTCAGTAAAACAATACTTAGAAGTGTTGGAGAATGAAGTTTTAATGACAACAACCTTATTTCTATATTAATTGATAATAAAATATAAACAAACACTTTTGTCTAGAATACACACACACACATACATACACATATGCAGGATTTATATATAGGAAATATTATTGAAGACTGTACAGTTTTAAAGATATTAGAGATTCAGAATTCAGAGATATTTTAGGACTCATGAGTATTCAAGATTTCAAGAGTTCAAGAGTTAAAGACTAATATAGTTATAGAGTCTAGATTATGTAAGACTCTAAATAGCACTCCGGGTTCAAATTCAAATTCTGTTGTTCAAATTCTATTTTCAAATTTCAAATTCTGTTTTCAAATTCTATCTTCAATCCTCCTATTTTATTTTTCTATCTTTTCTATTTTTCTTTCTTACTTTACTTTTGCTTTCAAACTCAAGTTTTATAAGTTTTATATATTTATACATTTATACTTTATATTTATATAGTTTTAAACATTATAGTTTTATAAATATGTTTATATAGTTTATATTTATGTTTTCATATGATTTCCTACTTTATAATATTAATTTATAACACTATATTTTAATTCAAGAATTTCCAGAATTATATTTATATCAATACACTTGAAAAATGATCAAAAATTAATTTTCTACTAAGTATATGTCGACATAAAGAAAACACCATGTCGATATATAATTGTCATTTTTTCAAATTTGAAAGGAATTGTCTTTTCATTATTTGTGATGGTTCTGGAGCGTTTGCAACCTTTCACACACTATAAAAAGGGCTTCATTTCAAAATTTTATTATCTCCTTCTTATCCACTTTCACTCTCTTTCGTTACACCGTTATTTCTTATCAATTTTATGATTTCCACACCTATACTCTGCGAATTCAATTTTGTTTTCACTAATCTTCCACTCTCTACTCATTACTCTCTGAATCAAGTGCTACTGAAGAGTTATAGGCTATTGTAATTGTTTGGGAAGTAATAGGGAATCAGTGTTTTCCTTGTAGCCATGAAATCAAGGATTGTTAACCTTGTAGCCGTGAAATCAGGGGGTGTAATTGGATATTGATATAGTAATTAAACTCTGCGCAATCCAGCGATGTGCGGGACTGGACGTAGGAGTATCATCACTGAGAATGTAGTACACTTTGGTTCAGTAGGGAAGTTGGCACCAAGATTCATAGGGTCGTTCCCTATAGTGGAGAGGATATGTCAGATGGCCTACAGGATTAAGCTACTGGATAGACTAGCAGGCATACACGATATGTTTCACATTTCCCATTTGAGGAAATGTCTACATGATGCAGTAGAGATAGAGGAGCCAAGCACAGTTGAAGATGTGAAAGTTGAGAAGGAAGCATCAATGAGAAGAATTCCTACTCATATTCTTAGATCAGAGGTTAAGAAGCTACGCAACAAAGAACACTTCATGATGCTTCAGACATTCCTCCTTGAATTTGCATCGAAGCTAGAACCATTGTCGACTCAAAAATAAGCTTCGTTTGGTCGATACTGCATATCATAGCATTTCCAGCTTTTTCGCTATGAAAACCTGGCCTTATTGTCGAAACAGCCTTTTGTAGCGTTTCTGAAATGCTATTATATCTCCTGTTTCAACTCTGGCAATTGGTACTCTAAAAACAGTGTAAATCCCCAGCGCGCGACTTGGCAAATCACTATTTTCCCCGTATTGATAACTATGGCGAAGTGGTTGATCACACTCTATTTTATAATTTACCCGATCCAAGAAACTTGGGTGATCCCCCGATGTGCACTCTGCCAAATCATGTTTTTCACCATGTTGCGCATGTGGCAGATCCCACTCTATTTTTAGACCGATCCATCACATGACTTTTGCCCGATCCATAGAACTGGAGTGAACACCCGATGCGCACTCTGGAAAATCACATTTTTCACCATGTTGCACATGTGGCAGGTCCCACTCTATTTTTAGCCCGATCCATTCCATTTTTTTTGGCCTGATCCACTGCAGATCCTTGCCAGATCCACTTTTTCACCATGAGGCTACTTGCCCGATCCATGTTTTTGACATTCCCGACCCACTCTATTTTTACGCCCTATCCATGAACAAACTTTTTTCTTGATCCATCCAAATGCTTGCCAAATCAACTATTTTCATGCACGCAACTCTAGATTTTTTATGTTCGATCCATGCACTGGTTTTTGCCTGATCCATGCACTAAAATTGCTCGATCCAAACATGTTTGCATGCCAAACTCCAACTAATCTTCACACTTGAACACGACTCGATTTATACGTGAAAACCAATCAAACTTCAACTTTTTCAAAAACGATTTAATCAATATAACTACAAAAATTCACACAATGATCAACAACATTGGAACAACGATTTAATCAATATAACGATAACAAATCGCACAATCATCAGTGAACATTAAAACAACGATTTAACAGTTAATCGAATAACTAAATGGATCTAAACATAGAATTAACATATGGATTTACCGTTTATAAGTTGTTAGATTAGATCCTATGGTGATTTGAGATTGAAATCGTACTTACGTTGATTAGATCTGGACAAAAACAACTTGAAATGATAAACATATGATCATACAACCCATATGCTCGATTGAATCCATGCAAGAGATGCTTATCACTCACCAATTCTTCGAATTAACTTGAAATCGCTAAATTCCCAATCCGGAAAGCTTAAGAATTATCTCAAAATTTCTTGATTTGATGCAATCTCCCTTGTCTCGATGTAGATCTAGCTTCGCTTGATGTAGATCTTCAATCCTTTTGCGTAAATCTAGAATTTTAATGGTGGAAAGGTGTAATTGATTGAGCAGGGAGAATCACAAGCTCAACCAAATGAGAGAATAAAGAAAAGTAACCCTCTCCCCATCCCTCTTACCCCTTATTTATAGCCAACAATCCACTAGTGGGTCACACCAATTCAGCCCATTAATAACTATTTAAACCTGAATAGAATTTTGTGAAACCTTCAAACAATGATTCCTCCCAAACCGCTGAAACAAATCTTTAATGTGACCACTTTACGGAATTGGAAACATCATTTCCTTCCCAATGAAATCGATCTCAGAACCTGATTCGATCCCAGTCAAAAATTATCCCCTGTACAAAACTTACAAGGGCAAAATGGTCACAAATAAAATTGGTTAAAATTATGGACATGTCTCACATCCCCATTAACAACATATTAAAATATAAAATGATCCACCCTTAGCGAATTAAATAAAAATGTTTTACTGTCCTCTGATACATAAAATGCGGGCTGTTATCCATAGGACAACCCATGCCCTGCCTGGATCGACCCATAGGTCGACCTAGTGTATGGGTTGGTCAACCCACCTGTATGCAGGCTTGATTTTGAGTTCTGCACCTTGACTGTTTTGTTTGCTAGGTTTGTTCGCTGACTCTACACTACGCGTATGGCTTAGATTGACAACTGAACATCTAACGGTTAAGGGTAGGCGCTATTAATCTATAAAAGGGGATCTCACTCATTTTGTCTACACACAATTATTCTTCACCTCTATCTGCCTCAATGACGTATTCTAATTTAAATAATAAAATGGGGAGACGTTGTTGAAATCTAGATTAACAAAGAAGATTCAAGATCTATAATTAACCTCCAACCCTGCAATCAACATACAACTATGCATACAACCTTTTCTACAATGGCATACATACATACATATAAAGAGATATAATCTCTTCTTCACCAAGACCCGTTGTGAGTTTCATGTTATTTTCTGATCTAATACCTAGAATTATATCATGACAACAAATAAAAGGGAATCTACAGTATACAATACATATAAGTTAAGCCTGTTCTTTTACTGTTATTTATCTATGCCGTTGTTACAGTAATATATGTTCTTTCTACTGTCAGTTGATATCGATTTTTCCCTTTTATTTACGCTAAGCCTGGGCCATTAGAAGCCTAGGCCATATCTAATTTAAGAGACCGTATAATAAAATTTGGGATAGTATGAAATGATAATGAATAAGGGGAATTTGGGCATATTGTTAAATTGAGGACTTTTTGACTAAATTTGGGAAAGGGATAATATACATATACTTGTACTTGCTGTGATTTGGGAATATAATAAAAATGGGATAATATGCATTTGTAAACATGTTAGATTTGACTTAATACAGACATTAAGTAAAATCCATATTAAAATAATGTAAGTACCAGATGTAGGTTAGGTAAACTAAATTACTATAGTAATTAGACATACATCTGGGCAGGTGTTTTGGAGAAGGGTTGTACATAAATAATAACATGTAATATTACAACCACACTTATTAGTAAACCTAAACCTGCTAGGTTAAATCTAATTATTAATAAGTTAAGTGGTCCCTCGTTCTTCTGTCGTACCGGGTTTTGGGAACTCTTAAATCCTAGTTAGTTGGGGGCACAAGCTTAAGGGGTTTGGCTTGTGTCAATCTTGCTGTGTGGAACCCATATCAATCAGTATCCCTATTAGTATTTTGTTAGAGGGTCTCTCACTAGTTAGGTGTCAGGGCACGTTTTACTGAACTGGATAGAAAGATGTTCAAACAATAAAGGTGGGTACGGGCGCGTTTCGGTGGAGTCATGAGCGTGCATGAGTCCGATTAGGGAAACTAAGCTATTGTAACACCAGTAAATAGGTCTGTGTTATATAAGTTGCTGGGTTAAGGAGTGATACACCCTACTGCTAGGGCTGACACAGGGTATTTACGTAGTAGGGAGTCGATCGCATAGGTAGTAATTAGGGTACACCTAATCCTATTGTTATGTAATTAGGGAACACCTAATCATGTTATGTAATTAGGGTACACCTAATCTTGTTATTTAATCCTATCGTTTAATCTTTCTACTTAATCCTACTGTTACGTAATTATGGTAACAGTTAATCCTGTTATACTAGTATTGGTGGAGAAACCTGTTTTAAGGGATATAAATGAGAAGCATTACTCGATCACTATTTATCCTGTTTTATTCCTGCTGTTCTTGTTTTTCTTGATTACCTGTTTCCTTATATGATATTGTACTTTCTCATCCAGTCTTGTTTATCTGTTTTGACATCTCTATTTTATGCATATTTGAAAATCATTGGAACTTGCTAGGCTTTATGTCTGACTTTTTTGTTTTGCTTATTTCTCTTCCTTCCCTCCTCAGGCCCTCAGAGTGGTTGCACTCCTCAGTGATTAGGTCTTTCTCTTTCAGCTTTAATCTGGACTTTCTCAGATGTACTGCTTTTGATTTACTTTCTACTTTGTTATGGCTTGCTATGAGGGATATGGTTTTACATTATTGCACTCTATTATTTTGCATTATGAGATGGATGGATTAATTGAGGTTCTTGATGTAAATGGTTTGATGATGTAACTTGGTTTGAAACAATGTTTTATATTCAATAATAAAGTTGATTTTTGCGTTGCTTATTTCTATCTGTCTTGTGAAATTCTGTTACTTTTTACCTATTGTGCTTCACGAAACTTAATGCATTCTCTTATGAGTGACATTAACGGATGTGGGTTGTTACAATGTCTAATTAAATTTTCCAACTTAGATAGTAGTTTATGATGTTTCTCAAAAACATATCTTTCCTTTATTTTCATATTACTATTATAAGTGGCAGTTAATTATTCATGCATACATTAATATTTTTTGTTATTCATAAAACTATTAAACCATAACAGTAAAGATATCAATAACTATATCGCTCATACATATGTTCACAATAGCTAAACATTTCGGTATGGCTATAGGAATATTGATGCAGACAACATGAACAACCATTATAGCATTTTAAACCATTATAATTCATTTTTTACTTTATTTTTGGTGGGATGGAAATCACCTGATACTTGACAATAATAATTCTACAAAATCATGTTTCACAAAATACATAAAGAATAAACATAGTAAGAGGAAAAAAAGTTGACTAGATACCTTCTTCTGACAACAAGATAGCTAGAATCCCAACTCTCGGCCTTATCATTCATGTACAATGAAGATAAACAAACTTCACATTCATCAACAGTCTTGCACAAAGCAAAGTATCTACTGCATTTCTTAATCCAAATTTTGTGGTTTGTCCCATCAAATGTAAGGATTGCAGTTTAGGCACCAAACATTGGGATTTGTTGGAATTGACCACATTAGAAGAGTTTCTTGGAAACTCTGCTTCGCTACTATTATCCTTCATCTCCTTGAACTTGTGCATCAGCAATAGCATCTTATTAGCTTGTTCTTTAAGCCTTTTCTCGAACACCTTAATTTGATCTTCTGTGACTGCAAATCTCTGCACAACTTTAGGAATTGGTGTTATTAACGAACATACAACTTTTCAAGGAATTAAATACTTAGGACTAAGCATGAAATGCACCATAGATTAAGCAAGTTCATACATAATACAATTCTTAAATACATCAACATTTGGCATTTAGTTGAACATTATAACTGGATTAAGGCCTTATTATTACCTTATATGTCTTTGAACCATTATAACTTGGCTTGAGGTGCAATTAAAATTGTTGTCCTAGTAAGATGGAAATGTGAAATGTAGAATGAAGGTAAAAGTCAGTGAGGTGTGATTCTATATAGTTATCGACTTGTCTGAAACTAATCTTTGGAAATAAGAGCGGCCCTAAATAAACAGTGCACCAGGACTGTTTCCTATTTAGATTCGTAGTACTATGCCAAAGGCCGAAAGTAAGTAAAAACTGCTGAACAATTTTAGAAGCTGTAGGCAATATGCTGCTTAATGTGATGCATTTTGTAGTGCTAAAAAACAATATGGATTTCCACTAACCAGCAATCAGGAAAAATCCCATAAATGTACTGAACGAATGAGTTTTCATTTTGCCTCCTCAATTTCTTCAAACATATTTTGATGCAAACAAACTTGCAAGCGATTGAAACTGAAAAAGATACCATCCGTCTAAGGTTCCATAATACAACAACAACATGTCAATATAATTACTATAATTTCTTGCTTGCACTGCATTTTTGGAAAAATAGGCTAACATTTCATTATGGATATACCAATATTGATTTGGAGAACATGAATCAACCAAATAAAAAACAAATTGTGATAAATTGCTATCACAAATTTGCAATTACACTATCGAGCCCTAATTCTGAAATAAGTCACCTTTATAGACAAATCTCAAAACGCAGATTTAGGACAGTTGATTTTCAGCGTAAAAAAGAGAGAAGAAAGCCCTAACAAATAAAACATTAAAAGAATCAAGTAGGTTTAAATTCTTACTGTTCAAAAATCTGAAGAATAGAGCAGGTTTAACATCTTACCACTGAGAAATCAAAAGATTACAAGGCGCAACTAAACGTACAATCGAGCATCATCTAGAATTTCAAGGAAGATAAAGGAGTAAGTATTACGCCGCCAGAAACGAAGAGACGAAAGAGGAGAAAACTGCATGAAATGGCAGTGTTAGTAGTGGAGTTCATGGATGTGTGGCACGTGAACCAAACAAAAAAGGATGAAACTTCCCCCAACAGCTGAGTATAATGTTTAAAGGGTGTTTTGGACATTTCAAAAGCTTCATTTGAAGATATTCCCAGCATAATATAAATAGATATTTGCTTATCTTTAACACTTTAATAATGAATGGAATTGAAAACTATTTAAAATAAAAAAAATCATTTATGCTTCTTAATTTATCGATCTTAAGTGGATAAAATGATTATTCAATATATCCTTATCTGCAGATGTGCATATATGATATTCTAAAATGATTTT